>OX031073.1:1357500-1997500 GCA_943736015.1 Tridacna crocea
ACTGGAGAATTCTTTCTGCAAAATGGTGGCTCACAGGTTTTCAGAGCTCTGAAAAGACAATCCATTTTCAGATTTTTTTCCTTTGAGCCTCAATTTTGTGCCTGGGAGTACTTGGTAGAATTTATTGTTTCATTTCAGCTTGAACCTTTTGTGGAGGATGAGCTGATATACAGGAGAACAGTATTACCTGGGTATGTTTATATAACTATCCCTTTACCATACAATCCTGACCCTGAGAAAGAAACCTTTAGAAAACATTGTGGGAAAAGGAGAAAATGCTGGTAACCAGCATTTTCTCCATTTCTCACAATGTTTTCCACACTATCAAAGTCAGAAATTGTCATATTACCGAGATTTAATTTGTTGTCTGTAGATGCTTTGAATTTGGTCCAGTCCAAAATTTGTTGTTTGTAGATGCTTTGAATTTGGTCCAGTCCAAAATTTGTTGTTTGTAGATGCTTTGAATTTGGTCCAGTCCAAAATTTGTTGTTTGGTAAAGAGCTTTTTTGTGATCAATACCTGTAACATGGGCAACTTTGCTATCAACCAATGGTCATAATCACTACTTTGCTCTATTTGCCCTTATTTGTTCTGATATAATTCTTTTGCACATTTTTAACTGACCGGAAATTCTTTTGAAGGGTTAATTTGCTATCCATTATCAGCAGAACGCAAAAAACTGAATTCTTTTGGTATTGAGACAAATATTGCTATGTTTTCACATTTATGCATACTAAGTAACTCTTTACATAACAAACTTGCTATTCAGTCTGAGTGACCCTGACAAAAGGAGCTTTTTAAAATATTTTGGGAAAAGAAGAAAATACTGGTAACCATCACTGTCTCCTTTTCCCACAATGTTTTCCATCCTTTTGGAGTCAAATCCTGGCATGTTAGCCACACTAAATCTAACCTCGCCCAAAGAAATGTATTTTTTTCCTTTTTTTTCCTCCTGCATTTTCCTAAGGGTCCCTAAAACTCAGGATTATGTGGTAAAGGGTTAAGATCATATTTCAGAAACACAGGTGCTGTAGATGATGGTAATGACTTTACTCTACTGGGCGACACAGGACCCACCAGTCTGGGTAACCTTGGGCACAAACCTAAAGTAAGTATGATTCTTCATCAAGAATTTGTACTTTCTTTGCATCTTTAGATGAGAAAATTTTTTAAAAAATGGAGGATTTACCACAAAGTCCCGTATTTTCATGTCCTGAAAATTGTTTTTAAAACCTTTTCATCAGATTCATTTCTCTTTTTTCAACAATGATTTGCACCCTGTCAAAGTTAGATCCAGTTATATGAACCTCTGAAAATATTGTGGGATCATTGTCTGCACATTTCATATATATGTTGAAGATTCAAACTTTCTGCTATGATGTATCACTGATCCCATATGCTAGGGAAAAATACGGCTTACACCAAAGCCATAATCTAAGCCTGTAGGGGCTGTTTGAACCCATTACTACACAATCCCTACTTTTGACGCCCCTGAGAAAAATGCCTTTTGAAAACACTGTAGGAAAAGGAGAAAATGCTGGCAACCAGCATTTTCTCCTTTTCCCACAGTGTTTTCTACCCTTCCCAGAACAAATTTCAATTTTTCAGTCACCTTTATTTTGTCGTCTGCAAGTGCTTTTAATTTGGACCAGTCTAAAATTTTGTTGTGTGAGTTAATAAATTGTCTGACCATAGCTTACATGCTGGCTGATCATAGCTGAATGAATTGCACCTGGTAAGGTTATATTGAGCAAACATTTATTTTAGTTTGAAATTCAAAGTAATGATTGTTATGGAGAAAAGTAGTCAGGTTCTGTGCCCAAAATACACATGTATTTGTAGAATGCCATCTAGGGGGAGATAATGATTGTGAGATTAGGAGAAAATGCTGGTTGCCTGCACCATTTTCATTTTCTCCTTTTCCCATTATATTTTCTACCCTTTTGAAGACAAGGCCACTCATTTGTTTCATATATACTTTTTTATCTTCAAATCTTCTTATTTGGATACATATGAGATTTGAAGAAAAACCATACTGTTTGTTGTTATCATTTTCAGATCCAGGCAGTTCTATTTGACATAATGACAGGACAGTCAACTGTAGATCATCCACTTTGTGAGGTATATCAAAGATATTCCCATTACTTATGTCTTCATTAACCCATTACCACTCAATCCCTACTTTTGACGCCCCTGAGAAAGAAACCTTTTGAAAACACTGTGGGAAAAGGAGAAAATGCTGGTAACCAGCATTTTCTCCTTTTCCCACAGTGTTTTCTACCCTTCCCAGAACAAATTTCAATTTTTCAGTCACCTTTATTTTGTCGTCTGCAAATGCTTTCAATTTGGACCAGTCTAAAATTATCTCGTGTGGTAAAGAGTTAAGTTATACTTGATGGATTTAGCCTCTACCAAACAATTCCTGGTTTTTACGACCCAGAGGGAGAAGCCTTCTAAAAACATTTTGGAAAAAGGAGAAAATGCTGGTAACCAGCATTTTCTCCTTTTTTCCACAATTTTTTTCTAATTTTTTTTATCCCTTTACTCCATAGATACTAATTTCTACGCATTGCTTGTAGGAGCCTTTGGAAAACATTGTGGCAAAAGGTGAAATTGCTCGTGACGGGCAATTTCATGTTTTGTCACAACATTTTCTATGCTATCAAAAGGTGTCATATAAACATAAGAAAAGGCCTCATCCTTGCTGTTATTTAGGGTCAGTTAGAGATACCATGGAAATGCCATATGGGGTAAAGGGTTAAACTCTAGTTTCAATTTTTGAGTCATATAACATTTATTTTGTTGTCTGCAAATGCTTTCAATTTGTACAAGTCTAAAATTTTGTTGTTTGTTAAGGAGATAAGAAAGGTTGGTGTATACGTACCCTGGTAAACAATTGAATTTTATTGAAGGAAATTCTTACGCTATTGTGTCAAAATGAGTTGCTTAAACAACAGACCTACCACATTCTATAATATCTCTTTGAACTTCTATAACATGTAGCTAGCTGTTTGTGCACAGTTTTGTCTGATTGGTCAAATTTTAACCCATTACCAAACGACAATATTATAGGTGTGTCCAAATTGAAAGCATTTGCAGACGACAAAATGAAAGTGACTGAAAATTTTTAATTTGTTTTGTGAATAGTAGAAAACATTGTGGGAAAAGGAGAAAATGCTGGTCACCAGCATTTTCTCCTTTTTCCCACAATGTTTTCTAAAGGCTTCTTTCTCAAGGTCGTCAAAAGTAGAGATTGTGTGGTAGTGGGTTAATGAGGCTAACGAGGATTGAACCTGACATGCTTCAATTTTCCATCTCAAAGTTTTAGAGGAGAGGGGGAAAATAATCTCATATCTGTAAAAAGCATTGTTAGAACATCTTGTTTAGATGTGTTGTTTTGAATTTTATGTATGAATTGTTGCCATGGTTACAGGAATGCACAGATACTTTGTTAAATCAGCTAGATGACCAACTGAAAATAACAGAAGAAGAGTGTAAAGATTACAGGTAACATGGCAATTGAATATACTAAATCTTTTACCAGATAATCCAGCCTTTGGAAAACATAGCAGTAAAAGCAGAAAATACTGGGTAACCAGCATTTTCTGCTTTTACCACAATATTTTTCTACCCTTTGTAAAGTAAATCCTATTGTTTGGATCACATGAATATGCCATTTGCAAACTTTTTTAACTTGAATGAGGATAAAGTTTTGTTATCATATAAATTATTAATGTGGTAATGGTGTGGAATCTGTCAACCAAAACTTTACCAAATTACTCTAAATCTATATTTTGCTTGGAGATTGTTGTTCTGTTAAATTTTCTACAACTCTGAGGAAGAATGTGTTGTTTTTAGTCACCATATTTCTCCTAATAAAATCTGGGGAATTATGCAAAACATAGACTGTGTACCCAATTCCCAAAGCAAGAAGTCTGCCCAGTTTAGTATTTCTTTGTCATTTAGTGATTGTTAATTCTTTACAACATGACAAAATTTTGGACTGGTTCAAATTGTAAGCATTTGCAGACAACAAAATAAAGGTGACTGAAAAATTGAAATTTGTTCCGGGAAGGGTAGAAAACACTGTGGGAAAAGTAGAAAATGCTGGTTATCAGCATTTTCTCCTTTTCCCACAGTGTTTTCAAAAGGCTTCTTTCTCAGGGGTGTCAAAAGTAGGGATTGTGTGGTAATGGGTTAAGTGGTAATATTAATCAATTTAGAGGAAATATAACCAAATTCTTCAAATATTGTTTATAAGTCTTCTTCATGTTTCTTTTGGTATTTTCTCTTCTTCTATTCCTTCTTCCAACTGTTTTCCACCTTATAGCCACCCAAGGGATGGCTGTGTCCACCATTGGAAGTACATGTACATGACCTATGTTCTCCCCTCTCCAGTGTTTACTATTCTTTGAAATTTGAGCCTCATATAATTTTTTATTTTCAAATGCTTTAAACTTGGGTCAGTCTAAAAGTTTGTTGTTGTTGAAGATTTCATTGTTACACTTTATAACACTTTATAATACTGTTTATTGTTTCTTGTCTTTCATAAAGAAATTTTCTGGAAAAACTTGAAAGAAATGAAGATAGAGAAGATGATATAGCTCTAGATGAAGAACTACGACAGGTTAGTATAAGTTAGTTTGGGTAAGTTTAGGTTCATTAGATTAGGATGTGTCAATCAGGGCTTGTAGTCACAAACCATACTTAAATGTTCCTTGTCATATGCTGACAAATTTTCTTCTAGCTGAGAAAATGTAATAACTCTTATTTTTCATCTACCTGAGAAAATGTGATATTTCTTATTTTTCATCTACCTGAGAAAATGTGATAACTCTTATTTTTCATCTAGCTAAGAAATTGGAATAACTTATTTTTCATCATGCTGAGAAAATGTAATAACTTATTTTTCATCAAGCTAAGAAAATGTGATAACCCTTATTTTTCATCTAGCTGAAAAATTGTTATAACTTATTTTTCATCTAGCTTAGAAAATGTAATAACTCTTATTTTTCATCTAGCTGAGAAAATGTGAATTCTTATTTTTTCATCTAGCTGAGAAAATGTAATAAATCTTATTTTTCATCTAGCTGAGAAAATGTAATAACTCTTATTTTTTCTCAAGCTGAGAAATTGTAATAACTTTAACTTCTCATCTGAAAAAGTGTAAAATTTGTTATGTTTCATTCCAACAATTATAGCTTAAAGCTGAAGAAG
This sequence comes from Tridacna crocea, assembly GCA_943736015.1. Taxonomy (NCBI): domain Eukaryota; kingdom Metazoa; phylum Mollusca; class Bivalvia; order Cardiida; family Cardiidae; genus Tridacna; species Tridacna crocea. The sequence goes on from OX031073.1 coordinate 1,362,718, forward strand.
AGACCCTCAGACAAGAGCTTAAAAAGGTGGAGGAAGAACACAGCATGATTGAAGCTGAAATCAAAAAGGAGAAAGAGACGACAAAAAAATTAGAGGAGGAGGAAGATAGGTACATCCATTTGTGATTGTAAACTGTCCTAATTTTGACTTAATACACTACCACACAATCCTGAGTTTTAATTAACTGTAAAGGGAAGGCTTTTGAGAACATTATGGGGAAAAGGAGAAAATGCTGGGAACATGCTGGTATTACCTACTTCATTTAACTTGATCCTGAACTTTATATAAAAAGAACTATAACTATTATTTGGAAAATTATATATAAACAGGGAGGTACTTATATACACCTGTAAGCAATTTAACCCTTGACCTGCAAAGTGGACTCATGGTGCTTTTGTAGTCAGTGTTGATAAAGATTCGAATACTGCAGACTAAATTGTAATCTGCACATTTTTATGATATGTCTACAGAAGAGTCTAAATATTTATTGTCAAGTGATGAAGTAACATGGTATTTCCAACTCAATTTCAGATACTGGAGAGAATACAATGAGTATAAGAGACAAGTACAGGACTTGGATGATGAGCAGAAGAGGTGATATATATATAGGATCTTACATGAGTTGGTGTTAGAGATAAATTTCATTACATGAGTCTAGAGAAAATGTTATTAAGCGAGCCGTTGGCAAGCTTAATAACATTTTTTTCAGGATAAATCAAATTATCTCAAAAGCTAATGAATGTCAGGTAATGATATTTCACAAATTATATATCAGAAGATGCAAAACCATCAATAGATTCACCTCTGGTAATATCCATTTACATCTATGAAATATGTACAAAATAGCATCATACAATTGTCATAACAAACATGTATGTATAAGATTAGAAAATTCATGAGGGGTATATAACACCGATTACAAGAGAGGTTATGTGTTAAGGTAAGACCTGTGTAATGCACTTCCGGTTAACATCGGGCAAAAATTCTAATTGGTTGTTAAATAAGGATAAATAAGGATTGTTGCAGAAATAATATTTTTGCACATTTCTAGTGGATCAGAAATTCCGTTTATGTCTATCTTGAAACTATATTTTGATAGTTTTGTTTGTTTTCTAAAAGGGAGGTAATTATTATCTCTTTTTCAATTGAGAATATAGCGGGTTTAGATTTATAAATGAAAAATCAAAGAAGGAAAAAATGGAAGAAATGAAAAGGTGAAAGTAGTTCAATAATACTCATTTTTAATTATATCTAATTTTGCAGGATGATATTTTAGTTGAAATATCTGTTTTTCATTACACAGGTCTTACCTTAACCCTTTCCCAAATGACAAAATTTTAGAATGGTCCAAAATGAAAGCACTTGCAGACGACAGAATAAACAGAACTCAAAAATTGAAATTTGTGTCCAGCAGGGTAGAAAACATCGTGGGAAAAGGAGAAAATGCTTGTTACCAGCATTTTCTCCTTTTCCCACAATGTTTTCAAAAGGCTTCTATCTCAGGGTCGTAAAAACCAGGGATTGTTTGGGAAAGGGTTAAATAGAATATAACAAGGGTGCACAAACAGAAACGTCCTGGTCCTTACATTTGCGCAGAGCTTTCTGGGAAAATTTTATATCTTTAAAGACTACAGGTTGACAGAGACATCAAAAGATTAACAAAGCAAGAGGGCTCTTGAAAGCATTTTTGGAAGAGGAGAAATTTTGGTAACCATTATCTTCTCCTTTTTCCACAACTCTTCTCTACTTTTTGAAAAGAAGTATGACTTGCATTAATACTTTACCACACAATCCCGTGTTTTAACGACCCTAAGAAGAAGGCCTTTTGAAAACTTTGTAGATAAAGGAGAGAAAATGCTGGTAACCAGCATCCTTTTTCCCACATTGTTTTCTACCCTCCCAGAACAAATTTCAATTTTCGATTCATGTAAATTTTGCCATCTGCAAATGCTTTCAGTTTGGACCAGTCTAAAATTTTGTTGCTTGGTAAAGAGTTAAACTTGCAAATCATTAAGGCCTTTAATTTGGACAAGTGTGAAATCTGTGATGACACTGTGTGGTAAAGAGGTTATGACAGTTATGATAGTTTAGTGCTTTGGGTTTTTTTACCTTCACTAATGAATGTGGTTTTTTCATAGAAATGTCCTAGGATAAAGTATTACAGAGCATCAGCCAAGCTCTGCAGATAAAAAAATAAAAGTGTTTTTGTTTAGCACTTGGCCTTGGTGGCTGTTTTGTTGAAAGTGAGGTTTAACCTATTACCACACCATACCTACTTTTGATGACCTCGAGAAGGAAGCCTTTAGAAAACACTGTGGGAAAAAGAGAAAATGCTGGTAACCAGCATTTTCTCCTTTTCCCACAATGTTTTCTACTCTTCACAAAACAAATTTCAAATTTTCAGTCACTTTTATTTTGTCGTCTTCACATGCTTTCGATTTGGACAAACCTAAAGTATTGCCTTTTGGTAATGAGTTGAAAATACATAATGCACAATTAATGAGTTAATGTAGCTTTTTCCTTCACTGTTTCAGTGTGGATAATCAGCTGAAATACGCTCAGGCACAACTAGACAAACTAAAGAAGACAAATGTTTTCAACTCAACATTCCATATATGGTGAGCATCGTACAGGATTATACAATAGCTGGGAGGGGTGGGGGGGTGTGCTACATACAACAGGTGGAAGGGGTGGGGTGTCCATACTGCGGGTGGGAGGGTGGGGGAGGGGGGGTCCATACAGCAGGTGGGAGGAGTGGGGTGTTCGTTGGTTGAAACACTATCTCATCCAGTTTCCCTCTGAAGATTGATGATAATCATATTGATAGGATTCATGTTCTCTCATACCATTGATCATTCTTTCAACAATGGTTATGTGCGAAAGCAGCCAGATGTTTGTATAAAATATTGTGCAAAGGACGTCAAGAGAAACTTAAGGAAAAAATTGATAGGTGCACTGGCTGCCAAGGTATAACTCAAATAATGTTGAAAATGGTGTGAAACTGCATACAAATAGCCAATAAACCTGTCAGCTGCACAGACAAAACCTTTTATCATAAATGTTATGTTTGTTCTTTACTCTAAAGTCCCATATTCCAAAACAAAGAACACTTTTTAAAACATTCTGGGAAAAGGAGAAAATGTGTATGACCCCAAGTGAACTTTGTTCTTGTAAGGAAGGATATGAATATGTACTTCTGCTTGACTCTTTCCAACATGACCAATTTTGGACTCATCTAAATTTATAAGACCCTCTATTGACAGAATGAAAATTGGTGCAAATATAGATAAGTCCCCTGATAAGACAAAAAATATTGTGGTAAAAGGAGAAAATGCTTTTTACCAACATGAGGAGAAGACACTTTTGCCAGCATTTTCTATTCTTTCCCACAATGTTTTCAAAAGCTTTTTCTAAAGGGTCTGTATAAATAACTTGTGATTATTTAGTAAAGTGTGTAAGAATACATGGGAATACATAGATGGGTGGACTCGCTGCTAATGGTTAAATACAGTTCAACACTAATAATCACCAGACAAATTAATGAATGATTTTTGTATTTCAGGCACAGTGGCCATTTTGGAACTATAAATAACTTTAGACTTGGAAGGTTGCCAAGTGACCCGGTAAATATTTCACTCATTTCCCATACAATCCTGGGTTTAAAGACTAAGGGAGTGGAAAGTTTTTAACCCTTTACCACACGACAGAATTTTTACCTACTTAATTTTAACCCATTGCCACACAATCCCTACTTTTGGCGCCCCTGAGAAAGAAGCCTTTTTAAAACACTGTGGGAAAAGGAGAAAATGCTGGTAACCAGCATTTTCTCCTTTTCCGTGTTTTCTACCCTTCCCAGAACAAATTTCAACTTTTCAGCCGCCTTTATTTTGTCGTCTGCAAATGCTTTCGATTTGGACCAGTCTAAAATTTTCTCGTGTGGTAAAGAGTTAAGCATTTGATGCTGACGATTTCATAGTGGCTGAACTGACACAATTTGTATTTGATAAGGTAGAAAACTTTGTGGGAAAAGGAGAAAATGCTGGTTACCAGCATTTTCTCCTTTTCCCACAATGTTTTCAAAAGGCTTCTTCCTCAGGGTCGTTAAAAGGCATCATTGTGTGGTAAAAAGTTAACTTGCCACTTCATTAGTATACTTAGCACTCTTTCAGAGAAAACTAAACAAATTTTCATATATTTAAAGTGAAATGCTGGTTTCACTCTTTAGCACGCGAGAAAATTTTAGACTGGTCCAAATTGAAAACATTTGCAGACGATAAATTAAAGGTGACTGAAAAATTGAAATTTGTTCTGGGAAGGGTAGAAAACACTGTGGGAAAAGGAGAAAATGCTGGTTACCAGCATTTTCTCCTTTTCCCACAGTGTTCCCAAAAGGCTTCATTCTCAGGGGCGTCAAAAGTAGGGATTGTGTGGTAATGGGTTAATTGATTACTAATCAATCATGTCTTCATTACCCTGATAGAAAACAAACATTTTTAAAGCACAGTGGGTAGTGGAGAAATGCAGCTAAAAGCCATGTTCCCTTTATCCCAAAGTGTTTCCTTCTCTGAAAAGTGTTAATCCCAGCAAAAAAGTAACATTTTTTAACTCAAGTAGATTGAAAGCCATGTAAAACACAATCATTCAATCAATTAATCAATCAACCAATCAATCAATCAACAAATCAATCTATCTATCAATCTATCAACCAATCAATCAACCAACCTATCAATCAATCAACCAATCAATCAATCAACCAACCAATCAATCAATCAATCAATCAATTTTTCAGGTGGAATGGAGCGAGATCAATGCAGCATGGGGCCAAACTGTTTTACTCTTACATTCCTTAGCCAGAAAAATGAATCTGACTTTTCAGAGGTGATCTTTGTTTCTTTGTCTTGGTTTAAATCCTTTTCCACCCTATGAAAAAATGCTGTAGAAAACATTGTGGGGACAATGTTATTTGATGCAAAATGGCCGACTTGGAGCAATTTTAAGTTACCCAGATTTGGTGGGGGATATCTTTTCAACGGAATTGCTTGTTTTCAACTTACTTCTAGTATATTGGACTTCAATAGTTAATCTACGAAATCTGCAATTGGTTAACTCTTTACCACACGGGAAAATTTTAGACTGTCTAAATTGAAAGCATTTGCAGACGACAAAATAAAGGTGACTGAAAAATTGAAACTTGTTCTGGGAAGGGTAGAAAACACTGTGGGAAAAGGAGAAAATGCTGGTTACCAGCATTTTCTCCTTTTCTTACAGTGTTTTCAAAAGTCTTCTTTCTCAGGGGCGTCAAAAGAAGGGATTGTGTGGTAATTGGTTAATACTTTAATGACATTGTGATTTATGTCATTTTTACCTCATAAAGGAGTGGTTTTACAGCTCTGTAAAAAATCAGTGAAATGGACATTAAATAAATAAACAATGTTGGATTTACACAAAATAAAGCAGCTGGTATTATTTAAATGCATATTTATTATCTATGACATTGCCGAAATAAAAAGAATAAAAACACACTGTATGAAACTGCAAATCATTCGCAGTTTCATACACTGTGAATAGGATTGTTAAACTTTTTTCATACTTCCATGAAAACAAAAAAAGTTCTTTTCATTCCTTAAATGACAAACTGGCAATTGTCAGCAAACTCTGGTGAATATGAGAAAAACTTGGCCAGTAAGAGTATGAGAAAACACAATCCATATGACTAGGGCAATATCAAATCTAAGACTGATGAGAAATTCAAGCTTTTCATAAGATTGTCATGAATCAATACATTTTATAATGAGGGAGTTATAGGTCCTTGCTCTGCCAGAGGGGATAATACTGCAGACGTTGAAACTGTAACTTTGCAAATATGAAATAACTTTATTAACCCTTTACCACACAACAAAATTTTAGACCAGTCTGAATTGAACGCATTTGTAGATGATGATTTCGATATGGCTCATATCAAATGGTTTTTCTTTGAAAACATTGTTGAAAAGAGAGAAAATGCTGGTAACCAGCATTTTCCCCTTTTCCCAAAATGTTTTCAAAAGCTTTCTCTTTGATGGGCATTAAAAGCTGTCATTGTGTGGTAAAGGGTTAATCCTTAGGCTGCTTAGTGCAAATCATGGAAATTTTGTTGACAGTGAAGATAAATATCAGACTGCACATAACATGCAGTCCGATGTTTGATCTACTATGTCCCAAATTGTAGTATGGAAATATTAGAGTTCTTCTACTTGATTGGAAATTTTCATTTCAATTATTTAGCAGTTTAAGGGTCAATTACATTATAGTTTAGAAATATAGATGAAATATTCTGAATGTATTTTACAGATACAAACTTGTGCCATATGGAAACAATTCTTTCCTGGAATCATTGACAGACAAGTCAAAGCAGCTTCCCCTCTATGTGTCTGGTGGATTGAGGTTTTACTGGGACACAAAGTGAGTAAATAGAGGATATTTGTTTTTTTTGGTGAAAGATTGAAATGTATTTCATCGAGTGGACACCATCAGTAATATTGTCATGAGTGGCACAGCCACTCGTGAAAATATTACCGATGGTGTTCACGAGATGAAATAAATTTTGATCTTTCACCAAAAAAAAACAAATATTCTATTTATTTCATGTTTTTAACCCTTTCTGGGAGGAGCTTCATCAAAATTCAGTACAGTTCTTTTCCCTTATTCCCTGTGGCGAACCCCTCCCGCATAGCAACGTTACGTCAAGCGCGAGAAATGTAAGGTATATGACATCATATTTCCCATCTGGTTGTTAGGCACGTGCAATTTACCTAGGCAACAAGAACGTGAAAATCGGTATTTTCACTGGTGATACCAGTGTAAGATCAAAAAATATTTTCACTGCTATTTCTCGATATCCTACCGGAAAGCATGAAATAATATGTACTATCTTGGGTTGAAATATTGTTCGCAGGGCTCTTCAAAAAGGCGTTATAGATCAGCACAGTGATGTCAAGAAAGTCATTACATAATTATGGATTAACCCTTTATCACATGGCACAATTTTAGACTTATCCAAAATTGAAAGCATATGCAGACAACAATTTCATAGTGGCTTACATGACGCAATTTCCCTTGAAGTCTTACCACACAATCCCGACTTTTAGCAACCCTGAGAAAGAGGACTTCAAAAATATTGTGGGAAAAGGAGAAAATGCTGTTAACCAACATTTTCTCCTTTTTCCACAGTGTTTTTGACCCTTCCCAAATCAAATTTCAATTTTTCAGTCACCTTTATTTTGTCGTCTGCAAATGCTTTCAATTTGGACATGTCTTAAATTTTCTCGTGTGGTAAACAGTTAATAGGGTAGAAAACTTTGTGGGAAAAGGAGAAAATACTGGTTGCCAGCATTTTCTCCTTTTCCCACAATGTTTTTGAAAGGCTTCTCCCTCAGGGCCGTCAAAAGTTGTCATTGTGTGGTAAAGGGTTAACAGAAAACTAGCCATGCTCTGACAAAAAGGGGCTTACAGCACTTCAGTGATCCATTTTACTAAGCAAGTCTTCTCATGACTATGGATCTGTAATAGCCACTTTTTGACTTAATCATGAGGTAGACTGGTCCTTGCACATATGGAAAATTGACAAATATGGAAAAGTTTCAGGCCAGATAATGCCTGCGTGGATCAATAATACCCACTTTTTAGCTCACCTGAGCACAACGTGCTCAAGGGGAGCTTTTAGGGTCACTGGGTGTCCGTCGTGCGTCGTCAACAATTCTTTAAACATCAACTCCTCCTAAACCGCTGGGCCAATTTGGACCAAACTTGGCAGGAATGTTCCTTTGGAGGTCCTCTTTAAACGTTGTTCACAGAATTTGATTCCGTCAAAAACTCTGGTTGCCATGGCAACCAAATGGAATTTTTTAGCAAATTCTTTAAAAATCTTCTCCTCTGAAACCGCTGGTCGGATTTTGAAATTATTTCAAAGATATGTTCCTTGGTTGACCCTTTTCAAAAATTGTTCGTGAAACTTTGATCCGTCAAAATTTGCGGCTCTGGTGAATGGGGGCTACTTGCACTATACAGAAATCAAGGAATTCTTAAAAAATCTTCTCCTCTGAAACCGCTGGTCGGATTTTGAAATAATTTCGCAGAGATGTTCCTTGGGTGACCCTTTTCAAAAAGTGTTCGTGAAATTTTGATCCGTCAAAAAATGTGGCTCTGGTGAATGGGGGCTACTTGCACTTTACAGAAATGAAGGAATTCTTAAAAAATCTTCTTCTCTGAAACCGCTGGTCAGATTTTGAAATAATTTCACAGAGTTGTTCCTTGGATGACCCTTTTCAAAAACTGTTCGCGAAATTTTGATTAGTCAAGAAACATGGCTCTGGTGAATGGGGGCTACTTGCACTATAGGGAAATGAGGAAATTCTTAAAAAATTTTCTTCTCTGAAACCGCTGGTCAGATTTTGAAATAATTTCTCAGGGATGTTCCTTGGGTGACCCTTTTCAAAAAGTATTTGCGAAACTTTGATTGGTCAAGAAACATGGCTCTGGTGAATGGGGGCTACTTGCACTATAGGGAAATGAAGAAATTTTTAAAAATTCTTCTTCTCTGAAACGGCTGGACAGATTTTGAAATGATTTCACAGAGATGATCCTTGGGTGACCCTTTTCAAAAACTGTTCACAAAATTTTGATCCGTCAAGAAACATGGCTCTGGTGAATGGGGGCTACTTGCACTATATGGAAATGAAGAAATTCTTGAAAATTCTTCTTCTCTGAAACCCCTAGTCAGATTTTAAAATAATTTGACAGAGATGTTCCTTGGGTGATCCTTGCTCTTGTGAATGGGGGCTACTTGCACTATATGGACATGATGAAATTCTTGAAAATTCTCTTTCTCTGAAACCCCTGGTTAGATTTTAAAAGAAATTTTCCGAAATGTTCCTTGGGTGACCCTTTTCAAAACTTGTTCGTAAATTTTGATCCATCAAGAAACATGGCTCTCGTGGATGGGGGATACTTGCTCTTATACAGAAATGAAGAACTCTTAAAAATTCTTCTTTTTGAAACTGATGGTCAGATTTCGAAATTAATTTTACATGTGACCTTTTGAAAATTGCTTACCAAAATTATAAATTTGGTTCCAATGTTTCAACACCTCAAAAAAAAAAATAGGCTATGGTCATCTCAAAAATTCAGGTGAGCGATCCAGGGCCATCTTTGCCCTCTTGTTTACCTAATCACGTGGAAGACCGGTCATTGAACATATAGGAAAGTGAAAAGTTTCGGCCCAGGTCAGCCTGCGCATACATTTTTAACTGACCAGAAATTCTTTCGATGTCTCTCTTGAAATAATTTGTTGCTACTTTTGTTAATTTACAGAAAAGGAAGGTAATTATTATCTCCCTTTGTACTAAGAATATAGTAGCTTTAGATTTATGAATGATAAATCTATGAAGGAAATGAAGGACTAAGTGGCTTGGTTAAGTCTTTACCAAACAACAAATTTTAGACGTGTTGAAATTGAAAACATTTTGCAGACATCAAAATTATTGTGACTCAAAATTTAGAATATGGTTTTGGAAGGGTAGATACTATTGTGGGAAAGGGAGAAAATGCTGCTTACCAGCATTTTCTCCTTTTCCCACAATGTTTTCAAAAGGCCTTTTTCTAGGCATTGTTAAAAGTCGGGATTGTGTGGTAAAGAGTTAAAGTAGTAAAATAATACTTAATTTTAATCGTAGCAAATTTTAGAGGAGGATATTATAGTGGAAGTAGCTGTTTTCTATTACGGGTCCACTACCTTGATTCAACTATAAGGACATTTTCATTTGAAGTCTATTTTATAATCAAAATATCATGGTGCCATATTTATAAAATATTCTGAATTGAATTCTAATTCTCATTAGGTACAGTAGTTCACACAGTAAAGTACAGGGTCTTTAACTCAGAGGTTATGGGTTTGAATCCCTACTCAGCCAGTTTTTTCAAAAGAATGATGATATTTACTGTGCCACAAGGTTTGAGCTGGAAAGCGAAGGTTTTGCTAAAAGTGCTGAATAATGAAACCTTTGGAACATATAAATAGGCAAACAGGTCATTGTAGTATAGCTTGAATAATGTTGAAAGCAGTGATAAATGCCAGTTTATAGAGAAAAGTAAGAAAGAGATTTGCGTTTTTTTGTTGATCATCATTTACATACATGTATTTGTTTACAGGTTTGACCATGCTATGGTTGCCTTCCTCGACTGCCTCCAACAGGTAAACACAGCCTCTGTATCCTCTAGAAAGTTTTTCATTAGTAGGCAGCTTAGCTTGATCAGTGTTGCTGTTCCCTATAGTATTGTTGGTATCACACAGGATTTAACCTTTTACCACCCAAATCCTGAGTATTAACGACCCCTAAGAAGACTGCTTTTGAAAACTTTGTTGGAAAAGTAGAACCAGTATTTTCTCCTTTTCCCACAATGTTTTCTACCCTAAAAAAGACAGAAACCATGATTTTAGCTACATTTCGTTGAGTCAAGCCAATTGTCGTTTGGTAAAAAGTTAGACCCAGAGGGGTTCACTGGTTTGAATTGTCAGCTCAACAATTTTGTTTCTGATGTTCGATGATAGTCACTGCAACAGGATTTTTCCTCTCACAATCTTGATCATTTTTTGTCGATGAACAATGTCCGCAATAAAGAAACAAATAAATGCATAGTTCAAGAACAAATGGCATCTAGCACGATCCAAACCCTTGAAGGGACAAATATCCTCATTCTTTTAGGATTAAAAGACCAATACCATAACCGCTTAGCAAAAGAGAATTCTCACAGACGCAGTTGTCAGGTATTGATTATAGACATACATATATCTAAATAATTTCAGTTCAAAGAAGAAGTGGAAAAGGGAGACACTCAGTTCTGTTTGCCATACAAAATGGAAAAGGGAAAAATAGAAGATACAAGTACAAATGTATCATACTCCATCAAGTAAGTTGAAGATTTGCAGATGTCACATATTTGATAATCAATCTCCCAGGGTAATAATAATGTTGTCTTTTATAATTCAAGACTATACATTTATATGTATGTGTTGGAAAGACAAGTATATTGCATATTCCCCCTCCATATATAGATTAGTCCACAAATCGTTCATGTACGAGGTGCAGCCCGAAAGTTCCTGGACTGGTCCATATATAAGCATACCAGCATCCTAATCATGCTAGAATTTGCAACATGTATAAACATCATCTTGCCTCTTTGGTTTGCATATGTTTGAAAACAATTCATTCGGTAATTCATCTGTAGAAGATGCAAAACAACAGGTGGATACTAAGTTACATCATTTTCTTTAAGATTTTAGCGTTTATGAAATTCTTGAACATACAACCATTATAAGTTTCACTAAATGCCACCTTAATGCCTGAGTGTTTGCATGGAGTCACATCAACGTTATTTCAAAATCATTCTGAACAATCAGTGTGATCGGTTTATGATCTTAAATTTTAAGAGCATTTTTTATAACAATTATGCATTTACATGTATTTTGAAAACAAAATCTTAAAGAGCTCATCGAGGAAAAGATGATTTACCAAATGTTGCATCTTAGTTCTTGTCCAGTGAACAAATTCTGTTCTTGTCCAAACTGAGACCATTAACAAGTGACAAATCAGTTGTGACACGATTGATTCTACTTGGGTTTTAAACATTGGGCAAAATGTAATAAAAGTAGAATATGCTTGTTACCGGCCTTCCGTCGTCCTTCCAAAGTGTTGTCAAAGCACTTGTCAACAAGGTTATTTTATTATGAGAATGTTAATAAAGGGTTCATGAAAGGTATACCTATTTATCAAATCTTGCTTTATGTGTATTTCAGAATACAGTTTAACTCTGAAGAGCAGTGGACAAAAGCATTAAAGTTTATGTTGACCAACCTAAAGTGGGGCCTTGCTTGGGTGTCATCACAGTTTGCCAATAAATAAACACTTTTCTGGTTGTAATACTTAATCCATCACTATGTGAAGTTATTTTATACCCTATTTCTCTACCTAATAACAAAGTTATAGCTCTACTGGCTGAAAGCTAGCAGAGGTTTGATCATTTTACTTGTCCAAATTGAAAGTAGTTTCAGAAACACATTATATGGCTTGCAACACGCAAAAAGGGACATTCAGACATCTGCGTAAAGTGTGGTCTCGGATCAGCCTGCGCAGTCCTTTTGCAGGCTAATCCAAGACGGCACTTTATGACTACATTTGATTTTTTGCTACAGTAGACATGGGCAAAACAGAAAGCTACATAAAAAAAGAAGGTTTCGTATCGGATAAGCCTGGGCGGATTGCGCAGGTTGATCCGAGACGATACTTGACGCAAATGTCCGAATGCCCCTTTTCGCATGTTGACTAGTAAAGGGTTAAACTTCAATTAAACAAACAAGCTTATCAGAAGAACTCTTTATTATGTGCTTTTAAGTACGTATCAAGGCTTGATAGATAGATCTGCTGTCTGTAGCACAAACTGAATATTTTGTGTTACTGTGCTGAATATTCTGGGGATCTATAAATTTTTAGAAATTGAAAATAAATGATTGAATATGATAATTGTCGTCATTGTGATAGCATTTGTGCAATAAATAGTAGTCTAAAACAATGCTGTCTATATTTTTCTCTTTGTCTAAACTTTATGTGAATTAGTAAAAGGTTACTTCATTTTCTCCTTTTCCCACAATGTTTTCTACCCTTCTGGAAACAAATTTCAATTTCTGCAAGTGCTTTCTATTTAGACCACTGTAAAATTTAAAAGCGCGGTAAATCCACGTTATTCTATGTAAGAATGACGTCATTCTGTATAGAGTGACGTCATTCTGTGCAAAATGTAGGGTTATAACGTAACAATTTCAGGCTAGTAAATAAAGATGGACTCCGAGCAAAAGACAAGGGAAAGGGAATAAAAGTTTGGAAACTGGATAGATCTAGATCGCCAAAGAAAATGAATGAAGATTCAATATTTAATCACCTAGAGAAGTAATCTAGGTATCTAGGAATACAATAAGCAGAAGCTTTTGCTTTAACAAAGTACAAAGTGGACTAGTAAGAGGAATAGACTGGTGAGAACCTACCTTTCCTAACTTAACCCATTAGTGAATGATTACCACACAATCCCTACTTTTGACGCCCCTGAGAAAGAAGCCTCTAGAAAACATTGTGGGAAAAGGAGAAAATGCTGGTAACCAGCATTTTCTCCTTTTAAGTTGAAAATGTATCCGCAATGTTTCCAAAGATAAACTTATCACAATGGGATCAGCCAGTCTGATCTGGATCTCATTACACGCACTGCCTCGATCGCAGTAAGCCTAAACCCTGTCAAGTAACCAAAACAATAGCTATCAAGTTTTACCTAAGAATGGAGACCCCGCGTCCCGAAAACGCTGGGTTTATATAGCAAACGCTGCCCCCTACTCGGGTTGCGGGATGCACACAATCCCACATTCCCGAAAATGTGGGATGCACGCAATTGGAGGCTGCCCGCATTTGCGTGCACACCTGTCAAATGCATATTTCCCAGTTAACATTACTGTAAAAGGACTCTTTAAATGCAACATAGCATTTTCACTGAAAATTACAACCATTCTACTAATGAACTGGTTGAAAAAGGTTATATTGACCAAAATGGCAGATTACAACTCACCTTAACAAAGAATAATATAAAATGGTACTGAAGCTGCCGACAATATAGTTCTAACAATGCTAAGGTAAACAAGGCCATAATACATTGCGCTACGTCAACAAGTAAAATGGCGGGCACTCTGCATGACAGTGATATCCACCGTATAGCGTGGCCTTATGGAATAGACACACACTAACACTCAGGTAGGAATACACAACTCATTTACAAAGTGGAAATTTGAAACAGCTAATTATGTCGATTAACAATCCTTTTCGCTAAATTGGGATAATCTGAAAGCAATTACTCGTACTCAAACAGCTTCGTACCCAATTGAAATATGTATCTAAGACCTGACTGCAACAATATCAACGATAGTGCAGGTCAGTTCAACCCTTTACCAAACAATCCCTGGTTTCTACGGCCCTGAGATAGAAGCCTTTTGAAAACATTGTGAGAAAATGCTGGTAACCAGCATTTTCTCCTTTTCCCACAATGTTTTCTTCCCTCTCCAGAACAAATTTCAGATTTTCATTTAAATTTATACAGTCATCTGCAAGTGCTTTCAATTTGGACCAGTCTAAAATTTCGTCGTTTGGTAAAGGGTTAAGTTGATAATTAAAAAATGATTACATAACAAGGTACAATAGCCACTTTTGATACGGAAAATGTCATTAAAGCGAAAAGTCTGACCAGTACTGACACTTTTTGCAGTTCCCAGAAGGTCCCTTTTCGGATGATGGGTCACAGATACATGTATGGATGACTTACAGATCAGGTGACGAACTTGAAAAGCGCACCGCTGCCATAAACTTACTGTTTTTCGTTTAAAAAGTGCTGTTTGAGTTTGGATTTATAGGCCTACTTCTGTTCTGCCATATTTTGTGCAAGTAGCACTATACAATGTTCGCACGAAAGTAAACAAGCAACAAATACCTATAGATCTTTGTCATGTTTTCTTTTTCCGTTACTTTTTCGTGTAAGTCTGTGATCCACGTGGTTTCGAAGATGGGCTGTCAAACGCATATGATCTGCGAATCGAAAATTTGCTGGTATATTTTGTCAGTGTTGTAGATGATGCTGTGCTCTCTTCGCATTTACGACACGACTCTTCGGCCTTGGGGTCGGCTTTTTTCCTTTCTTCCCCGTTAAATAGTTGCTTTAGATCCCGTCTAAAATCTTTTCCTATCAGACAGTACAGAACAACGTTTGCAGCACTATTCAGATAAGCAAATGCATTGAGCAGGTCGTAAACAGCGAAATAATGGTCATTGACGTCAGCGCCCACGTGGTATATTCTGTAAACAGTCCAAATACTCCAAGGAGCCGTAGAGACAGAGTGGATAATGCACAGACCAACCACGTGATATGTCATGTTTCGAATGTCCAACTTCCGTTTCTTGTTTTGTTTATCATTTATTCCCATGGACATGTCACCTCGTCGAAAAAGTCGGCAGAGAATGCACGTGTTACAAATAAGAAACACGGTGAATGGAATGAAGAACAATATAGTGATATCCAAAAATATTTCGAGCTGAGTTGGTACAAAACTGCAGTATGGAACATTGAATATAACCTTTGACTTTGTATTCTTTTGTTCTTCATTCGGAGTTTCTGTGTTGGTAGAGACCGGAAGTGAAAGGGTGGTGACTTCACTTTTTATGCCTGGTACCCCTCGCATTTTACTTCGAGTTGTAGATTTATTCTCTACACTTTCAGTGAAATTCACCACACTTTTGGTTGGTGTTTTATCTTCAGTGTGGTGCATGGCTGTTGTAAATGTCACGGTGCTTTTGTTCATCTTGCCCGTTGGACTTGAGACACTTTCTGTTGTACTAGTTTCAGAATCCGCTGTTTGTACTGTTACATTGTCATCTGGCATGGCTTCCTGAGTTACATTTAGAATTGTGGTCGTCAGTTTTGTGGTAATAGTATCTTTTATTGTACTCTCTGTTACACTGTCAGGTTCATCTGATTGACTTGTCATATTTGTTTCCGTATCATTTATAATGATATTTTGTGTCACGATGATGCTTTCATTTCTATGGTCAGTTACACCAATGTCCTTGGTCGTGCTCAGTGTTGAGCTATCGTTTCGGTCACCTTTACCTGGCATAGTTGTAATATCTTCATCTGAGTGAGTATTTTCATCCGTCTGTCGAATTGTAGTCTCAGCCGTGAATTGATCTCGAGTAAATGCAGCGAAATCATTTCCCGGGGTCGAAGAATCGCTCTCCAAAACAGCTTTTTCTGCTATAGTTTCAGTCGATGTGTCAGCTGTATTGGTAATCACGTCTCCAGCGCTTACTATGGTCGTAGGTACAAATGGTTCAACAAGACCCGCAGTGTAACTTTGTGTCATGTTTGATTCAGTAGTGTTTGTTCCAGGCGGATCAATCATGGTGCTGTGTATTGTATTTGGAATGTTCATTCCCAGCGACGCCGCGATCAAGATACAAAATGCAACACGAGTCCGCCATTTTGATGACAAATGTGATACTTGCATCTTTAAGGGCAGGAAAATCCGCAGAGTCTTTTCTACAGAAAGTATAACCAGTGTCCAAGATGATATTCTTAAAGTGCCTGTAGTCAGTAGTACTAGACATTTACAGAAAACGATGTTTTGATTCCTTAGAAGCAACTTGAACGGTGCTAAATAGAGCAGTAATTCGACCCCTGGCACTGCCAGTATAAAGGTGTCAATGAAAGCCAAAAACCGGAAGTAGGTGGATACCGGAAGGAGGCTGCAACGCTTTCCGAAAGTCCAGACAACAAAAGAAATGGTGTTTCCAACAAGACCAAAGACAATGATGAAACACATGAAGCCAAAAACACCCGTCCTGAAGGTTTCATCGCTGGCCATTCTGCTTGTCTGTAAATACATGAAACAGAAATACAAATATTAGATTTTTTTTGTCGAATGCAAATACAATCTACTGAAGGATCAAACTGCATGTTCTGCGCTATCTGATCTTGTCCTATGCCTTTGGTAAATAAATAGAGGATAATCGTTTTTGTATCGGTGAAAGATAGAAATAGATCTTTTATTTCGTCACATGAACATCATCGGCAATATTTTCACGAGTGGCTGCGCCACTCGTGAAAATATTACTGATGAAGTTCATGAGATGAGATAAACCTCGATCTGTCAGTGAAAGTAAGAAGTATTCTATTTATTTTATTCTTAAACCCCTTTTCTGTGCAGATTTACATCGAAACCGGGTGTAGTTCTTTTAGGTAATTCCCCGTGGCGTACACCCTCCGCAGATTGCAATATTACGTAAAGCGCGAGAAATGTCGGGTAGACTGCGTCATAATTTCCATTTAGTTGAATGACAGGCACTGTTTACCTAGGTAACTAGTGTGCGGAAACTTCTATTTCGGCCTTCAGTTGAAGGGTTAGAAAATAACATTGGTATTTGTCAGCGGTCGTAACCATGAAATACTAGTATATAGAGGATATTTGATTTTTTCGGTGAAAGATTGAAATTTATTATAGTCTATACCTAGCAGTGAACTCCTGGAATTTCCCAGTGTAATAAATTTTGATATTATTACTAGTGACGATATCAACTTTCACTTTCACTTCCTGCCGTAATTTAGGAACTACTTTTTTTTCATTAAGCACTTATAGATATTTTTAATTGTATGTTCTATATTTTCAACCAGTAGTCTCGTTTTGTTGTTTTAAATTAAGTATTCATCCGCACTATATCCCTGAGTTCAAGATTCTCTCTATCCAAAGTATTGATTTCGACTTTCAGACGAAAAATTAAAAATAATAATGTTAATAAGGTATATAATAAATAGAATAATCAACTGGTTATTTTTGATATGAAAAATATCTCACTCGGATGCGTCGTAAGGCGTTAAAAAAATTCGTGCTGCGCACTCGTTTTTTCAACGCCTAACAGCGCATCCTCGTGAGATATTTTTCATATCAAAAATAACCAGTTGATTATCCTATGTTTATTTCATCGAGTGGACATCATCGGTAATATTTTCACGAGTGGAGCTAATGAACAATATTCCACGGTTAATGAACCCCTCTATTTATATGTGTAGATAAATCTGTCAGTCTATATGAGAAGATAAACCAGCCTATTTACACGTATATGAACAGACCCTTCTGTTAATACGTATAGATAAACCAGTTTATGTATAGCATATGTAAATCCTTCTTTTTAAATGTGCAGATAAAACCTTCGATTTATATGCGTAGACAAACCTGTCTATCTTCACGTATTTAAAGACAGCCTTCTGTATTAATACGCATAGATAAACCCGTATATGTATATATAAACTCTTCTATTTTATGTGTAGATAAACCAGTAAATATAAACCCTTCTATTTATATTTATACTAGTATATAAATCCCGTCTTTTTACTGTGTGTACTTTTGTATAAACCCTTCTACCCTACATGTATAAATAAATCCTTCTTGATCCTTCTATATTTATATATAATATATGTCGATAAACTTTTCTCTTTATCTTTTGTGTATATAAACCAGTAAATATAAACTCTTCTATTTATATGTGTACTAGTATATAAATCCGTCTTTTTACTGTGTGTACTTTTATATAAACCCTTCTACCCTACATGTATAAATAAATCCTTCTTGATCCTTCTATATTTATATATAATATATGTCGATAAACTTTTCTCTTTATCTATTGTGTATATAAGCCCAGTTCTTCCAATAGTCTCAACGTAAATGACTTATCAACTTTAAGGCCAGCAAATGTTATTGACACTAATAAATGCTCCGCCCACTTCTAATATTATTATTTCATATTCAATATTTCAACTCTTCGCCAGGCGACGAAATTTTAATCTGTATCACATACTGAGAGCAGAAACTCAGTTAAAACCCGGGTCAAATGATGGTATTTGTGTTTAAAATGGAACAAAAATTCCTAGAAAAGAAGAAAATGCTGCTTACCAGCAATTTCCCTCATCATATACTCGTACATGTATCGTTGCCGAAAAGTAATCTTCAACATTGTCGTAAAAGCAGGTAATTGTGTCGTAAAGGATTGATGGCAGGTCACCGATTTTTCTGAATAACTCCCATGACCGAAATGCTGTTTAACTCTTCACCAAACGACAAGGTTGTAGACTGGTGCAAAATGAAAGTATTTCCACAATGTTTTCAATAGCTGTCTTGCTTAAGATCGTTATAACTCAGGAATAATTGGTACGCTGTTAACCATGAGAATGCTTACAATGAAGGGACTTTGTAAATCAGGAACATAGACCACAGCACTGCAATTACAATATTGTTTTTGGCCAGGAATCTTCAGAAAAACAGCTCACAGTATAGGTCGTCATCAGACTGCACATTCTATGCACAAACTGATCTTGATTTGCATCTTAGTTTATACACATCTACTGTACTATCAATTAAGAAATAAGTTCTTGAAACTTACCACTTATACCAATCTCTCTTGATTCTGCTTCCTTCGGAACTGCATCAGTACTCGTGCTGATTGTGCGGGCCAATGAAACAATCTCAAAGTTGATACCCGCTCCGAGGTATCGAAGTCAGGACCTCATGGTTACGAGACGGGCGCTAGATACATCACAACCATGGGCACCACTTTTTCATCTTGGTTTGCACTATTCAATAACTTTGTGCTTATTGCAGTAAGGGTTTAGAGTTTGCGATTCAGCCTTTACGTAGCCGTTGGTAATACACTTTTCCCTTGGGTTCTCTAATGGACGTGTAGATGGAACCATTGACGTAATATTTAAACGATTTCTACATTTTTGTTCCCTTTGGAAAAGAAATTGCCTTTGTGAAAAATGAAATAACATAGTTCTGTATTTGATAATCGAGTTATACACTGTAATCTATGTAAATTTACAGAATCCGAAAGGCACCTCCTATTTTTATGTAATTTTCTGTTTTGCGAAAGTCTACTGTACGGCAAAATCTAATGAAGTCGTAAAGTGCCGTCTCGGATCAGCCTGCGCTGCCTGCACAGGCTGATCCGAGACGACACTTTACGATCTTGTCCGAATACCCCTTTTGGTGTGTTGCAGGCTAAAATATTTCGCAAGTACGAAGCTGTCACGTAATTATATTTCGTAACTACGAATTAACTTTTTGGTGAAGAAGAAATAATTTCGTAATTTCGAATGTATATACCGTTACTACAATCTTGTATTTCGTAATTTCAAGGTTTTATTGCTTAATTACGAAATCATGTTGAAAAAAAAAATGCATTATAAAATACATTTAAGATGTCTATGCGACATGCTCTAAAAAAAAGGATGTCCAATACAACTGCAACAAGGTTCCGGTCCATGTCAGTATGCGCAGGCTGACATTGGCCGATACTTTTTTTGCTTTTAATATTTTTTCTACATTTCAAAGGATCGGTGACCGTTTACTCCCAGGCAGTTGTAACACGAAAGTTTTGACTGTTTTGACGAAAGGGTTTTGGAAAAGCAGCCAGAGGCGAAGAAAAAATGTTGTTGTGAAACAAGAAATATCCTTAATAAAGATACGCAGCGTAAACCAGTCCGCCAAAAGGGCTGCAATGGCCCGCATAATATACATGTCACTTTTTTTACCAATGGCAAATTTATATTTATTTATTCGGACGTAATACATAAAAAGTATAGTCCAAAAGCTTGCACATTCAGCTACGCCGAGGGAAAAAACGGCCCCAGGGACACACTGATCTATAATGTATTGGCCGCGTTGTCTGCGCATGTCATTATTCTTCGAAGATTTGACCTGTCACCCATCCCCCGTATACTTGGAAAAGCAGCCTTGCTTATATCGAAGCTATTAGCCTATTACCCAAGCATGCAGCCCTGGGCTGCTTTAATACATGGTCAGTGCATAGGTTAAGTGCCAGCCGATCATAGCTAAATGAATGGCACCAGGTTGCGTTTTATTGAGTAAAAGTTTATCTCATTTGAAATTCAAAGTAATGGTTGTTGTCTGGAAAAACTACTCCGCTCCTGTACCCAGAATGCCCAAATTAGATAGATATGTATTTGTAGAATGCCACCTAGCGTTAGATAATGGTACTGGCTGTCGTGATGTGACTAGAATCATATACGACATAAAACACCTAAGCTAAATTTTATAATTGTTAAAACTTTACCAAATTCAGTTTATTATGACTCTTCTATCTCACCATACACCTGCCTCCAGCGCTCTCATTACTAATTCTGAGGTTTGCGGTGGTTTATGATGATAGCTTTATCTTTATTACGCATCTCACAAAGCCATTAATTGATGGATTAGTGATTAACAAAGGCTTAATTATTCGGAGATGATTCAAATGATTCCTGATGCTCGCGATACTGAAAATTACCTCCTACGCTATTTTTAGACTCACTACTATGTAGATGTACAAAATTTATCTATTTATTTATATATTTATTCATTAGTTTAAACATATTTTATTTGCAAAATCAAGTAAAATTTACATGATAATTTACAAATACAGTTTGAAATTTTCTGCAAAATGGGTAAGAACGAAAGCAGTGCTTATATTCATTAGTTTAAACATATTTTATTTGCAAAATCAAGTAAAATTTACATGATAATTTACAAATACAGTTTGAAATTTTCTGCAAAATGGATAAGAACGAAAGCAGTGCTTATAATGTTCTTTTCCAAGTTGATAGTCTGAAAAACGAGTACAAGTCATAAATTTGAAATATTATATTTCATGTGTCTATTTTTAGAAACGTTATGGGTAAAGAAATGACGTAATTTAAGCTGGGGGATTATTTCCCCTTCACAGTGAATATTTTCCTCCTGCCGAAAATCTGGTTAATTGACTTGAGATCACAAATTTCAAAAGCGGCATACGTTGACAAAATAATTATAGGAAATGAAATATATAATTTATTTCATCAGCTTGTGGTTAATATGGGGAAATATTTGCCTCAAAAGGGAAAGGTCCACGAAAATAACTCGTGCCTTACGGCACTCGTTATTTTCGCATACCTTTCCCTTTTTCGACAAATATTTCCCCATATTAACCACAAGCTGATGAAATAAACTCTATCTAATAACCTATACAGTGAGAGAAAGATAATATTAATGATTGTTTAGAAAAAGCGGAGAAACGAATTTTGATTGGAAAAACAAGAAATGAGTTAGACTGAGAAGTATTTATTTATTTATTATCATCATAATGATTATCATATGTCATCAAAAAACATTGTAGGAACATGAGCAACAATTCTTGGTCAGGCACTGAAAAATACAGAAAATTACCCCACATGCTATTTATATGCTTACCACAAAGCATAGGTAGGTGCTCGGGTCACCGCGATATCAACGAAATAATGTTTGATAGTGGCTTTTAATTGGCACAAACCAAACAAAGCACGAGACACAAATACATGCACCACTATCTAAAACTGATGTTCAAGGTTCGTATTTACCAACCATTCTTAAATACATTCTTAGTCTTATTCTTCAGAATTTATGTCGATGTGAAAGTAACAGAACTTCTGAGTAGAAATGTTTTTAGTTTTTTTTTTGTCCTAATGTAGTTCTTATGCCAAAACAATGTCCTTTTCACAACCTTAGAAACGTGAGTCTGTCCCTTTTCTCACAATCAATGTTTATCTTTTCTTTACCGTAACGATAAATTCAATAATATTAGTCACATCAAAGTTATCCTTTTGTTTTCAGTCGTGGTCAAATCTAAAATTTTGTCGTCTGCTAAATATTTGATGAGCTTCCTGTCGATTAAGGCCAACAAGGGCCAGTGGTCATAATTTTTATAAGAACACGTGACTTTTACAATTCTCGCGAGACCTGCCTTAGTTTTAATACCTGTTCGATATCCATTGCACGTGACTTGAAACACGTTTATCACCTACAATACGACAGAAGTCTACAAATGTCGTCTTATCCCGTTGACAAAATTCAAGACTAATCCATACCGAAAGCATTGATAGACGAAACAAAAATATATTTGCTTGACTAATTTCTTTCTCACAGAGGCCCCTAGAATAAACAGGGCCCGTATTCACCAACCGTTCTTAAGAACGTTCTTTGTCTTTTTCTCCAGAATTTTCTACATTTGTAAGTAACACAACTTCGGATTGGCTAAACCATTCGGTTTAGCCAATCAGAAGTTGTGTTACTTACAAATTTAGAAAACCTTGAAGAATAAGAAGAAGAATATTCTCAAGAATGGTTGGTGAATACGTGCCAAGGTCTATATTGTGGACCATTCATTTTCTCCCGAAAGATGGCACTCTACAAATACAATTTGGGCATCCTGGGTACAGAACCGGACTACTTTTCTACGCGACAACTGTTACTATGATTTTCAAACTAAAATAAGCGTTTACTAAATAAAACGCCACCTGGTGCGATTAATTCAGCTATGATCAGCAGTTTATAGGAATCTGGAACTAAATCAGGCCTGATTTTTCCTCAATCATATTGATAAAAGCCATTTTCTCTATTGCTACTCTATAGCGCGTGTTACTACATTCTCCCTGATATCGGGGAGAGTGAAGCATCATATAAGACAGGTCGAATCTTCGAAGAATGTGACATGCGCAGACAACGATGCCAGCTGATCATAGCTAGATCAGTCGCACCAGGTAATGTTTTGAGTTAACGTTTATTTTAGATTGAAATTCAAAAAGGAACCATTGTAGCGCAGGAAAGTAGTCCAGTTCTGTACCTAGGATGCCCAAATTAGATAGACGTGTATATGTAGAATCCCATCTAGCGGGAGATAATGCTCCACGATTTTCTAATTTGAACGTAACACAACTTCTGATTGGTTAAACCAAATGGTGTATCCAGTCAGAAGCTGTGTTACTTTCACACTTTGAAAACATGTAGCACAAGACTAAAAATGTTCTTAATCTTCATCTTGAACTGTTGGTGAAAACGGGCCCAGATTTACACCAAATGACCTATTAAACTTTATAAACGAAATTAAAAGGTCAACTTTGGTGTTACCCCCTTTTCAAACGCCTTTGTCTGGTAATTTTCAAGTAATTTACATGTAATTACTAATAATATTGATTAACGATTAGGCTCACATTCGAACTCCTACATGAACCTTGCTACGAATGACATAAAATCTGCATTAAGTTATTCATATAATGGCCACGATAACGACAAGATGGTATTCTTAGGACTGCTCTTTACTCCACGCCGGAAGTGTTTCCCCTTAAAAATCCTTATGGCATCCGGACCTTTTTTGTTAGATTTAACCCTTACGCTTGAAAGAGCAACTCGCTGACACTTTGCGGACCGTGTAGATCAAGATCAGACTGCACAAAATGTGTAATCTGATCTTAGATCTACACTATCCGATTAGGATATACTATTCCCAAAACATATTCTTGCAATAGCAATATTTCGGTTTTTACTCTCGAATTGAATATTTGGTTTAAGTTATTCCTTTACCAAAACAATCCCTGGTTTTTACGACCCTGAGATAGAAGTTTTTTGAAGACATTGTGGGAAAAGGAGAAAATGCTGGTAAACAGCATTTTCTCCTTTTTCCACAATGTCTTCTACCTCTTCTACCTTTCAGGAAACAAATTTCATATTCTGAATTATGTTTGTGTTGTCATCTGCAAGTGGTTTCAATTTGAACCAGTCTAAATTTTTGTGGTTTGGTAAAGGGTTATTCCGCAGGGCAAGGGATAAAGGCGGTAATAAAGATGTAACAAAAGATTATTGAAGAAGCACATTATCTGTTGGACAACACACAATAAGCGCAATAAAATTCACACATTTTATCATTCAGTAACTGTCCAATGTGTTTGAAAGTCCAAAAAGTGCCAAAGCATAAGGAAGAGATGTGTGTCCTCACTAAGGTCAAGGTTGCCAAGTCAATCTGTTATGGAAACAAGTTCAGATACAAGTCATCGACGTATATATACCTAAGTATTCTTTAGATAAGAACAAGTTCGTTTTGAAACAAAATGGGCTTCACTGCTGCATTTCTGTGTAAGTTTCTTCTTTTTCTTCTTCTTCAAAAGAAATTTGACGTAAGGCATTATTACCTTATAATTATATTGTCCGTTATCGAAGTGACGGATTACATTTGCAGTTAATTATCGTCGCCACCAGTCACCCATATGGGCGACCCCTCGTGAAGATTATTAGTTACAAGGGATAGCGCTAGCTGCATGTCATAGCCCACTCTAAGGTATGCCTGGTTGATCAACGTGCTCGGTATATCGGTATATAACACAGCAACATGGAGGTCGGTTTAATTTCTCATAGAAGAATATTATCAAATTAAGATGACCAGCCGTGGGGGCTCGAACTGGCACCTCCTAGTGGCCCAAGACTTGATGGTTACAAGTCCTGCGCCCTACCACCTGACTTAAGCAAGCGGGGCATTGTTGGAAGAGATTGAATTTGCGTTTATTTAGCGATGAAACTAATCCTACTAACTTTAGACAGCCAGCGATGGAGCTCGAACCCATACCTAAGGTGACCCGAGATTGACGTTTACAAGACCTGCACTATACCATCTGAGACATGTCGGCTGGTGCATTTTTGGCAGATTGAATTTGCGTTTGTTTATCACCGCCATCGGTTGTCCATATGACACTATTGTACGGAGTATTGTGTAGATACAGGACGACACCCATCCTAGGTTACACCTAGTTCAGTGTTTAGCACTTTCAAACGAGATCTCAATTTCACGGCTCATCCGAAAGACTATTAGTAATTAAGGGTGGCCAGCCGTGGGAATCCACACCGCTAGTAACCCGAAACACCACGTTCACGAGTCTTACGCCCTACCTACTGAAATGCTAAATAAATAAACTTGCATTTATCTATGCAAACCGGTTTCCCATATAGGCCACGCCCCCATCCAATGCCAAGTTTCGCCTGGTTCTTTAACGTGGTCGATGTATAGCACCGTCACTCAGGACTTCGGTTTAACGTCTCATTCGACAGACTATTAGTACTTTTGCCAGCCGCCGTGGGAATTGAACCCACACCCTGTTTATCACGAAATGTTGTTTGGTTTGCTTATTTCCGTTTATTTATCGTCGCTACCGGTTGCCTATCGAAGCGACGCCCCCAGAAGACGGTTAGTTGTTACGGGAGATAGTGCAAGGATACAGGTCGAAACTACTGATAGCTTGGCCTTGTTCTTTAACGTGCACCGTCACACGGGACCTCGGTTTAATGTCTCATCCGAAAGACAATTAGTAATTTTAGTTGGCAAGCCTGGGATTCGAACCCACAACCTGTAGTGACCCGAAACATTGTGTTCACGAGTACTACGCACTACCTACTGAGCTATATCGGCTATTATTAATTAACTATTGGATATATAGAAGTTATACAAGGAAACCGGTCCACGCGATACCAGTCACATTTCTGATTTCGTATAGTACACAGGTCGTGACCCCGGCTTAATACGACTTGACCTCCGATCAATACAGTTGACCTCGTATCAATATTGATGACCCGCGACCAATACAGAAATCCTTGAACGTGATTGGTCAAAAGCTCAGTGGCGTGAGCGTCTGCGCTTACTTTTAGCCAATCACGTTCAAGGAGGCGGCAAAGTAAACGTAACCCAAAAATGGATATTTGTTTCCAGCAGGGTAGAAAACATTGTGGGAAAAGGAGAAAATGCTGGTTACCAGCATTTTCTCCTTTTCTCACAATGTTTTCAGAAGGCTTTTTTTTCAGGGTGGTAAAAACCAGAGATTGTTTGGTAAAGGGTTAATTAATAAAATTGTCATTAATCAAGTGACTTCGTATTGGCCCAGTTACAGGTCCGAGGTCAGCCGTATTGGCCCGAGGCCGAAGGCCTCGGCCTTCGGCCTCGGGCCAATACGGCTGACCTCGGACTTGTAACTGGGCCAATACGAAATCACTTGATTAATAACATTATAGTATGAAATGTCGTTGGTTGGTTATTTGCCTTTATTTATCGTCGCTACCGGTTGCCTATCTAAGCGACGCCCACAGAAGACGGTTAGTTGTTACGGGGGATAGTGCAAGGATACAGGTCGAAACTACTGAGAGCTACGCCTGGTTCTTTAACGTGCTTGGCGTATAGCACCGTCACACGGGACCTCGGTTTAATGAATCCGAAAGACTATTGGTAATTTTTAGTCGGCCAGCCTGGGACTAGAACCCACAACCTGTAGTGACCCGAAACATTGTGTTCACGAGTCCTACGCTCTACCTACTGAGCTAGTATGAAATGTCGTTGCGGTATATTTAACTTTTATCTACCTCTGATGTTCAACACTCTGCATTGCTCAAAGATATTTGCATATTGCAAGTTTCACATAAAGGGAGGTAAGCATAAAAATCTGTAATGGCTTAGAAAGTTAGATAATTGGCTAAACTATTTGATTTCATCAATCAGGCAGTAAGTCCCTAAAAAATTAGACATTCTTGACAATAAGAATACAATTCAGAATGATTGGTTAATACTGCTTGAACACGAAAGGTACTTTTTTAACTCTTATCCTGCTAAATAACTAATCAGTGAAATTTTCATTTCCATAGTAATAATTCAAATACTGATATTTCAAAGTTTTGTTTTGGGGAATACTACGTTTTGTGCAGTCTGATCTTGACCTACCCTGTCCGCAAAAGGTCAGTAAGTCACGCTTAGCAGTCAAAGGGTTTAAACTTTACATCTCATCTTCTTTCAGACGTTCTTTTGTTGTCAGAGGTCGTTACTCTCGTAAACTGTTTTATAGGTAGGTCTTTCTCGATCTTAGATTTAATAGGTCAGAGCTAGGATTGTGAGGGTTCGTACGTCCATATCTCTGAACAACCATTAGTCTGTAGAGTTATATATTTTGTGATTCTCATCGGAGACACAGTAAAAATCAAAGTGTTGAGAACGCTGAAGTTGTGTTTCTCAAGGAAGCCAAAAGGAGAAATATTGATTGAAAGTCGATCTACTAATCAAATAAATAACCTTTATGTTGAAAGCAGAGTACTCATGACAATTTTAGGATTATTTGTGTATTGGTAGTCTACTTTGGATCTTAAGGAGGAATCAGAAGTGACTTCCCTTGACAATAGGATGCATGATGGGTAGAGAGAGACAGCATTTAAATACATGTATATGGAATAAAATTAAGTTTGTACCTGAAAACTATGATTTTAAAATATCTTTGGCTGTTAACATTAAATTTCCAAAATTACAATCAATTATTTCAATCTATAAATATCAATGCCAAATCGAATGGAATAGAGCACAGTCATTGTATGAGCAAGCCATGGGACGAACTGGTTTTGAAACGAAAAAGCCCAGGACCAAGCGATCGTTAGAAGAATTTCGTATCATTGCGCTAGAAGGCTATGAGCGAGTGAAGCTATTTTCAACCAAGAATTAGTATTTCTACGATCGATGGCCTTGAGCAACAAGTGTATCTTAATATGCCATTTCCAAATATGTATAGCCGAGTGCTACAGAAAAACTCATGTGCATGAGAAAAATTGAGTTTAATTGGGTTTATTTCCTTTGGTTTTGCACCAAATACAATACACGTACGGTCTTCAAAATTCAATATTGAACTCATGGTAATTTTGTCATCGACGAATACCACAAAAATATAGCATCAGAACAAGCTTACAAATCGGGGCCAGGAATTGCATCAGCGACTCCTGGTGTGTCGAACCTTGTTCATTACCAACTCAGCTCCCGGGCTTGGCAATTTATAAATACCGACGTGCTACCGATATGCTAACCCATATCGTGCTTAATCAATCAAAAGAAACTTTCAAGCTGATATCAAAAACGAAGAATTTGCTATTCCATAGGTATTTTGCGGGAAAAAGACATCTCCTAACCGGACTGTGTACATCGAGATCAGGCTGCACGTTCTGTGCAGTCTGATCTTGATGTACATCGTCCGCAAAAGGTCCTCAAGTCGCACTTAGCAGCCCAAAGGCTAATATCTCCTTTCGAAGTTTCAGGGGGTAGATGCAGAATCAACTCCGATTGCAATCAAGGACGATGTGACGTCGACAAAAGGTGTCGTTGTTTTGTGGGTTGGAGTGGAACTAATTGCAAGACTCCAGATATAGGTAATATATTGATAGGTACATGAAACTGTGGCATTTGTTTTTCTTTGTCGTCGACAATAGGTGTAATATTTTGTGCGTTGGAATTGAACTAATGGTAAGACACCAGATATTGGTGATACATGTATAATGATACATTGATTGTAGCATGAAATTATGGAAATTATTTATTGGTGTCGACAAAATGATAATGTGTCGATGTTTTGTGGGTTGGAGTGGTACCGACAGTGAGGCGCCAGATATAGGTAAATACAATAGATCTATATACATTACCCCTTTCCCAAACGACAAACTTTTGGACTAGACTAAATTGAATGCATTTGCAGACAACAATTCAATTTTTGCTGAAAAGATGATTTCTGTCTATGATAGGGTAGAAAACATTGTGGGCAAAGGAGAAAATGCTGGTTACCAGCATTTTCTCCTTTTCCCACAATGTTTTCAAAAGGCTACTATTCCAGACCGGTAAAAACCAGGGATTGTTTGGGAAAGGGTTAAATTGATTGTACATGAAATTGTGGCAATTCTTATATTGATGTCAACAAAATGTGTCCATGTTTTGTTGGTTGGTGTGAAATCAACAGCAAGGTATTCCTTGGTATTAATCTTGAAAGCGATAAATAGTTTTCTATGACTGGTTAGAAATGAGGATAAGTTTATTCTGCAGGCATCTATGCCTATTTTCAGTTCCATCTATTCCAACTCGTGTTCCTCTTATGTTGTCTACCTGTCTTTAAAAATATTTGAAAAGACCTGTTTTTTTCTATTTTTATAAACCTTTTTTTACCAGCATAATTAAAGTTACATTGCAGCATGACTACTTCCTGTATTGACAGTATTTGCAAGTCTACTATAAATGTGGCTGTAGTGATATGGTTTATCTTTGAACGGGTAGAAAACATTGTGAGAAAACAAGAAAAACGCCCAACACAAGCATTATCTTCTTTTCCCGTTTGATTTCAGATCAGCACCATCCATACCCATGCGATCATTTTGTATGCAGCAGTCACGGACATTGTCATACTTCCAAAGGTTACCAAGTATGTCAGTGTGACCCTGGATGGCACGGGTTAATTTGTGATATCCTACACAGTATGTTAGCCATTAGTTATCTCCCCATGTTTTATCTACTTTGACATCCAGTAACATATCAGCCAAATTTGTCGGCATAAGCCTGAATGGCAATGGATAATTTGTCATATTCTACACAGTATGATAGCCACAGTTTTATCTCCCTTTATAAGATGTAACATATCTGCCAAATTTGACAGTGTGAGCCAGGATAGTTTGTGATATCCTACATCTTATCCGGTGTTGCCCACGTGAGCAACTGATCATATTTATAGATATACAAAAATCGATAAATAATTTTGTTGAAATGTCGGGTGTGTCACTGTCTTGTCTGCATCTAGTGCCCTAGTGAAGTGGTGTCATCAGGTAGACAGCCTCTAAAGTACTTCTTGTATGCTTCACTCAAGATCCAATTTACATCCCACAACAGGTCTTCAGCCGCACAAATCTGGCCACCAATGGGACTTGCCTATCAGGGCCCGTATTCACCAACCATTGAGAATATTCTTAGTCTTATTCTCCAAGGTTTTCTAAATTTGTAAGTAACACAACTTCTGATTGGCTAAGCCAAACGGTATAGCCAATCAGAAGTTGTGTTACTTACAAATGTAGATAATTCTGGAGAATAAGACAAAGAATGTTCTTTAGAATGGTTGGTGAATGGTTGGTCCAGCACTGTACTCTAAAAACAGACCCCTCCCTTGGAAACGTTATCGATGTTGTACAACAGAGTGTGAGTCTTTATCTACAGCAGTACATTCATATTGTGCTTGTATGCTTGTGACCAAAATACTTTATGTTTATTTCCATTTAGATCCTGATTGTTATCTTATGATAATCATTGTTATATTTATCTTGAAACCAACCTTTATTTTATGAATATATCAAAATGTAAATTTATATATGAAGATAACATGCTTGGCTGTTTATTCAAATTGAAGCAAATTCTCGAATATACACATTTGCCATCTTGTTTACCATACTCTCGCTGTGAAGAATATCATGCAGCTTACGAGTGAGTCAGGTTTAATAAAAATTCCTTGGTTTGTTTTCTATTGTTCATTTTACATGTTATAGACGGCCATATCACCACTGATAAGCCAACAACACAGACAAGTTACCTGGAAACAACAACCCACAATGCATCAAGCATCCACTGTGGTAACCATCGTTGTTACCATGGTTACTGTGATCAGTATTATCATTGTGTGTGTGACAGAGGATACTCCGGATATGATTGTGCTGTAAATGGTAGGTTTGACCTTGAAACTGACCTTGACTTTAACCCTTTTCCAAACAATCTATGGTTTTTATGGGTCTAGAATAGTAGCCTTTTGAAAACATTGTGGGAAAAGGAGAAAATCCTGGTAACCAGCATTTTCTCCTTTTCCCACAGTGTTTTCTACCCTATCAGAGACGGTAATCATCTTCTCAGCAAGAGTTGAATTTTCATCCGTAAATGCTTTGAGTTTGTTCTAGTCCAAAGGTTGTCGTTTGGGAAAAGATTAAACATCCAAATAAATATACAGCTTTTAACCTCAATCCTTGGCAAAACAACAGCGTCTTTCAAGAAATCTTCCGAACAAATCTTCTATTTACTGTGGTTTAGACCGAGGGTCAACTCTTTCATAGACAAATTCAATCAGATGCATTTAATTTGTCGTCTGCAAATGCAAATGCTTCATAGAGTTTAATCTAATCCAAAATTTGGTCATCGAGTAAGAAATCAATTGATACAACTTTATTTGAAAATAATTTTAGCCATGGGTTTTAAAATGGCCTGTAACATGCAAAAAGGGCATTCAAACGTTTGCATAAGGTGTCGCTTCGGATCAGCCAGTGCAGTCCATGCAGGCTAATCAAAAACAACGCTTTTAGTTTTTATGTAATTTTTTGTTTTATGCAAGTCTTCTGTAGCAAAAAATCAAATGTGGTTGTAAAGTGCTATCTTGGATAAGCCTGTGCAGATTGTGCAGGCTGATCAGAGATGACACTTTACACAAATGTTCGAATGCCCCTCTTCATCTGTTGCAAGCCAAATGTTGATAATCACTGCTATCTACATTGTCATCATGGCGCCTTAGTTGTCAAAGTCATCTTCATCATCGTCATCATCATCATATCAACAACTAAAATTCTTGTCTGTTTCACTCTTCACATGTTTAAATTTATACTTTGTGACTTGTCATCACCTTTGTCAAACAGTTCTAGGCCTCCTATTGTTTGTAAGAAACTTGCTTATTCTTTAAAAAATACTGACTGTTACCAAATTTCTATTTGTTACACCCTCGCAAAACGAATGTTTTCATGGGTATACTGGAATCTGCCTGTCTGGACATGTGTCTGCATCTATGTGTCCGTCTGTTTACAAAATACTAATAATTGCCTGTTTCTGTCAAAGCACTGGCCTGTGTATTAAGTCTCATTCAGTGACAGCTCTAGTTTTTACAAGTAAAAATAATTTTCCAGACAACAAATGTGGTGAAGGCAGCTGTTACCATGGTGATTGTCTGTTCTCCCGATGCTATTGTCATGCTGGCTGGTCAGGTGGTGAGTGTGAAACACCTCTACATGGTAATGTCATCAACTCATCGCCTTCTAAGTTTTTGTTTTTTATTATTTTTTGTTGTTTAAGTCTTTACCGTAAAATCCCGACTTTTAACAACCCTGTGAAAGAAGCCTTTTGAAAATATTGTGGGAAAAGGAAAAAATGCTGGTAACCAGCATTTTCTCCTTTTCCCACAATGTTTTCGACCCTTTCAAAAACGAATTCCACTTTTTCAGTCACATTTCTATTGCTTTTAGTTTGGACCAGTCTAAAATTTTGTCATTTGGTAAATGATTAACCCTTAACGTACGACAAAATTTCAGCCTTGTCCAAACTGAGAGCATTTCAATGGGTGAGTGCAACACTATTCTAAGTGCCTGTACAACGTACAGGCATTTAGAATAGTATTGCACTCACCTATCAATTTGTAAATGACCATTTTGGAGCGGCTAAAATGGGACAGTCTCCCTTTGATGGGGTGGAAAATACTGTGAGAAAATGAGAAAATACTGGTTACCAGCATTTTTTTCCTTTTTCCACAATGTTTTCAAAAGACTTCTCTTTCAGGGTCATTAAAACTCAGGATTGTGTGGTAAATTAATTCTGTACAACACAAGAGAATTCTGCATTCACCCAAATTCAAAGCAGTTGCAGACAACAAACTGAATGCAATCCAATCCACTCTCTGCTCTAACAACTAATTTTGAAATATTTAGGCAAAAATACCATCGAAGTAAAACTTTTTTTCTGATTGAGAAAGTGCACTCTGTTTATACGGCACTTCATTACTTAAATGTAGAGCGCAAGATTCCTAGCTGGCTTCTGGTGGTTAAGTTCCTTTAGCAATTTCTGAAAAAAAAATGAGGAATATTTGCTTATTTTTTCAATTTTGTCCATACAGAGTATGCTTGTGACAGACAACCTTGTTACCATGGTAACTGTGAATGGACTCCATACCATCGACAGACATGTAAATGTTTCTCAGGCTGGACTGGCAGTGACTGTACCACCAAAGTTCAAGGTCAGGGACTTTAGGCTATCCACCAACCAATCTTAACTCATTACCAAACGACAAAATTTTAAGTTTGTCCAAATCGAAAGCTTTTGCAGACGACAAAATAAAAGTGACTGAAAATTTGAAATTTGTTTTGTGAAGGGTAGAAAACATTGTGGGAAAAGGACAAAATGCTGGTTACCAGCATTTTCTCCTTTTCTCAGAATGTTTTCTAAAGGCTTCTCTCTCAGGGTCATAAAAAGTAAAGATTGTGTGGTACAGGGTTAAATATGTAATCAAATACTATAATACCATTATCTCTTTACCAAACAATATAATTTTAGACTTGTGCACACCCAAAGGATTTTCAGAGAACATAGTAAATCTGGCAGAAATGATTTTTTTTGTGAAAATTTTGAAAACACTGTGGTAAAAGGAGAAAATGCTGGTTACCGCACAACAATATTGAGATTTGTCCAAATGCCAATGGTCTCTTAACTCCTTACAAAACAACAAAATTTTAGACTGGTCTGAAATTTAAAACATTTGCAGACGACAGAAAAGTGACGGAAAACTTGAAATTTGTTTTGTGAAGAGTAGAAAAAATTGTGGGAAAAAGAGAAAATGCTGGTAACCAGCTTTTTCTTCTTTTCCCACCATGTTTTCTAAAATGTTTTTTTCAAGGCCATCAAAAGTAGGCATTGCGTCGTAATGGGTTAAAGTATTACCAAACGACAATATTTTAGACTGGTCCAAATTGAAGCATTTGCAGACGACACAATAAAACTGACTAAAATTTGAAAATTGCTTTGTGAAGGGTAGAAAACATTGTGGGAAAAGGAGAAAATGCTGGTTACCAGCATTTTCTCCTTTTCCCACAATGTTTTCCAAAGGCTTCTTTCTAAGAGGCGTCAAAAGAGGGATTGGGTGGTAATGGATTATGGTATTGTCATCCTAACGCTTCTCTTGCAGCATGGAATAAAATTTCCTGTTACCGGTGGCTGATAAATAAGAATTTATACTGTTATGATATATTTGCACATTTCTAATGGACCAGAAATTCCTTTGATGTCTGTCATGAAATAATTTGTCAATATGTTTGTAAGTTTCCAGAAAAAGGAAACAAGCCTTTAGAACATATTGTGGGTAAAGGAGAAAATGCTGGTAACCAGCAATTTCTCCTTTTCCCAAATTGGTTTCTACCCTTCTAAAAACAAATTTCAAATTTTCAGCCACTTTTGTTTTGTCGTCTGCAAATACTTTCGATTTGGACACACCTAAAATTTTGTCGTTGGGTAATGAGTTAACTCTTTACCAAACGACAAAATTTTAGACTGGCCCAAGTTAAAAGCATTTGCAGATGAGAAAACAGAAATGACTGGAAATTAGAAATTTGTATTGCAGGAGGTAGAAGACATTGTGGGAAAAGGAGAAAATGCTGGTAACCAGCATTTTCTCCTTTCCCCACAATGTTTTCAACAGGCTTCTTTCTCAAAAGTAGGAATTGTGTGGTAAAGGGTTAAAAAAAGATCAAACACTATGACTTTCATCTCTATGTAGTGTCGGGGAAGCTTTGCGGTTATGGCCGTTGCTACCATGGAAGGTGTTATATATACTCTCATGATCGGTACACTGGATACCCCCTGTATCGTTGTTCTTGTAAGCAGGGATGGACAGGCTCCAGCTGTTCACAGCCAGGTAAATCATTATCATCATCATCATCATCATCATCATCATCATCATTATTATCAACAACATCTGGATCATCATCATCATCATCAACATCTTGATCATCATCATCATCATCATCAACAACAACAACATCATCTTGATCATCATCATCATTATCAACAACATCTGGATCATCATCATCATCATCATCATCATCAACAACATCTGGAGCATTATTTGTCCTTCAGGCTCCATCATCAGCCTTTCCAACACTCTTCGGAAAAAAACAGATATACATAAGTTAACCCTTTACCACACAATGCTGACTTTTGACGCCCCTGAGACAGAAGCCTTTTGAAAACATTGTAGGAAAATGAGAAAATGCTGGTAACCAGCATTTTGTCTTTTTCCCACAATTTTTTCTACCCTCCTGGAAACAAATTTCAGTTTTTTATTTACGTTCTTTTTGGTCGTCTACAGTGCTTTCAATTTGGACCAGTCTTAAATTTTGTCGTGTGGTAAAGGGTTAACCAAAAAAATGTACAAATTCAACATGTAACTCCCATTTACTTTACATTTTTGCAAAAGTGCTGGTAAACTACTGGTCAGGTTTTGGCAATATACATGTTTATCAAAAAGTGATGCAGACCTTTTTCTTCAAAAGATCATCATTTCGTCAGTTTACTTCAAAACCTCGTAACTACAGTTTGCAACAAGACTATAGTAAGTGCATATACAATAAATATGCATTTGCAATAGTCTTGCAATAGTCTTACCCCTCTATTTGTGTAGTTTGTAATCATTATATCGGGCTAGATGGCACTCTACAAATACATTGTCTATCTAATTTGGGCATTCTGGGTACAGAACCAGCCTATCTTTCAAATTAACAACCATTAGATCTACTTCGAATTTTAAAAATAAGATAAAGGCTTACTCAATAAAATGCTACCTGGTGCGATTCATTCAGCTACGATCAGCTAGCATGTAACCTGTGCAATGATATTTGATAACTGCTTGAAGGTTTTTTTTTCTTTTACCAGCAACCCGCTGTGGCAACACCCACTGTCACCGTGGTATTTGTCACCATGACATCAGTCACAAGGAGGTTTACTGTACATGTATGCAAGGATGGACTGGCAAGGACTGCAATACAAGTAAGGGGTGTTTAGTATTCTCTTCTCTCCACAATGTTTCTTTTTATTTAAAATGTCTGGAGCTGTGTAGGGGTACAGCATTGCTCTCTCTTACCAGAGGTTCCTATTTTAACTCTTTACTAGATGAAAAAATTTTAGCCCTGTCCAAATTGAAAGCATTTGCAGACTACAACTTCAATGTGGCTCCAATGGTGCAACTGATTATTGATAGGGTAGTAAACATAATGGGAAAAGGAGAAAATGCTGGTTACCAGCATTTTCTCCTTTTCCCACAATGTTTTCAAAAGGTTCCTTTCTCAGGGTCGTTAAAAGTCCGGATTGCGTGGAAAAGTCGGATCAACCCTAAGAGTTACTGACTCAGATCACAAAGTGGCCAAACCCAAGTAGGGCTGTTTATAGCTTATTGAACTGGAGGGCAGGAAGTCGCAGGTTTGAATAGCCAGTTGATGTAAAATTAATGAGCCATGCTAGCACAAAAGGGGATTTAACTCTTCACGTCACTGAGACAGAAGCCTTCTGAAAACATTGTGGAAAAAGGAGGAAACAGCGTTTTCTCCTTTCCCAACAATGTTATCTTCCCTTCCCAAGACAAATTTCAACTTTTGAGTCATGTTTATTTTGTCGTCTGCATATGCTCCCAATTTGGACAAGTCTGAAATTATGTTGTTATTGCACAAATTATACTGCACAAGCTGACCTGAGTTGAAAGAGTTGACAGGCTAGGCTCTGAAGTGTCTTACCCAAGGACATTCATGTGAAAAAGCCCAGTGGAGCCATTGTGGCTCTAACCTGGGACCTCCAGGTCATGAATTCTACACTGTACCACTGAGCCACACAGGACCCTGTTTAGTGAAGCGTTGATACATGTGATACAGGTTGGTTGGTTGGTTGTATTGGGGTTTAACACTTTAACAGCTAAGGTCATATTATGGCTGTTGGTGACGCACATGTGTTTCCTGGCTTTCTCATACCAGTACAAACACAACTTTCTTTCCAAAGCCACCAACTACTTTTCTCACATGCTTCAGCAGCAGTAAGAGGCGAAAATAGGCCAGAAAGAAAGTTCGCCTTAACTGGGTCTGACACGCTCACCACTGAGCCACCTGGGCCGGCCATGTAATACAGGTAATCTATAGAACAGGTGGCCTGTATTTACAGGAGAAGAGCAAACAACAACTGAACAACTGACAACAGCCACAAACCCTACTATGCAGACAAAGGCAGTAACATCTTTACCAACAACAACAACAAAAAATCCTTCTACTACCACTACTACTACTGTAACATCCAAAATACCCTCGACATCATCTACAACAAAGTCTTCGACCCCTTCTCCACTTCGTAAGCATTTTTACTACTCTATAATTTAACTGTTAAGCAAACAACAAAATTTTAGACTGGTCCAAATTGAAAGCATTTGCAGACGACAAAATAAAAGTGACTGAAAATTTGAAATTTGAAATTTGTATTGGGAAGGGTAAAAAATATTGTGGGAAAAGGAGAAAATGCTGTTTTCCAGCATTTTCTCCTTTTCCTACAATGTTTTCAATAGGCTTCTTTCTCAGGGTCATTAAAAGTCAGCATTGTGTGGTAAAGGGTTAAGTGTTTAGCAAACAAAATTTGGGACGTCTGATTAAGAGCATTTGCAGGCCTTGCCTTCCAATGAAAATAACATTTTGTACCCATAATTCACACAAACCAATCAAATTGTCTTTTATCAAATTTTGAAGATACTGGTGTATGTGCCAAGGTGCTGACAGTGTCCGATATTGGAAACTCTATCATCTCCTCCAACAACAATGCCGTAAGCTGTGCTTCTGGTAACAGAACATCACCAGAGGCCTTTGTGTTGGATCACTGTAACTTGACAACACCCAGCACATGGAAAGAAGGGGTAAATGTAAGTAAATGTCCTGAAGGATCTTTAACAGTTCTTTTGTAGCAATGTTTCTTTTGTAGCATTGTATTTTTTTTTTTGTGACCGCTTATAAACTAAGGATGATGCAAAGAGTCCAAAAATATTGCTACAGAAGAATTGCTACAACTCCATGAGTAATGACCAGTGTGTAAATTATTAGTTGTATGGTCAGGTGGCAGGGGACTGGGAACCTCATTCATGGCTGTGGTGAATCATATTGCCCCAAGCTTAAGGTGAGATGGCAACATGATTCACCACAGCCATGAACAAGTTTCCAAGTCCCCTGCCAACTGACCATAGAACTAATTTATCATACTGCAAAGGTTTCCCATTCCAATGTTTGTTAAGCGAATTTTCCCTGTTTTTGGGTTTTAAAAAATTGAGTACACTGACAAAGCAGAATTTCCTTTCTGAGTGTCCCAATTAAAGAAAAATGACACCACTGGGAACTGACATCACTGAAACCTTGGTAATATGTGCTTAAACGTACAGCTTTGTGCATAATCTTGATGCCATCATTTTAGATGTTGTGCTGATGGTATAGTCATGTGTACAGGGCTTCCGAAAGGGAAACTGTTTTTACGATGGTTTTGCTAGTATCCATGATATATATGCTTGGTTTATTATACTGCAAAGAAATTTCTCAATATCTGATTGGATAATATGCCCCCCGAAAAAACAAATATCCTCTATGTATGCATATATATATGAAACACAGTTTTAAGAAAAGCAATATTTGCATGTGTTATAGCAAGGAAAAACTTGAGCCTTATCCTGTTAGAAAACTAACATGAATTTTCCCATTTTTCTGAGATCATACTGTATGTTCTGTATAGTCTGATCTTGATTCACTCTGTCCACAAAAGTTCTAGGAGCTAACTCTTTACCAAACAACAAAATTTTACACTGGTCCAAATTGAAAGCATTTGCAGACAACAAAACAAATGTGACTGAAAATTTGAAATTTGTTTTGGGAAGGGTAGAAAACATTGTGGGAAAAGGAGAAAATGCTGGTTACCAGCATTTTCTCCTTTTCCCACAATGTTTTCAAAAGGCTTCTTTCACAGGGTCGTTAAAAGTCGGGATTGTGTGGCAAAGGTTTAAGTGAGCTTGCAAAAGGCTTGGATAGACTTAGGAACATTTTTCAAGACTTGTTTCACGAATTTTTATCTCACATGCCATCTAAGGACAGATCTTATACTTCTTATAGGTTATGGCAGATTGTAAAGCAATACCACCATATACACCTATTGCCTCTTTCGGAAACCATCAGTATTCGTCAGCTGGTACCCTGTGTGGTGTGTTTATTGGATGTCTTCCAGACGGGTTCCAGGTAAGACTTTATTATACAGATCTCATTTGTCTGTGACTCTTCAGCTGTCAAACCATCAAACCTAGGGAGTAGCTTTTTGTGCCCTCTAATACCCAAACCTAGGAACTGGCTCTTCTGTTCTACAATACCCAGACCTAGGAGCTAGCTCTCATGTTCTACGATACCCAAACCTGGGAGCTAGCTCTTCCGTTCTACAATAACCCAAACCTAGGAGCTAGCTCTTCTGTTCTACAACAACCAAACCTAGGAGTTGGCTCTTCTGTTCTAAAATACCCAAACCTAGGAGCTAGCTCTTCTGTTCTAAAATACCCAAACCAAGGAGCTAGCTATTCTGTTCTACAATACCCAAACCTAGGAGCTAGCTCTTCAGCTTAAACCAAACCTAGGAGCTGGCTCTTCTGCTCCATAATACTCAAACCAAGGAGCTGGATCTTCTGTTTTACAATATCTAAACCTAGGAGCTAGCTCTTCAGTTCTAAAATATCCAAACCTAGGGGCTAGCTCTTCTGTTCTACAATATCCAAACCTAGGAGCTGGCTCTTCTGCTCTACAATATCCAAACCTAGGAGCTAGCTCTTCAGCTGTACAATAACCACACCTAGGAGCTAGATCTTCTGTTCTACAATACCCAAACCTAGGAACTAGCTCTTCTGTTCTACAATATCCAAACCTAGGAGCTAGCTCTTCTATTCTACAATACCCAAACCTAGGAGCTGGCTGTTCTGTTCTACAATATCCAAACCTAGAATCTAGCTCTTCCGCTCTACAATACCCAAACCTAGGAGCTAGCTCTTCTTCTCAAAAATAACCACATCTAGGAGCTAGCTCTTCTGTTCTAAAATACCCAAACCTAGGAGCTGACTCTTCTATTCCACAATACCCAAACCTATGGGCTGGCTCTTCTGTTCCATAAAAACCAAAACTAGGAGCTGGCTCTTCTGTTCCACAATACCCAAACCTAGGAGCTTGCTCTTCTGTTCCATAATACCCAAACCTAGGAGGTAACTTTTCTGTTCCACAATAACCAAACCTAGGAGTTAACTCTTCTGTTCTACAATTACAAAACCTAGGAGCTAGCTCTTTTGCTCTTCAATAACTAAACCTGAGAGCTAGCTCTTCTGTTCAACAATACTGAAAACCTAGGAGCTAGCTCTTCTGTTCTACAATACCCAAACCTAGGTGCTAGCTCTTCTGTTCTACGATACCCAAACCTAGGGGCTGGCTCTTCTGTTCGACAAAACTAAACCTAGGAGCTGTCTCTTCTGTTCCACAACACCCAAACTTAGGAGCTGACTCTTCTGTCTTAAATAACCAAACCTAGGAGCTAGATCTTGTGTTCTGCAATAACCAAACCTAAAAGCTTGCTCTTCTGTTCTACAATACTGAAAACCTAGGAGCTGGCCCCTTGTGCTTTTAAACAAAACACATCTAGGAATTAGCTCTTCTGTTCTAAAATACCCAAACCTAGGAGCTGTCTCTTCTGTTCCACAACACACAATCCTAGGAGCTAGCTCTTCTGTTCCACAATAACCAAACCTAGGAGCTAGGTCTTCTGTTCTACAATAACCAAACCTAGGAGCTAGCTCTTCTGCTCTACAAAAACCAAATGTAGGAGGTAGCTCTTCTGTTCTACAATACTGAAAACCTAGGAGCTGGCTCTTCTTTTCTAAAATAACCACATCTAGGGGCTAGCTCTTCGGTTCTAAAATACCCAAACCTAGGAGCTGGCTCTTCTTCTCCACAATACCCAAACC
This sequence comes from Tridacna crocea, assembly GCA_943736015.1. Lineage (NCBI taxonomy): Eukaryota > Metazoa > Mollusca > Bivalvia > Cardiida > Cardiidae > Tridacna > Tridacna crocea. The sequence continues at coordinate 1,403,827 of OX031073.1, forward strand.
TAGGAGCTGGATCTTCTGCTCCACAATACCAAAACCTAGGAGCTGGCTCTTCTGTTCTAAAATAACCACATCTAGGGGCTTGCTCTTCGGTTCTACAATACCCAAACCTTGGAGATGGCTCCTCTGCTCCTCAATACCCAAACCTAGGAGCTGGCTCTTCTGCTCCACAATAACCCAAACCTAGGAGCTGGCTCTTCTGCTCCACAATAACCCAGACCTAGGAGCCAGCTCTTCTGCTCCAAAATACCCAGACCTAGGAGCCGGTTCTTTTGCTCCACAATACCCAAACCTAGGATCCAGTTCTTCTGTTCCACAATACCCAAACCCAGGAGCCAGCTCTTCTGCTGCACAATACCCAAACCTAGGAGCCAGCTGTTCTGTTCCACAATACCCAAACCCAGGAGCCGGCTCTTCTGCTCCACAATACCAAAACCCAGGAGCTGGCTCTTCTGCTCCACAATACCCAAACCCAGGAGCTGGCTCTTCTGATCCACAATACCCAAACCTAAGCAGGAGCTCTTCTGTTCTACCTGGCACTACCATTTCTGTGTTACCCACTCATCTGAGCATGAACTACTAAATTCTATTGGTATTCTTGTGTGTTTCCATGCTATGTGGTCAGCATATAAAAGAAAGGAGAAAATGTACATGTATTTGAAAACAACCGTGGGTCTTACATCTGTTCTCCCTTTCCTGTATCTGATTCTGTCTCTCTTAATAATCTGCACTTCTCAATATCATCATCATAGTTTTTTTCTCTTTATTATTTTCACCTTTAACCTTTTACCAGAGATAGAACCCTTTTGAAAACATTGAGAGAAAAGGAGAAAATGCTGGTAACCAGCATTTTCTCCTTTTCCCACAATGTTTTCTAACCTGCTGGAAACAAATTTCATTGTTTAAGTTATGTTTATTTTGTCATTTGTTTCCTGGCTTTCTCACACCGGTACTTACACAACTTTCTTTCCAAAGCCACCAACTAGTTTTCTCACATGCTTCAGCAGAGGTGAGAGGCGAAAATACGCCGGAAAGAAAGTTCGCCTCAACCGGGAATCGAACTCACAACCACCAGGTCGTGAGTCCGACACGCTCACCACTGAGCTACCCGGGCGGGCTACATGTTATCATTATCATCATTCATGTTATTTTCAACAGATGGGAGTGCAGTACTGTGATCAGCCAGCCATTATAGAACATGTGGTGACAAATAACGGACTTTTTGTTATGGATCCAACAACATACTTTACTATATTACAGTAACCTTTATACCTGTAGTTTACTTTTTAACACATTACCAAACAGTTCCTGGTTTTCACGACCCCAAATAAAAGGCCTTTTGAAAACATTGTGGAAAAAGGAGAAAATGCTGGTAATCAGCATTTTCTCCTTTCCCCACAATGTTTTCTGCTCTTCTTAAGTCAAGTTTAAATAGTTTAGTCACTTATATTTTGTTGTCTGCAAGTGCTTTCAACTTGGACAAGTCTAAAATTTTGTAATTTGGTAGAGTTGATTCTTTACCACACAATGATGACTTTAATGACCCTGAGGAAGAAACCCTTTGAAAACGTTGTGCAAAAAGGAGAAAATGCTGGTAACCAGCATGTTCTCCTTTTCTCACAAAGTTTTCTTCCCTATTGTGAAGACGTGATCTTTTTTGAAAGATGGAAAAGTCAACTCCTAGAACGAAAGACTGTGAAAACAAACAATAGCAAAGTTTAATGATGAAAAACTATGCTAAACATACAAGACATTGTGCAAAGACAAAAGAAAAAGAAAAGAAGAGGAAAAGATAGAAAATAGCATGTGACGTTCACAATAGCAATAGCACAAAGTGATTTTAAACACTCAAAGTTCTGTTACACAGAGTTACACAGTTATTTAATTCTTTCCCACAAGTCCAGCTTTTTGGTACATGCGACAAATCTTGAGAGGACCCAAAACACAGTATCTGTCTGTTGGCCAAACCACACAAAACGTTACATGTAATAATACCAGTATACCCACTTATAAGTCTCCTTGCATGCTCCATACAACACAGAAGTTTTTGCACACTGATTGGCTTTTCTCTAAGCGTTTCTTTATGGTCAGTGATTCGAGCTTGTTACTAGCATGTCGACAGTATTGGCATTATTCTACATGTATGTACTGCACACAACACACAACATAAGACAGACCGTGGTACAGTATGACAGCATACAACATTCAGCACATCACAAATAAGCTGGTCATAAGAGGCGAGGACAACTGAAAATTTATGACAAAACGTTAAAGCCAAGCTAACTCATAACATGCAATAATTGAATACATGCAGCAAACTGTTAAAGCCACTCATATAATGTATTAACAGAAGACACGACTTGGAACAGACAGACTTTACAATTTAAGAAATAACAAAATTCTTGCATGCAAAAATGAAATGTACAGACAGACAGACAGACAGAATGAAAATCTCACACACACAATTGCACAAACAGGCATCTAACAATGTGCGACACTCACCTCTCACATAATCATTGCAGAAACAAGAGACAACTTCTTATCCCTTATTTGCACTATAACACAATTAAATTGGCTGAGCAAGCCAAAAAGTATCTACACACTCCAAAATCTACATATCTACTGACCACAAGTTTACACAATACAGCAATGTATATAGTGAACGACCGCTCATCAGTACACCTTGCTGATTGAGTATACACATTAACCCTTTGCACTGTATAAATTTGCGACATATGTCCCCCCTTTCAAAGATAAAATCATAGAATTTTATCTCGTAAATGAAAAAAGCGAATTTATTGATGTGCTCTTGACAACATGTCCGCTAACACATTACTTTTTCCAGGTATATGTTTAACCGTAAATCTGTACTCTTGCAGAATCAAGCTCCATCTAAGTAGACGCATGTTTTGAGATTTCATTTTGTGGAGCCATTGTAAGGGAAAATGATCAGTCTCAATGGTAAAGTCTTTACCAATTAAATACTCTCTGAGGGACTGACATGACCTAACTATTGCAAAGCACTCCTTTTCTACAGTACTATACTTTTTTTCTCTTGCAGATAGTTTTTTGCTGATAAATATGATGGGATATTTTTGCTCTTGCCTCATTTGTAGCAGTACTGCTCCAAAGCCCCTATCACTTGCATCTGTCTGGAGAATGAAGCTACACGAGAAATCTGGATTTTGCAGAATTGGATAGGACAACATAGCCCTCTTTAAAGTGTCAAATGCTTCTTGATGGATTTCAAGCCACCTTACCTTATTTGGCAAACCTTTTGTGGTTAAATCTGTTAAGACTGCAGATATGTTTGCGAAATGTGGAATGAATCTGCGGTAGAAACCAACAACACCAATGAAAGAACGAATTTGCTTCTTTGTCTTTGGTGGAGGTATTTTTTGTATAGCATCTATTTTCTCTTGTGTAGGTCGCACCTCACCATTGCCAACTATGTGAGCGAGAAACTCAATTTGATAAAAACCAAACATGCACTTACTTGGTTTAGCTGTTAAATGTGCCTGTCTAAGTGCATCAAGGACTTCCGCAATATGACGTAGATGGTCGTTCCAATATTCACTGAATATAATAATGTCATCAATAAAAGAGTCTGCGAACTCTTCACAGTTAGACAATACCATCTTCATAAGTCTAACAAATGAAGCACTGGAATTTATCATCCCAAAAGGCATGACAAGAAATTGATAATGGCCAAATGGGGTGACAAATGCACTTTTTTCCCGTGATGACTCTGACAAAGGTATCTGCCAAAAGCCTTTTGTCAAATCAATTTTGCTCATAAACCTTGCTTTTACAAGTTTATTGATAATGTCATCTAGTTTGGGCATTGGTTGTGGGTCAAATATGGTAATTTGATTTAGTTGCCTGTAATCTACACACAGTCTAATTGAGCCATCTCTTTTTGGAACTACAACAATTGGAGAAGCATATGGGCTAGAAGACTTCTCAGCAATACCTGCTGCAATCATATCTTGTATTTCTTTTCTAACCTTATCTCTTAGTGCATAAGGTAAGTTATAAGCTTTTTTCTTAACAGGTATATCTGTGACTAACTTGACATCATGTTCTAAAACCAAAGTCCTACCTGGTATGTCAGTTAAGACATCTTCAAACTGCCCTAGAACGGACTTTAGATCCTCCATCTGATTTTTATCCAGCTCGGAGTTCAGCTTCACATCTTTTAGGCCTTCATGAGGAGTAAGCAATGGATTTTCTATAATTGCCAAGTCTTCATCGCAATCATTCTCGTTGGTGGCAGATGACAACAGTAATGGAGTGTATTCCATTTGTTCCTTACTTTCATCAGCAAGATCTACATCAGTAACTCCCTCACGATCCTTACCATCAACCTCTGGTCTCTCAAACCACTCTTTCAGCGTATTGATGTGAAAAGTTTTCCTATTACGTTTTGTTTTGCCAACCTGAACTATATAGTCTACTGGAGATACTTGCTCTATAATTTCAAACGGACCTTTCCACTGAGCCAGAAGTTTATTTGCAACAGTAGGAAGCAAAACACAAACTAGTTGACCTGGTTTTAAGTGTCTCCTAGATGATTTTCTGTCATAATACAACTTTTGTACCTTTTTAGCTTTTAGTTCTGACCTTTTTGCCATTTCTCCTATTTTCTCTAGTTTGTCTCTTGTCTTGATAATGTAGCTAAGAACAGATTCACTACTTACAGTTGTCTCAGGAGATTCTTCCCAACTTTCACGAATTATACTTAATGGTCCTCTTACATGTCTACCATATAAAAGCTCAAAAGGAGAAAAACCTGTTGTCTCTTGTGGTACCTCTCTGTAAGCAAATAATAGATAAGGCAGTAGAACATCCCACTCAGAGTCTTTTTCATGAACAAAGCAAGTTAACATCCGTTTTAACGTGCCATTAAATCTCTCTACAAGACCATTAGCTTCAGGGTGATACGGTGTACAATGTAATTTTTGAATATTGAGTAAACCACACAATTTTTTCATCAGCGCTGACAATTTTTTCATCAGCGGTGGTTCACATGGGAAACAAGAAAACCAGGAACAGACTGTTACAAAATTTTTTCTGGCCAGGAATATTTAAAGATGTAGCAGCATATTGTCGATCCTGTCCCGAATGTCAAAGAAGTGTTGCAAAAGGTAAGATAAAAAGGTCTCCACTTATTCCTATACCACCAATGGATGAACCTTTCGCAAGAATTGCTCTTGATATAGTAGGACCGTTGAATAGAACAAAGAGAGGAAATAGGTTTCTGAACCGCTGCCACCATTTGTGAAGACGTGATCTTTTTTGAAAGATGGAAAAGTCAACTCCTAGAACGAAAGACTGTGAAAACAAACAATAGCAAAGTTTAATGATGAAAAACTATGCTAAACATACAAGACATTGTGCAAAGACAAAAGAAAAAGAAAAGAAGAGGAAAAGATAGAAAATAGCATGTGACGTTCACAATAGCAATAGCACAAAGTGATTTTAAACACTCAAAGTTCTGTTACACAGAGTTACACAGTTATTTAATTCTTTCCCACAAGTCCAGCTTTTTGGTACATGCGACAAATCTTGAGAGGACCCAAAACACAGTATCTGTCTGTTGGCCAAACCACACAAAACGTTACATGTAATAATACCAGTATACCCACTTATAAGTCTCCTTGCATGCTCCATACAACACAGAAGTTTTTGCACACTGATTGGCTTTTCTCTAAGCGTTTCTTTATGGTCAGTGATTCGAGCTTGTTACTAGCATGTCGACAGTATTGGCATTATTCTACATGTATGTACTGCACACAACACACAACATAAGACAGACCGTGGTACAGTATGACAGCATACAACATTCAGCACATCACAAATAAGCTGGTCATAAGAGGCGAGGACAACTGAAAATTTATGACAAAACGTTAAAGCCAAGCTAACTCATAACATGCAATAATTGAATACATGCAGCAAACTGTTAAAGCCACTCATATAATGTATTAACAGAAGACACGACTTGGAACAGACAGACTTTACAATTTAAGAAATAACAAAATTCTTGCATGCAAAAATGAAATGTACAGACAGACAGACAGACAGAATGAAAATCTCACACACACAATTGCACAAACAGGCATCTAACAATGTGCGACACTCACCTCTCACATAATCATTGCAGAAACAAGAGACAACTTCTTATCCCTTATTTGCACTATAACACAATTAAATTGGCTGAGCAAGCCAAAAAGTATCTACACACTCCAAAATCTACATATCTACTGACCACAAGTTTACACAATACAGCAATGTATATAGTGAACGACCGCTCATCAGTACACCTTGCTGATTGAGTATACACATTAACCCTTTGCACTGTATAAATTTGCGACACCTATCAAAGCAAAATTGCACGATTTAAACCTCTTTTGAATTGTCGTCTGCAAATGCTTTCAATTTGGTTTTAAAAGAAAGCTTTTGAAAACAATGCAGGAAAAGGAGAAAAATGTTGGTAATGTTTTCTACCCAACAAACAGCTGTCAGTGGCGGGTTTAAACCCTGGACCTCCGAGAACTGTTATATTGGCACCCAACGTAAAAAAACAAAAAACTCACTTATTTAAGAGATAAAGTAACAGTAATTGAAGAATTCATGGACAAATCTTCACGCGGCGGGGCAGTATGTAGTATACTGGTCTATCCTACAGATAGATGTAAAGATATAGCTTGTGTTGGTATAAGGGGACACTTATAGAGCTACTTGAGACCTGGAGGTCCAGGGTTCAAACCACGCCAGGGACGGCTGTTTGTGAGAACTGTTACATTAACCCATTACCACACGATCCCTACTTTTGACGCCCCTGAGAAAGAAGCTTTTAGAAAACATTATGGGAAAAGGAGAAAATGCTGCTAACCAGCATTTTCTCCTTTTCCCACAATGTTTTCTACCCTTCACAAAACAAATTTCAAATTTTCAGTCACTTTTATTTTGTCGTCTGCAAATGCTTTGAATTTGGACCAGTCTAAAATATTGTCGTTTGGTAATGGGTTAAACAAGTGTCCAAAAATAATGGACATATCACAAAATGTCAAAGAGTTCTTGCATGACAATGCAGATCACATCAGGGCTATCACAGTTCCACAATATTTTTCTTCAAATTCAGCCAAGCTAAACATGTATGGATAAATAATTAAACAAGACCTTAAATCTGTTTTCAACCATTTCATTAAAATAGGACTGTCATATTGGGAAGATCACTAAATATTAAATTCATCCACTCAACAGGCAAGTAAAATAATATAACTCATAAGCCCATTCTCGCTATGTGTTTAAAACACCTCTTAAAACCCTTTCCTAAACAAACCCGTTTTCACCCTTTACCACACGACTTTTAATGCCCCTAAGGAATAGGCCTTTGAAAACTTAATGGGAAAAGGAGAAAATGCTGGTAACGAGCATTTTCTCCTTTTCCCACAAAGTTTTCTACGCTTTCAATATTCAATTGCACCATTTGAGCCACAATGAAATTGTCGTCTGCGAATGCTTTCAATTTGGACAGGTCTAAAATTTTGTTGTGTGGTAAAGGCTTAAAACATAGTAGGAAAAGGACAAAATGCCGATAGCTAGCATTTATTTCTTTTTCCCCATAAGATTTCAACCCTTTCTGATGTGTGTAAATGTACCTCAAATAGTGATTTCTATTCTTTGATAAGGAAGAAAACATTGTGGGAAAAAGAGAAAATGCTGGTTACCAGTATTTTCTTCTTTTCCCACAATCTTTTCAAACACCTTCCTTCCAAGAGTCATGAAAACCAGAGACTGTTTGGTAAAGAGTTAAGTTATTGATGAGACAAACAAACTGTGCAAGTTTAATGGAAATCTGACCACAAATGCAGGCTTTATCGCTTAACCCATTACCAAACAATCCCTACTTTTGATGCCCCTAAGAAAGAAGCCTTTTGAAAACACTCTCGGAAAAGGAGAAAATGCTGGTAACCAGCATTTTCTCCTTTTCTCACAGTGTTTTCTACCCTTCCCAGAACAAATTTCTACTTTTTAGTCACCTTTATTTTGTCGCCTGCAAATGCTTTCAATTCAGACCAGTCTAAAATTTTCTCATGTGGTAAAAAGTTAAACAAGACAAAAACTAACAAGCAGACGGAGGGACGGATGGATGGACGACTGAAACCACACCATGACATAAGCTCTACTGGCTTTCAGCTTTTGGTAAATTTTCACTCGGGATTTGGCATGTTGTTAGACATAAAGGATTTTATTGACCCATAATTAGGTGAATACTTGCCTCGTATAAAGCATCATGGATATACATTAACCCCATTTTGTAAGAGCATGGCTTATATAAATGTACGAATATGCATAAATCCACTTGCACTTATAAATGTGAAAATACATGATGTGATGCATTCTAGTATATGCAAACAACCACCAACACATACTTGTATACACATACATAAATGTACAAGTCCACATAAATGTCCATACACACATAAACACATAAGTTTGAACACACACAAAAATGTCCACACATAAATCTAACAATAGAAGCATCGATTACGGATGACCACTCCTTCACGCATTGCATGGCTTCCTGGTTTAGATAAAATACCTAACAACTGTGTTTTGGGAGAATTCTCTTTAGCTCAGTGGTTAAGGTTTTGACCTTTCGCCCAGGTTTTCTAGGTTTGAATCCTGCCTTGTCCTATGCATTGGTCCATTTGTTTTTTAGTTACAAACTTGTAAGACATGTTCTAACATACTTACACATTACATATAAATGAATGTACACGCGATAACGAACACCAACACATTGTATATACATATGTACAAAATCCCACAATTGCACATAAATGCTTACATAAACAAATGCCTCTCTTTCATCAATATTTTTCTAAAAAGCTTGCACCATAAAACCTCCACTCAATTAACCTTCATTTAGCACAGAACAAACTTAACTGCAATTTTCAATCTAGATTTAACCCTTTACCTCGTAAGGCATTTCTATGGTATCTCTAAATAAGCCCTTGTTTTTACATGTTTGCAGTACAAGTCTTTTGAGAACACTGAGGGAAAAGGAGAAATTGCTCGTAACGAGCAATTTCTTCCTTTTCCCACAGAGTTTTCTTCCTGTTTGGATAATTTTCTGCCATTGTTATGAAAGTTAAAAGTGTCGTCTGCAAACTCTTTCAGTTTGAAAGAGTCTAAAGTTTGTCGTATGGGAAAGGGTTAACTGATTTAGAAGGACAAGGGTTAAGGGTTAATTGAGCAGACAGTATACATCAAAGATCAGACTGCACATTTTGTGTAGTCTGATCTTGATCTACACTGCCTGTAATGGGAACAATAGTTGTGAAAAGGTGCTACATTGGGTTCAGACAATACCTCTGAGGGAGAAAAAAAATTGCAACAGATAACCATGAAAACTTCACTGCCATATTATTATGATAACCCATTACCACACAATCCCTACTTTTGACGCCCCTGAGGAAGAAGCCTTTAGAAAACATTGTGGGAAAAGGAGAAAATGCTGGTAACCAGCAATTTTCTCCTTTTCCTACAATGTTTTCTACCCCTCACAAGACAAATTTCAATTTTTCAGTCACTTTTATTTTGTTGTCTGCAAATGCTTTCGATTTGGACAAGCCTAAAATTTTGTCGTTTGGTAATGAGATAACTGGCATGAATTCAGATTAACCCATTACCACACAATCCCTACTTTTGACGACCCTGAGACAGAAGCCTTTAGAAAACATCGTGGGAAAAGGAGAAAATGCTGGTAACCAGCATTTTCTCCTTTTTCCCACAATGTTTTCTACCCTTCGCAAAATAAATTTGAATTTTTCAGTCACCTTTATCTTGTCCCCTGCAAATTGCAGTCGATTTGGACAAACCTAAAATTTTGTTGTTTGGTAATGAGTAAGATCCATCTATACATGTACAAAACATGGATAAAACATCCTGGCACTTGATAAAACTGCTCAATATGAGCAATTTCTCACTTGCTGGCAATGTTTTTAAAAGTTGTCCGTCAAGGGCAACAAGATACAATCACGATCCAAGGTGAATGCCGAATTCTGTCAACGGTTAGGTTAGGTAAGACAAACCCTCTTAAATACTACAATTGTCTTTCATTACAATGTTTTTGAAACTAGAAGACAAAATTTTAGCCTTTTCTAAATTGAAAGCCTTTGCAGACAACAATTTTAATGTGGCTCATATGGTGTATTTTTTCTTTGAAAGAGTAGAAAACATTGTGGGAAAAGAAGAAAATGCTGGTTACCAGCATTTTCTTCTTTTCCCACAATGTTTTCAAAAGGCTTATTTACTAGAAGCGTCAAAAGCGGGCACTGTGTGGTAAACGGTTAACTCTGTATCACACAATCCCAACTTAACCGACCCTGAGAAATAAAGCCTTTAAAAATATTGTGTGAAAAGGAGAAAATACTGGTAACCAGCATTTTATCCTTTTCCCACAATGTTCTCTACCCTGCGGGAAACAAATCTTAATCTTTCAATAAAGTTTATTTTGCAGTCTGCAAGTGCCTTCAATTTGGACCAATCCAAACTTTTGTTGTTTGGTAAAGAGTTAACTCATTACCAAAGGACACTATTTTAGGCTTGTCCAAACCGAAAGCATTTGAAGATGACAAAATGTGACTGAAATTTTAAAATTTGTTTTCTGAAGGGTAGAAAACATTGTGAGAAAAGGAGAAAATGCTGGTTACCAGCATTTTCTCCTTTTCCCACAATGTTTTCTAAAGGCTTCTTTCTCAGGCTTGTCAAAAGTAGGGATTGTGTGGTTATGGATTAAACGTATTTTAACACCCACATTGTGAACTATCGGCCATTACTTGGCGCTTTATCCAGAGTGGCATTATGGCATGAAACTGCATTCACAAAGCTTATTAAAACTACAATTGTCTTTCACTATAATGTTTTTGATGACATCATCTTTTGGCGTAAAGTTGAATGTAGTCTCTAACTTTAGATTTAAAGGATTCCTGAAAAAGAGAAAATACCACCATATAAACCTTTAACTCTTCACCAGACGACAAAAGTTTAGCCTTGTCCAAATTGAAAGCATCTGCAGACAACAATTTCAGTGTGGCTCAAATGGTGTAATTTTTCTTTGACCTAGTAGAAAACATTGTGGGAAAAGGAGAAAATACTGGTTATGGGAAAAGGAGAAAATGCTGATAACCAGCATTTTCCTCTTTTCCAACAATGTTTTCAAAAGGCTTCTTTACATGGAGCATCAAAAGCCGGCATTGTGAGGTAAAGGGTTAACCCTGTATCAATCAATTCCAGCTTTTTAACGACCCTGAGGTGGCAAGCCTATTAAAGACATTGTGGGAAAAGGAGAAAATGCTGGTTACCAGCATTTTCTCCTTTACCCACAATGTTTTTTACCCTTCCAAAAACAAATTTCAACTGTTCAATAGTAATTATTTTCTCACTTGAATTTAGACTAGACTGAAATTTTGTTGTTTGGTAAGGAAGTAACACATTACTAAAAAAACAGCTTTTTCACATCACTGCAATAGCTTTTTGCTTCTCTCATAATGTCACATGATCTGATCTGGATATAACTTTTACCCAAAAACAGAATTTAAGACTTGTCACACTTGAAAGCAACTGCAGAATACCAATACAGGTCAAATAAAGGGATTGGTGTTTGAATAAGTAGAAATCCTGGAAACCAAAAATGTCAAAAAGCTTCAAAATTTGAATTACCTTTAATTTGTTGTCTGCACATGCTTTCAATTTGGACTAGTCTGTAATTTTGTCGATTGGTAAAGAGTTAACAAACATTCGAATGATAAAACTTTGCGGTACAATAAACTCGTTATACTATCAGCTGGCAGGAGACTTGGAAACTTGTTCATGGCTGTGGGGAAATGTATTGCCACCTCACCTTCGGCTCAGGACGACATGATTCACCACATCTGTGAACAAGTTTCCAAGTCCCCTGTTACCTGACTGTACAACTGATAAAGTCTTACTTTATCTCTCTCATAGTGCTCTGCAGCTTCTACATTTAATGGATCGTCAAAATTAAGTAAATCCTGAAATGAAAATATACATATAGATTGTTAGATTCATGTATTTCATATTATGGCAAAATGAAAGTTTAGGGGGAGTTTAAAATCTTGCTTCTACATTTGTGACCCATCATTCAGAGCTCCAGACAGAGGGAGTAATTTTGATTTCAAAATGGAAAATATTAATTATTGTCCACTAAAACTTACAGATGCTTGACAAAAGTCATTGTGACGGGATTCATGTCTCTTAAATCTTTACCAAACAACAATTTTTAGACTAGTCCAAACTGGAAGCAATTGAATGTGACTCAACAATTGAAATTTGTTTTGGGAAGGGAAGAAAACTTAGGAAAAGGAGAAAATGCTGAATACCAGCAGTTTCTCCTTTTCCCATCATGTTTCCAATAGGCTTCCTTTTCAGGTTCATGAAGATCTGCGATTGTTTGGGAAAGGGTTTAACTGATCATCAATGTTTGGACAATGGCCTTGTGGTAAAGCTGCCAGACTTCCAAAGAATAGAATGCAAAGTCTTTGTAGTTCATACACTGATAACAATAGAGAGAAAAATAGCATTCATGCTGATGCCATTAGCTCTGTTATGGATGAAAATTCTAAGTTAAAAAAAAAAAAAACTAGTTTTGAAATTAGTCTCTCAAACAGTTAAAACATAGTGGAAAAAAGACAAAATACTGATGATGATGTTTTCAGATGACTTGTTCCTCAGGAGTATTACAACAAGGGAACATCCTTTAAACATTTACCAGACAGCAAAATTTCCGCCTTGTCCAAAATGAAAGCATTTTAAGACGGCAATTTCAGTGTGGCTCAAAAAAAAGCAACTTTTCTTTTATAGCCCTTTACCCCCTAAGGCATTTCTATGGTATCTCTAATTAACCCTAAATAACATCAAGGATGAAGCCGTTTTTTATGTGTATATGACACCTTTTGATAACATAGAAAACATTGTGACAAAAGGTGAAATTGCTCGTCACAAGCAATTTTACCTTTTGCCACAATGTTATCCAAAGGCTCCTACAAGCAATGCGTAGAAATGAGTATCTATGGAGTAAAGGGTTAGAGTAAAAAACATCATGAGAAAATGCTGGTAACCAGCATTTTCTCATAATGTTTTCAAAAGGCTTCATTCACAGGGGCGTTAGAAGATGACATTGTGTGGTGAGGGGTCAAAAGTAACTGGGCAATTAAAAACTTACAGAAAAAAGGGAGTTAAGGCCCCATATCACATCCTTTAGCTTTCTCGTTGGGGCCCAACCTGTCAAAAAAGAACCATAAATATTTATTGATTGAACACATTTTCATCAACCAGTAAAGGAACATTAAACCCTTTACCAAACAATCCCTATTTTTCACCATCCTGGGAAAGAAAGCTGTTGAAAAAAATGTGGGAAAAGGAGAAAATGCTGGTTACCAGCATTTTCTCAAAAACATTGTGGTAAAAGGAGAAAATGCTGGTTACCAGCATTTTCTGCTTTTACCACAATGTTTTTTTCAACCTTATCAGAGACCTACAGCTAATTCATACCAATTCTGAATTTGTTGTCTGCAAGTGCTCTCAGTTTTGAAGAGTCTAAAATTTGTCTTTTGGGAAAAGGTTAAATATAGAATCAATGAGTTCTTTACCACGCAAGCCAATGGATTTATGACCTTGAAGGACGATTTATGAACAATGAGGGAAAACCAGAAATTGTTAGTTACCAGTGTTTTCTCCCATTCCCTCAATGTTTCTACCCTTTCAAAAACAGATATTAACATTAGAGACTCATTTGTTTCCTACAAAGTATTAACAATCCAGAAAAATCTGAAGTATCTATCTACTTGACTTTCAAGGAATAAAATACTGTATAAGTGGAAATTTTTGCGAAGTGGAAAAGTGGAAATTTTTGAAATTTCACGAATTTGGAAAATTAACAGACTTTTCATTTCATATATTTTACCATAAGTATACTAACAAATAACAAATCCCTTGAGTTAGCCCACATTTCGGTATGTAAAATGTCCATAATCTGTAATTTGCAAAATTTTCGTCACGCGTATATATCCATGTTTACAGTAACCAACAATTTTTATCATTAGTTGAAAGAAATAATCGACAGCTGAATTGAACAATCAACAAATGCCAATAAAGTTTGATTGGCAGCACAACACTGTGATGACACAAATAATGACATTGCTTTGATAGTCATACCTTGACATTTTCTTGGAAATAGCCAAACTGCACAAAAAAAGTTTATAAGGCCTAATAAACAGAGGCCGCCACTAAATCAAGATCTACTGTGGGAGAAAATAACTCCAAAACTGAAAAAAAAAAAATACCTAAGCTGTCATAAGAATTTTGACGTAGTAGACTAAGACACACTTCTCCTGTCTCCCCGATGTTTGGATGCCAGATTCTTGTGTCACATGTTACCTTTGGAGGCTGAAATTTTAAAAAATATATGTATTACATTTTAATGTATGGGAGGCATACAGTATTTCAAGCCGACATCTCACAATTTTGACACTCTTGTGATCAGTATCTAACTAACTTGCCTCTTATAGGAGGTCATCAGTGAAACCCCTTGATTTGCAATAACCAAGAGGGGGGGCCTGGATATTTAAAACAAAAAGATTTGTCTGTCGATATATCAAAAAGAATTTTAGAAAAGGTACATCCTGGTTCCTACAATTACTTAATTCGCCCCCCCCCCCCCACCCCCAATGCTTTTTAAGCTGTACAAAGGATTATTCAACCCTGCCTCTGTTTTGGCAACCCTGAGAAAGCAACCTTTTGAAAACATTGTGGAAAAAAGAGAAAATGCAGGTAACCAGCATTTTCTGCTAAGCCAACAATTATTTCTACCCTGTCAAAGACAAATCTCGTCATTTGAGAATATTTGTTTTGTTGTCTTTTGCCTGCAAGTAATTTCCATGTGGGCTAATCTAGAATATTTTCTCTCCACTTGGTAAAAAGTCACTGAATGTATATTTCTGCTTACCACTATATTATATTCTTCCGGCACTGCAACGTGAAAACGAAACTTTCCGCCGCACCAAAAACCTTCGTCAGGATAGATGGTGAGAAAAAATTGATGCAAACAGTTGTGATCATCAAACTGGACTTTACATGATCTTGGCAGGTTTTCCTCCATTTCTTGTACCTCTACAAAATAGATTGGCATAAGAAGAATCAAGAAATGTCACAGCAATACTATTATTTTCATGGCTCTGTAAACTCTGCCATTGGCAAAACACAGAGCAAAACAGAATAGATCTGGAAAGAAAAGCCATTCAACCCATTACCACACAATCCCTACTATTGACGACCCTGGGGAAGAAGCCTTTTGAAAACATTGTGGGAAAAGGAGAAAATGCTGGTAACCAGCTGAGTATTTTCTCCTTTTACCAGAATGTTTTCTATCCTGCTGGAAACAAATTTCAAATTTTCAGTAACTTCTATTTTGTCGT
Source organism: Tridacna crocea (assembly GCA_943736015.1). Lineage (NCBI taxonomy): Eukaryota > Metazoa > Mollusca > Bivalvia > Cardiida > Cardiidae > Tridacna > Tridacna crocea. Next base: position 1,419,330 of record OX031073.1, read on the forward strand.
CTGCAAATGCTTTCAATTTGGATAAACCTAAAACTTTGTCGTTTGGTAATGAGTTAACACAATAGGTATTTTAATTTTAAATGATGTTAGAAAAGAATATTAGGAAGTCTAATGCCTACGTCACAAATAAAACGGGTGCCTGACAGTTTCTTCCAACTTTCAACTGATTCAAAGGTTTGAGACATCATGTGGGTGTTGTACAATTTTAAGACATTTTGATCAAGCAAACACAAACAAGAACAAGATGGCACTGGATCAGCGAAGGCCAAACTGTTTTCCACACAATCCCGACTTTTAACGACCCTGAGAAAGAAGCCTGTAGAAAACATTGTGGGAGAAGGAGAAAATACTGGTAACCAGCATTTTCTCCTTTTCCCACAATGTTTTCTACCCTTTCCAAAACAAATTTCAATATTTGAGCCACATTTATATTGTCAGCTGTAAATGCTTTCAATTTGGACAAGTCTTCAATTTTGTCATTTAATAAAGCATTAAGAAATTTCAGAAAGAGCCTTACCTTTGACTAGAAGTTTGTCCCTTACAGAAATTCTTTTGGGCTCATCTTCTTTTTTGTTGGGTGTTCCAGATTTCAGCTTCTTTGACAAAGTAATCATCCCACCTTGAAATGATTAGGAACATACATCAATACTTCTATAGGAACACACAAAAATACCTTGACAATAAATCTATTTTACTTTTAAACCTTTCCCAAAGCATGTCACATTTTTACCACCTTTAATTCAAAGTACAGATAACTCCCCAAAGGCCATGTTACTATTCAACTGGTCGCCTCTGGTATGGTGTACAGTAAATGTCCAACTATGAAAAAGATCACTGGAGTGTCTCATTATTGAGACTACTTTCAGGAGATAGCTTCTGAAAACATAGTGGAAAAAGGAGAAAATGCTGGCAACCATGTTTTAGATTTTACCCGTTCAGCCATCTTTAACTTATCATAGGCAAGTACTTTCAATTTGGACAAGTCTAAAGTTTTGTCATATGGTAAGGAGTTAACCCTTTACTACACAACAAAATTTAAGCCTTGGCATCAAAAGCATATGCAGGTAAAATAAGTTAGATTTAATCAAATTGCAATAAAATGTGATGGAAAAGGTAGAAAAAATTGTGGGAATAAGAGAAAATGCTGGTTGCCAATGTTTTCTAATGGCCTCTTCTTCAGGGTCATTAAAAGTTGGAATTGTGTGGTAAAGGGTTAAGCAAACAAAACCTGAGGTTTTACTACTTTTTAGGAAGAGGGCTTTGGCAAACATGTTACAGGGAGAAAAAAAAAGCCTATCATTTGAGCAAAAATGAAAATTGCATTACACTAAAGTTGTTGTCTGTAAATTCATTAGAAACTGAAAGGGTCTAACGCTTTATGATTTAGAAAAGACTCAACCTATTTTTACATCAGTTTGTGGTACACGGCGCTCCCGGCGAGCTGCCGAGGGAAAAATATAGCTTTCTTATGGTAAACAATGATATAAAACGACAAAGACGTCTTTAAGTAACAAAGTACCGCACTGTGTTACTGTTCTCGGCTTCTATCTTCAAAATGGTGATCTTATAGGCATCTCTTTCACTCTTTTCTATGTTTCTTTCTTTTTATTGGGAACCGGAAGTCAGTATTTAGAGGTGTTTGTTTAGAAGAAAATTCATGCGCATTATTTAGAAACCCCCTAAACAGATGCACTTAATCGAACAAAATATTTCGGGAACGATTTTAAAGGGACATGGTCATATTTTGACATAAACGAATCCTTTTGCATATTGATATTTTCCTTTTCGAGGACATTATTACAGAGTGAGACTAATTACAATCACGAAACATAAGAAATAATGTATTTAGAGTGTGGAAAAACACTTTTTATCCCCTAGTCGAAGCCCATTCCGTTTTATTATTACATGATACTTCGATAGGCCTTTTCATGGTCGGTTTCCTCAGGTCATAGCGTTTAACTATTACATCAGAACTAGTTTCCGAAACGGTGGTAAGCCCCTATATATATTTTGTAGGCATTTGATAGAATGATTTACATCTATGAAAGTAGCAAGAACTTGGTGCGCTGCTGGCCTTTAGGCTTTGCCTATATTCATTTTGCAAACAGTACCTAAACGATCAACTTTTCTATGATTTCACGTCTAATCTAGTGAAATCTGCTTTCGATTATCCTTGCATGTTGCGAGCCAATTATGGTGTATGTTTTCGCATAAAGCCGCAGCTTGATGATTATAGATTATAAACTCCCTTTTTACATCCGACGACAAGAGTTTAGACTTGACTGATTTGAAAGCATTTGCAGACGACAATATAAAATAAATTTCACATGAAAGAACTTGTATTTGAAAAGGTGGAATACATAGCGGGATTTAAAGAAAAGGGGGGAGGGGTTGGCGGAATACTATTATCCAGCATCTTCCCCTTTTTCCCACAATACTTTTCAACGCTTTTTATACGCCCATCGAAGACGGTACGTATTATGGGATCAACCGTGCCGGGCGGGCGGGCGGGCGGGCGGCGTCCAGTTCTTTGTCCGGAGCATATCTCCAAAACTATACAAGCTAGGGTTATGAAATTTCATGGGTGGATAGATCTCATCGAGGGGGAGTGCAGTGCACAGAAATCATAACTCTTGCTCGCTTAACTTTTGAGTTATTGCCCTTTGTTGTTTTTCATACTTGAATTTTGTCCGGAGCATATCTCCAAAACTATACTAGCTAGGGTTATGAAATTTCATGGGTGGATAGATATCATCGAGGGGGAGTGCAGTGCACAGGAATCATAACTCTTGCTCGCTTAATTTTTGAGTTATTGCCCTTTGTTGTTTTTCATACTTGAATTTTGTCCGGAGCATATCTCCAAAACTATAGTAGCTAGGGTTATGAAATTTTATGGGTGGATAGATCTCATCGAGGGAGAGTGCAGTGCACAAGAATCATAACTCTTGCTTGCTTAATTTTTGAGTTATTGCCCTTTGCTGTTTTTTATACTTCAATTTTGTCTGCTGAATATCTCCAGAACTATACTAGCTAGGGTTATGAAATTTCATGGCTGGATAGATATCACCGAGGGGGAGTGCAGTGCTCAGGAATCATAACTCTTGCGTGCTTAATTTTTGAGTTATTGCCCTTTGTCGTTTTTCATACTTGATTTTTGTCCGGAGCATATCTCCAAAACTATACTAGCTAGGGTTATGAAATTTCATGGGTGGATAGATCTCATTGAGGGGGAGTGCAGTGCACAGGAATCACAACTCTTGCTTGCTTAATTTTTGAGTTATTGCCCTTTGTTGTTTTTCATACTTGAATTTTGTCCGGTGCATGCCCCAGCTTTACAACTTGGGGTAAGACGGGCGTATCTTGCAACAATTTGCCGCTCTTGTTTTATTTTCACTGATTCTAGAAAACATGTGATTATTGACTGGTTCAGCATCGTTAGTTACAGGTATATCGCAGTGTGTTATGAATCACATAATCAAACCTTTTATTAATTCACCCATTACCACACAATCCCTACTTTTGACGCTCCCGAGAAAGAAGCCTTTAGAAAACATTGTGGGAAAAGGAGAAAATGCTGGTTACCAGCATTTTCTCCTTTCCCCACAATGTTTTCTACCCTTCACAAAACAAAGTTCAAGTTTTCAGTCACTTTTATTTTGTCATCTGCAAATGCTTTCAATTTAGACAAACTTAAAATTTTGTCGTTTGGTAATGAGTTAAACGATCCTGTTTTTCAACGACCATGAGGAAGAAATAGTTTGCAAACTGTGAGAAAAGGAGAAAATGTTGCCAAATAATACTTTTTTCCTTTTCCCACAATATTGTCTGTTTATTTACAGACTCGCGTCAAAGTTGCACATACATATTAATTGTTGTACAAATGCTTTCAAGTTGAAGGCACTAATAATTTTGTCATCTGATAAAGAATTAAGATCCTTTACTATACCATCCCGACACTATCGACACTATCAAATAAGCCATTTGAAAACATTGGAGAAAAAGGAGAAAATGCTGGTAACCAGCATTTTCTCCTTTTCTCACAATGTTTTCTATCCTCCCCAAAACAAAAATCAGTTTTTGAGATACATCTATTTTGTCGTCTGCAAATGCTTTCAATTTGATCTAGTCTAAAATTTTGTCATCCGATAAAGTATTAATCCTTTTCCTCGTGATAAACTGTTAAACTGGTTCGGATCTGAGGCTTAACCTTTTTCCAAACGACAAACTTTTGGACTAGACCAAATTGAGAGCATTTGCAGATGACAGTTCAGCTCTTGCTGAAAAGATGATTCCTGTCTTTGATAGGGTAGAAAACATTGTGGGAAAAGGAGAAATGCTGGTTACCAGCATTTTCTCCTTTTCCCACAATGTTTTCAAAAGGTTACTATTCTAGACCCGTAAAAACCAGGGATTGTTTGAGAAAGGGTTAAAATGCAGACGGCAAATACGACTTTCCTCTATACCTCGCAATCCCAGGTTTTAACGGCCAACAAGCACAATGCGTTTTGAAAACAATGTGGGGGAAAAAAAGAGAAAAAAAAAATGTGGTACCCAGCCTTTTCTCTTTTTTTTTTCCAAATTGTTTTCAAACCTTGAGTCAAGTGTTGTAAAAACTCTGAATTGTGTAAGAAAAAAAATCAAAGTACCGAGTGTGTCATGCATGTCGTAAACAATTACGTAAAAGAAAAAAGTAGACCAAGGTCGTATTGTCATGATCCAAGTTTTTTTTTTTAATCTAGCTTCATTGATATTGACGGTTACTCATCATTCGTAAAACCTAGGATGATCTGTAGATCAAGTGTCTCGGCTGTAGATCACGTAGCTTGATATCTGCCCACACGGTACATTTCTTCGCCGGAAATGCGCCGCTTTACCGTTTTTCAATCGTAAAACTCCACTTAGAAAAAGAAAACATTTGTCACAATTTTCTATCAGAATTTTTCTAAACACATTTCCGTTGACAAGCAGTTTGCACATTTATTCTGTGTCTCAGCTTATCAATTCCTTTGGCATTCTTCGGCGATAGGTTGCTATCGTCGAGGCTATTGGTACAATTGTTGATCCGTTGTCTGCGCATGTCATATTCTTCGAAGATTCGACTATCAGCAACCCATGTACACTCGTGTCACAAATGGGCCTGCAAACAGGTCCTCATAAAGGCCCGCAGAATAAACACACCAACTCTTTCAACCAATCGCAAGTTACAATTTATTCATTCGAGATTGATACCAAGAACAAGGCCGAAAAGTGTGCTACGCCGAAAGAAGTAGCAACTTGTCGAATGATTTTCATATATTAAATGTAGACTTTACTGAAGGCCAGCAGCATTTTAAGGTAAGACCTGTGTAATGAAAAACAGCTATTTCAACTAAAATATCATCCTGCAAACTTAGCTATAATTAAAAATGAGTATTATTGAACTACTTTCACCGATTCATTTTTTCCATATTTTTCCTTCTTTGAATTATCATTTATAAATCTAAAACCACTATATTCTCAATTTAAAAAGAGATAATAATTACCTCCCTTTTCAGAAAGCTAACAAAAGTATCAAAAAATAATTTCAAGACATAAACGGAATTTCTTATCCGTTAGAAATGTGCAAAAATATTATTTCTGCATAAATCCTTATTTAACCTTATCTATCAACCAATTAGAATTTTTGCCCCATGTTCACCGGAAGTGCATTACACAGATCTTACCTTAATAATTCACAACAATTTTATAAGCTTTCTTCGTCAGTGTCATAAGTTTAAGCACAGGAATTTTCGAATAGCTGCGAGAAAGAGACTGGAAAAAACTGATGTTTGAATTGCATCCAAGAAAGCACGGACAGATGCACAGGCAGCCTGGCTATTGCTATAATAATACTGAAACCTGTGTTAAATACCGTGACAAGTAAACAAACAAATTACAATTATTTCATAATAATGTCAGTTTATTGAATAGAGATGAAACGCCAGCGAGCACGGGTCTTCATTAATTTACTGGAAGCTCAACCCTTTGCAATATAATTCCAATTATTTTAACGACCCTGCAAGAGAAGTCTTTTGAAAACATCGTGAGAAAAAGGACAAAATGCCGGTAACCAGCATTTTCTTCTTTTACCCCCACAATGTTTTTCAGCCTTTTACAAAAAAAAAAAAATCCATTCATTCCGTCCACAATTAATTTGTCGTCTGCAAGTGCTTTCAATTTAGACGAGTCTAAGATTTTGTCGTTTGGTTAAGAGTTAACTTTCCAATACGGTTGAATAACTGATACACGACTCTGGAATTGAATTTACCTTTGAAGGCTTTTGTAATTTGTTTTCTGGCTGATTAGTTTAACTTGCGATCTAGAAAAAAATACATGAGTAATCGTGAAGCTGTATTTTTGTCGAGTTTTCAGAGATGACTCTCAGAGCAAAAAAAACTTTACAGACGTTTAACGACATTTAACCCTTTACCAAACGACAAAATTTTAGACTGGTCCAAATCGAAAGCATTTGCAGACGACAAAATAACAGTGACTAAAAAATTGAAATTTGTTTGCTGAAGGTTCAACCTGTCTTATATGACGCACCACTCTTTCTTCCCCCCCACCCCAATATTTGGGGGACGGGGGTTGATTGTAGTAATACGCGCTATAAAGTAGCGATGGAGAAAATGGCTTTTATCAATACGTTTGAGGAAAAGTAAGGCCTGTTTTAGCTCCAAATTTCTCTTAACTACTGATCACAGCTGAATGAATCGCACCAGGTTAGATAATGTTTATTTTAGTTTGAAATTCAAAGTAACGGATGTCGCGTAGAAAAGTAGTCCGGTTCTGTACCCAGAATGCCCAAATTAGAAAGATGAGTATTTGTAGAATGCCATCTAGCGGGAGATAATGGCGATATTTCACCGTTCACCTCCGAAAGCTTTGATAAATGTGAAAAATGTAGTCAGTGGGTTCGATAAAAATGTGTTAGTAATCAGGTGAGAAAAACAGGAAACACGTGCGTAGGTGCAGTGACCGTCGTGATAAAATAAACGGAACTCAAAAAATAAAATTTGTTTCCAGTAGGATAGAAAACATTGTGGGAAAATGAGAAAATGCTGGTTTTTTTTTCAAAAGGCCTCTATCTCAGGGTCGTTAAAACCAGGGATTGTTTGGTAAAGAGTTAAAATAGCGGATTGTTTCGATAAAAGGTTTTACGGCAATTGAACGCAATCGGTTCCACTCGAATAGAACTTACAAAATTAAAATTCATCAATATATACATTAATTGAAGTATGAGACATCGACACTGTTTGACTCACTCGATGACCTTGGTGAAAGTTCTATAAAATGATGCTAACAGGTACAGATTTTTCAGTTATTTTCTGGAATGAGGCGTCACATGGTACCTGTGTAGTAGACTTGTATGTAAAGAAATTTGAAAGAAAATCTGTAAGTATTTTATTATTTTTTAACTCGGCTGTTTTGGATGAAAATAATCGAGCTATTTTCATAGCCTGCTCGTCGTCTGCCTCGTCTACCACGTCATCGTGGGCAATTTTTCAAAGACTACGATTTTGTATATTATTTTATTATATACCTAGCTGTGAAATCCTGGAATTTCTCAGTGTGATAAATTTTGATATCACCGCCAGTGACGATATCAACTTTCACTTTCACTTCCTGCCGTAATTTAGGAACTACTTTTTTTTTAAAGAACAATTAAAAATAATAATGTTAATAAGGTATATAATGGGGATGCGTCGTAAGGCGTAAAAAAAACTCGTGCTGTGTACTCGTTTTTTTCAACGCCTGACAACGCATTCTCGTGAGATATTTTTTCCATATCAAAAATAACCAGTTGATTATCCTCTATATTTTACTGGGATATCACAGTAAATATCACCACCAGTGATGATAACTATGCAGAGCTTCAGATAGAGGGAGTGATTTGGATTTGAAAATTGAAAATATTAATTATTGTCCACTAAACCCTATGTTATTGGGTACTCATTAGAATCGTCTCATCGAGACGATTCTAATGAGTACCCACAACATAGGGTTTGGAAGAGAAATAACGGATTTAGAATATCATCACTCCCTCTTATCTGTAGCTCTGATTATGGTATCATCACTGGTTACGATATAGTTTTAGAATGTATACCGGAACTACTTTTTTCTTATATTGCTCACACTGAACCATTCTTGACAATCATTAATTAGAATGAAAAGGGGTGGAATAGAAATGTTATAAATAGGATTGTCAACTGGTTATATGATTGTGATATCAAAAATTTGTCTCTCGAATTGGGTTTGATGCGTTTAAAAAACTCGTCCTCTGGACTATTTTTTCTTTTTTTCTTTTCAACCGCATCACCCTGTTCTGGTAACAGATTCTTACTAGATTTCGTCGGTTTACTTCGAAAACCTCGTAACTGCAGCTTGTTTCAATCTGTAGTTACAAGGTTTTTTAGGTACACCGACGATTCACTTCAAGTTTGGAACTAGTTGGTAACTATCAAAGAGAAAAACCCATACAACAGGGGCAGTTAACTATCAAAATATTTTGACACAGTTATGCCGCTTTTAACTACTTCAGATTTTCCAAACTGATGCAATGATATCTCCTCTATTACTGCAAAAAAATAAATTAGACTATCTTCTCTTGTCCTGTCTACTTTTGTCGTATCTGTTCTATACTACGTTACCCTCATTCATCTCATTCTGATACAGATTAGCAGGCAGAAATCAGGCAAAAAGCAGAAGACATGAGCGCCACAAGCGGACTAAACAAATATTTATCATCTAAATGTTTGATAATATGTATGGCAGTAGCTTTCGTGGCTGTGTGCTGTATTAACGCAGATAGAATGGTCGACTTGAATGGTGCACAGGAGATCAGGTTAAAATCAAAGGCGCCGTTTCCTCGTGGTTTGAGGGCGGCGAGGTAAGTCCTTGTTTTGTATATAGTCTTCTTACATGTTTTATTTCCGTAAAACACATTTCATATGGTTGTCAGGATACCACCATAATCTTCTGTAGTCCAACTGTATGTAACTACACCTAGGAAATAATTTTCTTTCTAGCGTGGTTTATAGTTCAATAAAGTACGGCTGTGAGTTATGAGGCACATTAATAATCCACGAAGGCAATAGCTATCGCCCTCGTATATAATTTATTCGCAGGAATTTGACATTCTATGACCAAAATAAATGATTAAATGAGAAAAAAAAATCTCCCCCATATAAATGTTTATATTATATAGGGGAGATCCTTTTTTTTACATTTGATCATTTATTTTGGTTATAGAATGTCAAATTCCTGTGATTTATTGTGCCTCATAACTCACAACTGTGGTTTTTTGAACGATAAACCATGATAGAAAGAAGATTATTTCTTAAATATGCAACTGCATATTTCAAGATATACAACAACATGTAGAAAACTCTTTCTTTTGTATACAACAAAAGAGATCTAGAGCAATTTCTTTTGTTCTCAATTACAGGACTGTAAGCAGATTTGCCCGCCATGATTTGTGTCGGCACAAACGTGGTCAGATTTATTTCTACAATGTTCTAAAGCCAAAGATATGTGGAATGAACGGTAAGGTTGATCAATGGTACTGACCCATCCCCCCCACCTACGACCACAAACACACATGTTACTCAATATACCATACATTCCTGGTTGTGAGTTTTGGCTGTCAAAATCTCATGCTCTTTGAACAACTCTCATGAGCAAAGAAAGTGACTTGTCAAATAAAAAAATAAAAACTTGTATTTAACCCTTTTTAAGACCCAAGGAAGAAGCCTTCTGAAAACATTTGGGAGAAGGAGAAAATGCTGGTAACATAATTAAAGCAGTGTGGGTAACTACTAATGCGTCCCATAGTAGACAAGACATGTGTTATATAGAGTGTTGTGTGAAACTACTAACATGTCCCATAGTACAAAGGTCAAGTTTTACATAGTGTGGGTAACTGCCAATAAGTTCCACGGTACATCTGCTATTTTGAAGCATTATCTGGCCAAATCAGCACCATATAAGAATTTTACAACATGATAACTTACTTGTGAGGCTGAGATAGTTAACTTATGGGAACAACATTATTTATTTATGAAAACAATATAACTGAGAGAGAATGTGATATATTATGTCTCATGAAAATGACTTTTATACAGAAATTATCTTTTCTTCTTCTGTACATTTTTTTATTTGTAATCCGAATGATTATCTCTTTTGTTATAACAATGACAGATTCATTTGTTGAGACGTTTGTGTCAACACTCTGTAACAAGAAAGGAAAGCTGTTGGAATTAGTGGCTGGAGCTCTGTTTGATTCAGACTGTAAGTAATCAATTTTATGTCATTTATTTATCAACTTGTCATTTTCCCTCCCTCTCTCTCTCCCTTTCCTTCTCTCTCTCTCACTCCCTCCCTCGTTTACACAAAATTGTTTCATTTTAGTAATCATTCCCCATCCCTTCCCCTTGTTCCCCTCTTTCCCTGTTGTTTCCTCTCTCCTTTGTTTTCCTCTTGTTTCTATTCTCCCTTGTTTTCTCTCTGCCTTGTTTCTGTCTTTTGTTTCATCTCTCTCTCTCTCTCTCTCTCCCATCTCTCTCTTGTTTCCCAATAGTTTCCTCTTTTCCTTGTTTCCCCAATTGTTTCCTCTATCTCATGTCTCCCCTTTCCCTTGTTTCCCTCCTGTTTCTTCTCTCATTTCTTTCCTCTTTCCCTTGTTTCCGCTTTGTTTCATCATCTCCCTTGTTTCCTCTTTCCCATGTCTCCTCCCTCCCTTGTTTCCCTCTTGTTTCCTCTCTCTTATTTCCTCTTATTTTCTGTCTCCTTTGTTTCCTCTCCCCCTAGTTTCCCGTGGACTCCCATCTCCCTAGTTTCTCTCTTGTTTCCTCTCTCCCTAGTTTCTCTTGCATCTCTCACTTCCTTTCTTAGAAATAAGGAATTACATGTATTATTGGGAGTTACCATAGAGCGAAATGATAGTTTAAACCAAAATATCAAATAGTTTCTCATCCTCAATCAATGTTTTTCAAATCCCTTTTTCTAAGGGTTGTTTAACATAGGAATGTTGGTGACCAGCATTTTATCCTGATTTCAAAATGTTGTCACAAGCCTTCATCTACAGACAGAGCCCCAGATATGAGGGAGTTATGGTATTCTAAATCTATTATTACACTTCCAAACCCTATGTTGTGGGTACTCATTAGAATTGTCTTGATGAGACGATTCTAATGAGTACCCATAACATAGGCTTTTGTCGAGAATAATTAATATTTTCAACTTTGAAATCAAAATCACTCCCTCTATCTGGAGCTCTGTACAGAGCCATTAAAAGTTGAGATTGTGTGGTATAGAGTAAATCACTTACAGTCTTTCTATTCTTTTTTTATTTTCCAGCGGATGGATATGTAACTGACCTGGAAAGAAACTTGTATCGTGCAAAGTTTGATTGAAACTCCAGTTATGTTGGTGACAGAGATCTAGCTAAGTTCGATTGAAATCCCACTTTGTTGTCAATCCAGATCATCCAAGACGGATTGAAACTCAAGTTATATTACCCACCCTTGATCTAGATCAAGTTTGATTTAAATTCCAGCTTTTTTACTGATTCAGATCTAGCAAAGTTTGACCAGAACTGTAGTTTTGTTACCAATCTAGATCTAACCAACTTTGATGAGAACTGCAGTTTTGTTATCAATTAAGATCTGACCAAGTTCATATGAAAATCCAGTTTCATTACTGATCCAGATCAATCAAAACTCAAGTTATGTTACAAGTCTAGAAATAGCCAAGTTTGATTGAAACCCAAGCATTGCTACCAATCCAGAGCCAGTGAAGTTTGATTAACTCATTACCAAATGTCAAAAGCATTTGCAGACGACAAAATGAAAGTGACTGGAAATTTGAAATCAGTTTTGTGAAGGATAGAAAACGTTGTGGGAAAAGGAGAAAATGCTGGTTACCACCATTTTCTCCTTTTCCCACAATGTTTTCAAAAGACTTCTTTTCCAGGGGCATCAAAAGTAGGGATTGTGTGTTAATGGGTTAAAACACCTGATTTGTTCTTGAGCATGTTTGACAGATCTCCAGCTTTAATGCTTACCACACAGCAGAATTTTAGACCTATAAAAAAAAAATGAAAGCATTTGCAGATGATGCTCAAATTAAGCAATTTGTCTTGATAGAGTAAAAAAGAGTGTGGGATAAGGAGAAAATTCTTTACAAGAGGACAAAAATTTTAGACTTACCAATGCAGATGACATATTGAATAATGCTAAAAAGATAAAATTTGTCCATGGAGGGATAGAAAACATTGTGGGAAATAAAGAAAGAAATGAGCATTTTCTCCTTTTCCCTCAATGATTTAGAAAGGTTTTCCCACAAAATAATTAATACTATGTATTATTTGTTAAAGGATACACTGGGAGATACATTTCATTTTGTCAAAAAATAAATTTCCTGTTTCTTTTATTTTGCTTCTTATTTGTTTATTTTGCAATTAAAATTGCAAAACTATGAATTTTGAAGTTTCAATTTCGTTACCTTGCTTTTTATCAAACAAGATACATGTTTAAGGAAATCACTTTAATTTTTTATCAATGCCGTCGTTGTTGGCGCATGTCATATTCTTCGAAGATTCAGCCTGTCTGCTGTGGCGCATCACCCATCCCTGTATAACTGAGAAGGTAGGGCTTATATCGAAGCTATTAGCCTACTACCCAAAATCAAAAGTGACTAAAAATTTGGAATTTGGTTTGTGAAGGGTAGAAAACATTGTTGGAAAAGGAGAAAATGCTGGTTACCAGCATTTTCTCCTTTTCCAACAATGTTTTCTAAAGGCTTCTTTCTCATGGTCAAAGTAGTGACTGTGTGGTAATAGGTTAAACAAGATCAGACTGTGGGTTTATGTGCAGTCAGATCTTGATCTATGCTATTTGTGTAAGATGAAAATGAAATCCAACCAAACCGAGGCAGTTTTGTATATCATACACTTGAAAATGAACAAGCAGACAGCATAAATGCAAGATTAGACTACATTTTATGTCTGATCTTGATCTTTTCCATCCTCAAAATCTCCTGAAAAGGCAATCCACTCAAACCAAGGAAGATTTTCTATTTTGTGAGCACCACTAAACATGTTAGTATAATCAGATCTCCAGATAGAGGGAGTGATTTTGATTTCAAAATTGAAAATTTTAATTATTCTTCACTGAACCCTATGTTATGGGTACTCATTAGAATCGTCTCGTCGAGACAATTCTAATGAGTATCCACAACATAGGGTTTGGAAGAGAAATAATGAATTTGGTATGCTATCACTCCCTCTTATCTGGAGCTCTAACTATAGGTCCAAGGTCAGACTGCACATTATGTGCAATATAATCAAGAACTATACCATACTTTAAAATCCCTGTTATTATTGCCTAAAAAACTCTGAAGGGTCATGGATTTGGACATATCTGACAGGTTGAGAGGTTTGAAAGTTATTCTGTTGGAATAAATGACAGGTTGGGAAAAACAAATGAATCAAACCACAAAGATAGAAGCAAAAATATATCGGGATATTACCAGAGTAAAAGTAAATTGGCTGTGGAACACTCAACCAAGAAAGATAAATCAACTTTGAACTAAGCTTAATTTTATAAGAGTTACTTCCCTTTGACCACAGAAACATCGCGTGATCTTCTGAGATTCAAATTATTTCGCGCGATTTAAAGTAACGCCAAAACATGGCCGACAGAACACGATCGATAAATGTCTAAGGAAATCCTGACAACGTAACTAAGTATCATCCTCCCTTTGTCATCTTTTTTTTTGCTTTCATTCTCCTTTTTTTCCTTCGACGTGCTTCATTAAGTAAATTTCCTAGCGTCCTTTTTCCATTTAGAACTACGTGGCTGTGGATCGCGCGAAGGACCTGAAATCAATCCGCCATCTTTATTGCTTCCGGCAGACGAATTTTCCAGCTGGCCACTTTTGGGAACATTATCGCAAAAGAAGAAATCACGTCTAACTTTCGTTTTATTCAACTATTTTTTAAAGTATTTATGTACAAAACACGCCTATTCTTTCTAGAGTTAAAGTTTTGCCCTGCCTATATTTGCAAACAACTAAATTAACCATTTCCGAACAATCCCTGGTTTTTACAATCCTGAGATAGAAGCCTTTTGAAAACATTGTGGGAAAAGGAGAAAATGCTGGTTACCAGGACGAAATTGAAAGTGTGTGCAGATGGCAAAGTTGAATTTGCTCTAATGATGACTTCTACCTTAGACAGGGTAAAAACATTGAGGGAAAAGGAGAAAATGCTGGTTACCAGCATTTTCTCCTTTTCCCACAATGTTTTCAAAAGCTGTCTTTTTCAGGGTCGTTACTACCTGAGATTGAGCTGAGCCGCATTAGATCAGTCGATTGCGTGCAGGACTTGGGAACCAGGGTTAGCTGGTTCCATTTCAGCTTGGCCAGTTTCTTTGACAAGATTGATGATAGTCATTGTAACAGGATTCATTCCTCTCCCACTGCTGCCCATTGTTTAGGCAATGGTTATGTAGAAAAGCAGCCAGTGGCTTGGACAGAATGTTGTGCAGAATACTTGTAATGAAATTGCAGGAAAGCATGGATAGGTGAACTGGCTACAACGATCTAATTGAAATGATGTTCAAAACGCCACTAACCCTTTATCACACAATGAAGCCTTTTAACGACCCTGAGAAAGAAGCCTTATTAACCCTTTACTCCATAGATACTCATTTCTACGCATTGCCTATAGGAGCCTTTGGAAAACATTGTTGCAAAAGGTGAAATTGCTTGTCAGGAGCAACTTCACCTTTTGTCGCAATGTTTTCTATTCCTTTGAAAGCTGTCATATACACATAAGAAACGGCTTCATCCTTGCTGTTATTTAGCGTCAATTAGAGATACAAAAGAACACGATTGATAACCTTATGGGGTAAAGGGTTAAAACATTGTGGGAAAAGGAGAAAATGCTGGTAACCAGCATTTTCTCCTTTTCCCACAATGTTTTCTTTCTGATTAACTTTTTCCCAAACAATCCCTAGTTTTCAGGAGCCTGAGAAAGAAGCCTTCTGAAAACACTTCAGAACACTTTTCTTCCCTTCCTGAAATAAATTTCAATTCTTTAGTCATATTTCTTTTGTAGTATGTAAATGCTTTCAATTTGGACCAATCTAAAATTTTGTCGTTTGGTAAAGAGTTAAAGTAAGAATGCACCATTTGAGCCACGTTGACACTGTCGTCTGCAACTGCTTTCAATCTAGACAAGGTAAAAATTTTGTCAGCTGATAACGGGTGAAACACCATAATGATTATAGTCAATACAATACTAGAGATTATGTAGTAAAGAGCTAAACAAATGGCTAGTTTATTTTGATAGGATGTACTTTAATGAGACAGCAGCAAACTGAACTCACAAAATTTGACCTCTTGACCCCCCACCACCAGTTGGCCAGTAATTGATACACAACCATTGTCCAGTGGAGGGAGCAGCATGCATTATGTTGGGTACGTTTGAACTCTATATCCCTTCATCATGTTTTAACTCATAGGTTGCTAAGCATGATTCACTGACCTTTTGTGGACAGTTTAGATCAAGATCAGACTGCACAGAATGTGCAGCCTGATCATGGGTTTACACTCTCCGATAAGGCGATATATTTTTCTCCCAAAAATACATTTGAAATGGCAAAATCTGGGATTGTACTAGGCCTAATGGTTTGAAAGTTTCATTTTATTTATTTAACAGGTTAAGGGTTAATCACCCTTAGAAATAAAGAGGATTTTGAAAACATTAGGGGAAATGGAGAAAATACTTGTAGCCTGTTTTTCCTCCTTTTGCCACAATGTTTTTTAAGGTTGTCTGGTGCAAGAAGTTAAAGAAAAGCATCATTCTATGGTTGGAAGTGTATTTCTTGAGAATGGAAGATTTTTCAAGCCAGTCTGACCAGCCTCTTATCTTGTATGGTAAAAGGTTATTGAGGTAAACTTGATTAACCTCTTCTAGACCAGAACCCGAGAGAGAAAGGTTTTGAAAACATTTTGGGAAAAAGAGAAAATGCTGGTTACCAGCATTTTCCTCTCCTCCCACAACGTTTTCTATTCTTCCAAATACATTATTTGAATTCTTTGAGTCTTATTTATTTTGTTGTCCTCTACCTATTTCCACTAGTTTAGAATTTTGTCAGTTGTTAAAAACTAAGTTAACCCTTTACCACACAAGGACGACTTTTGACAACCTTGAGAAAGAAGCCTTCTGAAAACATTGTGGGAAAAGGAGAAAATGCTGGTAACCTACCTTCAGTCTGAAGGTGTCTGCTCCGATGCTATTTTTGTGACTGGTCTTCGCTAACACCTTCGTATCAGCCATTCATTAAACGCTTATGGAAAAAATACGATTTTACCCGCATCTTTTCGAACGGCTCTATGCGACAGAATTTCCAATGACAACTAATAAAATGGGCATGGATCGTTAGATAAATGATTAACCTTTACAAAAAAACTGGTGTTAGTTAATATCCAACTCTTACCTTTGTGCAAATCTGTACTTTTCAACGTAAATAACCGTTGACCTACTTCACCAGAAATCAAAACATGGTGATCTTTTCAATGCGCATGTCTTGGCAGAAATCGCAGTATCTCTGACACGCTACAGGACGGTTTAGTTGCGAATTTTGCTGTAAACAAACGCACCTTGATCGAACTTGACTGTATAGGATTAGGGAACCAGACTGTACAAAATTCAAATTCCGTTGAGTGCGCATGCCTGACTAACGGAAGTCGCCGTGTTAGTTGTTTACAAATTACGCTGGATTTATTTACGTTGAGAAAAAGGTAAATTCCCATTGATTTAATTGGTATTTTGCAGCGTATTTTTAGTGCTCTTAAAGATTAATCATTTATCTAACGATCCATGCCCATTTCATTAGCTGTCATTGGAAATTTTGTCGCATTGAGCTGTTCGAAAAGATGCGGGTAAAATCGTATTTTTTCCATAAGCGTTTAATGAATGGCTGATATGAAGGTGTTAGTGAAGACCACTCACAAAAATAGCATCGGAGCAGACACCTTCAGACTGAAGGTACTGGTAACCAGCATTTTCTCCTTTTTCCACAATGTTTCCTACCCTATCAATAAACAATTGCACCATTTGAGCCACACTGAAATTGTCATCTGCAAATGCTTTCAATTTGGATAGGGATAAAACTTTGTTTTTTGGTAAAGGGTTAAGACTCAGTGTTTCAGTCAGATGTCTACTGTGTTGGAGTAAGATATATATATGTTAGACAAAGGTAAGTTTTACTCAGTATTTACCTTCTTCCCTTTCAATGATTGACTGGCTGACTGACTATAAGTTTTCAGTTTTATTTCAGTTATAACACAGCAACATGCACACCTATTCATGCTTTCTTGGACTTTCTGTTACAAGTGGTTTAATTCTTGACCAAACGACAAAATTTTGGACTTTCCAAATTGAAAGCATTTGCAGACGACAAAATAAACATGACGCAAAATTGAATTTTGACATTGGAAAGGTAGAAAACATTGTGGGAAAAGGAGAAAGTGCTGGTTTTATCAATATTTTCTCCTTTTCCCACAATGTTTTCAAAAGACCTCTTTCTCTGGGCCATTAAAAGTCGGGATTGTTTGGTAAAGAGTTAAGAATTAGGGTTGTGTGGTAAAGTGCTAACTTTTTACTGAAGAACAAAATTTTAAACTGGTCCAAATTCAAAGCAGTTCCTGCTGACAAGTACAATGATATCTAGATAAGATTTGTATCAGAAAGGGTTGAAAAAATTGTAGGAAAAGGGGAAAATGCAGGCTACCAATGTTTTCTTAAGCTCTTTTTATCTAATTTGTTAAAAATTTGTTTGATCCCCGGCCCCGGTAACTTCTGTTCAAGGATTATTGATAGTCATTGCGACAGGATTCATTCCTCTCACACAGCCGACTGTTGTTTGGAAATGGTTTGGTGGGAAAGCAGCCAAGCGCTTGGAATTTTGTGCAGAGTACTTGTAAAAGAAACTCCAGGACAACATGGATAAGTGCACTGGCTGCAGCAATGTAACAGAAATAATGTTGAAAATGACGTTTAACTCTTTACCAAACAACAAAAATTTAGACATGTCCGAATTGAAAACATTTGCATTATGACAAAATAAATGTGACTGAAAAATTGAAAATTGACTTTAGAAGAGTACAAAACAGTGTGGGAAAAGGAGAAAATGCTGGTAACCAGCATTTTCTCCTTTTCCCACAATGTTTTCAAAAGGCTTCTATCTCTGGGTCGTAAACACCAGGGATTGTTTGGTAAAGGGTTAACACATTACAACATCATAAAACTTGTTTGTTGTAAAGTGTTAACTAGATTAGAAGGGTCAAATTTGATGGACAAGTATGAATTTTTATCTGCAAGTAAAATGCCTGAATATTTATTTCAAGTAGATAGATGTGAACACAGAATGAATGGACTTTGCTATATTTGGAGATAGTAATACTTTACCAGGCTCTTAGAAGAAAAGGTCTTTGAAAACATTGTTGGAAAAGGAGAAAATGTTGGTAACCAGCATTTTCTCCTTTTCCAAACAATATTTTCTGCGCTTCAAGGACAAATTCCATTATCAATGCCATATTTTAATTATATTCTTCAAACTTGATCCTTTCAGTTTGTGTAAGTCCATGATTGTGTTGTGTGGTTAAGAGTTTGAAAGTGGATCTTGTAACATTTAGAGAAAGTAGGTAATATTTTCTGTGAGTTGTTTTCTTTAAATTTTTTAAGTATTATTTCTTACGATGTTAGTGGAGATGTTAGCTGTAATTGGAGATGGTGTAGGCCGAGATCAGATTTTATGGAATGTGCAGTCTGATCGATAATTGGCATTGTTATACAGAAGTGAAACTTGGTTAGTAGTATTCCTCTTGGAGTGTTTAGAGCTATTGTTACTGCATTTGGTAGCACACTAAGGTAAATTTAACAGCACTTTTTTCAGTCAGTGTAGATCAAGATCAGACTGCTCATGACATTTAGTCTAATCATTTATCTACTCTGTGAAGTATTTTGAGAGATTTTCTGACCAAAAACAGACAAGCATGCAATAACTTAACTCTTTCCCAAACAGCAAATTTTGGACCAGACTAAATTGAATGCATTTTGCAGATGACAAATTAACAGTTGCTAAAAAGATGATTTTTCTTTATGATAGGGTAGAAAACATTGTGAGTAAAGGAGAAAATGCTGGTTACCAAATGTTTTCTACCCTTTCCGAATCATGTTTCAATTTTTGATTCACATTTATTTTGTGATCTGCAAAAGCTTTCAATTTGGACCAATACAAAATTTTGTTGTTTGGTAAAGACTTAAGGGAGACGCTTTCAAATTACTACAGTAAATATTTTGCCATACATTGCCATGTTTCTTTTTGCAGGAATCTTTGAATCAAATATTGTGACAGAGTGCTAGATGAAGAGAAAGAATTTAATGGTGTGTTTACAAAGTGGTATGAATTGTGATGAAGTGTGGTGTCAGTGGTTTGTCGAAAATGACAGGAAATAAGCAGATGGTTTTAGTCTGTGGTGGTGACTGACGTAGTGGATTATCATGTCAACTTTAATTAATGTATTCAAACACCAGTGAGTATAATTAAATATTTTGGTTACAGTACAGTTGAAACTGTTTAACTCTTAACCAAATGACAACATTTACACTTGTCCAAATTGAGAGCATTTGCAAAAGACAAAATAAAAGTGACTGAAAATTTGAAATTTGCTTTGTGAAGGGTAGAAAACATTGTGGGAAAAGGAGAAAATGCTGGTTACCAGCATTTTCTCCTTTTCCCACAATATTTTTCCAAAGGCTTCTTTCTCAGGGGCGTAAAAAAGTCGGGATTGTGTGGTAAAGGGTTAAACCATTAAAGGGCCAGATCTGCTTCAAACCAATACACAGTCCCAAGTTTTAATGACCAGGGGAAGTTAAGACTTTTGAAGACATTGTGGGAAAATGAGAACATGCTGGTAACCAGCATTTTCTCCTTTTTCAACAATGTTTTCTACCCTATCAAAGCAAAATTCTTTTAGCCAAATTTAAATTATCAGCTGCCAATGCTTGCAAATTGATCAAGTATATGGTTTCTTGTTGATTGAAGAATTGGTGTAGATTAAAATCAGACTCCATAGTCTGATCTTGATCTACACCCTTCCCTACTTGATGCTACACTCTGATTCAAATCATCTTTAGAAGCAGTAGAAATCTTCTTTTAGACCTCGATAAACAGTCGTATTTCTTGAGATGGTTGTGCAGGTCAGACCGGTAGTATGGAATATACCAGCTGTTTATAAGTAAAAGTGAGCGTGCATGTGTTATTACACATAATTTATTTGGTTGCGGCAAGTTTGATTACTGTAAGTGGATTTGCCATACAAATCGGCTAAAAACAGATTTTGAATGTTTGGTAAAGGGTGAAACCTGCTTATCATTGACCTGCTTATCTGAAACATGAATAAAACAAATATTTTACACTTTAAACTGTTAGATTTGATAAAAACGCTATCTAATATGTATAGAATATAGACCTGTTTGGATGCATGTTATCCTCCAGGTTTGTCCTTTCATTTAATGAGCTCCAGACAGTTGTTGTTTGGTAATGAGTTAACTCTTTACCCTTTTGATCCCAACTTTGAACGACCCTGACATAGAAGCCTTTTGAAAACATTGTGGGAAAAGGAGAAAATGCTGGTAACAGCATTTTCTCCTTTTCTCACAATGTTTTCTACCCTACTGGAAACAAATGTCTATTTTTGAATTATGTTTATTGTCGTCTGCAAGTGTTTTCAATTTGGACCAGTTTAAAATTTGTTGTTTAGTAAAGACTTATAAACCTATAAATCCTGTAAGGCATACCATCAAAGATTCTTTTTTTACACACCTTAATCTCCTTTTGGGGTCCTGCTTGGCTCAGTGGTAAAGTATGGGATTTATGATCTGCAGGCCTCAGGTTTGAGCCTCGTTGAATCCACTGGGTTTTTCTTAGGGTTGTCCTTGTGCAAGATACCTTGGAGCCCAAGCTTAGTACTTCTGAAACAAAAAATACATGAATATGCAAGCTGTTGCCCAGACATAACTGAAATAATGTTAAAAGTGTCATGCATCTATCAATCAATCAAATCAGTCAATCAACCAATCAATCAACCAATCAATAAATCAACCAATCAATCAACCAACAAACCAATCAGTCAGTCAATCTCCATTTACTTATGGGTCGTGAACGAAATATGGACCAGTAGTCTATACAGGAATCAGAAATCTTTTTTGAAGTTTTGTAGGATGAAAAAAACTTAGCTATCTATCTTAATCGACAGTGATCCTAAAATTTCCGCATACCATGATAAATTGTCCATGACTCGGGACAATTTTCCACTCGACCTGCACAAGGACACAGATGTCCAAACTGTATTGAATTCTTTACCAGATAATAAAAATTTTAAAACTTGCCAAAATTGAAAATATTTACAGATGACAAGAGATATGTGATACAAATATTGGGGTGCATGGCTTGGAGAAGGTAGACAACATAGTGAACAGAGGACAAAATGCTGGCTATCAGCATTTTTTCTTTTGTCCACAATGTTTTCAAAAGTTTTCTGTCATAGAGTCAATAACCTGTTACCACACAGCAAAATTTCAGACATAAGGTAAACAGACAGAAGGTAAACAGCGAAAGATGCAGCAAGATCATATGACGCCATTGACACTTTACCAAACGATAAAATTTCAGACGTATCCCAATTGAAAGCATTTGCAGAAAACAATTTCAAAGTGGCTCAAATGGTGCAATGTTGCTTTGATAGTGTAGAAAACTTCATGGGGAAAGGGTTAGGGTTAGGGGAAAATGCTGGTAATCAGCATTTTCTCCTTTTCCCACAATGTTTTCTACCCTTCCCAAATCAAATTTAAACTTTTGAGTCAATGTTGTTTTGTCAATCGCAAATGCTTTCAATTTGGACTAGTCCAAAATTTTGTCGTTTGGTGAAGCGTTAAAGGGTAAAAGACGATTGAGGCTGACGAATATTAGATTTTAATAAGTTTTTTTCTTTTAAATCTTACCATGAAAGAGAAATCTGATTTCAAGTCGATTTAAAATTACAAAGGTTTTCTACATGATTAGTGGAATCATTGTCCAGTGGAAGGTAACTCACCTGTGAACAAAGATAAACATGTCTATAAAAATATGTCAAATGCCAGTAAATTAGAGAAGAAGAAATGAGATATATCAAATTTCTGGCCTTTCTCCCATTAGCTTGACCTTTTTCTGAACCACCTGGGTATCTGTTCATTCACTCATTAAATGATTCCCAAAGGAAAAAATTTTTAGAGCCAGTCAAATTTAAAGCATTTGAACAGGTCAGTTAACTCTTTACCACACAACCCGGCCTTTTAACGACCCTGAGAAAGAAAGCTTTTGAAATATTGTGGGAAAAGTACCGGATAGAAAATGATGATTATCAATATTTTCCCCTTTTTCCTCATTATTTTTTTACAAATGGAAAACAAATTTAAATTTTTTGTTGTCTTTTTGTGGTCTGCAAAATTAACTCTTTACCAAACAACATAATTTTAGTCTAGTCTAAATTGGAAGAAATTGCAGACGAAAAAATTGGCGTTACTCAAAAATTGAAATTTATTATGGAAAGGGTAGAAAACATTGTGGGAAAAGGAGAAAATGCTGGTATCCAGCATTTTCTCCTTTTCCCACAATGTATTCAGAAGGCTTCTTTCTCAGGAAAACGCCAGGAATACGCACGAGGCACAAGGGACACCGCACCATCACAAAGGCTTACATTGAGCACTTCATACTAGGTAATCTAAAAAGAGAAAAGAAAAATTATTCACAAAAGAAATGAAATTCGATCAACATTGTAGTATGAGCAACATTTTACCCTGAGAAAGAAAGTAATTTTTGGTATCCCTTTAACTCTTTACCAAACAACAAAATTTTAGATTGGTCCAAATTGAAAGCATTTGCAGACAACAAAATAAATGTGACTAAAGAATTGAAATTTGTTTTAGGAAGGGTAGAAATCATTGTGAGAAAAGGAGAAAATGCTGGTTACCAGCATTTTCTCCTTTTCCCTCAATGTTCTCAAAAGGCCTTTTTCACAGACGTGTTAAAAGTAGGGATTGTGCGGAAAAGATTTCAATATTGTCATTTACATGTATCAGAATTCCTAGCTACACAAAAGAATCAGTCAGGTGGACTGAAAACTTGTGGGCTTATTGTATGGCTTACTCTTTGCCCTAGCCCACGGGTGGCTCAGTGGTGAGCATGTCGGACTCATGACCCGGTGGTTGTGAGTTCGATACCCAGTTGAAGCAAACTTTCTTTTCGGCGTATTTTCGCCTCTCACCTCTGCTGAAGCATGTGAGAAAAATAGTTGGTGGATTTGGAAAGGAAGCTGTGTTAGTACTGGTGAAAGAAAGCCAGGAAACACATGTGCATCACCGACTGTCATGATATGACCTTAGCTGTTAAAGTGGCGTTAAACCCCAATACAACCAACCAACTACTCTTTACCCTAAGGTAAAAATTTTAGAATTGTCCAAATTGAAAGTGTTTGCAGTTAGAAGATTAAGCTGGGCACTAGTCCATGTGTTTCCTGGCTTTCTCACGCCAGTACAGAGACAAGTTTCCTTCCTAAGCCACTACTTTTCTCACATGCATGAGAGGCAAAAAATAGCCAGAACAGCTGCCAGAACACTATTTCCCAAGGGTAGTTAAAACTCAGGATTACGTGGTAAAGAGTTAAAAATCTGTCTGGGTTAATTGGAGTTTTAGCCTTAACCCTTTGCCACACAATCCATATTTTTAACGACCCTAAAAAAGAAGCCTTTGGAAAACATTGTGGGAAAAGGAGAAAATGCTGGTAACCAGCGTTTTCTCCTTTTCCTAAGATGTTTCCTACCCTTCCCAAAACAAGTTGTACTTTTTGAGTCGTGCTAAATTTGTCGCCTACAGATGCTTTCAATTTGGACAAATCCAAAATTTGTCGTTTGGTAAAGAGTTAAGGAGGGAAAGTTTTTATGACAATTTGGTGCCAAACAATTTAAAGGTGTGAAAAAAAAAAAGGTTTTGCAGTACATGGACCAAGGAAACAATTACAAAAAAAAAGAAATCTTATCTTAAATCTTTTTTTTTTATTCATTGTAAAACTGAAAGAGTTAAAAAGAGTTTAAAGTGAAATAAACAATGCTACATTGTCTGACCTAGCTTTTCATTGATTACCATGCTCAATTCATTTGTGACAAAGACCCAGTGCAATTAACTCATTGCTATACAATGTCGAGTTTCCATGTCTTTAAAGAAAAAGCCTTTTGAAAACATTGTGGGAAAAGGATAAAAAAATGCTGGCAACCAGCATTTTCTCCTTTTCCCACAATGTTTTCTACCTTTCCTGATACAAATTTCATTTTTTGAGCAATGTTTATTTTGTCATCTGCAATTGCTTTGCATTTGGACCAGCCTGAAATTTTGTCATTTGGTAAAGAGTTAACAGTTTAACCCTTTACTCCATAGATACTCGTTTCTACGCATTGCTTGTAGGAGCCTTTGGAAAACATTATGGCAAAAGGTGAAATTGCTCGTCACAAGCAATTTCACCTTTTGCCGCAATGTTTTCTATGCTTCCTAAAGGTATCATATACACATAAGAAACGGCCTCATCCTCGCTGTTATTTAGGGTCAATTAGAGATACCATAGAAACATCCTCGGATACCCCGAGGTCTCCCTATTTGCTACGCTACATCGACCCCTGGGACAATTAGTTGAATTTCCTTCGCTTTACCGCTGGCCGAATGCTGGCTTTTCATTGGTTCCATCATCATTTTGTGATGGGCGAGTGTACTGTACGCTATGACGTTTCGTATCGATTTTCGGCGGCTCGCTTTACCGCTGGCCGAATGCTGGCTTTTCATTGGTTCTATCATCATTTTGTGATGGGCGAGTGGACTGTATGGTATGACGTTTCGTATCGATTTTCGGCGGCCGATTCAAAGTTTTATTAGTCAATTGTCCCAGGGTCGATGTAGCGTAGCAAATAGGGAGACCCTGGGGTATCCGAGGATGCCATAGAAATGCCTTATGGGGAAAAGGGTTAAACTTTTTACGATGCCATCTTGAGTTTCAACATTTCAACGACCCTGAGAATGAAAGCTCTTTGTAAAATATTCTTTGAAAAGGAGAAAAATTCTGGTTACAGGGAGCAGTTTATACTTTTATACCTACCAACATTTTTCTGCCTTTTCATAAACAGGTTCCACTGGTTTAGCCATGCTGAATTTGCCGTCTGCAAATGCTTTCATGTGTATAAAATGATGTTGGTGGAGAGCAAAAGGTTTTCATTGATTTTTAACATGCGATTGGAAACAATTATAACGGAAAAAGTTCAAACTTGATTAATCGATGACATGCAATACCCGACATTCAGGTTTACAGTTTCACACGCTAATGTTGATGTTTTTAGCGATAATGAGACTTTTACAATTACCCTTTGGGCTTATTTTGAATGGTCCAGACATTGTTCTTGTCAATTTTTGGACTTTTTCAAACTAAGTAGACAAATGATTGAAGTAAACTAATAAATAAGCCACACTCCATCAAAAGGGGGCTTAACCCATTACCACACAATCCCTGCTTTTGATGCCCCTGAGAAAGAAGCCTTTAAAAAAAAAAAACTTTGTGGGAAAGGGAGAAAATGCTGGTAACCAGCATTTTCTCCTTTTCCGACAATGTTTTCTACCCTTCACAAAAGAAATTTCAAATTTTCAGTCACTTTTATTTTGTCGTCTGCAAATGCTTTCAATTTGGGCAAACATAAAATTTTGTTGTTTGGTAATGAGTTAAGCCATTACCACACAATCCCTATTTTTGACGCCCCTGAGAAAGAAGCCTTTAGAAAACATTGTGGGAAAAGGAGAAAATGCTGGTAACCAACATTTTCTCCTTTTCCCACAATGTTTTCTACCCTTCACAAAACAAATTTCAAATTTTCAGTCACTTTTATTTTGTCGTCTGCAAATGCTTTCAATTTGGGCCAGCCTAAAATATTGTCGTTTGGAAATGAGTTAATGCGTCTCTGTGAGCCATGATACCTAGAAAGCCATCACACAAGTTAGGGATCCATAATCGTCACTTTCTGTAACAACTGACTAAAATAAAGGGTAGACTGGTACTTGACCATACAGAAAATTGACCAATGATAAAAAGTTTCGACCCAGGTCAGGACCCAAACTTTTCGCAGATGCATTAAGCTACCTTTTCACAGACTATGCCTCAAAAATTTGTCGAAGAAGAATGTTTGGCTGGGTTTGAATTTTTAGGGGTATTTTGAGTACAATCTTACTCTCATTGCTGTAATGTTACATTCTGGGACAAAATGGCCATGTTTGTGCCTTTTTGAAGCCCTTGTTTTGTCCAGGGTTGTGAGGTAGAGTGATGGCCTCGCAGCCAGAAGATTCGCTGTTTAGAGGTTCTGAGCCCTGGTAACTCGGTGGTCAGCATGCAGGACTTAAGAACTGAGGGTCGTGAGTTCGATCCCCAGGTCAGCTTATCTCTTTTTGAGGATTAATGATAGCCATTGGACTATATCCTCCACTACCGCTGACCATGGTCTCAGCGATGGTTATGTGGGAAAGCAGCCAGTGGCATATACAGAAAATTGTGTGGAGTACTGATGAAAGAAACTCCAGGAAAGCATTTAACACTATACAATTAATCAGTCACTATAGAGGTAATTTCTGGGGTTTTTTTGCGACTATGTGATCTGCCTCAAGAGGAAAAAGTTGTCTTGCAAGATGAAAGTATGAAATGGGATTCGATATCTGTTTCAACAGACTGAACTCTTTACCTGACGATAAAATTTTAGATTCGTCGTCCCAATTGAAAAGAATTGCATACAATAAGTTAGAAATGGCCCAAACTATGATAATTGTCTATTTCTGAAAGGGTAGAAAACATTGAGGAAAAAGGAGAAAATGTTGGTTACCAGAATTTTCTCCTTTTTCAACAATGTTTTCAGAAGGCTTCACTCTTGGGGTTGGAGGGGAAGGGGGGAGGTGTAAAAAAAAAATGTTTAAGAAAGGATTAAATGAGTAGACAATATTTGGGTATTAATCCTTTTTTACCATAAGGCATTTCTATTGTATCTCTAATTGACCCTAAATAACAGCAAGGATGAAGCCGGTTTTTTTATGGGTATATGACACCTTTTGATAGCATAGAAAACATTGTGACAAAAGGTGAAATTGGTCATGACGAGCAATTTTTCACTTTTTGCCACAATGTTTTCCAAAGACTCCTACAAGCAATGCGTAGAAATGAGTATCTATGGAGTAAAGGGTTAAGTGTGAATCATTTGTTCGTTATTCTTTTAAAATAATACTTGTAATTTGATATTTAAAAAAAAAAGAAATGGAAATTTTGCAACTTTGAAAGGTTCAGGTCTATTATGGATAGTTTACTTAAATTTAAGTTAGGATATTGGTAGTCAACTTAGAATTTAAGTTTGTATATAATGAGAACATTCGTACATATTGTAGCCAAAAAGAGAAATTCATCATATTCCTACCACTTTCTTCTTTTTCAACACTGTTTTCAAAAATTGGTCTTCTATGAGACAGAGGAGGTCTTTACTTTTGCAGGAAGTACTGTGTAAACTGTGATATCTGTTTAAACATTAAAGGTACAGTTTTCTACCTGCTACAATGGTTTTCAGAGTGGATTAAATAAATTGTAAGGTTGATACTCTTTTAGAATTTAGTGAATCATTAGTGAAAATTTGATATCTATTTTAAGATTGAATTATAGTTTTTCTGCTTTTGCCACAATGATTTTCAGACTGGATTAGAAAATATGTAAGGACATTCTGGTATTTGCAGAATTTAGTGAATCATTAGTGAAGTGTTTTTCTGTATTTCTTTTAGAATAATATTGAGGAAATTTTTAGAGGATAATTATTTATGGTAACCCAGTACCACTAAACAAAATTTTAGACTGGTCCATATTGAAAGCATTTGAAAAAATGTCAGACCAGTGTGGCTGTAATGGTGGGTGTGTTTCTGAAAGAATAGAAAACATTGTGGGAAAAGGAGAAAATGCTGGTTACCAGCATTTTTTCCTTTTCCCATTTCTCTTCTTTCAAAGAAAAAAAAAAAAACTATGATATGTAGCAACTTTTGGGTTTTTTTTCTGTGAATTATTATTTTCAACAATTTTACTGTCAGTTAAGGAAATAATACATGAAGAAAAATCTGCAAATATTCATGTATTTAGTGAATCTGATCATTCATTAGAAGTATTCTTTCAGATTTTAGTGATTTCATGCATAAAAAATGGAAATTATCGGCCAATATTTTTTTCACTGGATTTAACAACAGTGACAAAACATTGACACACACCCCAAAAAAATGTAAGTAGAAGTTGTTTGCTCATTTTTAGTGCCTAATATATGCAAATTGGCAGATGGCTTTGAAAAATCTTTTGTATTGCATTTTGTGTGTATAATGAACTGTTTGCCAACTCAACTGAAATATATATAGTTAGAAAGACTTCGATAGAAAATTGAAAATCAAGTTTTCTCATTTAACCCATTACCACACAATCCCTACTTTTGACGACCCTGAGAAAGAAGCCTGTAGAAAACATTGTTGGAAAAGAAGAAAATGCTGGTAACCAGCATTTTCTCCTTTTCCCACAATGTTTTCAACTCTTCCATAATCAAATTTCAATTTTTGAGTTACGTTTACTTTGTCGTCTGCAAATGCTTTCAATTTGGATAAGTCTAAAATTTTGCCGTTTGGTAAAGGATTAACCCTTTACTCCATAGATAGTCATTTCTACGCATTGCCTGTAGGAGCCTTTGGAAAACATTGTGGCAAAAGGTGAAATTGCTCGTGACGAGCAATTTCACCTTTTGCCACAATGTTTTCTACACTATCAAAAGGTGTCATATACACATAAGAAACAGCTTCATCCTTGCTGTTATCTAGGGTCAATTAGAGATACCATAGAAATGCCTTATGGGGTAAAGGGTTAAGACTAGCCTTACAATTCTCAAAATGGTAAACCAGCGTATTTCCGGGTATGTACCGATCTGGTGCATATCAATCCACCAGATACAGCCGAGGGATTTGATGGCTCCCATCACTTGAGATATGCCGAATGAGTGCAGCTCATGAATATGTAGCAGATGGTGAAAAATATATCGCGGCTCAACCAGGATTCAAACCCAGGGTCTCAGGAATACTGTTCCTGCACTCTAACCAACTAAGCTACCAAACTACATGTCGATACGGCTGCATGATATATCACCAAATACCTGTACCAGTGGGATAGACCAGTATACTATATACTCCCCCTGCCACAAGAAGATTCGTCCACGAATCCCTCAATCACTGCTACCCTGTCTTTCTAATAAGTGTATTTTTTACATTGGGCGCCAATGTAACAGGTGGTGAAAAATATATCGCGGCTCGATCAGGATTTGTACCCAGGGTCTCAGGAATACTGTTCCTGCACTCTAACCACCTGAGCTAACGAACCACATGTCGATACGGCAGCACGATATATCACCAAATACCTGAACCCGGCTACATTATACCTTTATATCTATCTGTGGAATAGACCAGTATACTACAAATATATAAGATTTCTCACCTCCAATGTAACATAAATGCATAAACGGAATTGGTCACCTTGAATAATTTCTCCATCTGTCAAAGTATTTTTCAGTTGTCAGCTATAGTCACTTCAAAAAGTGACAGTACGGAGGTCATTTAGAGAGACAGCTATTTATCAGGTCCCAAATTAATACTCTACATGACGGTTACAGAGTGATAATTTATCTTAACCCTTTACCCCATAAGGCATTCCTTTGGCATCTCTAATTGACCCTGAAATTAACAGCAAGAATGAAGCTGTTTCTTATGCGTAAATGACACCTTTTGGTAGCATAGAAAACATTGTGGCAAAAGGTGAAATTGCTCTTGACGAGCAATTTCACCTTTTGCCACAGTGTTTTTCAAAGGCTCCTACAAGCAATGTATAGAAATGAGTATCTATGGAGTAAAGGGTTAACCCATTATATATGTCACACGATCCCCGAGTTTTCATGACCCTGAGAAAGTATGCTTTTGAAAACATTGTTGGAAAAGGAGAAAATCCTGGTAACCAGCATTTTCTCCTTTACCCACAATATTTTCTAAACAATCAAAGACAAATTTCAACATTCAAGTCACACTGAAATTGTTGTCTGCAAATTATTTTGATTTGGACAAATCTACATTTTTGTTGTGTGGAAAAGCATTAAATGGCTTATGCTATATACTCCTTTTCCCATATTGTTGAAGGACTGGTATGTGAAGTTTTAGTAAAGGAAATTCTGCTGATTCACAAATAGGTGCACTGGCTGCAGTGACATGATTATGATAATATTGAATGAGATTTAACACCAAGCAATGTCTCTGTAGACTAGAATTTATTTCGCAACATTTTATCCTTTTCCTCAGATTTTGAAGATTAACCCTTTAGCTGCTAAGCACAACTAGCTGACCTTTTGTGAACAGTGTAGATCAAGATCAGACTGCACAAAACATGCAGTCTGATCCACATTGATCTACACTGTCCGACAAGGAGATATCATTCCCAGAAACCCAAGTTTGAAACAGCAATATTTGGGTTTTTAACCCTTTACTCCATAGATACTCATTTCTACGCATTGCTTGTAGGAGCCTTTGGAAAACATTGTGGCAAAAGGTGAAATTGCTCGTCACAAACAATTTCACCTTTTGTCACAATGTTTTCTATGCTATCAAAAGGCTTCATCCTTGCTGTTATTTAGGGTCAGTTAGAAATACCATAGAAATGCCTTATGGGGTAAGGGTTAATATTGAATCAAAAATTTAATTTTAGTTGTATAGCAGGATAAGGGTTTACATCAAGAATAGTAGAATCAGGTCCTCATACAAGGGAAGTAATTATTGAAATCCTACCTGTCATCAAACAAGGGAAATAACCACCGTATTTTGTCAAAGTTCATTAGTTGATCAACTAGATGATGCTTTAACCCATTCCAAAACAAGCTGTTGTTTTTACGTGTCTGCAGTACAAGTCTTTTGAAAACACTGTGGGAAAAGGAGAAATTGCTCGTAACAGGCCATTTCTCCTTTTCCCACAGTGTTTTCTGCCCCTTCAGATAATTTTCTGCCATTGTTATGAAAGGTTAGAATTGTCATCTGCAAACTCTTTCTGTTTGGAAGAGACTAAAATTTGTCGTTTGGGAAAAGTTTAACTCATTACCAAACGACAATACTTTAGGCTTTTCCAGATTGAAAGCGTTTGCAGACGACAATATAAAAGTGACTGAAAATTCGAAATTTGTTTTGTGAAGAGAAGAAAACATTGTGGGAAAAGAAGAAAATGCTGGTTACCAGCATTTTCTCCTTTTCCTATAATGTTTTCTAAAGGCTTCTTTCTCAGGGTCGTCAAAAGTAGGGATTGGGTGGTAATGGGTTAAGCAGATATCAGTACTGTTTCAGTCTTTTCATGGCAATAGCTCTCTTATTCATCTTTCTTGTATGTCACCAGTACCTGGATGTGATTTCTTAACTCTTTACCAAATGACAAATTTATAGACTCATCCAAATTGAAAGCATTTGCAGATGACCCTGATGGAGGAAGCTTTCAATACATTGCGGGAAAATGAGAAAATGATGATGGGAAGACAAACATTGACAAACATGATAATGTGAACCATTTCTTATTTTTCAAATGCAAATGCTTTGAATAAGCATTTATAATAACCCTTTACCACACAGACCCTACTTTTAACGACCCTGAAACAGAAAGCTTTTGAAAACATTGTGGGAAAAGGAGAAAATGCTGGTAACTGGTAACCAGCATTTTCTCCATTTCCTACCATGTTTTCTACCTTTTCCAAATCAAATTCTGATCTTTGATTCACATTTATTTTGTCATCTACCAAAGCTTTTGATTTGTACAAGTCTAGAACTTTGTCGTTCGGTAAAGACTTAACCTTTTACCCCATAAGGCATTTCTGTGGTATCTCTAATTGACCCTAAATAACAGCATGGATGAAGCTGTTTCTTATGTGTATATGAGATATTTTGATAGCATAGAAAACATTGTGGCAAAAGGTGAAATTGTTCGTCACGAGCAATTTCACCTTTTGCCACAATGTTTTCCAAAGGCTCCTACAAGCAATGCATAGAATTGAGTATCTATCGAGTAAAGGGTTAAAGTTGGGGCTTAAATGTAATTTGGTACTGATTGCTTTTGCTTTTACAGGTCAGGGTCTGGAAAAGGTAGAGCTGTACCAGTGTATGATGGGAGAACATGGCCAGTGGTGAGTTGATCCTCTGTCTGTCTGACCTGTATGTCTATCTATCAGCTTGTCTGTCTCTCTATCTGTCTCTGTCCACTCATTACCAAATGACAAATCTTAAGGTTTGTGCAAATCAAAAGCATTTGCCGACGACAAAAAAAAAGTGACTGAAAATTTGAAAATTGTTTCGTGAAGGGTAGAAAACATTGTGGGAAAAGGCGAAAATGCTGATCACCAGCATTTTCTCCTTTTCCCACAATGTTTTTAACAGGCTTCTATCATAGGGTTATAAAAACCAGGGATTGTTTGGTAAAGGGTTAAAACATTAAAGAGTGCTATTGAAATATTGAATAAAGCAATGTGGTAACAGGTTTAATCAGTATTAGGTTTCAAGCATTCAGTTTAATACAAAGATCAAATTAACTGTTTATATAGAACTGCTACTTTATTTATTTAACCCTTTACCACATAAACCTGACTTTTAACAATCCTATTAAAAAAGCCATCTGAAAACATTATGGAAAAAGGAGAAAATGCTGGCAACTTCTTTTTCCGCAATATTTTCTTCCCTTCCTAAAACAGTTTCAGATTTTTAGGCATGTTCATTTCATTGTCTGCAAATGCTCTGAATTTGGACCAGTCTAAAATTTTGTTCTTTGGTAAAGAGTTCACTCTTAACCATACAGAAAAAGTAAGGCTGTTCCAAATGGAAATCATTTGCAGGCAACAGATGAAAAAAAAGCTGAATTAAAGTGAATCATCTGCGAAAGTGTAAAATAACCTTTTGGGGGGAAAGAGGAGAGAATGCTGGTTGCCAGCATTTTCTCCGCTTCTACAATGTTTTCTGCCTGATTAATGCAAATTCTGCCATTTATGCTAGGTTTGATTTGTCTGCTAAACATTTTAATTTGGAAGGGTTTAGAATTTTGTCAGGCTTGTAAAGAGTAAACCTTTCACCAAAATCAATGCATGCCTTTTTAACATTCAGCAAGAAGGCTTTTAAAAATTAATTTGGGAAAAGGCACCAATGCTACTTGCAAAAATTACACATTCATTTACATTCATTTCTTTTATACTGTAAAGTTCTATCCATTGTTTTTCAAACCAAAAAATCATTTAAAACAAAAAATGAAAAAAACACTTGATTTGATTTTTGCTTCGGTATTTACACAGCTGAATACTTGACTCTTTACCCCACAATCCTGACTTTTATAGACCCCAATGAGTAAGGCTTTTGAAAACATGTTCGGAAAAAGGAGAAAATGCTTCTAACCAGCATTTTCTCCTTTTTCCAAAATGTTTTCTATATATAACCTATCCAAGACAAATACCATGATATTAGCAGCATTTGATAAGATGTCTGCGAATACTTTCAATTTGGACCAGTCTTAAATTTTGTCATTTGGTAAAGGGTTAACTTTTTGCTGGTTACCAGCATTTTCTCCTTTTCCCACAATGTTTTCAAAAGATATATATTAGGGTCGTAAAAACCGGGTATTGTTTGGTATCACCATTTCTGCTTTAAAGAGTTTGAACTATCTTGGACTCAAACTCACAACTTTTGAGTTTCATGCCTTGTGTGTCGCCAAAAAGAGCCACTTGGCGTGGCAACTTGTGAAACATGAATTGTACATGAATAGCATTTAGCATTTAGACCTTGTCTAATTGAAGTACAATACAAAAAAGTCTTTATTTGGCTCAGACAGCCACAGTGGTGCATTAAGTAATGTACAGACTTGAGGATATGGGCTTGCTGGTTCGAACCCCAAGCTTAGAATATTTCTATGAGGATTTAATATGTTCTTTGTGACAGGATTCATTTCTCTCTCACAGCTGATCATTGCGCTCTAAAGAGTAATCTCTTTATATCCAGTAATCCCCTGTAATGAAAATGAAAAATCAATGACGTAAAATCAATTGACATTGATCTTTTTAACAGTTTCACTTTCACAAAGAAATGTGACCCATCACGCAAAAAAGGACCTTCTGGGTATTGCGAAATGTGTCAACATTGGTTAGACTGCGCGAATTGTGCAGGCTGACCAGGGTTAACACTTTCATTTTAATGACATTTTCTGTATGAAAAATGGTCACTGTACCTTGTTATACAATCATTTTGAATCATCAGCTTAAACTGACCTGCACTATTGTTGATCTGTTTTCATCTAATTGATGTACAAAATTCCCAGATGATCCCTGGGCCACAAATGAATCACTTTTTTTCTAAGGCCATAAAAACTATACAGGGGCACGATGAAGAGACAGTTTCATCCCAAACTAGAATCAATTAATTCACAATGTAGATCACAGATCAGACTTTATATCTTTCCAGTTTGATCTTGATCTACACTGTGCACTGTAGCTTCTTGTGTTGTCTATATTAC
This sequence comes from Tridacna crocea, assembly GCA_943736015.1. Taxonomy (NCBI): domain Eukaryota; kingdom Metazoa; phylum Mollusca; class Bivalvia; order Cardiida; family Cardiidae; genus Tridacna; species Tridacna crocea. Next base: position 1,454,097 of record OX031073.1, read on the forward strand.
AGGAAAAGTTAACAGTTCATGTTGTATCTTTGCCAGACAAGGAAACTTTACCCTGTTTACCACAACACAAGGCCTTTTTGGAGATAACATAGATCAAGATCAGACTATACAATGTAGTAATCAGCATTTTTTTGTTTACCCACAATTTTTCTCTTCTTCCCAAAATAAATTTCAATTTTTGAGTGGCATAAAGTGTGTCATTTGCAAATGCTTTCAATTTGAGCAAGTCTAAAATGTTGTCTTTTTGTGAAGAGTTAAGGAACCTGAAGGCCCGGGGTTCAAGCCAAATTTGATCCACTGGGTTTTTCATGGGAGTGTCTCTAGGCAAGACACTTTAGAACCTAAGCCTGCTGTTCTAATGAAACCCAAGACACGCATGACTATATGACCTCTCACCATGATATAATTGAAAAAGTGTTGAAACTGGCATGAAACACCATTCAGTGACTAAAAATACTTTCAGTTCCCAAGTGTTAATTTTTTTTGTTTGAGAAAGACTGCACTTTTTCAGATATTGTAAATCAAGGCTGCACACATCTTCTCAAGCGAAGGGTTCTAAGGTAGTACCCTCAAATGCTCGCCTCTTTAAAAATCGAAGCTCCAGCAGCGCCATTTCATTGGAAGCGATCAAAACTTGTCACGTCCAATCAGACCATCCGTAACAAGAAACATTTTGCAAAACAGAAACAATAATGGCGGCGCCCATCGAAAATGAAAGTTGTCATGGCTGTGACGAAAATTTGCCAAAATAGAGTAGACGATTGATATTTAATGAGTTTTTTTATAGTTTATGATCAATTATGTGAAATATATAGGCCGGGTTCCACAGCCAAATGATTTCAAATTATCGTATGTCTGTTTGTCTTGTTTTTGATTTAATGAATCTGAAAGCGCAGCCATATTTGATGCATAGCCCAGTAAATTTTATTACGAGCATTTTGATTGGTCAAGAATAATAATAGAAAAGGTTACGCAACTGGTGATATTCAATAGGTGGCACAGCAGGAGTTTCAATTCTTAAAGAGGCGAGCGGCCAAGGCACATAACAAACAAAGTGGAGTTAGTATCCTTGGGTTGTGAAAATTGGCTGCACAGGGCCTGCAGCCAGATCTGAAACAACACTGGCTGACATTTTTGGCAAAAAAGAACATCAAAATCTCAATATTTGGGTTTGTTCTTTTAGCAAGAAATGTTCATATTTGTTTATTTAGCTGGTAAGGGGTTATTGGTATGGTAAAAGGTATTTTTCAAGTTAAATACTATTATTTAATGTTATATATGTGCCGATTAATTTGCTATTCTGTGAAGGGGTTGCTAAAAGGTGCTAATTTAATGATCGTAAAAGGTGTTAATTTAGTTCTTTTACTTTCAAGTTAGTGAAACTGACCTGTTTACAAGAATACAGAATATATTAAGATATTTTATTGACTTAACCCTTTACGAAACAGCCAAATATTTTACTGATCCATATTGAAAGCACTTGCAGACAACAAAATAATGGCAACTCAAAAATTGAAATTGTTTCCAGCACAGTAAAAAACATTGTGGGAAAAGGAGAAAGTGCTGGCTCCCAAAATGTTTTCTATAGGTTTCTTGGGATTGTGTGGTAAAGAGTTTAACTATAGAGAAGTTTATTGTCATCTATAAAAAAAATAGACATAGATCAACTGGTAGGGCGTAGAACTCGCGAACATGAGGTTTTGCATCTTTGCAAGCCAAGGCAGATGATTCACTATGCTACTCTACCCTTGGGGGATCTGCCGAGGGTAAAGTAGCATAGTGAATCGTCAGCCTTGGCTTGCGAAGATGGTGAAAACCAGGATTGAATAAAAGAAATGTTTATGAAGGAAAACCTAACAATAGCCCATCAGTTATTTGACAAAGGATTCCCATTGTTATGGAAGAAAGGACAAACCCGAAACTCTACATGGGTAACCAGTACTATAACTCTTTACTTAACAACAGAAATTTTGACTCAACCAAATTGAAAGCAATGGCAGCAAAAATTCAATGTAGAAAACAGGCCCAGAAAAGGATGAATTGTTGGATACAAACATTTTCCCCTTTTTCCCTCAATATTTTTTTAGAATCCTCCTCCACACACTTGATAAAATTCAGGATCATTTGATATGGGCAAAACAGTTTGAAAAGATGGGGAATTTTTTCACCCTCTTGAAAGGAAATACCTGTAACTTTAGTTGACACTTTTTCCTTTAACTCTTTACCAAACGACAAATATATAGACTGGTCCAAATTGAAGGCACTTGCAGACGACAAAATAAATGTGACTGTAAAATCGAAATTTGAATTGGGAAGGGTAGAAAACATTGTGGGAAAAGGAGAAAATGCTGGTTACCAGCATTTTCTCCTTTTCCCACAATGTTTTCAAAAGATTTCCTTCTTTGTGGCTTTAAAACTCAAGATTGTTTGGTAAAGCGTTACTTGGACTATGAGGAAAAAAACCTCCCTTCAACCTTTTAGAACGAAACGAAAGCAGGGGTGAATAAAAAAAACCCAAGTTTTGCGATTTCAAAGCACTTTTTCACAGGAAAATACCTCATCTTATCAGACAGTGTAAATCTAAGATCAGACTGCACATACCATGCAGTCTGATCTTTGATTTATTCTGTCCACAAAAACACATCGAGGCCTGCCTATTGGTTAATCCTTTCCCAAACAACAAATTGTAGACTCTTCCAAACTGAAAGAGTTTGCAGACGAAATTTCAACTTTCATAACAATGGCAGAAAATTATCTGAACGGGCAGAAAACACTGTGGGAAAAGGAGAAATTGCTCATTATGAGCAATTTCTCCTTTTCCCACAGTGTTTTCAAAAGACTTGTACTGCAGACATGTAAAACCAAGGGCTTGTTTGGGAATTGGTTAACCCTTCCATTGCTAAATAAATGAAACGAAAATTTCCACTTAATTGTAAAAAGATAAAATAACTCGATTTTCAAGTTGATTTTAACAGAGAAAAAATTCTGTATCAGATAGTGAAGATCCAAACATATTGCACATTGTATGCAGTCTGATCTTGATCTAAAAGTCTGTAAAAGAGACCATAGTCACACATAGTAGCTTAGGGGTTAATGGGTAGAATAAACCTCAGTCAAGCAATGAAGCATCAAAGTTTGTCAGTTTATTGAAAAAATCCTGGCTGACGAGTTGACATGATAAATGTAGGGCTGTCGGATTAAAGTTTTCAGATAGATTTATGGATTAAATTTACTCAAGTCAGGTAACTTATTTTGACTTTTAAAGAATTTGTTTTGATATAGAAATAAATTTTGCTTTAAATTTATCTTGTCCATTGACCACACTGTGCTGAGTTTTAAAGACCCTGACTCAGAGAGGGCCTTTGAAAACATTGTGGGAAAAAGGAGAAAATGCTGATGTCCAGCATTTTCTCCTTTTCCCCACAATGGTTTTTAACCCTTTCAAATATCTTATAATTTGTTTTATTTTGATTTATGGTTTGTAAATTATTTGTATAAATTGGACCATTATCTGTTAACCACTTAATGAGGACTTTTGACGGCCCTGTGGTAGAAGCCTTTAGGAAACATTGGGAAAAGGAGAAAATGCTGGTAACCATCATTTTCTCCTTTTTCCACCATGTTTTTTACCCCTCCCAGATCACATTTTGCTTCTTCAGTCACACTTATTTTGATGTTTGCAAATGCTTTCAGTTTGGACCAATCTATAAATTTGTTGTTTGGTACAGACTGAATGGGTTAGCATTGCAATTATGTTGCAGCAATAGATTTTTGGTGTCCCTTTAACTGACATTTATGTCTGTAGTGTACACAGACAAGCCTTGTTGTTTAACCCATTACCACATAAACCTGAGATTTAACGATCGTGAGCAAAAAGGGCCTTTTGAAAACATTTTTTTTCTCCTTTTCCAACAATGTTTTCTAGCCTATCATAGAAATTCTGTCATTTGACGTACATTTAAATTATCGTCTGCAAACGCTTTTAATTTAGACCAATTTAATATTTTGATCATGCTGTAAACAGTTGATACATTAAAATTGCTTGCAGATGGCTACTTGTCTAAATTCAAAGTATTTGCAGAAAAATGCTGGTAACCAGCATTTTCTCCTTTTCCCACAATGTCCTCAACCCCTTTCAAAGAAAGAAATAATCTTTTGAGTTGTATTTTATTTGTCATCTTCAAAATGCTGTCAATTTGATAATCTAAATTTTTTTATTTGCTGGCGGCAAGGAACATAATTATTTCATCAATCCACCGAAAAAGCACAGATTTTTATCATAAAGACCTGAGAAAATGGTATACAAGTTTTAGAACCAAGATCAGACTAATATATTCCCTGAAGTCTGATCTTGAATTCATGCCATTCACAAAAGGCTCTTAGTCAAACTATGAAACCAGATCGCTCTTTTGATCTCAAATGTTAAAAACTGCTTTCCATACCAAGTATCATTAATTTGCCATTTCAAGGTTATAATTTGCATATCAAATGTATTGTTAAGATGGAGGTCACCCTGGATTTTTACCACAAAAATGTGAGATTTTTTTTTTATTCTCTATTCAACACTTAGCTTTTACAGCACAATTTCAGTTTTTATTGACCCTGAGAAAGAAGCTTGTTTAAACAATGTGAGAAAAGGAGAAAATGCTGGTAACCAGCATTTTCTCCTTTTCCCACCATGTTTTCTGTCCTTATACAAACTTCATATTTTGCATTACATTTAACTCTTAACCACACAATCCTGACTTTAAACCACCCTGAAAAAGAAAAGTTTTGAAAAGGTTGTGGGAAAAGGAGAAAATGCTGGTAACCAGTATTTTTTCTTTTTCCAACAATGCTTCATTATCTTCTGCTAGATGGCATTCTTTAACCCTTTACCACACAATGACAACTTTTAACGCCCCTGAGGAAGAAGCCTTTTGAAAACAATGTAGGAAAAGGAGAGAATGCTAGTAACCAGCATTTTCTCCTTTTCCCACAAACTTTGCTACCCTATCAGAGGAAAGTTGCACCATTTGAGCCACTTTGAAAATGTCGTCTGCAAATGCTTTCAATTTGGATAGGTCTAAAATTTTGCTGTGTAGTAATGGGTTAAACGCACATCTAATTTGGATATTCTAGGTACAGAACCGGACCACTTTTCAAAACAACAACCGTTGCTTTGAATTTTTAGCTCACCTGAGCACGAAGTGCTCATGGTGAGCTATTGTGATCGTGCTGTGTCCGGCGTCCGTCGTCCGTCATGCGTTGTCCGTCGTCAACTTTTTACCTTGTGTACGCTCTACAGGCCACAGTTTTGGTCGGATACTCATGAAAGTTGGTCAGGATGTTTGTCTCGATGAAATCTCGGACGAGTTCGAAAATGGGTCATGTGGGGTCAAAAACTAGGTCACTAGGTCAAATCTTAGAAAAACCTTGTGTACGCTCTAGAGGCCACATTTTGAGTCGGATACTCATGAAAGTTGGTCAGGATGTTTGTCTCGATGATATCTCGGACGAGTTCGAAAATGGGTCATGTGGGGTCAAAAACTAGGTCACTAGGTCAAGTCTTAGAAAAACCTTGTGTACGCTCTAGAGGCCGCATTTTGGGTCCGATACTCATGAAAGTTGGTCAGGATGTTTGTCTCGATGATATCTCGGACGAGTTCGAAAATGGGTGACGTGGGGTCAAAAACTAGGTCACCAGGTCAAATCTTAGAAAAACCTTGTGTACGCTCTAGAGGCCGCATTTTCAGTCGGATACTCATGAAAGTTGGTCAGGATGTTTGTCTCGATGATATCTCGGACGAGTTCGAAAGTGGGTCACGTGGGGTCAAAAACTAGGTCACCAGGTCAAATCTTAAAAAAACCTTGTGTACGCTCTAGAGGCCACATTTTCAGTCGGATACTCATAAAAGTTGGTCAGGATGTTTGTCTCGATGATATCTCGGACGAGTTCGAAAGTGGGTCACGTGGGGTCAAAAACTAGGTCACCAGGTCAAATCTTAGAAAAACCTTTTGTACGCTCTAGAGGCCACATTTTCAGTCCGATACTCATGAAAAATGGTCAGAATGTTTGTCTGGATGATATTTCGGACGAGTTCGAAAGTGGGTCACGTGGGGTCAAAAACTAGGTCACCAGGTTAAATCTTAGAAAAACCTTTTGTACGCTCTAGAGGCCACATTTTCAGTCGGATACTCATGAAAGTTGGTCAGGATGTTTGTCTCGATGATATCTCGGACTAGTTCGAAAGTGGGTCACGTGGGGTCAAAAACTAGGTCACCAGGTCAAATCTTAGAAAAACCTTTTGTACGCTCTAGAGGCCACATTTTCAGTCGGATACTCATGAAAAATGGTCAGAATGTTTGTCTGGATGATATTTCGGACGAGTTCGAAAGTGGGTCACGTGGGGTCAAAAACTAGGTCACCAGGTTAAATCTTAGAAAAACCTTTTGTACGCTCTAGAGGCCACATTTTCAGTCGGATACTCATGAAAGTTGGTCAGGATGTTTGTCTGGATGATATCTCGGACGAGTTCGAAAATGGGTCACGTGGGGTCAAAAACTAGGTCACCAAGTCAAATCTTAGAAAAACCTTTTGTACTCTCTAGAGGCCACATTTTTAGTTGGATACTCATGAAAGTTGGTCAGGATGTTTGTCTGGATGATATCTCGGACGAGTTTGAAAATGGGTCACGTGGGGTCAAAAACTAGGTCACCAGGTCAAATCTTAGAAAAACCTTTTGTACGCTCTAGAGGCCACATTTTCAGTTGGATACTCATGAAAGTTGGTCAGGATGTTTGTCTGGATGATATCTCTTATGAGTTTGAAAATGGGTCATGTGGGGTCAAAAACTAGGTCACTAGGTCAAATCTTAGAAAAACCTTTTGTACGCTCTAGAGGCCACATTTTCAGTTGGATACTCATGAAAGTTGGTCAGGATGTTTGCCTGGATGATATCTCGGACAAGAACGAAAATGGGTCATGTGGGGTCAAAAACTAGGTCACTAGGTCAAATGTTAGAAAAACCTTTTGTAGGCTCTAGAGGCCACATTTTCAGTCAGAAACTCTTGTAAGTTGGTCAGAATGTTTGTCTTGATGATATCTCAGACAGGTTTGAAAATGGGTCATTGGGGGTTAAAAACTAGGTCACCAGGTCAAATCTTAGAAAAACCTTGTATATGCTCTGGATGCCACATTTTCAGTCCAACACTCTTGAAAATTAGTCAGAATGTTTGCCTTTATAATATCTTGGATGAGTTTGAAAATGGGTCATGTTGGGTCAAAAACTGGGTCAATAGGTCAAATGTTATAAACACCTTTTGTATGCTCTGGAGGACACATTTTCAGTCTGATACTCCTAAAACATAATATTTGTCCTGGTGATAAAAATGGGTCATGTGGAGTCAAAAACTAGGTCAATGGGTCAAATATTAGAAAAACCTTGTGTACACTCCAGAGGCTATATTTTCTGCCAGATACTCTTCAGACTTGGTCAGAATGTTTGTTTTGGTGATGTCTCAAAAGAGTTTGATAATGGGTATTTGTCGGGTCCAAAACCAGGTCACTTGATGAAATCTTAGAAAAACCTTTTGTACACTGTAGAGGCCACATTTTCAGTCCAATACTCATGAAACTTGGCCAGAATGTTTGTCTTATTGATATCTCAAAAGTGTTTGATGATGGGTAATGTCTGATAAAAAACTAGGTCACTGGGAAACTAGATGGTGCATGTTTGGTCAATAAACTCAGGTGAGCGATTTCAAGGCCATCATGGCCCTCTTGTTAAAATAAAATCAATGTTTTTCTTTATAAAATGCTACCTGGTATGATTCATTCAACTATGATCTGGTAGCAGAAACTATGGGCTGGCCATTTATTAAAACAACCCCTAAAGGCTTAGGTAATGGCTTCCGTATAAGCCCTTCTCTTTCCCTGTAATATGAGATGGATGATGTGTCATAGCAGACAGGTCCCAGACAATGCTTCATACCCTTCAGAAAAACAAATTTCAATTTTAGTGTTACATTTATTTTGTCAGTAAATCTGTGAATACTTTTAACCTATTACCATACAATCCCTACTTTTGACAACCCGGAGAAAGAAGCTTTTAGAAAACATTATGGGAAAAGGAGAAAATGCTGGTAACCAGCATTATGCTGGTAACCAGCATTTTCTACTTTTCCTACAATGTTTCCTACCCTTCACAAAACACTCTTCAAATTTTCAGTCTCTTTTTATTTTGTCGTCTGCAAATGCTTTCGATTTGGACAAACCTAAAATTTTGTCGTATGGTAATGAGTTAACCCTTTACCAAACAAAAATTTAATACTGGTCCAGATTGAAAGCACTTGCAGACAACAAAATAAAGGTAAGTCAAAAATTTAAATTTGTTTACAGCAGGGTAGAAAACATTGTGGGAAAAGGAGAAAATGCTGGTTACCAGCATTTTCTCCTTTTCCCTCAATGTTTTCAAAAGGTATTTCATTCAGGGTCGTTAAAAGTTGGGTTTGTATAGTAAAGAGTTAAAGGGTTTGTAATTATATGAAACGTTTGATCACAAACTTTTATTCATACTACAAAATAGTGAAACTATTAACACTTTAACAAACAGTCTGATGTTTAAACAACCCTGCTGAACCAAGGTAGCACACCTGGTAGCCTACAGGACTTGAGAACATTATCCAGGATGACTGGTTTGATCCAAATCCAAGCAAAGTTCTTTACCAAGATTGATGATATTCATTTCTCTCTCACCTCTAAGTTTAGGCAACGGTGAGGTGGGAAAGCAGCCACTGGCTCAGGAGGAATATTGTGTCAAATACTGGTACAGTAACTCCAGGAGTGAATGGACAGGTGCACTGGCTGCCGAAAAATAACTGAAGTAATTTTGAAAATGGCATCACTCACTCACTCAATCATTCACTCAACCACTCACTGAACCAATCACTCACTCACCCACTCACTTAATCAATCAATCAATCAGTGTACGACTTCAAAAGCAAATCCCATCAATAGACTGAGTAAAGGATTTGTGACTATAAATCGGTCCTTCTGTGGGTGTGGGAAAACTGGCCAATTAACTTGAAATAATTTCTCATGATAGACGTTGATCTTTTTTATGAACATCTAGAATCAAGATCTGCCGAGACTTTTCAGTACATATTAACCATCCTAAATATCTCGAGTGGTAGCAAACATTGTGGGAAAAGGTGAAAATGTTGTTTACCAGCATTTTCACCATTTCCCACAAGGTTTTTAAAAGATTTCCTTCCTAGGGGTTTCAAAAGTCGGCATTGTATGGTAAAGGGTTAAACAATAATAGCTACTTTATAACTAATCAGACAGGAAGTTTTAAGAAAAAATACCAGAGTTACCTCTTTGTGTTTTCTACCTTGTATTTCTATTGATGTTCACTTTAACCTTTTGCCACACAATCCTGTCTTTTACCAACCCTGAAAAAAGAAAACCTTTGAAAACATGATGGGCAAAAGCAGAAAACACTGGTAACCAGCATTTTCTCCATTTGCCACAATGTTTCCAAGCCTTTCCATGTTAAAATTGAACTTTTGATTTACATTTATTTTGTCGTCTGCAAATGCTTTCAATTTGGACTGGTCCAAATTTTCTCGTTTGATATAGAGTTAAAGAACTTAAGATCATTAGTATCACTCTTGTATTTGATGGCATCAAAAGCTGTCAATTTTGATGGGTCTAGAATTAGTTGTGTTGTCTCATCATTGCACGCAGATGCAAATTTGTGAAATTTTCTTGGTTAAAAAACATTGTGGCAAAAAAGAAAATACTGTTTACTATATATTTGAAAGGCTTCTTTTGGAAGATTGTGAGAAGTAGATTTTCTCAAAAATTTTGGAAACAAAGTTTGGTTGAATTTTGTTTAACTCTTTCCCAATCGACAAATTTTGGACTTTTCCAAACCAAAAGAGTTTTCAGATGATAATTTTAGATCTGGAGAAAATGCCAGAAAGTTCTCAAACAGGGTAGAAAACACTGGGGGAAAAGGAGAAATTGCTTGTTACAAGCAATTTCTCCTTTTTCCACAGTGTTTTTAAAAGACTTTTACTGCAGACACATAAAAACAAGGGCTTGTTTGGGAAATTTAGGGTTAACTATTTACCAACTAAGAAAATTTTAGGCACGCTCAAAATGAAAGCATTTGCATACAAGAAATTGTATGTACTATGTAGCCAAATTTATGAAATTTTCATGGGAAAAGGTTAAAAAAAAAAAAACAAATTAGGAAAAGGAAAAAATGCTGGTTACCAGCATTTTCTTCTTTTCCCACAATGTTTTTCGAAAGTCAACTACCTCTGGGGCTGTTAAGGATTGGGCATTGTGTGCTAAAGAGTCAGTGAGATACCCTAGCTGTTTCTTCCTGTTTTAAAATATAAAAGCTACATTAGTCACAGCAAGGGTGTTGAAGTCAGTTAGTTATAACTCTTTATGAACAACAGTCTTTAATTTGTTAAAATTTAAACTATTTGTAGACAACAAAACTTATATATAATGGAATTAATAAAAGGATGTAAACATTGTGGGAAAGGAACAAATTTTTTCTTTGTTTCTCATAAATACTGGTCACCAGCATTTTCCCTTTTTTTCACAGTGTTTTCAAAGCCCAGTTAAATTGACGAGAAAGTTTGGTAAAGGGGTAAAATAGGAGCCGAAGGGCAAGGTAGAATCATAAAATGGTGGAAGATGATTTACATCAAATCAAATTATTCACGCCAGTGCTTGCGGTTTATAGTTTCAATACCGACAATTACTGAATTACTGATCGCATGTTAAGCGATATTATTTATGTGTGTAGTTAAACCCTGTGACCCTCTTATCGAATCTTGTAACCAAGTCTTCTCAAGTCTCGGTCAAATGTCGACGACAGATCTGTTATTCTTTTGTGAAATTTTTTGAAGTATCTTATTTCTGTATTCTAGACCTACTGTATAGAGTTTTGGAAGATGATCCCACAATGCATTGCTGCACCCACGAAGCCCTTTCAGTTCATTATCTCCCGCTAGATGGCATTCTATAAATACTCATCTATCTGATATGGGCATCCTGGGTACAGAACCGAATCACTTTCCTACGCGACAACTGTTACTTTGAATTTAAAACTAAAATATAGGTTTACTCAATTAAACGCTACCTTGTGCAATTCACTTAGCTATGATCAGCAGTTCAGAGAAATCTGGAGCTAAAACAGGTCTCATCTCTTCTCAAACGTATTGATAAAAGCTATTTTCAACATTGCTACTTTATAGAGCGTAATATTATAGTCAGCCCGCTTTCGGGGCTAGTGATGTGTCATATAAGACAGTCGAATCTTCGAAGTATATGACATGCGCAGACAACGCCTTTCAGTTACGATGTGGGCAGAGTAATCATCAGTTTGTATGTCTAGCTGTTGCATAACGCTTTGCTACACAATACAGACTTTTACTGACAGAGAAGGTTGATTGATTGAATGTATGGTCAGAGCTTGAGATAGAGGGAGTTATTTCGATTTCAAAATTGAAAATATCAATTTTTCTCAACTAAACCCTATGTTGTGGGTTACTCATTAGAATCATCTCGATGAGATGATTCTAATGAGTACCCACAGCATAGGGTTTCAAAGAGAAATAATGGATTTATGATACCATCTCTCCCTCTAATCTGTAGCTCTTTATGGTGTTTTACGCCATTTTCAATGTTGTTAAAGTTACATCACAGTGGCCAGTGACACTTATCCTTGTTTTCCTGGAGTTTCATCTGCTACTCAGCACAACTTTTCTACCCTCACAAAACGAATGTTTTTAGAGGTATACTGGTATTGGCCTGTCTGTCCATGTGTCCATCGGTGTATCTGTCTGTGTACAAAATACTACTAATTGCCTGTTTCTTGCAAAGCACTGGTGGGTATTAAGTCACATTCAGTGACAGCTCTAGTTTTCCAAGCCACTGGCTGCTTTCCCACACACACAAAAAAAAGCTTGTAACCATCATTTTCTTCTTTCCCTCATAGTTTTCTACCCTGTCATGGACAGAAATCGTCATTTTAGCACCATTTTATGTGTTGTCTGCCAATGATTTCAATTTGGTCTTGTCCAAGATTTGATTATGTGGTAGAGGATCAAGGATGTGATCTGCAAATGCTTCTGATTTGTCCAAGTTCATTATATTGTTCTTTGGCTAGGAGTTAATGGCATTTTCAGCATTATTTTGGTCATGGGTGCCAGTGTTCCTATACTTGGTTTCCTGGAATATTTTTAATAGTTACCAGTACTTCCTAAAACTCACTTTTCCAGCCACTGGCTGCTTTCCCACTCAGTGCAAGGCTAGCACTTCCTATGACCCTGAGTAGGGTTATAGACCGACCTTACAAACTATTTCAGGGTTAAATATGACAAGTTGAAAGTTCAACAAGAACTGTGGTCCTACCAGGTAGTAAACACTTTATTTAAAGGTTTTATTTCTCTACCACACAATCCTAAGTTTAAATGATCCGGAGGAAGAAGCCTTTTGAAAACATTGTAGGAAAAGGAGAAAATGCTGGTAACCAGCATTTTCTTCTTACCCCACAACATTTTCTACCCTGCTGGAAACAAATTCAAATTTTCAAGTTACATTTATTTTGTTGTCTGTGAATGCTTCTAATATGGACCAGTCTAACATTTTGTTGTTTGGTAAAGAGTTTATTATGACAAGTTGAAAGTTTAACAAGAGCTGTGGTCCTACCAGGTAGTAAACACTTTTTTAAAGGTTATAAAAGCTTTGGTAACCATGCTACCAGCAATATAAAAGTCTATAGGTCAAAGTTTTGTACATAATAAAAAAAAGCAATAAATAAAACAAATTTTTATAGAGGGGGAATAAACTGTGATACACCATACCTGTGAACAATATAGCCCCAACCACACACTTTCTTCGACCATTTGATATTTTTTATACAGAAACAGTACATTAAATTTTTGTCATTATTGTTATATATAGGTACATGGTGTGTGGCATGATGCAAAAAAGGGGACTTCACCCATTACCCCATAAGGCATTTCTATGGTATCCCTAATTGACCCTAAATAACAGCAAGGATGAAGGTGTTTTTTATGTGTATAGGACACCTTTTGATAGCATAGAAAACATTGTTACAAAAGGTGAAATTGCTCGTGACGAGCAATTTCACCTTTTGCCACAATGTTTTCCAAAGGCTTCTACAAGCAATGCGTAGAAATGAGTATCTGTGGAGTAAAAGGTTAATGTATCTTCATTATGCACTATACAAAGCAAGTCCTCTGATAATATCGATCCATTTTGCCTAAAAAAATCAGCCAAATTGTAAGCTAGAATGGTCCTTTGTCATGCAGAAAATTTACCTGTAACAAAATGTTATGACCTTTATCAGCCTATGTCGACTATGCAGGCTGATACGCTTTGATACTATTTATAAGCGCCAGAGGCGACATGTATTGGCGTCATCTTCTATATCTGTCTACATGCAGGTCTGTCTCTTGATCCGTCTGTACATATGTCCATTTCTTGTGAATGAAACTCCTCCTACATTTCTGGATGGATTTGGATAAAAATTTCGCAGCATGTTAATCATCATGTGACCTCACGCATATTCTCTATAGCTATAGCTGCTTCAAATAGCAGCCGTGTGGCGGCGTAAATTGTGATGATTGCACTCTTGGTTGCACATTGTATTAACCCGTTATCCCATAGGGCATTTCTATGGTATCTCTAATTGACCCTAAATAACAGCAAGGATGAAGCTGTTTTTTATGTGTATAGGACACCTTTTGATAGCATAGAAAACATTGTGACAAAAGGTGAAATTGCTTGTGACCAGCAATTTCACCTTTTGCCACAATGTTTTCCAAAGGCTTTTACAAGCAATGCGTAGAAATGAGTATCTATGGAGTAAAGGGTTAACTTAAAACACCTTTTCATTGCGTGTGACTTGCATAATTATAGTAACTTTACCACTTAACACAGCTGAAGCAATGTTGTGTGTGCACGTCATATTCTTCGAAGATTCGACCCGTCTTATAATCCATCACCCATTCCCTGATACTTGGGAAAAGTAGGGCTTATACCAAAGCTAAACCCAAGCCTGAAGCTAAACCCAACCCTGAAATGGCCGGTGCATAAGTTACCTGCTAGCTGATCATAACTGAATAAATCACACCAGGTAGCCTTTTACGGAGTAAATGTCCATTTTATTTGAAATTAAAAGTAACGGTCATCATTTTAAAAAATTAGTCCGCTTATGTACCTAGAATGCCCATATTAGATAGATGTGTATTTGCAGAATGCCATCTAGTGGGAGATAATGCTGAAGCAATGTTTAGCAGAGACAGAGGAATGAAATCATACTGCAATGACTGCCATTGGTCTTGTGAAGAAGTTTTAGCTAAGCCAGCCTTTGAATTCATGATGCCTTGACGTTACCTATCCTACAAGTTACCTCTTAATAACTAGGGCTGCTTCCTTGAATGGGCTGCCTTCATACAAAGGTTCTCTTTTTGCATCAATTTCAAAAAGGAGTATCATTTTTTTGAGAGAGTACAATGACTAAGTCCCATGGTCATGTGACCTTGTGATGATATTTCCTCCTTTTACAGAAGAGTTAACCTAATGTACCTCCTTAATTGAAGATTTCAGATAGGATTGTATAGATTACATTGAAGTGGAAAGATACCCCATTGATACTTAACACTTCACTCTGACTTGTGTGACCAAGAAAGAGATGGGCTTTGAAAACATTATGGGGAAAGGAAAATTGCTGGTTCACAGCATTGATGTTGTATACCTTTTTATTTAAAATTGCCATAAATTTCAAGAGCCATGTTTAATTTCTGCAAATGGCATCCATATTTACCTTCTACCACACAATCCCTGATTTTGAAGACTGTGTAGGAGAAGACTTTTAAAAATGTGGTAAAAGGACAAAATGCTGCTGACCTGCATTTTCTCCTTTTCCCACAATGTTTCTACCCTATCAAAAACAGAAATTATTAATTTAAATAAATAACACTTAACTTAAATTTGCCTTAAATTTGATTCAGTCTGAAATTTTGTTGTTTGGTGAAGATTGAAGCAACTGGTCTAAAACTTTGTCAACTGATAAAGAGTTCATTTGTCATAACATTAACAGGTAATTTGACTCTTTCCTGTTTGAATCTAGTTGAAACACTTACCTCACATCGATTCAGAAACAAGGTCTGGGCAGCAACTTGTTAAAATCTCTCTTAAAGGTGGCCCTTCAGGTTTTGGGACGAAAATTGTACAAAAATGAAAAAAAATCATCCTTATACTCCCAAAGCCTTTTAATTTTCATTCATAAAACCCCAGTAGTCGAACACCATCCAACAACATGAGAAATTAGAGATTTACTACAGCCCAGGTCGATACCGAGGGGAGACACGTTCCATTTTAAGATTATCAATTCGCTCATTTACATACAGGAATACACATACGAAGTTTCAAACATAGCTTTTGAAGAAGACTTTATGGAAAATCATTATTACATGTTTGTTATGTAATGGAATTAAAGCGTTATGAGTCACGTGCCAGTCACTAGGCATTCCCGAAATGCTTTATTGATTTTTGGCGCAAAATCTAAAAATACCTTAAGAGGCTACGTAGCCTTTTAAGGGAATACCATCAAAAAAAAATTTTTTTTGTAATTTTATGAATCTTAATTATTGATGATTTGTATTATTTTTTCATATGAATTTCAGTGATATATATATTTTTTAATTTGGTGAGATGTAAAAATTCTAAATACCCACCTTTAATGTCCGTGTCAGTGGTGTCCGTGGTAGTAAGGTAGAGTGTCGGCCTCATAACCTAAAGGTCCTAAGTTCGATACCCAAGAGCGGGTGTCATCTTCGGGATTTTTCACTGGCCCACGCATTCGGCGCAGGTACTGGTGTAGTTCCCAGGAAGCAGAATCGAGAGAGATTGGTACAAGGTGTAAGAACTTGTTTCTCAATCGATGTAAAATAAATATGTTTAAACTTATTAAAATCTCTCTCAATTCTGCTTTCTGCAAACTACACCATTGCTCATGCTGAGTGTGTGGGCGAATGAAAAGTCCCAAAGCTGTTAAAACTGTATTAACCAACTCCGATACAAACAAACAAACATCTTGTCTAATATTAACCCATTACCACACAATCCCTACTTTTGACGGCCCTGAGAAAGAAGGCTTTAGAAAACATTGTGGAAAAAGGAGAAAATGCTGGTAACCAGCATTTTCTCCTTTTCCCACGATGTTTTCTACCCTTCACAAAACAAATTCCAAATTTTCAGTCACTTTTATTTTCTCGTCTGCAAATGCTGTCAATTTGGACCAGTCTAAAATATTGTCGTTTGGTAATGGGTTAAAACGGTATAAACCAACTCCGATAGAAACAAACAAACATCTTGTCTAATATTAATTTTAGATAATAGGGTGGGCAAAATACTAAACCTCTATCACACAGTTCTGAGGTCCATGATGCTTCGGAAGAGGGTTTTTGAAAACATTGTTGGAAAAGGAGAAAGTGCTGATAACCAGCATTTTCTCCTTTTCCCACAATGTTTTCTACGATAGCAAGAGAAAAATTGCACCATTTGAGCCATACTGAAATTGTTGTCTGCAAATGCTTTCTGTTTGGACAAGGCTAAAATTGTATTGTCTGGTAATGATTGACTTGTCTAAACTGTTCCAAACTGAGAGCGTTTGCAGATGACTATCTAAATCTCGTTTAAATGACGGAATTTTATCTTGAGAGGGTAGAGAACATTGTCGGAAAAGGAGAAAATGCTGGTTAGCAGCATTTTCTCCTTTTTCCCCACAATGTTTTTATAAAAGGATTTTCCTCTGGGGTCTTTAAAACTCTTGGTTGTGTGGTAGAGTTACCTCTTTATCACACAATGAAGACTTTTGATTACTGTGTCATACACTTGCCTTTTGAAAACACAATGGGAAAAGGAGGAAATGCTGGTAACCAGCATTTTCTCCTTTTCCCTTGATGTTTTTTACCCTTCCCAAATCAAATTTCAATTTTTCAATCACATTTATTTTGCCGTCTGCAAATTCTTTCGATTTGGACAAGCCTTAAGTATTGTCATTTAGTAATGAGTTAATTAATGGAATTTTACTCTGTTAGGGTAGAGAACATTTTGGGGAAAAGGAGAAAATGCTTTTCCCCCACAATGTTTTGAAAGGATTTTCCTTCATGGTTGTTATAACTTGCAATTGTGTGGTAAAGAGTTAGACAGAAAGAAGAGGTACCTGTGGGTGATAGGTCAAAAAAGGTTTTATTGCTATCTCGGATAACAAGCACTTCAATTTACCCGTTCTGTGCCTGTAGCTACAATTAAAGTTTATTGATTGTGAACTGATTGAACTGATTATTTCACAAATTGTCAACTGATTACACTGATAGCTAGAAATATTTGAAAATCCCTGTTTTACATGTATTTGTAAGATCTGATAAGATAAAGCCCCAGTGATTCATCTGCGGATCTTTGCATATTATTTGCCGCAAGAAGACATTCTACAAAATTTAACCCTTTACTCCATAGATACTCATTTCTACACATTGCTTGTAGGAGCCTTTGGAAAACATTGTGGCAAAAGGTGAAATTGCTCGTGACGAGCAATTTCACCTTTTGCCACAATGTTTTCTATGCTATCAAAAGGTGTCACATACACATAAGAAGCAGCTTCTTCCTTGCTGTTATTTAGGGTCAATTAGAGATAGCATAGAAATGCCTTATAGGGTAAAGGGTTAATACACAATCTATTTTAGGCATTCTGGGTACAGAAATGGACTAATTATTCATAACAACAACCGTTACTTTGAATTTTAAAATAATCTGAACATTTACTCAATAAAACGCTACTTGATGCGATTCATGCAGCTATGATCGGCTAGCATGTAACCTAAGCATCGGCCATTTGTGAACCCTTTACCCCATAAGGTATTTCTATGGTATCTCTAACTGACCCTAAATGACAGCAAGGTTGAAGCTGTTTCTTATGTGTATATGACACCTTTTGATAGCATAGAAAACATTGTGGCAAAAGGTGAAATTGCTCGTCATGAGCAATTTCACCTTTTGCCACAATGTTTTCCAAAGGCTCCTACAACCAATGCATAGAAATGAGTATCTATGGAGTAAAGGGTTAAATCAGCCCCTAGATGATAGGGTAACAGGCTAACAGCTTCGGTGTAAGCCCTACTTTTCGTAGGTATTTGGGGGATGCGTCATAGCAGACAGATTGAATCTTCGAAAATTATGACATGTGCAGACAACTGATCTTTGCATAATCTGTTCTATTTCTCTATGCATCTTCTATCTTTAACTTATCTGTTGTCATAGAAAATATGACCCAGCTGGAAAGGTCAGTGGTTTACCCATTACCACACAATCCCTACTTTTGACGCCCCTGAGAGAGAAGCCTTTAGAAAACATTGTGGGAAAAGGAGAAAATGCTGTTAACCAGCATTTTCTCCTTTTCCCACAATGTTTTCTACCCTTCACAAAACAAATTTCAAATTTTCAATGACTTTTATTTTCTCATCTGCAAATGCTTTCAATTTGGACAAGCCTAAAATATTTTCGTTTGGTAATGAGTTATGCACAATTCTTTCCCCTTTTTGAATTGGAATTTTCACTGAAAGCAACTGAAGCACAGCATTGGAATATTGTTTCCTGTGGATAAATTTTGTGTATGTCCAAGGATCAGTCTACCTCATGATTATAAGTTGGTTATTAGACAAAGCAGGTTTTTATGTATCTATCACAGAGCTCGAGATAAGAGAGACTGATGGCATTCTAAATCCATTATTTCTCTTCCAAACCCTATGTTGTGGGTACTCATTAGAATCGTCTTGAGGAGACAATTCTAATGAGTACCCACAACATAGGATTTAGTGGAGAATTATCAATATTTTCAATTTTTAAATCGAAATCACTCCCTCTATCTGGAGCTGTGTATCATAGCATGAAGACTTGATTGTTATATTGCATCAAACCACCTTTTGCCAGAGCTATATAACTGAGGCTGGTAGCTCAGCTAGTAGCATGTAGGACTGAAAAACAAGGGGTTGCTGGTTCGATTCCAAGCATGTCAAATTTCTTTCTGATGCTTGATAATAGTAATCATCACCGGATTCATTCCGCTGTCACCGGGGCTGATCATTGTTTCATCAATGGTTACATGGAAAAGCAGCCAGTGGAAAGAGTATTTTGCCAGATATTTTTAACTCTTTCCCAAACAGGCCCTGGTTTTTATATGTCTGCAGTACAAGTCTTTAGAAAACACTGTGGGAAAAAGAGAAATTGCTCATAACGAGCAGTTTCTCCTTTTCCCACAGTGTTTTCTACCCTATAGGAAAACTTTCTGCCAAATTCATCAAATTCAAAATTGTCAACTGCAAACACTTTAGAGTTTGGGACAGTCTAAAATTTGTTATTTGGGAAAGGGTTAAAAAAGAAACTTCAGGAAAGCATGGATAGGTGCACTGGCCATCGCGATAACAAATTATGTTCAAAAAGGATCTAAACTCCATACAATCAATTAGTCAATTACAAATAAATCTAGCAGGTTCAAACAGGATTTCAAAGTTCAAGCTAATCTTATCCAACAGATGCACGCCCACATTCTTATTGATAACTTTGTTTATTTACAATCACAGTGAAGTAATGACAGGTGACTAGGTATTCACCCTTTTCCAAATAGTCCTATGTTTATCATGAAAATATTGTGGGAAAAGGAGAAAATGCTGGTTATACCAGCATTTTCTCCTTTTCCCACAATGTTTTCTAAAGGCTTTTTCTCAGTGTCATTAAAAGTCTGTATTGTTATTGACAGGATAGACCAGCATTTTTTCCTTTTCCCACAATGTTTTCAACAGACTCGCCAAAGATCGACAATTATCAATTCTTCCGATTGCAAAGGTTTCATAATATGATAACACTATGTATGTATTCACTTTATATTTGTGGCCTGATAAATAGTAAAGTGACGAGGAGATCAAAGGTTTGGACCTGGTCCAGTTTGTGACAAATCTGTTGAATCAATATCAGTTAATTGGATTTTCTCTTGAAAGATTAGAAAAAACCCTTTCTCACCCCTGTGAGTCATAGCCATTTACCATGTCCTGTGTTGCTCTGTGGTAAAGTGTAGGACTCGTGACCTGGGGGGTCCCAGGTTCGACCCTCACCAGCTCCACTCTGTTTTTCACAGGAGTGACCTTCAGAACCCTAGCCTAGTACTGGTGAAACCAGGGAAACATGAATATGGGAGCTGTTGCCGTGAGATGACTGAAATAATGTTGAAAGCAGCATAAAAAACCCCATTTTAACGAACAAACACAAACGTAGCCATTTACCATACAAAGTATATCACACTGGTTGATTTTGAAAGGAATCACAGATGGCAGATCAGCTGTGTATTTAGTTTAGGATTTGTCGTTGAGTGGTTAGAAAACATTTTGGAAAAAGGAGAAAATGCTGGTTACCAGCATTTTCTCCTTTTCTCGAAATGTTTTCTTAGGCCTTCTTCCCCAGGATCCCTGAAACTCTTGTGTGGTACAAAAACGTCATTAACCCATTACCACACAATCCCTAATTTTGACGACCCTGAGAAAGAAGCTTTTAGAAAACATTGTGGGAAAAGGAGAAGATGCTGGTAACCAGCATTTTCTCCTTTTCCCACAATGTTTTCTACCCTTCACAAAACAAATTTCAAATTTTCTGTCACTTTTATTTTGTCGTCTACTAATGCTTTCAATTTGGACAAGCCTAAAATATTGTCGTTTGGTAATGGGCTAAAGCAGCCAGTATGTCTGTTCATATGTTCCTAGCGGCCATGTATATTATTGTCAAAATAATGACAGACAGAGAGGAATCAGTTCTGTCACATTGAACCATAATCCTTGATAGAGTTTGGCTGGATTCAAACTGGGCCATTAGTTTGATTCAGACATGTGAGTCTTGGATTGCAAACCCTAGACACAAAGGGCAGGGCCAAGAGTCTTGACAAAAGGGGTCACAAATACGATACAAGTTGCTATTATAGAAAAGAAAGACCAATATTGTCAGAAGTTTAGAATATGTTTTTGTTTACACTTTCTTTGATATTTTGAATGTCTCTATTTACTCAAACTTTGTGTCAAGTTTTGAATGTTCGTATTTATTTACATTTTGCATTTAACTCTTTATCAAACCACAAAATTTTAGACTTGTCCAGTTTGAAAGTATTTGCAGACAACCAAATTAATGTTACTCAAAAATTTAAGCTGGTTTTTGGAAGGACAGAAAACATTGTGGGCATAGGAGAAAATGCTGGTTACCAGAGTCGTTAAAAGTCGGGATTGTGAGGTAAAGAGTTTTAACATATTTACTTTACATTGATTGAGAAACAAGTTCTTATAACTTATATTAATCTCTTATTTTCTCCTTCCTGGGAACTACACTGGTACTTGTGCTGAATGTCTGGACCTATGAAAAAATATCATAGTTGACACCCACTCTTGGGTATCGAACCCAGGACCTTTTGGTTATAAGGGCGATGCTCTACCTTACGGCCACAGACAACAATACTATCCCATGTTTCATTGACCATCAGGAGAAAGCACTACGTCAAAAATTTTGTGAGATGCTTTGTTATGTTTCTAAACAGCATTTTCAACTTCTCTCAACTTTTTTTGCACCCTTTACTACACATTTGGCTAAAAGCAACCATCAAGTTTGTATTATTTGGCCCTTATATTTTTGACTGAATATTAACTCTTTACAAAAGGACAAAATTTTAGACTGGTCTGGATTGAAAGCATTTGCAGACAACAAATCTAATAAATGTAACTCGAAAATCGAAATTTGCTTCTAGCAGGGTAGAAAACATTACCAGCATTTTCTCCTTTTCCTACAAAATTTTCCACAGGCTTTTTTCTTAGGGGTGTTAAAAGTCAGGATTGTGTGGCAAAGAGTTAAGTCTGTTGGATTTCTTTGGCGCTCTTTGGTTTAAGTTCTGCAAAAGTTACGTCTCTATACAATTCATGTGATGTTTACTATTCTGGGGACTTTAACTTTTCTATTTGATGAGAGGATTATTGGTTATGATAATATTTAAATACAATCTTTCTAAGTGTATAAACACCCTCCACCCACTCCTTTCTCCCAATCAGTTTTTCAGTTTTTTGCTCGGCTACAGAATTGAAACATTATAAATTGACCCTTAACCCTTTCCAAGCAGACAAATTTTACACTTATAGAAATTCAAAACATCTGAAAATGAAAAAAATATAAATTGGTATACACATACTTATGTTTTCTGTCCGTAGAAAACAATGTGGGAAAAGGAGAAAATGCTGGTACTCCCTTTACATCATATTTCTAAAAGCCAATGAAATATCGTTTTACAAACTGCTTACGAATACACATGAAGCGATAAGCAGACATCCACATGGGTTTCCATGTTTACCTTCTATTTGAAAGGTAGCGACCTTATTGTATTTTTATCAAAGATGAAAATTAATGCTACAAGCGATTTCATTTGTTGCAGATAGAGCTGGCTGCATGCAATGAAAAAGCTTATCGGGTGAATGCAAAATTCAAGCTTGATCCGCCAAGGTTAGAGTAGCGTAATGAATCGTCAGCCAGTTGGCTTGCGAAGATGCAAGATACCCATTTGTGGCAAGCTTTCTTTGAGGCAGTTTTTAACAATAGGCAGTGGCTTGGCAAGAAAGCTTTGACAGTACTGGTGTTAGAAAGCCAGAAAACAGATTGTAAAATATGTAGGTGCACTGAGAGCCATGGTATGACCTGTGCTGTGAAAATGGCAGTAAACATCAACACAACCAATCAATTGATGGTCAATTAAAGTAGCAGTAAAGGCCAAAAGTAAACAAAGCCATATTTAAATGTATTTAAATTTATATTATACCATTTAAAGTTTGGTAATAATTGTGAAGATGACAATCTGTCATTGTACGGTCGGTCCGAGTGTTAGTTGATAACAGACAAATTGATTTCAAAACTAGGTTGAAACCTGCCAGGTAGTTGTGTCATTTGTTTCCTTTTTCCTGGTTTTGAAATTCTGTTATCTGCCAGCAATTAACACACTGCCTGACCACAAAAAAAAAAGATAGACTGTCATCTCCACAATATTTTCCATACTTTCAAATGGTACAATTTGAATTTAAATGTATTATTACACCTGCTTTTAAATTTTGGCCTCTCCTGGGCCTTTAAAGCCGACCCAGTCAGTAAAATGCAGCTCTCTATTAGTGAAGATTAATTTTTCCAGCTGTCACTATTTCAAATCAATGTGCACTGATGCACCATATAAATTAATAGGTGTTCATTCAACCATTTATATTACATAATGTTTCACACAGCTCTACTTATATTGATCTGTTCATGGGATGTTAATTATTCGCTATATTCGACTGGTAAGTACGTTTTTTCGTGTTGCACTCTTTTGTATTCGACTGGTAAATTTCATCATTTTGTAAACTTTCATGAAGCACAAACCTTGCACTATCAAATAGTCGTAATGTTTGTGCCGCACCAAATGGGCACTTTACAGGTAGGCGGAGCTTAATTTTCATTTTCATGTTTCACAAAAGGTGACCATTCCAATATGGCTATTATTTTTTTTCTTTGAACACATAACAACACTTTCACCTAGTTTAATGACCCTAAGGTGAACAGCTTTTGAAAATATGGTGGGAAAAGGACAAAAAGTTAGTTACCAACTTTTTCTCCCTTTCCTTTAATGTTTTCTGCTATTATTGTAGTATTATTTTAACCCTTTGCTACTTGGAAAAGGTTCAAAAGTGCCTGTATTGAAGGTATTTACAGATGACAATTCAAATGTTGTTCAAATGATAGTATTTGTCTTTGAATGGATAGAAAGCATTGTGGGAAAAGAAGAAAATGCTGGTTACCAGCATTTTCTTCTTTTCCCACAATGTTTTCAAATGGACTCTTTCTGAGAGTTGATAAAACTTGGGCTTGTCTGGTAGAGGGAAAATGTTTGTATGGATAAAACTAAAGGTTTGGTCAAACCAGCTAACAGAATGATTAATGAAAAAAAAAATCATTTTATCCGGTTTGTATCTGTTATATGTCCATTTCTTATAATTATGGTGAATCCCCTACTTGTTGACTTCAGGTGATGTCCATTCCATCCGATGGAATGACGGAACAAGTTCTGCACATGTAACAGAAAAAAAATCCATGTTTATGGGATATGTATTATAACCAATGAGTAATGAAAAAAAAAATGTTTTATCTGTTCATGTTCGTTTGTATCAGTTTTATGTCCATTTCTTAAATGGTGAATCCTCTACTTGTTGACATCCGGATATGTCCATTCCATCCAATGGAATGACGGAACGAGTTCTGCACATGTAACAGAAAAAAAAACCATGATTATCTGATATGTACTGGATAATAAATGGTCTATTAACAGATATCACTGTGTGAGTAATGGACTAACCATTTAAAATGGAAGAGCAATGCATGAAAACCGAACAAAACGTTTATCCAATGTACGATGAACACAAATGTACCAAACACCAACATGTGAGGAATGTACTGGTCTTGTGACTTGTCATAAGGGTATAAATAGATGTATCCAAAATCTGTCATTTGCACATCTCTGTCCGATTTGGCTGGTGGAAATTTTTTAACATGCTCAAAACTTCCCATTGGACGGAACAGACATTAACGGATAAGTAGCGGATTCACCAGATAAGAAATGGACATAAAACGGATACAGATAGACACAAAAATATAAAATGATTTTTTATCTGCCACTTGTCCATTTGTTTAGTGTGACCAAAGCTTAACTTTGGACACACACTGATTTAACCCATTACCACACAATCCCTACTTTTGACGCCCCTAAAAAAGAAGCCTTTTGAAAACACTATGGGAAAAGGAGAAAATGCTGGTAACCAGCATTTTCTTCTTTACCCACAGTGTTTTTTACCCTTTCCAGAACAAATTTCAATTTTTCAGTCACCTTTATTTTGTCGTCTGCAAATGCTTTCAGT
Organism: Tridacna crocea; assembly: GCA_943736015.1. NCBI lineage: Eukaryota > Metazoa > Mollusca > Bivalvia > Cardiida > Cardiidae > Tridacna > Tridacna crocea. The sequence continues at coordinate 1,479,144 of OX031073.1, forward strand.
TTGAACCAGTCTAAGAAATTGTCGTTTGGTAATGAGTTAATCGTTGTGATATGACTGAAATATTGTTGGTAGCAGCATAAAACACATTAACTCTTTACCAAATGACATTATTGTTGACTTGTCCAAATTGAAAGTGCTTGCAGATGACAAAATAAATGTGACTAAAGAATTGAAATTTGTTTTAGGTTGGGAAGAAAGCATTGTAGGAAAAGGAGAAAATGCTGGTAATACCAGCATTTTCTCCTTTTCCAACAATGTTTTCAAAAGGCTTCTTACACAGAGGTGTTAAAAGTTGGGATTGTGTGGTAAAAAGTTAACCCTTTACCAAACAACAAAATTTTAGACTGGTCCAAATTGAAAGCGCTTGCAGACGACAAAATAAATTTAACTCAAAAATTGAAATTTGATTTGGGAAGGGTAGAAAAAATTGTGGATAAAAGAAAAAATGATGGTCACCAGCATTTTCTCCTTTTCCAACAATGTTTTCAAAAAGCTTCTTTAACAGAGGTGTTAAAAGTTGGGATTGTGTGGTAAAGAGTTAAATGAATGAATAACAAAACTTTTGATTTATTTCACCCCAGGGTTTACTCTGCTGTTACTCTTTGTAAAATTATAATATGTGGGTCGCTTGCAGGAAATATCCTGTAGCATGAATATTTATAGATCGTTAACACTTTCCCAGACAACAGAAGTTATTCAAATTGAAAGCATAAGCAGACAACAAAATAAATGCAGCTCAGATGTTAGGATTCGTCTCGGGAAAGAGTAGAAAACATTGTGGGAAAAGAAGAAAATGCTGGTAACCAACATTTTCCACTTTTACCACAATGTTTTCAAATGCTGTCTTCCTGAACTCTATACCAGACGTCAAAATATTAGCCTTATCCAAATTGGAAACATATGCAGATGACAATTTTATTTTCGCTTAACTCATTACCAAAGGACAAAATTTTAGGCTTGTCCAATTCGAAAGCATTTGCAGACGACAAAATAAAAGTGATTTAAAATTTGAAATTTGTTTTGTAAAGGATAGAAAACATTGTGGGAAAAGGAGAAAATGCTGGTTACCAGCATGTTCTCCTTTTCCCTCAATGTTTTCTAAAGGTTTCTTTCTTGGGGGCGTCAAAAGTAGGGATTGTGTGGTAATGGGTTAAATGGTGCAATTTTTCCTTGATAGGGTAGAAAACATTGTGGGAAGAGAAGAAACTGCTACCAGTATTTTCACCTTTTCCCACAATGTTTTCAAAAAGCTTCTTTTCCAGAATCTTTAGTAGTCTTTCGAACCTTTCAGTTTTAAATGCTTTAACCCATAACTGCACTATGTCAACTTTTAAAGACCCTGGAAATTAAAGAGGCCTTTCGAAAACATTGTGGGGGAAAAGAGAAAATTCTAATAACCACCATGCTCTTTTACCACAGTATTTTCAAATGCAGTCTTCCTGTATATAATGAAAACTGAAAGGTCACCAACAAATGCATTACAGTGCAGAATGCATCTGAATCAACTTTCAGGGAGAGAGACACATAATGACTTGTTTTTATTCATACATGGCCGCGAGGTGTTTGTCTTCCATATTTAAATATTGTCAGTGTTGCATTATCATGTTGGCAAACGTTGGATATCCTGTTTAAAGGCAAGCTTTCATTTATATTATCAGTTTTATAGACTTTTGTCAACCTTTCGTGAAATAACCTTTATTTTTTTTTTACCACATTGCGATTGGTTGATTAACTCATTACCAAACGACAAAATTTTAGGTTTGTCCAAATCGAAAGCATATGCATGCAGACGACAAAATAAAAGTGACTGAAAATTTGAAATTTGTTTTGTGAAGGGTAGAAAACATTGTGGGAAAAGGAGAAAATGCTGGTTACCAGCATTTTTTCCTTTTCCTACAATGTTTTCTAAAGGCTTCTTTCTCAGGGGTGTCAAAAGTAGGGATTGTGTGGTAATGGGTTAAAATGGGTTTTTATGCTGCTTTACACATTACATGGCTTGCAATGTATGAAAATGGGCATTTAGACATTTGCGTAAAGTGTTGTCTCGGATCAGCCTGCGCAGGCTAAAACAAGATGGCAGCTTAAGACTAAATCAGATTTTATCTTCAGCATGTCATAATCTACGAAGATTCGACCTGTCTTATACGACGTATCACTCTCCCCGATATAGGGGAGATTGTAGTGGCAATGGAGAAAATGGCTTTTATCAATACGTTTGAGAAAAAATCAGGCCTATTTTAGCTCCAGATTTCTCTAAACTGCTGATTGTAGCTGAATGAATTGCACCAGGTAGCGTTTTATTGAGTAAACATATATTTTAGTTTGAAATTCAAAGTAATGGTTGTCATATAGGAAAGTGGTTCGGTTCTGTACCCAGGATGCCCAAATTAAGGTTTGTTTATACAGAGCGCAAAAGCATCAAATGTGAACGCGAACGCGACTTTTGAGCAGTTTTGCCATTCAAATAGAGCAAGAACCCCAATGCGGAAAACCGTCGATGGCTTTCGAGGCGGCTCATCTTTTTCTTGCTGTGAGAGATAAAAATTTGATCATTTGGAATCATGGCGCAGGTAGAGTCAGACACAGAGATCATAGTACTGTATTTGTATGCAAAACAACGGAGGAAGAGAAAGAGGCGTGTGTCAGTGCACAGAATTTTACAGAGAAGAAGTGAATTTGAAGAGTATCTCCACCTCGTACAAGACCTATATTTTCACCCTGCAAAAATTCTCCAAACTTCACAAGCAAAGTAGACTGACTCTGACACACTCTATTTGAATGGTTCCTCTACAAATGACTAAAATATTCCAGGACGAAAAACAGCGTTTGCGTTGGCCTTCGGATAGATCTATGAGTATTTGTAGAATGCCATCTAGAGGGAGATAATGGTCCTGGGATAAACCCCTCAGGATTGTGTGGTAAAGTGTTGCACTTCATATGGCTGACATTTAAAGTTACTGCTATAAATTCATGTCATGTATAAAACCCATACCTGTCATGAAATGCTGTTTTTTTTCTTCTTGATATATATTGCCTGACAGGAAGTCGTTAGAAAAACACTATCTAATTCCTGCTCCCATATTGTTTTCTAATCTTATAAAGACAAGTGTATGTCAACAGTCATTTCAGCCACACTTATAAAATTTTTTGCCTGCAAATGCTTCCAATTGGCACAAGTTTAACTCTGTACTAAACATCAAATTTTATACCGGATCAAATTGAAAGCACTTTGCAGACCCTGGTCAAGGGTCTGGGCTAGTGAACATGGTTTTTGATGAAATATCATGGATCCGTTTGCAACTTGCCTAAATATCACAGTGTTAAGGTCATTTTTGTCTGCAGATTTCACAAAATAGGGGACTGTGATTAAGAGATAAGATCAGATTGCATGATTTATGCAGTCTGATTTTGATCCATTATGCTAACTCAAGCAACACTGAAGCTATTATCGAAATTGACCCTCTACAGAATAGAACTTTTGTGTTATGACATTCCATTCAAATGCTAAAATCTACAGATACTTTCAATATTTTCAAGTCTAACATACTGTTTGACAACTGGTAGAGTTATCATAATATAATTGATTACTCTATTTATATCCATATTGAGGAATTTCTTGATAAGCCATGTTTCTATACAGCATAATCTAGGTTGAAAAGATGATAGATTAATCTTTAATCCTTACATACATAATCCCACATCTAATAGCAGTGTGGCTTTTGAAAACACCATGGAAAGAGGGGAAAAATGCTGGTGATCAGCATTCGCCTTTTACCACAGTGTTTTCTACCCTATAGTATACAAACCTTTTCATATATGACCTGTTGCACATAAAGGGACCATCTTGGAAGTGCAAAAAGTGTCAACCCTCAGGTCAGCATGCGTAATATGAACAGTCTGACCAGGGTCGACACTTTTCACTTTTATGATATTTTTCTGTATGAAAATTGGTCGTTCTACCTTGTTACACAGTGATTATTTCATTGACCTGCACTATTGTTGATCTGTTTTCATCGAAATGATGTATGGATTTTGTGGTAAAGGTTTAAAGGCCCTGTACTGGCCGAGAATAAACATTGCTGGTGTTAAAATGCATTTAAATCACCTGCTTTAAGTATTATTCACAGGCAGAACAAAGAATTATGAAAAGCAGGTAAAAAGTAAATAAAAGATAGAGTGACTTGGCTACATTTTTATAGTTTCTGAATTCATTTTCTGCAAGTGAATTATGTGATCCAACCCTACAATAATAGAACTTACCTTTACCGTAATTTCCAGACTTTAAGTGGCATGATTTGAATCATTTTAATGCCAGTATTGTTTACTTTTGGTCATCATTGGGTCTTTAAAGAACTGGAGAAACAGTAGAAAATTCAGAGCAGAAAGGGTTTTTCAGAACAGCTTGATATTTTCCCATGATTTCCGCCTGATTTTATCGACCAATTGGATTTTACAGAACAAATATCAATAATCATCTTTCTTACTGTTCAACCCTTTACCATGCAACCCCAAGTTTTCAGGATCCAGAGAAAGAAGCCTTTTGAAAACCTTGTGGGAAAAGGAGAAAATGCTGGTAAGTAGCATTTTATCCTTTTCCCACAATGTTTTCTACCCTTCCTAAATCCAGTTTCAATTGTTGATTCACACTTGTCATCTGCAAATGCGTTCAATTTGGACAAATCTAACCCTTTACCATGCAATCCCTGGTTTTCAGGACCCAGAGAAAGAAGACTTTTGAAACCATTGTGGGAAAAGGAGAAAATCCTGGTAAACAGCAATTTCTCCTTTTCCACAGGGTTTTCTACCCTTTCCATATAAAATTTCAACTTTTGAATCACATTTATTTTGTCGTCTGCAAATGCTTTCAGTTTGGACTAGCCTAAATTATTGTCGTTTGGTAAAGAGTTAAATTGGGACGAAGCCATGCATGAAGGAATGGTCTCTCATAACACTTTGCGGTCTCCTCAGCCTGACCTAGGTTGAAACGTTTTGTTACTGGTCAATTTTCTGCATGTCTAAGGACCAGAGGACCTCATGATTCAGTAAGTAGTTATACAAAATGGTGTTATTGGTTCCATACCTATGACTTGCTTAGTTCATGCAGACAGTCTCAGCCACAGATGAGAGGGAGTGATGGTATTCTAAATCCATTATTTCCCTTTGAAACCCTTTGTTGTTGGTACTCGTTAGAATTATCTCAATGAGACGATTTTAATGAGTACCCATAACGTAGGGTTTAGTGGAGAATAATTAATATTTTCAATTTTGAAATCAAAATCACTGCCTCTATCAGGAGTTCTGACAGAGTAAGCATGAAACTCCTTTGTTCTGCGGCATGGCTAGTATATGAATAATTTTCATTTGTTTAATATGTATATTTTGAATTATTCAAGATTTTATCCTTACTTGTTATTGTCTGTAATCTTCCTTCTTTTTACTCTGTACCAGACCAAGAAATATCTAGACCTGTCCCAGTTGAAAGCATTTACACGAGACAAATGAAATAATAGTAATTGTCAGTGAAAATTGTAGAAAACCTTGTGGGAAAAAGAGAAAATGCTGGTCACCAGCATTTCCTCCTTTTCCAACAGCATTTCCTCAGGGTCATTAAAATTCTATAATTAGGGTTGTAAAAAGTTGACCCATTACGAGATGGAAAGATAAGACCTGTATATTTTGTATATATACAAAAAATGTCTTTAATTTGGAAGATTCCAACATTTTGTATGAAGTGTCGTAATAAACTTTCTGTTAAAGTATTACAAGCATTTGGATTTGGCAACAAACCAAAATGCTCAGCTGACATGCATGTCTTTACATTAATTTAACCCTTTGTTACATATTTCTGAGTTGTAAAAATCTTTAGAAGAAAAAGCTTTTGAAAACAGTGTGGATACGATTCTTAAAAAAAAAAAAACCTTTTGAAAATAGTGTATGTAACAGCATTTTCTCCTTTTCAAACAATATCTTTTGCACAATCAGAGGCAAGTTGAATCTTTAAATAAATCCACCTTTATCTGCAAATGCTTTGAATTCTGCTAAGTCTAGGATTTTGTAATGTGGACTGTAGAGTTTATTATGTTCAAAAATTGTATCTAATTGTTGATACAGACAGTGCAAGATCAGGCAGCTTTTAATTTTGATAAGTCTAAATTTTTGTCGTTCTGTAAACAGTTAAATCTCCTTTTTGTCAAGCGATAAATCTATAACAAGAACTTGACATCTGCACCATTATTTTTCATTCGGAGGTTGGCTGAAGTTTTGTCATGAAGGTAAATAGTTATTTGCTAGTCAAAAGTTTTACTTGCATTTTGTTTTGGCTGCAAACCAAAAGCTGACATGCATTCCCATTAATGCTATCTATCCAACTGTGCTTGCTGAGAAGCTGGCATGCGGACATACATACCTCATCATATTACCATAATGTCCCTTATTGACGCTCCCACAATAGTTAACACCCCCCCTACTTCATGTTTCCACAATGTTTTCCAAAGAGTTCTTTCCCAGGGGTGTCAAAAGTTTGTGAGAGTCCTGCATGGCTCAGGGTTAAAGTGTGGGATTCTTAACCCGAAGGCCCTTTGTTCGAGCCATACTAAACAACTGGGTTCTTTCTTAGGAGTGACCCTGGACAAGACACCTTAGAGCCGTAGTCTAGTACTGGTAAAACCCAGGAATACATGAACATGTGAGCTGTTGCAGTGATATGACTGAAATAATGTTGATAGTGTTGTAAAACAGCATTCAACCAATCAACTTCACATTTGGCACTGACTAAAACAAGACAACAGTTGTGTCCTTGTAAAATTCTTTGCCATTTTATCTCTACATCCCCATTTTCATCTTCGCAAGCCAAGGCTGACCATTCACTATGATACTGTACCCTTGGTAGATCGAGCTTAATTTTTATATTCCCCCGATACACTTTTTCATTGGATGCAGCCAGCTCTAACTGCAACGAATGAAATCACTCGTAGCATTTCATCTTTGTTAAAAATAGAATAAGGTCGTGACCTTTCGAATAGAAGGTAAACATGGAAATGCATGTGGATGTCTGCTTATCACTTCATGTTGAATATTGTATTCGTAATCAGTTTGAAAAACGATCTTTCATTGGCTTTCGCAGGAATCTTGCAATCGGGCTCAATCAGCCAAGGTAAGATCACGTAGTAGTCGTAACCTTGGCTCGCTAAGATGCCCCATTTTGGAAAATGTAAAAACCCAGGGAAGTGAGAGGGGGGGGGGGGCATTAAAATAGAGAAAATATGGTACCAGCTTTTTTGTGCTGTCATATCTCTTCAGTATCCTTTTCATTGCTGTTCATAATTTTAACGAATCTCCATTGGATTACTTTCGATCACAAACATTGTGTGCGATGGGGATATTTTAAGACGATGATGAGGTTTGCTTGGCTAAATTTTTTTTTATATAATCCTTTACCTTACATTCTCGAGCTCTAATGACCCTAATGGCTTTTGAAATCATTGTGGAAAAAGGAGAAAATGCTGGAAACCAGCATTTTCTCCTTTTTCCACAATGCTTTGTACCTTTATAAAGAAGCAGTATTTGATCTTTGATCTGGATCTGCTTTGGATTTGTGCTCAATTTTGTAATTTGATACAAGTATTATTTTCTGATAATATTATGTCTAACTGATAATTTAATTAGCATAGTGCCACACAATCTTACATTTTAACTGCTTACCATACGACTTTTTTTTGGACTGGACCACTTTCAACGCATTCTGCTGACAACAAATTAAATATTTGTTATAAGATGATTTCTAACTTTGACAGGGTAGAAAATGTTGTAGGAATAGCAGAAAATGCAGCATTTTCTCCTTTTCCCCCACAATGTTTTCTATAGGATTCTTTCTCAGGGTTGCTGAAAGTCAGGATTGTGTGGTAAAGAGTTAATGAGCTTCAGCCCAGGCAAATAGCTTAGTGGTTAGCTTTTCAGACACCTGGGCCTGTATTCACCAACCATTCTTAAGAAAGTTCTTAGTCTTATTTATCAAGATTTTCTGACTGTGAAAATAACAGACCTGATGATTGGTTTAACAAAGTGGTTTAGCCAATCAGAAGTTCTATTACTTTCACATTGATAAAATTCTGAAGAATAATAATAAGAATGTTCAGAAGAATGGTTGGTGAATACAGGCCCTGACCTGGTTGATTGTATAGTATGGTATTTAATGCCATTTTCAACATTATTTCAGTTATATTGCAGTGGCCAGTGCACCTATATATGCTTTACTGGATTACTCCACACAACTTTCTTTCCAGGCCAATGGCTGCTTTCCCACATAATCATCGTTGAGATGATAGGCAGCGGGTTGTAGAGGAATGAATCCTGTCGCAATGAGTATCATCAATCCCCAGAAAGAAATTGGCCGAGCCAGGGATTGATTCCACAACCACCTGTTCTCAAGTCACTTTTAACCTGATGGTTGTAGATTCGATACCTTGTTGCAGCATAGGTGGTAACTAGAATTGTCTACTGCTCCCATAATGTTCTTCAAAAAGGCTCCTTTTTTCTCAGGGTCACTAAAATTTGGGAAGTTGTTGGTCACAGTTGTTGCAGGTTACGCCATAATTTTATGGACTTGTTTGAAAGAATCATATAGAAATAGTCAATGTCATTTACAAGTCTTTAAACAGAAATAAAGGCACTCTTTCCTCATTCATATCTGAGGCCGCTACAGCAAGAAGGCTTCAGAAAGTACTGCAGCTTATAGAGAAATATCTGCTTTAACCCATTACCACACAATCCCTACTTTTGATGTCCCTCAGAAAGAAGCCTTTTGAAAACATTGTGGGAAAAGAAGAAAATGCTGGTAACCAGCATTTTCTCCTTTTCCCACAATGTTTTCTTCCCTACACAAAACAAATTTTGAATTTTTAGTCACTTTTATTTTGTCTGCAAATGCTTTCAATTTGGACAAACCTAAAATTTTGTCGTTTGGTAATGACTTAACAATGAGTCTTTTTGCTACAATGTTTTTCTAATACTCATCGTCAGCTTTGTAGTCAGTACATCAATTCTGTTTTCTATAAACACCCTTCATAGAGCCTAACTACAAAGTAAAGAGCAAGTAAGTCTGAGAAGTTAGTCGATAGTAGATAAGCAGGGGGGTAGAGGTGGTTTGAACGACACACAATACCTTGTAAATGCTTTGTGTGGATAAATGACAGAGCTATTGTGTGAACTGGTGGTATCATTTCATGTTGGAATGAGATTTAATTAACGGACATTTCAACAAAGGTGTGTGTGAATAAAACAAAACCATGGATTTTATTCATTTGATCCCTGGAAAACATTGTGGGAAAAGGAGAAAATTCTAGTAACCAACATTTTCTCCGTATCCCAAAATGTTTTCTACCCATTCAGAAATATGTTTTGAGTAACATTAATTTTGTTGTTTGCAAACACTTTCAGTTTAGACTCGCATAAAATGGCCTTTGGTGGAGTTAACCCATTACCAAACAATGTGATGTTTTATTGATAGTAAGGTAAATACCTATAGAAAACGTTGTGGGAAAAGGAGGAAATGCTGGTAACCAGCATTTTCTCCTTTTCCCGCAATGTTTTCTACCATGTTGAAGAAGATTTTTAGCATTTGAGCCACATTTGTTTTGTCTCTGTGAAATGTTTTCAATATGGACAGGTTGAGAATTTTGCCGCATGCTTCAGAGTTGGTTGATACAGGTGTATTGAATGTACTGCTGTGTAGAAATAATTTTTTCGTGCTGTTTTATTGGGATTTTATGTTCACGAATGACAACTATCCACATATTTCCAGGAAATACTGGTATTGTAGATTTTTTTTTATCGTTTAGCTGTTTAACCCATTACCACACTGCAAAATTTTAGACCTATCCAAATTGAAAGCATTTTCAGACAAAAATTTCAAATGGTGCAACTTTGCCTTAATGGGGGTAGAAAACTTTTTGGGAAAAGGAGAAAATGCTGGTTACCAGCATTTTCTCCTTTTCCCACAATGTTTTTCAAAGGCATCTTCCTCAGGGGTGTTAAAAGTCATCACTGTGTGGTAAAGGATTAAAGACATGTCAGAATGTTGATCTGACCCCTCTTGTTATGTTGGTCATTTGAAATTGTCCTTTGGCAATGCAGTGCAGAGCCTTTGCCAGCTGTTTGTATGTTTAACCCCTTACCACACAATGGTGACTTTTAACGCCCCTGGGAAAGAAACCTTTTTGAAAACATTGTGGGAAAAGTAGAGAATGCTTGTAACCAGCTTTTTCTCCTTTTCTCTCAATGTTTTCAAAAGGCTTCTTTCTCATGGTTGTTAAAAGTCGGGACTGTGTGGTAAAGAGTTGACAAATTTTTTGACCGGACAAAATTCAAAGCATCTGCAGATGACAAATTAATCTCGTTCTTATGATGATTCCTAACTTCAATTGGGTGGAAAATACTGTGGGAAAAGGAGAAAATACTGGCTACCAGCATTTTCTCCTTTTTCCAAAATGTATAAAAAAAATGTTTTCAAAAGGCTTCTCTCTCAGGGTTGGTAAAAGTCGGGACTTTGTGGTAAAGAGTGAAGGATTTTATGATCTACTGGTTCTTAGTTCGATCCTCATCTGCAGGCTTTACTTGGTTTACTTTGGTATTTTCTCCCTCTAGATGGCATTCTACAAATACTTAACCATCTGATTTCGGCATACTGGGTACAGAAGTGGACTACTTTTCTACACGATAACTGTTACTTTGAATTTCAAACTAAAATATATGTTTACTTAATAAAACGCTACCTGGTGTGATTCATTCAGCTATGATCAGCTGTTTCGAGAAATCTGGGCCTGTATTCACCAACAATTCTTAAGATCGTTCTTGGTCTTATTCTCCAGAAATTTCTACATTTGTAAGTAACACAACTTCTGTTTGGCTAAACCATTCGGTTTAGCCAATCAGAAGTTGTGTTACTTACAAATTTGGAAAACCTTGGAGAAAAAGACTAAAAATATTCTCAAGAATGGTCGGTGAATACAGGCCCTGGAGCCAAAACAGGCCTGACTTTTTCCTCAAACATATTGATAATAGCCACTTTCTCCATTGCTACTTTATAGTGCATATTACTACAATCCCCGCAATATTGGAGGGGAGTGATGCGTCATAGCAGACAGGTCGAATCTAATTTTAATTCTGCAAATGGAAATAAAAGCTACTTGCTAAAATTCGCAAGTGGATAAAAAAATGAAATTTGAACCCTGGTACTGCTGAAAGCGGATGAGGATGGGCATAATTAAGTGGTGTTTTGGCTTTGACATTACTGAAAAACTGTTGAAAGGGTGTAGTCATGAAAACATCTTTCAAACAAATAAAAGTGTAGAATGAAGGAATAAGACATACAAGACTGTGCTATCATGGGACACATAAAACAGGCTACCTTTGAAGGGCTGTATTTAATTAACCTATTAAAGGTCTGATAAAGAGGTTACTTACAGTCCTTACAGTCCTTAATTAATTAACCCTTGACTCACAATGCCAACTTTTTTTAACCCTTAGAGAGAAGCCCTTTGAAAACATTGTTAGAAAAGGAGAAAATGCTAGTTACCGGGAATTGCTAAAAAGTTTGCCTCAACAATGAATCAGACTCGCAACCACCTGGTCGTGAGTTGGATATACTCACCACAGAGTTGCATGACTCAAAATTACATCTGGTTTAAATGATGGATGTTGTCACTGAAAAGGAACAAAACATTTTGGAAAAAGGAGATAAATGCTGGTTACTAGCATTTTCTTCTCTTTCCACTCTATTCTGAAAAGTCATGTCCATTAGGTATAATCGGAAAACCCAAAGAACTGTCGGAGAACTACAAAAACAGTGCTTGATTAACTCATTACTGCCTTATCTCTTACTGTCTGACAGGCAATTAGGACCATTTAGCATTACTCATGATGTACAAATCTTCAGCCCTAAAAGATTGTAATTAAGAAGAACAGATTAATCAGCAGAAGCAGCTTGTTTATCAATGTACCACCCCTTTCTTCTTTAGCTCTTTACCAAGCAATCTGAAGTTTTAACAACCAGAACATGGAAGCCTTTAGAAAACAAAGAGAAAAGGGAGAAATGCTGGTAACCAGCATTTCCTTTATTTCCCTGAAGGTTAACTGTTTCGTACTAAACACAAATCTCAGTTTATGCAAAAAATAGAAGTAGACAGAACACATTCCTTGTTTCAAGGTTACTTTTGTCCTGGGTGTCTCTCAACAAATCCGATACCGTGAAAATCCAACATGAGACTGAATACTTTGTATACATATAGCTGTTACAGTTGTAAAAGAGTTAATTCAATTACAAACAACAATATTTTAGGTTTTTCTAAATTGAAAGCATTAATGCAGACAACAAAATAAAAAGTGACTTAAAATTTGAAATTTGTTTTGTGGAGGGTAGAAAACATTGTGGGAAAAGGAGAAAATGCTGGTTACCAGCATTTTCTCCTTTTCCCACAATGTTTTCTAAATGCTTCTTTCTTAGGGTCATTAAAAGTAGGGATTGTGTGATAATGGGTTAAAATATGGCTGTAAAAGGAGAAAACGCTGCTAAGTAGTATTTTCTCCTTTTCTGTCAATGTTTTCTACCAATATTAGTACAGATCCCATCATTTGATCAAGGTTTGACTTGTGATCTGAGGATGCTTCCAACTTGGACAGGTCCCCGGGGGGTGGGCGTCAATGGTCAATGTCTGTCCGTGTGTCCGTCTGTGTACAATATACCAGTAATTTTGTGTCACAAACTCCTTCAGTTATATTGAAACTTTGCACATTTTATTGATCATGATATATTGCAAAACGCATCATCTACTCCCTATGATTAAAGGGTAATCTCCCCTTAATTTGGAATATTTTTGTTCAAAGCGCTGGCAGGGATATTAAGTCACATTCAATGAAAGCTCAAGTGGTTTCAAGAATGTTCATTTGGTAAAGCAGCCAGTAGCTTGGAAGGAATGCTCTATTAAGTACTTTTTGACCCTTTACCACACAATCTCCAGTTTTAAATACCCTGGAGAAGAAAGACAGAAATATTCATTTTAGCTACATCTATATTCACGGTGAGGAAACTACATAGACGGAGCCATTGGCTCTGTTAAGGAAATCTTGTGTGGGTTTTTCCGGTCACGTGCGGCGCCGTCAATATCGGCTGTTTCGGTGGACACGAAAACGTAAGTTTTCCATTTATTGTCAAAATTTGATTTTATACTGAACACTAGCGAGAAAAGGGGAATTGTACGAGGGGCCCATGACTTTCAACTTACTTCCTTGTCCGTAGGGAGTTCCAAGGCGGCGCGGTTTTGTCTGAAACACTTGCCGTGAGCCACGGCGAGGTAAACAAAGGTCATTTTCTATAATGACCACAGGCTTTCTATTGCTCTTTCTGCATAAATATTACTTATCTTAATGTTTACACCGTCCGAATGTTTGAAGTGATTATCTAATCCTTCCCCACTCACGAAAAACAAAATTTGAATCAAAATAACAAAAGTTGAGAAAAAATAAACAATGGCTCCGTCCATATCGGCCGGCTCTGTCTATATCGGCTGGCTCCGCTGTATGAGGGTGAATTTTAGAAGCGACGTATATGCACAATTGAAACAAAACTCATACACACACACACACCCCCCCCACACACACACACACAATTCGCTTTATTTTCTTTCGCACGGGAACGCGGACGACCGAGGTGACTACAATAGCTCTTCACACTTCGTGCAGTCAAGCTAAAAGTAAGTACTCAAGTCTGGAGTGTCAACTTCAGACATACCTGCAAAACTTTTACAAAGGTTATTCTCAAATATTGGTTTTATTCAGTTTTGCGTCCCCCAAGCTGTTAAACTGGTATTGAGACGAATGGATCGGTAAGTGGGAGGAAACGGGAGTACCCCGGGAGTATCCCGGGAAAAACACCCGACACACCCGCAAGCAGAACTTGGCTTGTCCACATTGTCCGAGAGTGCCCTGTACCCACAGGGTGATATGGTCGAATGATCAAGAGCACTGAAGTCAACCACTGTAACCACTCAACCACGTGACCGCCCTTTTTGAAATGATAGATGGTTCGAGAAAAGCATCACCATTCCAAAAATAACTTTCAAAAAATCTAACTTTTGACTGGTAAACCCAATAGCGAAAAAATCCTATCACTTCTAAAACTCGCCCTCATACAGCGGAGCCAGCCGATATAGACAGAGCCGGCCGATATGGACAGAGCCATTGTTTATTTTTTCTCAATTTTTTTTATTTTGATTCAAATTTTGTTTTTCGTGAGTGGGGAAGGATTAGATAATCAATTCATACATTCGGACGGTGTAAACATTTAGATAAGTAATTTTTATGCAGAAAGAGCAATAGAAAGCCTGTGGTCATTATAGAAAATGACCTTTGTTTACCTCACCGTGGCTCACGGCAAAAGTGTTTCAGACAAAACCGCGCTGACTAGGAACTCGCAACGGACAAGGAAGTAAGTTAGAAGTCATAGGTCCCTCATACAATTCCACTTTTCTCGCTAGTGTTCAGTATAAAATCAAATTTTGACAATAAATGGGAGACTTACGTTTTCGTGTCCACCGAAACAGCCGATATTGACGGCACCGCACGTGACCGGAAAAAACCCACACAAGATTTCCTTAACAGAGCCAATGGCTCCGTCTATGTAGTTTCCTCACCGTGATATTGTGGTCTGCAAATGCTTTCAATTTTGACAATTCTACATTTTTGTAGAGATAGAAGAAATTTCAGGAAAGCATGGATAGGTGCACTGGCTGCTTTTAACCCATTACCACACAATCCCTACTTTTGACACCCCTGAGAAAGAAGCCTTTTGTAGAGATAAAAGAAATTTCAGGAAAGCATGGATAGGTGTACTGGCTGCTTTTAAATGACTGAAATGATCTTGAAAACACTGTTGAAATCTATAAAAAATAACTCTTCACCGAACAACAAAATTTTAGACTGGTCCAAATTGAAAGCAAACAAACAACAACAAAATTAAAAAATGAACTTTGTTTTTGGAAGGGTAGAAAACATCGTGGAAAAGGAGAAAATCCTGGTTACCAGCATTTTTTCCTTTTCCCACAATGTTTTCAAAAGGCTTCTTCCTCTGGGTCGTGAAAAGTTGGAATTCTGTAGTAAAGGTTTAAAAGAAAAAAATATTTAAGTTGTAATAAAATAGATAAAGATCTGATTCACAGATAATGTCGTGTCCTTGAAAACTTGGACTATTTACTTTGTATAGACGAAGATGTCAGGACTGTTATCTATTGGGTTATCTGTCGGGTAAATTATCACAACTTTCTGTTGCCATGGTGATTAATTGTATCATTCTGAGGTTACGCATAATTGATTAAAAGACAGGTGACAAAACTGGACCTCTAGCTGTAATATGTGATAAA
The DNA here is from genome assembly GCA_943736015.1 of Tridacna crocea. Classification (NCBI taxonomy): domain Eukaryota; kingdom Metazoa; phylum Mollusca; class Bivalvia; order Cardiida; family Cardiidae; genus Tridacna; species Tridacna crocea. Next base: position 1,494,554 of record OX031073.1, read on the forward strand.
ACCTACTTTACCCTTTACAAGAAATGACCTGCCTGTATAGCTCAGCTGGAAGAGCGTTGGACTCATGATCATGAGGGTGTGGGTTCGAATCCCATCTAAAATTACTAATGGTCTTTCAGATGAGCTGTTAAACCGAGGTCCCGTGTGACGGTGCTATCCATCGAAACTTAGGATGGGTTTCGTCCTGTATCTGCACTATCCCCCGTAACGATACTGGTGGCCTTCAGGAGGTGTCGCCCATGTGGGAAACCAGCAATGATAAATAAAAGCAAATTCAATCTAATGGCTAGTCTAATGGCTAGTCATCTAAAATTGCTAATAGTTTTTCAGATGAGACGCTAAACCGCGGTCCCCTGTTGATGGTACTATACATTGAGCATGCCCCACAGTCGGCCATCTAGAATTACTAACAGTTTTTCAGATGAGGCATTAAACCAAGGTTCCATGTCGTGTTAAACCGAGGTTCCATGTGATGGTGCTATACATCGAGCATGTTAATTCTTTACCGAAAGACAAAATTTTAGACTGGTCGAAATTGAAAGCACTTGCAGACAACACAAGAAATGTAACTCAAAAATTGAAATTTTTTTCTAGCCGGGTAGAAAATATTGTATGAAAAAGAGAAAAATGCCAGTTACCATTTACTGTGATTTATTTAATTAGTATAATTACTTTTCTGTCAACTAACTCCTGCAGACAACAAAATTTTTAGTCAGATTGTCTATATGTGCATTTTTGTTCTTTTCCGACAATATTTTTGAAAGGCTTTGCACATCCTCAGGATGGGGATTGTTGGGTGAAAGGTTAAAGACAGTAAGTATATGGAGGTGTACATGGGCCCTAAAGGTATTGTTTACTTTCTTACTGACCCTGCACCACAAAATACCAAGTTATAACAATCCAGGGAAGGGGCTTTATGAAAACATTGTGGAAAAAGAAGAAAATCCTGGTAACCAACATTTTCTCCTATTCCCACAATGTTTTCAAAGGTTTTTTTTCTCAGGTTTGTTGAAGTCATCAATGTTGGTAAACAGCATTTTCTCCATTTCCCATTATGATTTCGGAGGTATTTTTTTCTGGGTTGTTGACAGTCATCAGTGGGTGGTTAACCCTTTACTCCATAGATACTCATTTCTACGCATTGCGTGTAGGAGCCTTTGGAAAACATTGTGGCAAAAGGTGAAATTGCTCGTGACGAGCAATTTCACCTTTTGTCACAATGTTTTCTATGCCATCAAAAGGTGTCATGTACACATAAGAAACGGTTTCGTTCTTGCTGCTATTAAGAGTCAATTAGAGATACCATAGAAATGTCTTAAGGGGTAAAGGGCTAAGGGAAAGCAGGATTGGATGGGCTAGATAGACAAGACTAAGTGATTGGTCATTGTTTTATGATATTGTCAGTTTAGTTTGACCACTCTGGATAAGATGTGATGGACAGCTGAGACTTGGTATTTGGATTTTTAGTTTGTTTGTGTGCTTACTGAAATTTCCATGTATGTTGGAAGAGTTTTCGTGCCTGTGTTCAGAGAAAGTATGCCATTTTGAAAGTTTACACTTGAAATGGAATTTAAAGTTTGTGTTTTTAAGTGAAACTGCTTTTGGAGTGCTGTTGTAAAGAATCATATATGGTTTGAACAGCAGGTGTTTTGTAACAAGTTTCATCAGACATCTGCAACAGTGGTGAGCGCTGTCTGCGCATGTCATATTCTTCGAAGATTCGACTGTCTTATATGACGCATCACTAGCCCCGAAAGCGGGCTGACTGTAATATTACGCTCTATAAAGTAGCAATGTTGAAAATAGCTTTTATCAATACATTTGAGGAGAAATGAGACCTGCTTTAGCTCCAGATTTCTCTAAACTGCTGATCATAGCTGAGTGAATTGCTCGAGGTAGCGTTTTATTGAGTAAACGTTTATTTTAGTTTTAAATTCAAAGTAACGGTTTTTGCGTAGGAAAGTGGTTCGGCTCTGTACCCAGGATGCCCATATTAGATGGATGAGTATTTATAGAATGCCATCTACTGGGAGATAATGCAGTGGTGAGTTTAAAATGCAGACTGCCACAGAATTTACTGACTAAATCATTTTTTTTTTTCTTGCAAAATTGTTCTGATACACAGTCTAACTTCATCAGGTTTTGTAAATAAAGCGAAATCAAAAACAGAATCAGGAAATAGTCGTGGTTTAGTCATGGTTTATATGACAAATTTCAGAAAGTATTTGTATATTTATTTGCCATGGTTGCAAATGACATCTCAAATCATTGTAATTTTTCATTAAGTAAATAAATCTTAAGCAGAAGAAAAAAGAAGAAGAATTTACTTAAAAAAGAAAAAGCAGACTGCTTGACAAGATCATACGACTTGAAAAAGCGGAAAGAAAGTCAAATGACCGTCATGTAAAGCATTTACAAGAGGGTTCTACGCAGAGTCCTTTTTACTTGTTTGTTTACATGTACCAAAACATACTGAAATTGAAAAATCTTACTTTTCTCGTGATGTTTTCAACCCTTCTGAAAATTGAAGTTTTGAGTCACTTTATTTTGTCATCTGCATAATTATGCCGCGAATTTGGACGGGCTGAAGATAATGTGGTGTGGTAAATAGATGAAACATGTCTGATCTTCAAGCTATACTGCCTACTTTGCTTATCTCTCAAAGGTTAAAAAACCTTGTGGGAAAAGGTGAAAATAATGATCAGAATCTCCATGACCCATAACATTTTTACATGCTTTGATCCTGAGAGTTGTTAAAACTTTGGATTTCATAGTACATGTAAAAGGTTAAATGGGTAACAAGATTAGAAGATTAACCTTTTACCTATACAGCTGAGTTTTTAACCACTCTGGGGAAGAAGTCTTTTGAAAACATTGTGGGAAAAGGAGAAAATGCTGGTAACCAGCATTTTCTCCTTTTCCCACAATGTTTTCTGCCCTTTAAGCGTAAAGTTTCATAAATTAATCCAGTTATTTTGTCGTCTGCAACAGCTTTGAAATTGGACAAGTGCAAAAATTTGTTGTTTGGTAAAGACTCAGTACATGAGAAGGAATTTGTCATAGTTTACTGATATTATTCACAATGTTTAACACTTACTATAATCCTTTGTAGCCAAATAATTCCGTGTTTTCCATGTTTTAATTACTGGGATTAAGCTTTTAGAAGACAAAGTAGGAATAGGGGAAAAAGCTGGTGACAAATACCATTATTAAAAAAAAACCAATTCATTGCAGTTTTCGTCCGCAAATTCCTTGTAAATGGACAAGTCTAAAATTTTGTCCCTGGGTCAACCCTTTACCAAACAATGCGGAGTTTAAATGACCCTGATGAAAAAGAGTGAAGAAAAAATTGTCGGAAAAGGAGAAAATGCTGGTAACCATTATTATCTCCTTTTCCCACAATGTTTACTACCCTTCCCAAATCAAATTTGAATTTTTCACTCACATTTTTTTTGTTGTCTGCAAATGTTTTCAACTTGGACCAGTCTGTAAATTTGTCATTTGGTAAAGGGTTTAAACCCCTTTCCCAAACAATCCCTGGTTTTTACAGGTCAGGAATAGAAGCCTTTTGAAAACATTGTGGGAAAAGGAGAAAATGCTGGAAACCAGCATTTTCTCCTTTTCCCACAATGTTTTCTACTCTATCATATAGAAAAATAATCTTTTTAGCAACTGTTAATTTGTCATCTGCAAAATGCTTTCAATTTGGTCTGGTCCAAAATTTGCTGTTTGGGAAAGGGTCAAGTGTTAAGTTTACATATAGTGTACTGCATCTTGGACAGGTTGATTGAATATTTGAAATGTTTGGTCAATATTGACAGAGATTTTATCAGAATTTAATGGAATTGTTTAGTTTACTGAAATGGGAATTTTTGAGAAAATGGTAAGGAACTTTGATTTGTTGTTTCTTGAAGCAAATTTTTCACTACACAACTTTGAATTCGTAAAAGAATCTTGTAATTCATACTGAAAACTCGTGTGAATTTGGGTTTAGCATATACGGGGCTGTTGTCAGCTTTTTAAATCAACCAAACTATAAAATTTTAGATTTGCCCAGATTTAGAACATTTTCAGACAACTGTATATATAGATATGAGTCAATTTTTTTTTTAATTTTAAAGGATAGAAAACATTGTGGGAAAGGAGAAAATGCTGGTTACCAGCATTTTCTCCTTTTCTCCCAATGTTTTTTACCTTCTCTCCCATTAATTTGGTCACATATTTGCCATCTTCATGCTTTGGACTTGGACTAATACTGTATTTTTATTGTTTGGCAAAGATTTCATGGTGTAACTGGGAGGAATCTATGTTCTTACATACTTTAGGCATGCTAGAAAGAAACCATCTTCACAAGCCAAGGGTGATGATCCAGTACACTACTCTACCTTTGGCAGATCGAGCTTGATTTTGACTTTTCCCCCGATACGCATTTTCATCGGTTGCAGCTAGCTCTAACTGCAGTAATCAAATCGCTCGTAGCATTTCATCTTTGATAAAAATAGAACAAGGTCGCGACCTTTCGAATAAAAATAGAAGGTAAACATGCATACCTCTTTGGATGTGTGCAGGATCTGTAATGATTTATTACCAAAAAAAAAACATAGACGAACAATATTTACAGAATGTTTCAGTGTTACCAATCAATTATATTAGGCCATATCCCAGCACCTGACCATGGAATGTCGAAGCACATTTGTGGTTATTGCTTCATGTTGAATTATTGTAATCGTAAGCGGTTTGTAAAACAATATTTTAGTGGCTATTATATGTGATGAAAAGGGGAGAATAACCAGCATCCGATAGGGGGTGTATTGCCGGAATCTTGAAATTGGGCTCGATCTGCCAAGGTATTTAGATCCACATAGTGATCATAACTTGGCAAAGATGGAAAAAACTAACTTACTAAAAATCAGATAATTATATGGAAGTGTGGGTACATGGGTACAATACCAAAGCTCTTCTGTTAAAAGCACCCCTCCTTCCTCCCCTTGTTTCTTGTTACATGATGAATGAGGAGTATTATCCCTAGCTTTACCAAACAACAAAATTTTAGACTGGTCCAAATTGAAAGCGCTTGCAGACGACAAATTAAACGTAACCAAAAAAAATGAAATTTGTTTCCAGCAGGGTAGAAAACATTGTGGGAAAAGGAGAAAATGCTGGTAACCAGCATTTTCTCCTTTTTCCACAATGTTTTCAAAAGTCTTCTATCTCAGGGTCGTAAAAACCAGGGTTAATAAAGGGTTAATACAAGGATTAAAACAAGCAAGGCTACCTCTGGGTGTTTTACCGATTCATCTTTACCCCGGTGAGAAACACATATTTTCTCTCAAAAATCTACGTACATGGAGAGAATTGAACCTTGGACCTTTTGACTCGCTGTCTCATAGTTTACAGCTGCACCATAACCTGTCTCTTACAGCTGATTGTTATTTGTTACTGAAGAATGGTTTATGTGGGAAAACAACCAGTGGCTAAGATGGAAAATTGTGTAAAGTATTGGTAAAAAGAAACTTAAAAGAAAATGTGGATAGGTCCACAGGCCACTGCAATATAATAACTTAAATAATGTTGAAAAGGGTGTTAAATGCTAACGGACGATCAACTGCAGTTGTGAAATGGCTTTTACGTTGGTAGTAATTAAAGGTTTTACATTTACCTGGGATGCATTTTATGATCTATATCTGTAATTGTGTGCGGCTGTTTAACCCTTTACCACACAATCAAAAGTTTTAACAAATTACAGAAAGGAAGGCTTTTGAAAACATTGTGGGGGAAAAAGGACAAAATGCTGCTTGCCAGTATTTTCTCCTTTTTCCCACAATATAAGTTTTAACAAACCAGAGAAAGGAAGGCATTTGAAAATATTGTGGGGGAAAAAAAGGTGAAAATGCTGCTTGGCAGCATTTTCTCCTTTTCCCACAATATTGTCTGTGCCAGATATGAATACTACCATTAGTGCCATATTCATATTATTGCCAGCACACTCTTCCAATCTGGACAGGTTTGAATTTATGTTCTAGATCAAGCTATAGTTCATAATGAAGTAATGGACAGAGTAGATCAGAGACCAGACTGCATGTTCTGTACAGTCTGATCTTGATCTATATTGTCCACAAAAGCCACTGGTGTCATGTGGTATGGAAAGAGTTAAAAGCATAATTCTAGGTACTGCTGCTCTGAGACGTTGCAAGAACAGCTGTTGTTGTGATGAAAAATGATTCTGATCTGATAATGAACACTTGTTTATCAGATCTCTTATGTATGGAGCCTTAATTCTGAACCAAAACTTGGTTTCAACCAAATCGAAAGCATTTGCTGCTGACAAAATAAATGTAGCTCAAATGATGGTTTTCATCCTTAATAGGGAAGAAAACATTGTGGGAAAAGGAAAATTGCTGGTCACCAATGCTGTTGTTGAAACCTTCTTCCTTAGGGCCATTAAAACTGGGGATTGTGTGGTAAAGGGTTAATCATAATGCAATGCATCCCAGAAGGACGTTTTTACTTGTATCTTCTCCAAGTATTCTGTAGATTGTGCTTTTTTTGTCTTCTCTAAGCGAGATATGCAACTATACAATCCTTTATGAAGCAATCTGGTGTTTTAACCCTTTACCACACAATGTTTTCATAATGCTCTCTCACACAGAGTAATTTTTGTTGTTTGGTAAAGACTTAACTCATTACCAAACAACAATATTTTAGGTTTGTCCAGATCAAAAGTATTTGCAGATGACAAAGTAAAGTTGACTGAAAATTTGATATTTGTTTTGTGAAGGGTAGAAAACATTGCAGGAAAAGGAAAAAATGCTGGTTACCAGCATTTTCTCCTTTTCCCACATTTTTTCTAAAGGCTTCTTTCTCAAAAGTAGGGATTGTGTGGTAATGGGTCGAGATGCTTTGAAGTAATTCTGAATTCTACGTGTATCTTGTTTTTTAAAAAAAAATAAGTAATGTTGATTTTTCAATTATTATCTTTTCAGGTAAAATGTGGAGCAGTCTATGTGACTGATAATGATAAAACTAAAACCGTCACAAAGAATGTCGTCTCACTGTCCACAGCAGACGAGAGGAAAGTAAAAACATCAAAATATACCCTGGCCATTGGCTCTAGTTTTGGACATGGTGAATATTCTATTTATAAAACTTCACTCTTTACCGCATGATGAAAGTCTCAGCTGGTCCAAATTAAAAGCATTTGAAGACAACAATTTAGACATTGCTCGAAGGATGAAAGGTATTTTTGAAACTGTAGAAAACATTGTGACAAAGGGGGAAAATACTGGTTACCAGCATTTTCTCCTTTACCCACGATGTTTTCAAAAGCCTCATTCCTTAGGGTAGTTAAAAGTTGGGTTATTCTGTCTTTCACAAGTTTAGTTTAAAGCCCCTTTCAGAAGTGTTCAAGTCTTCTTTTCATTTTAGTATACTGGTCTATCACACTCATAGATCTTTGTGTAAAGGGACACTTATACTGCCTGGCTATAGAACTAGCTTTTTTAACAACATGGTAGAGCATTTGCCTTTGGACAGAGGGGGGCCTAGGTTCGATACTGGCCTTTGGAGGTTATTTGTCAAAACTTTAACACCATTTGGGTGGTTAAAACTTGAAATGTTTTGGTAAGGGGTCTGGGTGCATTCAAATATGTCCAAGTCTAATGATTTCTTTTTTAAGAGAATATTCATTACTTTCTCATAGCAGTGCATGGTTTTCTAAAAGACAGAGCCTGTGTTCGGAGGGCCTTGGATAAATAAAAAGTTGAAGACAGCTTTTTGTGTCTGTTTCTGTAGGGAAATATTTTTAAGAAAAAAACTTAATACTTTCTCATTACAGTCCATGGTTTTCTGAAGGACACAGATCATGTGCTGAAAGCCCTAGATAAATATAAAGTGGAAGACAAATGTTTGATGTTAATTAAGAAACCCAAGTCTGCTTCCAAACAGGTAACTCTCATAACTAACTTCATTATATTGCAAAGAAATTTCTTGCCATTCATTGGATAAGATCCCTGTAACAAAAAGTCATATACTCCGGCAAAATCCAGGAAAAGGAAGTTCCCCTTTTGGGAGCCACAAATACATAACAACAGTTTTTTTACATATCGTCCAAAATGGAGGAGTAGATTGAAACAAGTTGCTGGCAAAACAAATATACTGACTAGATTACCATATTTTTACCGGTTTTCCTTGATGGTTGTCATTTAAGCGGAAAGACTAGTATTTTTGAAAACAAATGATTATAGTTATTATATATTGTTTGTTGTCATTACAAAACAAATATACAGGGTTAAAAGGAGCCATCCCTTTGTCTGGTAAACAAAATGTGAAGTGTCTAAACTTATTAATTATATTGTAAAAGTTGAAAGCATTGAAAACATTTGTAGACAACTTTATAAAGGCATTGTTCATAGGATTGAATACATTGTTCATAGGGTTGAAAACATTGTTCATAGGGTTGAAAATATTCAATTTTGTTCATAGGGTTGAAAACATTGTTCATAGTGTTGAATACATTGTTCATAGGGTTAGCAGCATTTTCTCCTTGTCCCAGAATGTTTTCAGAAGGTTTCTTTTTTAGGGTTAATAAAACTCAGGTGTTAAGGTTTGATTTGTTTTCTATTACAGATGTTAAAGGCACACTCATGGGCCAATTTGAATGTATCAGACATACATCAGAGAGACCCTGATGGGTCAATCAGACCTGATGTGCTGAGAACTTCAAAGGAAAAGGTAAATATTCTACTTAAAGTATTAAGTGTACAGTTAGACCTGTTATATGATACTGAAATACGCTGGGAGCACGACAAACTTGCAGAGCAAAGATCCGACATTTGCTGTCGAGCCCTGCAAACAACTGCCAGAGACCAGGTATTAAGGAAGGTCTTGTACAACCCGATAGTATCGTGATGCATCACGATATGGTTCTTTCAATAGTGATAGTATCATGATAATAATGCTGCGATAGTAAAAATATCTTGATAGTCATTTTTCAGACAGATAGTCAGCCCTAATTGCAGAGAGATACTGGTGAAATATTTTCAATATTTCATGGCTACAACCAGTGAAAATACCAATTTTTATATTCTATCTCTTTAATGAAAGGCAAAAACAGTTTTTCTGGCACACTAGTTATCAAGGTCAAATGCACATGCCTCAAAACTAGATGAAAATATGTAAATTACTGGTGCTTGATGTAATACTAGTATTCTAATGCGTTGCTATGCAGAGAGGGTATGCTGCAGGAAAAAACGAAAAAGAAATGTACTGCATTTTGATTAAGTTTTCCCAAGAAAGGATTAAAAGCATGGAATATTATAGAATGTTTGTTTTTTACTGTGAAAAATTGAGATTTATCTCCATTGAATATCATCAGTAATATTTCCTTATTTGGCGCAGGTATTCATGAAAATATTACCAATGATGTTCACGCTGTGAAATAAATTTCGATCTTTCACCATAAAAACCCCAAATATTCTCTATTTATCCAAAGCATGGCTCATATTCTAAAAAACTTATTTTCAGGGACCTATTAAAGCCAGGCCAGCAGACCTTAGTCTTAGTCTACCAACAGAAGCAAAGCTCTCAGGCTTAAGTAAATCTGTGTTAGAACTAGAGAAGAGTGAAAGCAAGTCTTCAGGTAACCTTGACAACAAGACAGCATGTGATCAGCCACAGAGACAGAACAAGAAAAAAGATTTGAATGTGCCAAATGTATATAGTCCATATCCAGTTAGCTCACAAACTAAGGATAAGACGGACATTTCTAGTGTATCTGTGAATGAATCTGATGTAAATGAAAAAATGGGTCAAGGTTACTCAACTACTGTTGAAGGTCAGGTTCAGTTAATGCCTCAGAATGCAAACAGTGCTCGCTCACTGCCCCCTACAGTGCCAAATACTAATAAAGTGCATAGCAATAAAAAGAAAGGACACCCAAATGCTAGACATTCTCAAAGTGAGGCTGATAAATCTAAAAATAGAAGTTTGAGTAGGAGTAAAAGTGACAGTGATGAGAACATGTTATATATACACACAAAACATGATTCTGGATTTTATAGTGCAACACAACTTTCGAGGGAGGAGATGTATGATTACGGATTTAAAAAGGATTTAGAAATGGATTCTGGGAATATGACTAGTTCTCCCAGAGCTAAAGGTGACTTTCAAAGTACTGAAAGGAGTGCTTCAAAAAATACCCCCGATCATGTGATTGGTAAGGAAATTAATGAAAATACATACAGAATGAAACCTGAAGGACAAAATTACAAAAGGGATCAAGGTCAGCAAGGTCAAGTTCGGCAGAATCAGGGTAGTAAAGGATCCCAAAATGGGTTTTACACATTGCATGGAAGTGTTGAAAATTTACATTGTCAAAGAGATCAGCCATTAAGTACAAATAGGCCCAGTAACTATACAACAGCAATGGATGATAAAGAAAACATACAGAAAAGATACGGGAGCAGATTGCAACTTGAACTTTCTCCTGGGCAGAGAGGACAACCCTCACATGCTCCAAGCAAAAGTTGCTATGAAGATAGAGAAGTAGTTATGAGAAAGTCGGCAAAAGATATGAAAGATTCCATTAAGATTTCTATAGAGAATGGAGAGCCAGTCTTGAGAGCAAAGTCACTTGGTGATTTACAAACTGGATGTGCTTTCTCAATAGTTGGTCAAAGAAAGTCAGAAAATGATCCCGTAAATGAACCTGAAGAATTCACCGGTTCAAAAATGACGGCTTATTACAGAAAAATTCGTGAAATGAAGAAAGAATCAAAACATGGAAGCTTGCCTTTTCGTGGTAGAAATGTTGATTTGGAAGGTTTGTCACGGGTTGCTGAGAAAATGGAATCTCAAGTGCAACAGCAAAACGGTAACCAGCCAAAAGGTTTTGTTATGAAAACTGATAGACCAAAGCATTATGGTTCCCTGCAACATTTACCAATGAGTGAGACTTCTTACAGTCATACAGACAGAGAATCCAGACAAGTGGTACCAACAAGAAAGCACATCAAGACACCCATGAAGCCTAAGCGCTGTCTACCTCAGGTTCCTGCTGAAACAGATCAGAAAAAGAGGCAAGTAACTGATGTGACAAAGGTACGGATGAGTGCCGGAAGCCAGTCTAGTTCAAGCCCAAGTTCAAGTCAATCAAATAGAGCTGGGTCTATTGAGGGGCGGTACGGATTTCCTCTGAATACAACCCCAGCAGACAGGGAAGTTAGTGTTTTACTGGACAATCCACACTCAAACAATATGGATGATAAGGATGGGTATATGGACAAAACTGTAGGGATTGTTACAAATCCATTACCAAGCAAGCAGATCTTACCCTCTGAACTTTATTCTCACCCTGCAATAGACTCTATAAATAACTCCACTAACTTACATGCTACCCATCCCAACCAACATTTTGTTAGCTCCACTGGAGGTCGACTGTGTGATTCAGGGCAAACAACTTTGACCTCACAGAGTACAATAGATTCTGGATATGCTACAAATGATCCAGACCATGAAATGATTCCTACCTCTATTTATGCAAAAAGTCTGAAGCAATCTGCACAATCTTTGTATAAAAGCAATAAACTATTAAAACCGTCCAAAGATCTATCTCAAACACATGTTAACCCAGAGTATCCACCCACACACTCTAGGGCACTGAATCCCTCTGATACCTCAACCAAAGAAAATCAACTGCCAAAAGAAAGAACATCTACCGCAAAAAGAGAAAATGTTCAAGGGCGACATGCTAAAGATATTCACACACAAAACTGGGTAAATAAACTTCAAAGTTCAGGAGTCAATTTTGGACAGGATGCTGCACCTTCTGTTAAGGATCATCATCAATATCAGTCAATGGGAAATCTATCCCAGCAGGGCTTCACTAAACACGGGAAAATGGACAATAATAATAACAATGCTCGCCACTCAATGACCCAGCTAACAAGTAGTATGGCAGAAAGCTATCCGCAAGATTATCGTACACATGTATCCGATCTGTCAAAAGTCGGAACTTACCCACCAAAGCGGCAGCAACTATCCCATCATCCCTCGGAACTTTCTGTTAAAGACATCGAAAGGATGAACCAGGAACATGGTCAGATCCGTTCTAAAGGGAAGTCACTCTCAATGTCACAAGGCTTAAATCTGATTGATTCTTCTAAAGATTTTAACCATGGATTATCATTGGCTAAAACTCATCCAAAATTTACTGGTTCCCTTAAAGACTTGATTGGTGTTGGGAAGCAGATTGTGCCAGTGGAAATTCTGAAGAGAGAGGACTTTCACCAGTCGACTGGTAACCTGTTTACAGCGAATAGTGGTCAACAGGAAACTAGTCTGAAATCTTTAGGAAAGCCAAGTTTATTTCAAGTGTTGCAAAATTATAATTTATATACAGTAAGAATGCAAATTCCTGAACATTTCTGTATCGTGGACAACATTCGAATGATAGAATGTGAAGTGGTTTTACCGTCTTCATACATATTTGGTGGTGAGACGCCACTTAGTCCGAAAGGCAACTACGCAAAATTAGGTGGACCTAATAGTGCTTTCAGGCCAGTAGTCAGTGGTGTATCAACTGTAAAAACTGTTTCTATGGTTACAGTGTTAGATATATCCAATGAGCTGGCTCAGACTTTTCACACAGGGCAGATCAAAAAGGGAGATTTGATTATCGAGGTAAGATCATTTGTTAACCCATTACCACACAATCCCTACTTTTGACGACCCTGAGAAAGAAGCCTTTAGAAAACATTGTGGGAAAAAATGTTTTCTACCCATCTCTAAACAAATTTCGAATTTTCAGTCATGTTTATTTTGTTGTCTGCAAATGCTTTCGAGTTGGACAAACCTGAAATTTTGTTGTTTGGTAATCAATTAAGCCAGGTTCTTTTGCATGAAAAACACATCAAGTTATTGTCAAAACCCTGATAATGTCTGCATTCTCGTTGTCTGCCTCCAACCGAAAATGTATTCATTGGCTTAGTGGGTTGACTTTTAAGCCAATATTTGGTTGACTTTTAAGCCAATATTTGAACGATATGTCTCTTTTTCTTTCAAACTATTAATTTCACACAATGGTTTCCTTGACAAATACCACTTCAGCGTTCTCACTGCTTTGATTATATTCTATCTTGTCGTCTCCCATCAACCGAAAAGGTGTTCATTGGCACAAAATTACCAAGAATTTTAAAAAACTTGGATGTTTTATAAGATTTCTGTCAGTTAATAAATATATTTAACCCTTTTTTAGCTCACCTGAGCACATCAGGCTCAAGAGGAGCTTTTAGGATCACCCAGTGTCCGTCAACATTTCTTTAAACATCAACTCCTCCTAAACCGCTGGGCCAATTTGGACCAAACTTGGCTGGATTGTTCCATTAGAGGTCCTCTTTAAAAACTGTTCACAGAATTTGATTCCGGCAAAAACTGTTGTTGCCATGGCAACCAAATGGAATTTTCACAGAAATTCTTCAAAAATCTTCTCTGAAACCGCTGGTCAGATTTTAAAATAATTTCACAGAGATGTTTCTTGGGTGAACCTTTTTAAAACTTGATCACAAAATTTTGATCCGTCAAGAAACACAGCTCTGGTGAATGGGGGCTACTTGCACTATACAGACATGAAGGAATTCTTAAAAATTCTTCTTCTCTGAAACCGCTGGTCAGATTTTGAAATAATTTCTCAGGGATGTTTTTTGGGTGACTCTTTTCAAAAACTGGTAACCAGCATTTTCTCCTTTTCCCACAATGTTTTCTACCCTGTTGGAAACAAATTTGAATATTTGGGTTATGCTGATTTTGTTGTCTGCAAAATGCTTTCAATTTGGACCAGTCTAAAATTCTGTTGTTTGGTAGAGTTACCCTGTATGATACAATCCCTCTTTTTTAACAACACTGTGGAAGTAGGCTTTTGAAAACATTTTGGGAAAAGGATGAAATGTTGGTATTTATTAAAGACAAGATGGATCTTTGAACCCATTACCACACAATCCCTACTTTTGATGCCCCTGGGAAAAAAGCCTTTAGAAAACATTGTGGGAAAAGGAGAAAATGCTTGTGACCAGCATTTTTTCCTTTTCTCACAATGTTTTCTACCCTTCACAAAACAAATTTCAAATTTTCAGTAACTTTTGTTGTCTGGAAATGCTTTCGATTTGGACAAACCTAAAATATTGTTGTTTGATAATGAGTTAAGTGGCATAAAGAGTTGAAAAATGTTCATACAGTTCTGCATGCAGTAGACACTAGCTAAAGCCAGGTCTGGACAGTAATTCAAGTGTTAGTATATCGTTACAGAAGTCATTCATGTTAATTTGTTCAAGTAATACTGAAAGTTGTTGGCACCAAAGTTTTTTTGGTGAAGGAACAAGTTTAACCCTTTACCACACAGCAGAATTTCAAACTGGTCTTCATTGATGGCATTCACAAAGGACAATTCACATGTTTGTTCATGATAATACCTGTTTCTCAACAGTTAGGAAACATTGTGAGAAAAGGAGAAAATGCTGGTTACCAGCATTTTCTCCTTTTCCCACAATGTTTTCAAAAGGCCATTTTCTCAGGGTCGTTAAAAGTAGGGATTGTGTTGTAAAGGGTTAAAATGATGTGACAGGTATGAAAGTATTAATTCCTCCTTTTCAATTTTACATTTTAGCTTAATGAAAGACTCATGATTGGTGAAGAATTGTCTACCCTGACAGCCATACTGAAATCTTACAGAGGGGAGGTAATTCTTACTGTGGCGCGGGACAAAGCAAGGGAAACTCAGCAATTTCGAGAGAAGGTTAGTATTGATTGTCATTCATTGCAAATTTTCAAACCCTATTTATGGTCAATTTATACCTGAATGTCTGTGCTTACACTGCATTTCAAGAATAACGTGACTTAAACAATAAAATGTTAGATTTGTCGAAATTTGAAAGCTTTCACAAATGAAGAATTGAATTTGGCAAAGATTTTGTCATTTGTCTTTGAAAGGTTTTGAAATCATTGTGGAAGGCGGAGAGAATGCTGCTAACCAGCATTTTCATCTTTTCCCATGTTGTTTTCAAAGACTTTCTTCAGGGACTTTAGAACTTGGAATGTGTGGTAAAGGGTTAACTCATTACCACATTTTAGGCTTGTCCAAATTGAAAGCATTTGCAGACGAGGAAATAAAAGTGACTGAAAATTTGAAATTTGTTTTGTGGAGGTTAGAAAACATTGCGGGAAAAGGAGAAAGTGCTCGTTACCAGCATTTACTCCTTTTTCCCGCAATGTTTTCTAAAGGCTACTTTCTCAGGGGTGTCAAAAGCAAGGATTGAGTGGTAATGGGTTAACTCTATACTGATGACAATGATTCAGACAAATCAATTTTGAGAGCAGCTGTAGGCAATGTTAACTTCGCCTGAATGTTCAGATTAAATCACAGCATTGTTTGGCAAAGGATTTGAAAAAAAAAAGAAAGAGGGATGGCGGACCATGTTCATTGATACGAATTATAAATGAACTAGGCCAGGGTTACACCTTTTACCACATAATCCTGAGTTTTAATGACCCTGAAATGAAATGCATTTGAAAACGTTGTGGGAAAAGAAGAAAATGCTGGTAACGAGCATTTTCTTCTTCTCCCACAATGTTTTCTATCCTTTCTAAGACAGTTCTGTCTTTTGTGCTATTTTTAGTCGTGTACATGTTCTCAAGTCTAGAAGTTTGTCTTTAGTAAAATGTAAAGCCTTTATCATATAATTTGAACAATTGCCGAACCCATAGAAGACACCTTTTTTAAACTGTGTGGGAAAAGTAGAAAATGCTTGAAACCAGCATATTCCACAAAGGACCATAAATATTCCAATGAAGGACAAATTTTGTCACTTTGGCCACCTTTGATTTGTAGTTTTTCTTTTTTTTAACTTGGAGCAGTCTAAAATTTTATGGTTTGGTAAAGAGTGAATTGTTCAGCAGGCTGAGCCCAGTTGGTAGTGTTCAAGGCTTGTAATGCAAGGGTTATGGGTTTAAACACCATCTGTGCCAAATTCTTTCTAAGGATGGATGCTACATGTAGTTGCTGTGACAGGATTTGTTCTTCTTGCACTACTTCATTGTTTTATGGTGTTTGTGGGAAAGCAGCCAGTGGCTTTGAAATAATGATGTGTGAAGCACAAGTTAGCGAAACTCCATGATTTGTATTCACCAACCAATCTTGAGATTAAGCTCGGTATTATTCCCAAGAACTTTCTGGATTTGAAAGCAATACAACTTCTGATTGGCTAAACCAAATGGTTGAGCCAATCAGAAGTTGTGTTACTTTCTAAAATCTAAAATCAGACTTGGAATGAAAGTGAGAATACATGTAGTTGGTGCCTAAGGATCCAGGAAAGTATTAAAGGTTGCTTGTTTGATTGATTGTATGGCGTTTAATGCTGTTTTCAACATTATTTCAGTTATATGGCGGCAGTCGGGGCACATATTCATGTCTTCTTGGATTTTCTTTTAACAGTGCTCTGCACAAAATTGTTACCAAACTACTAACTGCTTTCCCACAAAGCAAGCATCAAAACAACATGGGCGATGAGAGAGGAATTAATCCTGTTGCAATGACTGTCATCAATCCTTGGAGAGGAATTGGCCGAGCCAGAATTCAAACCTGCAGTCCCCCCCCCCCCCCTTCCACTGACTGAGGTATCTGGGCTTGGCATTGATAGTCGTATTGGCTATGTTATACAACTGCAGTAATATTTAACTATTTACCAAACAGTCCCTGGTTTTAACAGCCCTGAGGAAGAAGCCTTCTGAAAACACTGGGAAAAGGAGAAAATGCTGGTAACCAGCATTTTCTCCTTTTCCTACAATGTTTTCTACTCTTCCATAGTCGAGCTTTAAATACATTTATTTTGTCGTCTTTCAACCTGGACCTGTCTAATTTGCTGTTTGGTAGAGTTGAAATTGTGTTTACTAAATTAGCAAATCATTAATTTTGTTTGGTCATATACTAAAGGTAAAACGTATTTGTTCTTTCTTTCCAGAATTCCAGTTCTCCAACCGATGCAGATTTTCGACTTATGGAACAGAAGATCGTAGAATTAACAAAAACATTACAGAAACGTGATCGGACAATTCAGAAATTAAACGCTTTCTTGCCGTGGCAATCTCCGTCAACAAAGGGACAAAACTCTGATTCAAACATTGAGCCGATTATAAGCAATCTCAGTGAGGATGAATACATTGTGTAATAAGCTGATAACCACACAATCCTGAGTTCAAACAACCCTCAGAACAAGACAGCTTTTAAAAACATTGTGGGAAAAGGAGAAAATGCTGGTAACCAGCATTTTCTCCTTTCCCCACAATGTTTTTGTACTGGTCCAAAGGCAAATATTGTCATTCAACACTTTACCAAAGGACAAATTTTTGCACTCATCCAAATTCAAAGCTGTTGCAGATCACAAAGTAACTACGGGTTAATTTATGAAACTTGACACTAAAACAGTAGAAAACATTGTGGGAAAAGGAGAAAATACTGGTTACCAGCAGTTCCCACATTGTTTTCAATAAACCTCTCTTTCAGGGTTGTTAAAAGTCAGGATTGTGTGGTAAAGGAATTAAACGGTAAACTCCTTGGTAACATTGTTATAATGAATTTTTCATGAATATCAAATGTACCATAGGACCTTCAGTATTATAACTTGTTTGTAGTAACATAATCTATATGGCTTGAAACACGTGAAAAGGGGCATTCGGTCATTTGTGTAAAGAGTCGTTTCGGATGAGTCTACACAGTCCACGCAGGCTAATTTGAAACGACACTTTCCGTTTTTATGTGATTTTCAGTTTTGCGCAAGTCTACTGTAGCTCAAAATCTAATGTATTCGTAAGATGCTGTTTCAGATTAGCCTGCACATGAATGCCCCGTTTCGCTTGTTGCAAGCTACATGGTAAAGGCACACATATTAGTCTTTCTGTTAACAGAGGTTTCCTATCTTTTCAAGGGATTTCCTTCAATTTTTAACCACACAGTCTAAAGTTTTAACAACCTAATGGAAAATGTTTTTAAAAACATTGTGGGAAAAGGAAAAAATCGTGGTAACCAGCAATTTCTCCTTTTCCCACAATTTTCTACCCTGTCAATTTCATCTTTTAGTGAAAAGAATCAGACTAATGTTGTCTACATCAATTTCAGCTGCAGGGAGCTAACAAGCTGATTTTAGAATTTTGAATTGAAAGCAATTTTTTTCTTTTGCAGAGCAACATCGAATGTTTGATTTTTTTCTTTTTATACGCATTTGTTTAAGATTTTTCAAGTGAAGTAAAGGATTTTCAAAATAGTGGAGTTTTTCTTTGTTTGTTTAAGAATTAACTTGTTACCAGATCACCAAATTTTAGACTTTTCTCAGTTGAAAGCAGTTGTAAATCTATGTTAACTATGGTTAACCCTTTACCACACAATGACGACTTTTAACAACCCTGAGGAAGAGGCCTTTTGAAAACTTTGTGGGAAAAGGAGAAAATGCTGGTAACCAGCATTTTCTCCTTTTCCCACAATGTTTTCTACCCTATCAAAGACAAAAGTTACCATTTTAGCCAGTTATTTTGTCCTCTGCAAATGCCTTCAATTTGGACTTGTCTAAAATTACCTTGAGTGGTAAAGGGTTAATTGACGGACGCACAGCAGACACCAGGCCATGACCTAAACCCGCTGGCATTCAGCCAGTGGAGCTAAAAATCACACAGTTAATACCAAACAAACTTTTATTGACTTTCAGTTTTAATGTTGATGAAGGCTCTCAAACAGATCTCGCATGAACAGTTGATGCAATATATGTACAAAAATGAGCCAATATGGTACTCGTCTTTACACTGAAAGCAGTTGATAAAGTACTAAAACATAGTGGAAAAAGGAGCTTTTAAGTTTTATACTGAACATAAAATTGTCCCTTTTCGCAATGTTTGTTTTCGCACCTGTTGAGTCTTTCTACCTAGTCACTTATATCAGTATAGCAATAGCCAAAATTTTTTCCTTTTACCTGTGTAAGTTTGGCGAAAATTACTTGTCACTTGTATCTGTTATAACATGACAAAAAAATTGCAACTGCATAGAAACCAGCCAAAAACTACATGTCACTGATTCCGATGTAAGATTAGTCAAAAATTACCTGTCACATGTAAAAGACCAAAATTACATGCAATTTATATCTGCCCAAAATTGGCTTCAAGTTACATATCATTTGTGCTTGTATATGATGAAAAGTACATGTAACTTGTCTAAGGTCGGTATCACAAGTCACTTGTGCCTACACAAACATCAAATCACATGCCACTTGTACCTATCCATTGCCAAAAGTATGTGTTAGTTGAACCTATGCAATACCAAAATTGCATCTTACTTGTACTTGGTACATGACAAAACTTGCATGTCACTTGAGTAAGACTAAAATTGTCCAGGGCCTAAATTATACATCACTTAAACATATGTAATCACTAAACTGTGTTTGCAAAAAAATGTGCTTACATAGTTTAGGTAGGCAAGTATTAACCCTTTACCACACAATCCCAACTTTTGATGACTCTGAAAGAGAAGAGGCTTTGGAAAACATTGTGGGAAAAGGAGAAAATGCTGGTATCCAGCATTTTTCCCACCATGTTTTCTACCCTATCATAGGCAGAAATCATAATCTGAGCAGTATGTTATTTGTAGTCTGGAAGTGCTTTCAAATTAGACATGTCCAGAATTTTGTTGAGTGGTAATGGGTTAAGTTTGAAATCGAGATTCACTCAACTGCATAACTTTAGAATCTGAGCAAATACTTGCTTATATTGGCACCAGCTCATACCTTTGGTTTAACCCATTACCACACAATCCCTACTTTTGATGCCCCTGAGAAGGAAGCCTTTAGAAAACATTGTGGGAAAAGGAGAAAATGCTGGTTACCAGCATTTTCTCCTTTTCCCACAATGTTTTCTACCCTTCACAAAACAAATTTCAAATTTTCAGTCACTTTTATTTTGTCGTCTGTAAATGCTTTCAATTTGAACAAGCCTAAAATATTGTCGTTTGGTAATGGATTAACAGGGATTTTATATGTGTATCTACAATCCTGAAAAAAAACTGTATAAATCTGCAGCCTATGTCACTTGTATCTGTGTATGACTGGTCAAAAAATAATCCTGTACGAAACTACGCTTATCTGTAATATTCACAAAATAAATACACCGCAAACTTCATGGTAAGGCAGAATTTGACAATGAGTATGTGACTCCAATCAACTTTTAAACAAAGATGATAAAAAAAAAAAATTGCAAAATATGAAAACTTTATGATGCTGATGCATGGCTGAATTTTGTGAACTTCACTGGAGAGCTATGTATCCATGTTTAACCCTTTACTGTGCGACAAGATTTTAGGAATAGAAACCATTTGCTGATGACAGTTTCCAGTTGATTCATATGAAATTATTTTTCTTTGAATGGGTAGAAAACATTGTGGGAGGAGAAAATACTGGTAACCAGCATTTTCTCCTTTTCCCACAATGTTTTCAAAAGCCTATTCTGTCTGGGGCATCAAAAGTCGTCACTGTGGTAAAGGGTTAAAAATGGACTAAGGCTGATATATAAGAACTATTTACATAATGTACAAGTTTAACTCTTTACCAAACAACAATGTCTTAGACTGGTCAAAACTGACAGCATTTGCAGACGAGAAATCAAATAGTGCTCCTATGTTGAGATTTGTGATAGGACAGGATACAAGACATTATGGGAAAAGGAGAAAATGCTGATACCAGCATTTTCTCCTTTTCCCATAATGTTTTCAAGTCTTAGTTCCCCAAGAGTCATTAAGTCAGTATTGTATAGTAAAGGGTTAAAGTTAGATTTTAGATTTTTGTCAAAAATTGAAAATTACTGTATTACAATTCTATCCTCTTTCATGGACCTTGTTATGATCAAGTTCAGCTGACCAAAAGCTACTAACGAGTAACTTCAGTGGATGAAAAGTCATACCTTTCACCTAAAAGTGCTATGTAACCTATAAAACATATATCAAACAATTCCAAGTTTTTCAACTATGATAAAAAAAGACCTTTAAATCATTGTGGGAAAATGAGAAAATGCTGGTAACCAGCATTTCCTTCTTTCCCATAATGATTTCTACCTACATGTGTTCGTAGGCCAATTCCATGTTAGTAGCCTATTCAAATTGCCAAACAACGAAATTTTAGACTAGTCCAAACTGAAAGCACTGTCAGACAAAATAAAAGTAACTCAAAAATTAAAATTTGTTTCTAGCAGGGTAGAAAACATTGTGGGAAAAGGAGAAAATGTTGGTTACAAGCATTTTCTCCTTTTCCCACAATGTTCTCAAAAGGCTTTTATCTCCAGGTCCTAAAAAACAGGGATGATTTGGTAAAGGATTAAACACTATTTTACAATTTTCACTGTTGTTTCAAGAAATCAGAAGCTGACAGAAAACACTCAGAAACTGTTTAATATTATTAACCACAAAAAATAATCTAGTTAAATTGTTGTTATTGTTGAGACTGAAGAAAATGCTGGTAACCAGCATTTTCTTCTTTTCCCACAATGTTTTTTCCCTGTCAAAGACAATTTCCATTATATGAGCCAATATTAAATTGTCAACAGCAAATACAGTCAATTTGGACAAGTCTAAATTTTTCACTATTGGTAAAGGGTCAAACGGCAGTTTTCATAAAACATGTATCAATGTCACTGTGTTGGCAGGACAAACCTTTACCCTTCAAAATCACAAGTCTACTGCCTGATGTGCACAGTGTAGATCAAAATCAGACTGCACAGATCATGCAGATCTTCTACATAACTAAGTTCTTCTCCTTCCTCCTAGTCAGACAACAACACCCTTAATATTGCAATGAACGGGGTCCGTATTCACCAACCATTCTTAAGAATTTTCTTTTTTTATATTCTTCAAGATTTTCTAACTGTAAGAGTAATAGAACTTCTGATTGGCTAAACCGTTTAAAAGTAACAAAACTTCTGATTGGCTAAACCATTTGGTTTAGCCAATCAGAAGTTTTGTTACTCTTACAGTTAGAAAATCTTGAAGAATAAGACAAAGAACATTCGTAAGAATGGTTGGTGAATGTATGGACCCAGGTCTTTCTTCCTGACATAAAAAAGAGTCCATTATATTAATTTAGGGCTCTCATGGATTCCACAATTTCTTGGTACCATCTCCGTTACAATACAAAAATGTCGGTGTATGGACTTTAAAAGTCACTTTCATCGGATTCGCCAAAATCATATTTGATTGGGGCTCGTGCACGTCCCCCCCGGGATACAGGGGCAGCTGATGAGACGAAATCTTCATCTGGTCCAGAATCGGAATCACTTTCAGAGATCTTTTTCTAAAAAATAAAGAAAACACAGAAAAATCATCTAGAGCTGTTATTGAATTTGACTTTATACCCCCGCTAAAGCGCTGACGGTACTTTGTACACAGACGGAACACACGGATGGACAGACAGACAGACAGGCTGATTCTAGCATACCCCCGAAAACACTCGTTTCCGCCAAAGCATTGACGGAACGTTGTACACCGACGGACACATGGATGGACAGACAGACAGGCTGATTCTAGCATACCCCCGAAAACACTCGTTTTGCGGAGGTATAATAAATATTTCCAGTTTTTAGGCTTGACTATACAAGTGGATGGAATAGACCCATGCTTATACTGCACTTTACTTGCAATCTGAAATACCTAACTTTTTGTGTATGATCCTGAAAAGATTATAGAAAAGGAAAACAGTCATGCATGTTGACAAAACACGTATATTTCACAACAATTCATAACTTTCCTCCTTAACTCTTTACCACACAATCCTGACTTATAACAACACTGAGAAAGAACCCTTTTGAAAACATTGTGGGAAAATGAGAAAATGCTTGTAACCAGCATTTTCTCCTTTTCCCACAGTGTTTTCTATCCTTCCCTCGCCAAATTTCAATTTTCAGTCACTTTTATTTTGTTGTCCCCAAGTGCTTTCAATTTGGACCAGTATAAAAGTTTCTTGTGAGGTAAAGAGTTCAACACTTTGAACTTAGGTTAAGCAAAACAAGAGCACTGTTTCCAGGTGCCAATGCTTCATTGCGATTGCTTGATTTTCTGCAAAAAAAAAAAAAAAAAAAAGAGCTTTGCAGAGCGGCAAATATACGCCTGAAGGGGCAGGCTTGTCAGTGAAATGGGTGAAAATCTAGAACACCTGCAGATATCCAAACTTTAAGTCACATGTACAACTATACATCATAACAGATTCATTGTGGTAAGTTTTAACTTATTCCAATGAAAATTGTAGAAGGTGCTAACGGACGGACAGGCAGACGACTGGGGCCATAATATAATACGACCCTTCAGGCGTATAAAAAAGATGAGTCCCCTTTCTGATATTAAAATCTTGTTCAAGTTTAAAGTAAACATCTTCAGATGGTATTGCATTCAATTCACAAACAGCAAAAAGTTTTGACCCATGTCGGCCTGCGCAGAATGCACACGCTGACATGGTTCGATATGTTTTGTTAATGTAATTGACCCCTATTCACAAAGCATGACTCGTTTGGGATTGTTGGTGGCAACAAAATCTTTATATCGTACCTTCGATGCTGCCTTTTTCTTTTTAGGGATGAATTCCTCTTCACTCATATCGGAATCTATGTTCTTAGATCGTTTTGTGGTCGTCTTTTTCTTTGGCTGATCATCTTCGCTTTCACTGTCAGACCAGGGTTGTTTCTTTTTCTTCGCTGCTCCTGCAGCCTTCTTGGGCTTATCTGCTAAAGAAGAGAGAAATATATGTAGTATCCTGCTATACATGCGTAGTAAACCAGAGCTTCACAAAGTGGAGCATTTTTACCCCTGAAGGGGCTTATCTGTGAAATGTATTAAAATCTAGAATGCCTGCAGATATCCAAATTCTAAGTCACATGCACATCTATAGATCACATCAATCCATTGTGGTAAGTTCACACTTATACCAATTTAAACTATAAGAGGAGTTGATCACACAAGAAATTGCTATCGGACTGACAGACAGACTGACAGACGACCGAGATCATAACATTATATGACCCTTTGGGCTTATAAAAAAGGACTTACTACAATATATAGGAATACTTTTATCGTTGAAAGAAAAAACGAACATTGTACAAATTTACCCTTTACCACGAAATTTCAACTACCCCCTAGTGGAAGGCTTTTGAAAACATTGTGGGAAAGTGACTCAATATGATGAAATTAGTCTGTGATAGGGTAGAAAACATTGTAGGAAAATGAGAAAATGCTGGTTACCAGCATTTTCTCATTTTCCCTCACTGTTTTCAAATGCTTTCTGCTCCAGGGTTGTTGCAAATAGGGATTTTGTGGTAGTGAGTTTAACATTGTTAAAATGTTGGGATTTGTGTTAGTACAGAGAGGAAGTATTGTTCACAGGGACCGATTTCTCATTTTTTTCCAAAGTTTTTTTTTTCAGTTGGAAATATGATTAAACATAGAATCTGTTTGTTTCACAAGAAAAATTTCAGCACAGTCATACACATCTTTATTCCAGGAAGCAACAGCAAGAAGTCATTTTACCGTTTTTCTCAGCTTTCTTTTTTGGAGCCTTGGGTTTCTTTTCTGCAGGCAGCTTCTTTTCCGCTTTGGGCTTTTTGTCCTGTTTAGGTTTCAGTGTATTTACAGGTTTAAACAAGAGATCATTGTTTTCCTTGTCTTTGCTGACTGATTCTGCATCACTACTGTCATCAAACATGATGGGCTCGGAGGCTGAAGATGAATAGATATTGTCTTCTAACACTGCTTAACTCTTTACCAAACGACAAAATGTTGGACTAGTCCAAATTGAAAGCAGTTGCAAACGACGAAAAAAATGTGAATGCAAAATTGAAATTTCATTTGGAAAGGCTAGAAAACATTGTGGGAAAAGGAGAAAATGCTGGTTACCAGAATTTTCTCCTTTTCCCACAATGTTTTCAAAAGCTTTCTCTTTAAGGGTTGGATTGTGTGGTGAACAATTAAAGATTTTAAGTCATATCATGGCCGTCAGTGTACCTATGAATGCGTTCCTAGCTTTCTCACACCAGGATCGACACAACTTTCTTTCAAAATTACTGACCACTTTTCCCATAAGCATCAGAGGTCAGAGGCAAAAATTCACTGGAAAGAAAGCTTTTCAAAAACTTTACTTCTACAAGGTTATAACAACATAAACTAGATCTTAAAGATATTTACCCTCCACTTGCTCAATGAATTATATGGAACACTCCAGCCATTAGTAAAACCCCAAATGTTGCGATTTCATGTTATTTATCAGGGAAAATATGGCCTTATCAGACAGTGTAGATTCAAGATCAGACTGCACGTTCTGTGCAGTCTGATCTTAATCTACACTGCAAAAGTTCAGGGAGTCTTGCCTAGCAGCCTAGAGGTAAAATCGCTCACCAGATTTGACTGGGGATGGACTGGATGAATTCTGTGATGTTTTGTCGGACGAGGTCTGTCCAGTAATCCTCAACCATTCGTCATCATCGTGTACCATGGGTGCTGGCTGATCATCGGAGGCTGGGAAATCATCCTCGTCAGAATCAACGATGGGTTTAGATTTGGGTGCAGGTTTTCTACAAATAATAAAGCTTGATAGTACACTACGAGCCTGAAATCTTTTACAATAGAACACACTTTTAGACTTGTAAAACCAAATTAAAAAGCGATTCTAGCTATTGTTCACCCCTTTTCCATGTTTTCAAAAGCCTTGTTCATCCAGCAATAAATATATACAACTGTTTGAAAGAGAAAGAAAGGCAATCTACTCTTGCACAGAAGTTTTTTATTCAATTTAATATTGTTCTATTTCAACACTGATTTAACGCTTTACCATACAATAAAATTCTAGACCTGTCCAACAGCCAGTGGCTTGGAAAGAAAATTATGCAGAACTCTGGTAAAAGGGACACCAGGAGAGCAAGAACAGGTCCACTGGATTCCACGATATGTCTGAAATAATGTTTGCACAAGATTTGACTCTTTACAAAACAGCATAATTTTGGACTGGACCAAATTGACAGCATTTGTAGACAACAATTTAATTGTTGCTTTCGTGATGATCTCTGTCTTTGATGGAGTAGGAAACATTGTGGGAAAAGGAGAAAATGATGGTCACCAGCATTTTCTCCCTTTCCCATAATGCTTTCAAAGTCCTTCTTCTTCAGGGCCATTAAAATTCAAGATTGTATGATAACCGCTTAAAAGCCTTCAAGGTCCTTAGAATTGTTTGGCAAAGTGCTAAAGCCCCAGACCTTTTCTATTTTTTCAACTTTTTCATAACTTTACACCTAAACAGCTGAAACCATTCTTGTAAAATAGGTATGAGCAACGTGATTAAAAGTCTGACATAGAAATAAAACAGATAACATTGTAGTAAAAGCAAAAAATAGCTCATTTACCATTAACCCTTTACCACACAGCAGAATTTTAGACCTATCCAACTCGACAGCATATGCAGACGATAATTTCAGGGTGGCTCAAATGATGTAATTTTTCTCTGACAGAGTGGAAAACTTTATAGGAAAAGGAGAAAATGCTGGTAACCAGCATTTTCTCCTTTTCCCATTAAGTTTTCAAAAGGCCTCTTTCTCGGGGTCATAAAGAGTCTTCATTGTGTGGTAAAGGATTAATAACCATAACAAGATTGGAATCTGACAAAAGGCATTCACAAAATCCGACATTCTCTGAATAGAACTATGATGACTAAATACATACAAGCCATCCTATTGCATCTAGAGCTATCACTAAATCTGATTATACTCCCCACCAGCTCCTTGTCACAAAAACAGATCCTTGTTACAGAATGCAGATTGGTTTAGTACAAAAGTAAGAGTTGAAAAAGTTCAAGGGGAGATGATTCCGTAACAAATCGCAGAAGGGTCATGAAAATTGCACAGGCACAACTTCACACATATATATGTGTGTGTGTGAACTATGTGTGTAAATTTGAGTTCAGAACCTTAAAAGGTGTTGGAGTATTGGTCGGACAAATTTGTGTCAACAGACAGACAGCCATGGTGATTCCAGTATACCCCCCCTCCACTTCGTTGTGGGGGATATAACACGCCATCCTATTGCAAAAGGGGGGGGGGGAACGGAACTCTGTGATGCAGTATACCAAGTATATGCATTTTGCCCCCTTTTTACTGAGCATGAGTCAAACATGCGGGGGGGGGGGAAAAAAAAAAAAAAAAAAAAAAAACCATACTGAGCAGGTGCTTTTTTCGCAGGCTTTTTGGTAACACCGTAATCCGAGTCGTCTCCACTGTCCGAGACTTTGTAAGAATCTTCGTCTTCGTCAATGTCCATCTTGTTGCTATTGGTAACTTTGTTGTTGGTACTTACGACTCCGTCATCACTTTCAACAGTCTCCTCTTCACTGTCCATTAAGTAGTTCACCTTTTTGGCCGCTGAAAAATTAAGACTGATTCACTTGATACTTGATATTCCTGCATTTTATGAATTAACTCTTTCTCACAGAAAAAAGGAGAAAATGCTGGTAACCAACATTTTCTCCTTTTTCCACAAAGTTTTCTGCCTTTTCAGGGACATCTCTCATCTTTTGAACAACATTTAATTTGTTGTTTGCAAATACTTTGAAACTTAACCAGTCTAAATTTTTGTCATTTTCTAAAGGTTTGAAGAAAAATATTGAGTGTTTAACCCATTACCACATAAACGAAATTTTAGACCTATCCTAATTGACAGCATTTGCAGATCATGACAATTTCAAACTGGCTGAAATGGTGCAATTCTGCTCTGATAGGGTAGAAAACTTTGTGGGAAAAGGAGAAAATGCTGGTTACCAGCATCTTCTGCTTTTCCAACAATGTTTTCAAAAGGCTTCTTTCTAAGGGGCGTTAAACGTCATCATTGTGTGGCAAAGGTTTAAATCTGTTTCCAACATTTTTAGTGATATGATAACAGCAGCCAGCACATGTACTAGTATCCATGTTTTCCTTAAATTTCCTTATAATTTCTTTACACATCACTTTCAGCCACCGGCTGCTCCCTCTGAGTGAGGCAATCCAAACCATATGAAGTGGTATCACACAGGTTTTTAACCACATGGCAATGACTATCATCAATCCTCAATAAAGAGTTTGTCTTTGAAGTTTACCAAACAAGCTACTACGTTTGTCCGAGGAACAGGTATTTGAAAATGTGGAAATAAGAGAAAAAGTTGATAACAAACCTTTCAAAAGAAGCACTTGCTCCTTTTCCCACAATGTTTTCTAAACTATCAAATATCAATTCCACATTTGAGCCACATTTAAATTGTTGCCTGAATATGCTTTCAGTTTGGACAAGTCTTGCTTTTTGTTGTGTAGTAAAGTTTTGATAAAAATTTAAAAAAAAAAAGTGAAAACATTAAAGGAAACCGAGAAAATTCCTGTTACAAGCATTTTCTCCTTTATCTACAATATTTTCCACCCTGTCAAATACCAAGTCTGTGATTTAAGCCACATTTAAATTATTGCCTGCAATGCTTGGACAAGTCTGACTTTTTGTTGTGTGGTATAGACAATAGAGTTTGGAAAAAGGCCTTTCAAAAACATTGTGGGAAAAGCAGAAAATGCAGGTAACCAGCATTTTCTACTTCTCCCACAATGTTTTCTACCATGTCAGTTACTAAGTCCGTGGTTTGAGTCACAGTTCAATTATTATGCTTTTAATGCTTTTTTACAAGCCTTTTTTTTCAAGTTGTAAAGAGTTACAAAACAAGGGGAAGGAATGACCGACCTGCTCGTCTAGGCTCAGCCTTTTCCCTCGAGTACACGCCTTCTAGAAAACTTCCGTCCATGTCGTTGTCGGACAAATCACTTTTATCTGAGGCTTCGGAGTCAGACCAAGGATTTCTCTTCTTTCCTGCCTTCTTCTTAGGAGAGCTGCCACTGCCCTTTTTAGCTCTAGGAACTGTGGAACGTACAGTTGTGATGACATAATCAATGCTTGATGGCTAGTTTGCAATTCTGAATATTGATTTCACCTGTTACCACACAATGCCAACTTTTGATGACACTGAGAAAAAAGCTTTTTGAAAACGTGGGAAAATGAGAAAATGCTGGTAACCAACACTTTCTCCTTTTCCCACAATGTTTTCTAACCTTCCTGATACAAATTTCAAATTTTCAGTCACTTTTTTTTTTTTATGTCTGCAAATGCTTTCAATTTTGACCAGTCTAAATTTGGTCGTTTGTTCATGAGTTAATGCTAATGATCTTAGCAAATCTGATGGCAAGTCTATGAACTGACAACATGAATTTAGGAAAGATTTATGACAAAATTTAAGACAAATCTAGGGATAAACTGTTTGCAGACTAGTAAAGCAATCTTAAGGGACACTTAAAGATTTCATTATAAAGGCTATTTCAAGCAAAGTTCTTTTCTTAAATTCAAACATAAATAAAGGACAAAAGCAGGTCAAAGTTCTGAACTCTTTTCCTGTTTCTGTTCATTAACAAAGTCATTTTAAACATTTATCAAGAAATCTTTTTGCTGACCCCCAGGAAAAACCTTTTGAAAATATTGTTCCTTTTTGATTAAAAACCTGTTACTGGTATAACCTTTTACAAAAGTTCCTGTGTTCTAAACATTCCTAAAGCCTTCTGAAAAATGCCTTTTAACTTTTTGCCGTACGATCCTGACTTTAAATGACCCCAAGAAAGACGCATTTTGAAAACATTGCGGAAAAAGGAGAAAATGCTGGTAACCGGCATTTTCTCTTTTTCCCACATTGTTTTCTACCAAGCTGGAAAACAAATTTCAATTATTGAGTTATATTTGTCATCTGCAAGTGCTTTTCAATTTGGACCAGTCTAAAATTTTGTCATTTGGTTAACTACATTGCTTTCTGACCTTTCAAAAACAAATCACCTCATTCGAGTTCCAATTTATTTGTCATCAGCAATTTTTTTTTCAATCTAGAATAATCTAACTGGAGTCTAACAACATTTACCTTTTTCAGGTTTGGGCTCCTTCTCTTTCTTTTCCTTTTTAGTACCTTTAATAGCATCGACAGGACTGCCCTTCAGTTTCAGCCTCTCTGCAAGAGACATTGGTTCTTTTTTGTCGTCATCTTCCTCCATCTTTACAAAGTCAAGGATATTTCCGTCACTTCCTTCTTTCTTTCCCTGGAAATACAAACAACATCTATCTGGGTCATTTCATAGATTGACTTCCTTTAAAAAAAAAGTTGTTTTTTTTTTCTTAAGCTTTAAACAGGTAGACCCTCCCAACCCCAAAAACTTTTTAAGCATTTAACAGGTAGAAGATACTATGAGACAAGGGAGATAATGCTGGAAACTGCCTAATTCTTGAATGTTTATAAAAATTTCTTATGTTTGTTTGGTGTTAAAGTGTTAACCACACAATCCTAAATTAATGACCCTGAGAACCAAAGTTTTTGAAATATTGACGGAACAAGACAAATGCTAGTTACCAGCATTCTAGACTTAAATACTGCTTACAATCATTTTCTACTTTTCCCACAATATTTTCAAAGACCTCTACCTCGGGGTCTTAGAAGCTCAAGATTTGGTAAAAAGCAAAAACCAAAACTTACCTTAGCTTTAAGTCGTTTAATAGCCTCTTTTTCTGCCTTTACTTTAATTGCGGAGTCAACTCGGGGCTCCACTCTTCGTCCAACAGGAGAGGGTAAGGCCTCTTGGAGAAGTTTCTTTGCTCGACCACCCTTCGTCTTGACCACTTTTTCTGTCTTAAAGCTACCCATTTCATCTTCTTTTTCCTTCTGTTCTACTCTCTATATTAAAACAAAATCATTATCATTAATATTTTAACCCTTATCCTGTGATAAAACTAAAATGAAATTTTCATTTCAATAGTAGACAACCAAAATACTGCTATGTAAAAGTTATGTTTTGGGGAGAAATATCTCCTAATCGGACAGTGTAGATCCAAGATCAGACTGCACATTCTGTGCAATCTGATCTTGATCTACACTGTCCGCAAAAGGTCATTGAGTCACCCTAATCAGCCAAAGGGTTAATATAATAATTATGATCTAAAATAAAATTTCAAGAGATTAATCTTTTACAACAGAATCTTAAGAAAATCTCTGCAAAAAAGCAATCACAGACTATAATCAAATGTAGCTGAAATTATAAGATTTGTCTATGAAACAGTAGAAAACACTGTTAGAAAAGGAGAAATTTTTCCATCAGGGTATGAAAAGACAAGATCATTTGATTGAGTAGCCACTAGTGGTGAAGAGTTAATACCTCCATGTAGCAATTTTAAGACTTGTTAAGTCTTTAAATTTTCCCTCTAAATGGTTAAATACCTTTCATAAACACTGGTTCAGGCAGGCCCACAGAAAACAAAATGAAATGGAGAAGGGGTAGGGGGCAGGCACAAGTCTCGAATAAAGTATGATCTGGTCCCAAAGGCCAGAATTTTTGGGGTACTAGTATTAACACTAGTAAAATAATTGGGGGAGGGGGACACGCCCTGTTCCAACGGGCCTGTTAGCCAACCTTGACCTTCAGTCAACTTACATCAAGCTCAGCCAGGAACTCTTCCAAATCGTCTCTCCACAACTCGGATGGCGTTTTCTTCCGTAGGTCCGACAACTCTTTGGCCTTCGCATCTCTCTTGCCGCAAAGCTCATCTTTCTTTTCCTTTGTCAGATTCCACAAGGGCATGCTGAGAATGTAATTAAAGTCTGGTCCACCTTCGCTGGTTTCCTCCTCCTCTTCTCTGTTTAGCTCTTCATCAATCATCTGATGGAAAGTGAAATGTATTAACTCTTTACAAAACGACAACATTTAGGCCGGTCCAAATTGAAAGCATTAGTAGATGACAAAATAAACAAAACTAAAAAATTGAAATATGTTTCAAGCGGGGTAGGAAACATTGTGGGCAAGAGAAAATTCCGGTTACCAGCATTTTCTCCTTTTCCCACAATGTTTTCAAAAGGTGTCTGTCTCAGGGTCATAAAAACCAGGGATTGTTTGGTAAAGGGTTAACATAATGGAAAGATGAATGTTTGTTTGGTACAGATTATACCATGTTTTAATCTTCACCAAACAATGTGGACTTTTAGCTCTTTACCAAACATAAAAATTTTGGACTTGTCCAAACTGAAAGCATTTGCAGATGACAAAATAAATGTGAATCAAAAATTGAAATTTGATTTGTTAAGGATAGAAAGCATTGTGGGAAAAGGAGAAAATGCTGGTTACCAGCATTTTCTCCTTTTCCCACAATGTTTTCAAAGGGTTTCTTTCTCGGGGTCGTTAAAAGCTGGGATTGTGTAGTAGAGAGTTAACAACCTTGAGAAAGAAGACTTTTGAAAACATTGTTGGAAAAGGAGAAAATACTGGTGACTCACATTTTCTTCTCCTCCCACATTTCTTTTTACAGTTAAAGACAACTTCTATGATTCAAGCCAAATTTTCATCTCAAGACACTTTGGGTTAGGACATTATTTCCAATTTGGACTGGTCTAAAGAGGTATTAAACCTTCAACAGAGAACAAAATTTAAGCATTGGCCAACTCCTAAGCATTTGCAGACAACAATTTCAGTGTGGTTCAAACGGTGTAATATTTCTGTCATAGGGTGGAAATATTGGGGGAAAAGGAGAAAATGCTGGTTACCAGCATTTTCTTGTTTTACCACAATGTTTTCAAAGGGCTTCTTTCCCAGGGTCGTTAAAAGTCCACATTGAGCAGTACAGGGTTAGGAATACTATAAAGCAGGGTTGTGTTGCGTAACTGAAAATGATTATAGTTAAAACTAAACGTTAAGCAAACAATCAAATATTTGATCCCTAAAATCAATAAATGGACCCTTAATTTTCTTTACAACTGCCTAAATTTTTTTTTAAAGGTTTGTGAAACTTGTACAGATCTTAACGATTATAGATGGGTCATTTGTAAACAAGAACACATTGTGGCACATGACCACACACTTACCTTTATAACTTCCTGTTATTGAAGTGCAGTAAAAGAGAAATAAGAGTAACACCTTAATGTACTTATTACTTAGAAGAATCAATCTGAATGAGACAACTTGAAAAAATCTATGTAAATCATGAAAATTTGACACTATGTAAACCTTTGAGCACTAAAACAAACATACAGCATTTTTTTGTATAGAACTATGACAAAAATAATTGTGATTTCAATTTCCTTTTACTATAATGTTTAAGCAAAGCGCACAAAGTACATCAAAGATCAGACTGCATGTTTGCAGGTCAGAATACAGCTTATGGAGTACAGAATGCATATTACAAATTCTAAATTTAAGTCATGATTGTATGACTGATTGTATGGTGTTTTAACGCCATTGTCAACGTTATTTCAGTTATATTGTGGCAGCCACTGCATCTATCCATGCTTTCCTGAGTCTTCTTTTCCCAGTACTCCTCACAATATTCTTTCCAAGCCACTGGCTGCTTTCCCATATAACCACCGTGGAAACAATAGTCAACAGTGAGAAAAAAGATATTGGCAAAGCAAAGGTTCAAACCAGAACCACCCTCTTCTCAAGTCCTTTACTCTACTGATTGACTTAATTGGGCCAGGCAAGTTGTAAGTGCACCCTTTTACAATTTCAATCTAAGTAACTAATGTACGTAAAAATTTGTTTCAAGCAATTTTTCTTACCTTTCCCTTATTCTGAGCTTCCTTCCACGCTTTCACGGGGTCCGAGTCGTATCCACGACGAACCAGCATGTCAATCAAATCTTTCTTCTTTTTGTTCTCTATATGATAAATTTGTTTTGTGTTAAATAACATTTCTAACATTATTGAACTCTTTAGCACACGACCATATGATTTAATTACCCTGAGGTAGAAGGCTTTGGAAAACATTGTGGGAAAAGGAGAAAATGCTGGTAAACAGCATTTTCTCCTTTTCCCACAATGTTTTCTATCCTTCAGAAGATATGTTTCATAATTTAAACCATATTTTTGTCATCTGTGAATGCTTTTCAACTGGGAATGCTTTCATATCTAGAATTTTATAGCTTGTCCAAGATACTACCATAACAAAACTCCTATCATTAGTAATAGATCAGTAAATATGACTGCAGAGCACAATAGGTTCTTCCTTCATTATGAACAAGTTGTGACCTAGGTCGAAGCCTTTTTTTTTTAAACACCTTCAATGTGGCTCAAATGGTGCAATATTAGGACAAAAGTTCTGACCACAAGGATTAGACAACAGGGCCCGTATTCACCAACCAATCTTGAGAATATTCTTAGTGCCTAAGAATTTTTAAGTTTGAAAGTAACACAAATTCTGATTGGCTAAACTGATTGGCTAAACCAATTGGTTTAGCCAATCAGAAGTTGTATTACTTTCAAATACAGAAAATTCTGGAGAATAAAACAATGAATGTTCTTAAGAATGGTTGGTGAATACAGGCCCAGATGTGATTTCCACAGTACATACTCTTTAAAGATCAGTTTTAGGGCGTATTCCTTTCGCTACTCTGAATACTCCGAACATGTTCTAGGTCAATGAAGTATTTCGGAACACTGTGCCATGTTCCTCAAAACATGTTCTGACTGTTCTAATCCAATCGAGGTGTAACGTACCTGCTGATCGGTTGCTAGGTGATTCAAGTCAGCTGAAAGACGGACAATTTTTCAAGGCAAAATTTGCAATTGTTCTTTTTTACGATATGAATACCATAAATAGGGGTATAGCAGACTTGTCTCTACTCTCTCTCTGCAGCTAATCATATTCTCAACTAACACAGTAGCTCTTGCAACAGACATCATGCCAATGTACTTTAATTTCGATATGGTTTAAAACAATGTTCCGAACATGTTCCATTCAGAATATACTTCCGGAACAGTGTATTGTGTTCTGAAATATTCCTTTCGCATGTTCCAGAACAGCATTCCAGAGCACAGAACATTGTGCCAGAACAGGTGAAAGGATTACGCCCTTAGTTCTGTAAGATTCAAGCCATGACCTTATCCCTGACACAAGATCCCCAAGTTTTACAGTGGTCCAAACTACTCCCAAGACAAACATTCTGACAGAGTTTTATGAGTATTGGAGTGAAAATTATAGTCTTTTGGGTGACACAGAATCCTTACCTATTGTGACAGTTCCCTCGATCTTCTCCAGAATAAACCTGGCGATGTTATCCAGTTTGAGAGATTCTGCTGCCAACATTCCCTCTAAGTAAGCCTTGCGTTTTCTGTACATTTCCATTCTGAGTTCAAAGAACTCCAATAAAATTTGCTCCACCCTGTCATATCTCTTCACACAACCATTTACGTCAAATAGCACCTACAATTCATAATTATAAACTAGAGCTATCACCAATCATGATTACACCCCCCCACCAGCTCCTTGTCACAAAAAACATGTCTTTGTCACAGAATGCAGAATGATTTAATACAAAAGTAAGAGTTGAAAAAAGTTCAAGGGAAGATAATTCTGCAAAAAAATCGCAGCAAGGTCATGAAAATTGCACATACACAACTTCATAAATATAGGAACCCTGTGTGTAAATTCAACTTAAGAACATGAAAAACTGTAGGAGTATTGCTCCGAACAAATTTGTGTCTACGGACGAACGGAGAGATGGACCAACAGCCATGGCGATTCCAGTATACCCCCTCCACTTCATTGTAGAGGGGGTGGGGGGATGGGGGGGGGGGGGGGATGGGGGTGTTATAATAAGCCTATGTGTTGCATTATGCCAAGCAAGGTATGACATAATTTTGGCCCTATGAAATCCTTTTTTCCTATTTACTGGCTGCATACTGGGGTAGAATGGTCCTTGGATAAGAACAAAATTTTTCCAAACGCAGAAAGTATCAACCTAGGCCAACCCAACTAAAAATAAAATTGTCTTTGGAAGGAAAGAAAAAAATTGTGGGAAAAGGAGAAAATGCTGGTAACCAGCATTTTCTCCTTTTTCCACAATTTTTTCAAAAGCTACATATAGTGAAACTTATCTTTAAAAGG
The DNA here is from genome assembly GCA_943736015.1 of Tridacna crocea. NCBI lineage: Eukaryota > Metazoa > Mollusca > Bivalvia > Cardiida > Cardiidae > Tridacna > Tridacna crocea. Next base: position 1,530,560 of record OX031073.1, read on the forward strand.
AATAAAAATGTTGTAGGAATTGAAGAACATGCTGGTTACCAGCATTTTCTCCATTTTCCACAATTTTTTCCAAGCTTGTTTGGTCAGAATTGTTAAAACTCATAAATGTGACCCATCACGCAAGAAGGGACCTTCTGGGAACTGCGCCAAGTGTCAACACAGGTCAGACTGGGCGAATTGCACAGGCTGATCAGGGTTGACACTTTTTGCTTTAATGACATTTTCTGTATGAAAAGTGGTCATTGTACTTTATTATACAGTCATATACAGTATTTTTTTAAACTTTCAACTTAAACTGACCTGCACTATTTTTTATTTGTTTTCATCTAACTGATGTACAGAATTCCCAGATGGTCCCTTTTTGCATGATGGGTCACATTTGTGTTACGAGTTCAGTGAAAGGTTCAAAAACACAAGGAAAACCTACCATAGAGTTTGTAGTAATGGTTGTTTGGAGTTTGAATGCTTTATGGAGACCCTGGTCCTCGCACTGTGACAGTTTCTCTGGGGTCATCTTACACACAAACTTGACTGTTGTGTCTGTATGATACTCTTTGTAGTCTCTGGAAAAATAAACAAAAGTAACAAAGCCTGAATAGCAAGAAATATTTGTGATCTATCATACAAAAAAGGACCTGGGAATTGCGAAAAGTGTCAACAACGGTCAGACTGCGCAGACTGACCAGGTCGACACTTTTAGCTTTTTATGAATATTTTCTGTATGAAAAGTGGTCATTCTACCTTTCTATACCATCATTTTTCAACTATCAACTAGGAGAAACTGATTGTACAACTGATAGCTACTTGGTTTGCTCTTCCCATTACAAAGCGATAATCGATTGTGTTTTTAAACCAATTGCAAAACACTACTACTCACCATATGAAACAGACAACATAATTAGATGCCAACCCTTAGCTGTAAAAGCTTTTTCAGTCAAAATTCTGGGTTGACAAGGGGCATAACTATGTCAAAAATATATTGATTTACCTGACCTTCTAATACAAGCTTCCCATTTAACAATAAACTAGAAGACAAGTTTGAAGTAAATATTTTTAACCCTTTATTCCATAGTTACTCATTTCTACGCATTGCTTGTAAGAGGCTTTGGAAAACATTGTGGCAAAAGGTGAAATTGCTCATGACGAGCAATTTCACCTTTTGCCACAATGTTTTCTACACTATCAAAAGGTGTCATATACACATAAGAAATGACTTTATCCTTGCTCTTATTTAGGGTCAATTAGAGATACCCATAAAAATGCCTCATGGGGTAAAGGGCTAATACAAGAAGACATATAATTCAAACATTCTGCACGACTATGCTGTCAAAAGGACTGATATTACATCCCCTTTAACCCTTTACCAAACAATCCCTGCCTTTTGAAAACACTGTGGGGGAAATTTTATCTGAAATACCTTGTAACATACAATTTCTTCTTTTTGGCAAACCATCCCTAACCGATCGAGAAAATTCAGAATTATTTGTATCAGTCCATGAGTATATTCAACAAACTGGCCGATTTACTTGATATAAGCAGGGTTCGAAATTCCCATATATTTACTCGCAAAATGCAAGCCAGAATTGGAAAATGAGAGTTGAAATTTCAAGCACTTGCAAAAAAATGCGAGTGCAAATTATTGAAAAACAATTACCAAATATGTACTAATCTTCATATGTAAAGACACAAAAAAAAAAGGTAATTCTTTCCGTTCTGGGTAAACGTCGGTCATATCGCACTGAGAATTTACCCTTCGACGGCTGTTGATAATTTTACATGTCGCCATTGAAGCCTAGAGCTAAGTTGTCGTTCATTATCTGAGTTTCATGAGGCAGGTGCGTTCGTCTGCACTCACAGCCGATACCGAGGTTTTGCGTTTTTTATACAGAAAAAACGGTAGGCGAATTCAATCTCTGATTTGAAACAAAAACATGTGTCGATCTTTCGTGAAAAGATAAATTATTATGCACAAATAGCTACGAGAAGCAAGTTGGACGTGGTGGACTCGCTAAACCAGTTACCGGACACACAGATATTCGGATGTGACACGTCCATATTAATTTACAAAATCGTCCACCATTGTAAGTTTTATAGAAATTTAACTTGGCATTAGAACAGAAATTCAAATGGAATTGAACTGATTGTTAAATGAGGGTTTTATGTCAATTAAAATTCCTTTTGTTTGGTTGTTGTCTCGTTTGACACGTTACGTAATAGAATAGAATTGAACAGTTTGTACCGGCTATTTGTTCTTTACAATTCGTAGGCAAGCTGAGCTTAAAAAAAATGCAAGTCCAGTTTTAATTTTGCAAGTGGAAGTAAAAGCTACTTGCTAAAATTTGCAAGTGGATAAAAAAATGAAATTCGAACCCTGATAAGTATACTTTCGTATGCTCTGATCTTTCCTTTTTATTATGCTGAGCAAATGGACAAAATCTCTATCTGTCTGTCTGTCTGTCTCTCCCTCTATCTCTATCTGTTTCTTGTGTATTATAATTAGTTGCGTGAACACTTGTAAATTTATTTTATTGTAGGGGGAGGACCGATTTCTAAGTTGTTATAACTTGTGAACCAACCCCATTTCCATGCAAACTTGAGGGAAAATAAATATATTTAAACTAATTCAATTTCTCCGTTTAGCGCAATGTCTCCCACAGTCATCTGATAATCATCAAACAAAGTCTAAAATAGTGATGTTTTCTTGAAAAAAAATAAGAAAATAGCGGGTACACAAAGCGAACTTACGAAAGAATAGCCTTTTCATTGTCCGTGCCCGACAACATGGGTTCAATCACAGTCTCCTTGTAGTTTTGCGTCCAAGTTTTAATAGGCAACTCAGTAATTTCAACTGTGTCATCATCAATGACAGAGATTTCTCCACTGTTCAGATATTTGTTTTCAGCAATCTCCAGTATACTACCTTTGAAGTTTTTGTAGTTTGGCAGCTGCAATGATATTTTGTCAGAGACTTCCACAATGAAATAGTACATTTCACTGGTATTCTATGTTACTTGTAAAGGAGCCATGCTCTATTAAAAGGGAGGAAAAATACCAACAAGGGACTGTATCCCTCTACCAGACAACAAAATTTTAGCCCAAACCAAACTGAAAGCATTTGCAGACTAAAATTTCAATGTGGCTCAAATGGTGCTATTGTTTACTGATGGGGTAGAAAACATTGTGGAAAAAGGAGAAAATGCTGGTTACCAGCATTTTCTCCTTTTCCCACAATGTTTTCAAAAGGCTACTTTCCAAGGATAGTCAAGTCGTCATTGTGTGGTAAAGGGGTATTCACCAACCATTCTTGAGAATATTCTTAGTCTAAATCTCCAAATGGTTTAGCCAATCAGAAGTTCTGTTACTTTCAAATATAGATTGTAAGAAACAAAACTTCTTATTGGCTAAACCGAATATATAGTTTAGCCAATCATAAGTTGTGTTACTTTCAAATATAGACAATTCTGGAGAATGAGACAAAGAATGTTCTTAAAAATGGTTGGTTCATACAAGCCCTGGTCACCCTACCCAATTAGCAGAGGCTTTTGATCAATTTTTCATGTCGAAGCTGCTGTACGACAAACTGGATTTTATCGATCCATAATTATGCAATGAATTGCTTGATATAATGCTCATGGAGATCCACTAGATCCCCTTTTGATAAACAGAATTTGCGTTTATTTATTGTCACCACCAGTTTCCCATATGGGCAACATCCTCTGAAGGCTGTTAGTTTTGTTTGATTGAATTTGTGTTTATTTATCGTCGCCATTGGTTTCCGATACGAGCAAAGCTCCCTGAAGCCCATTAGTATTGTTACGAGGGATAGTACAGATACAGGATGAAGCCCATCTTAAGTCATGCCTGGTTCTTTAACGTGCCCTGTGTATAGCACCGTCACACGGGACCTCGGTTTAACCTCTCATCTGAAAGGCTATTAGTAATTTTAGATGGCCAGCCGTGGGGATCGAACCCACACCCTCATGATCACAAGTCTTACGCTCTTACTAACTGAGCTATGCAGGCTGTTCAATGCCCTTTTCTAGAGCATGGGTCAACATATTTTATATACAACAGCAGAGCTACAGCTAAGAGGGAGCGATGGCATTCTAAATTCATTACTCTCTTCGAAACCTATCTTGTGGGTACTTATTAGAATCATCTCATTGAGACAATTCTAATGAGTACCTGCAAGATTTTTTTTTTCAATTTTGAAATCAAAATCACTCCCTCTATCTGGAGCTCTGTAACAGTATGTTTGTTGTTGAATTGATATCTATACAATAGTTACTGGACCTATTCAGGCTTTTTCTGAATTTCTGTTACAGCACTGATCACAAAATTCTTCACATGCCATCGACTTCTCGCATAACTTTGTCAAAATATATATTGTATATATTATATATATTGTTATGAAAAGGAATAAATCATGTTGTACCAGGTCACAAGTCCGATGCACTAACCACTAAGATAAATGACCAGGCCTAACTAGAGCTATCACTAAACATGATTATAACCCACCCCCCCCACCAGCTCCTTGTCAAAAAAACAGGCCTTTGTCACAGAATGCAGAATGGTTTAGTACAAAAGTAAGGTGTTGAAAATGTTCAAGGGAGGATAACTCCGTAACAAATCGCAGCATGTTCATGAAAATTGCACATGCACAACTTCATATATATTTAGGAACCGTGTCTAAATTTGAGCTCAAAACGTGAAAAATGTAGGAGTATTGCTACAGACAAACTTGTGTCTATGGATGACGGAGGGACAGACATCCATGGAGATTCCAGTATACCCCCCTCTACTACGTTGTGGGGTTATAAAAAGACTATAAAGTCAAATTACACTATTAGAGGTACAGATGTCGTCTACAAATGCTTTCAATTTCGAGAAGCATAAACTGTTGTCAACAGTGTTGTAAACAGTAAATTTACCATTGGTAGTGGATCATCACCGTCCAATAAACGTTTCAAATTGGCCACAATTTCTCTGACATCATAGTTGGGTATCTTTGTACTCCAGCCCGTTCCAATACCTTCCGCTCCATTGACTAATACCATAGGTAAAATTGGACAATACCACATGGGTTCAATCCTTTGATTGTCATCGTAAAGAAATTCTAGCAAGGCCTCATCGTGAGGATTGAACACCATCTTGGTGAGTGAGCTACAAAAAAAACCAAGTCATCAGTTAACAATTAGACAACAGAATCTTATACTTGTCCAAATTAAGAGATTTGCAAATGACCAATAAATGTGCCTCCAAGGATAACATTTTTCATTAAGATGGTAGAAAATATAATGGGAAAAGAAAATGTTGGTTACCAGCATTTTCTCCTTTTCCCAAATTTTTAAAAGCCTATGACTTTCCAGGTCAAAAATCAAGACTGCTAGATAAAGGGTTAATTTTTCTCTCCTACATGATATCCCTATCTTTGTGCAACAGAAATTTGACTTTCATACAAGAAAAACTTTACAAAGTAAGATTAACAATGTCCTCAGATTTGTCTTTAGGAATTCCATCCCCTTTTCTTCACCTTTGTTAGGAAAATATGCCCAAGAGAAACTAAATAAATGTTCACCGAATCTTTCTCAAAGTGTGTGTTTTGGATATGACCTGGAGAGAGTATTTGCCACTAAATATTTTCCCAAAATATGATGTTTCAGATATGACCATGAGAATATTTGCATAGACAAATAAATTAGCTCAAATGGTGATTCCTATCTTTAAAAGAGGAGACAACATTTCCGAAAAAGATGAAAAGAATAATTTTTTTCCACTTTCTACATTTTCAGACCCTGTCTTCCTCAAGATCATGAAACCAAAAGACAATTAAGGAAATTATTAAATGACTAACCTCAGCATTGTAAAAATATATCTGGGACTTGAAGCATCTTTCCCGCCATGTAATCTCGTACCAAACTGACCAATGGGCAGCAGCAGATTGAGATTGTTGCTCCCGACAAAGTTCTGTGCCAGATTAATGATTGTGCCCATCAAAGAAACCTACAATTGAAACAATTATCGCTTTACAAGACAAGAATATTTGGGCTTTGTCTTTTCCCACAATGTTTTAGCAGCAGCATGTGGCTGCTGAAGTGCCTTTGAAACAATCGCGGCTTAATCCTATACCACACTATGCCGACTTTTCACGACCCCCAGAAGGCTTTTGAAAACATTTTGGGGAAAGGAGGAAATGCTGGTAACCAGCATTTTCTCCTTTTCCTACACTGTTTTCTACCCTATAAAAAAGGAATTTTATATTCTTAGTAACATTAACCCTTTCCCAAACAATCCCTGGTTTTTACGGGTCTGGAATAGTAGCCTTTTGAAAACCAGCATTTTCTCCTTTTCCCACAATTTTTTCTACCCTATCATATACAGCAATCATTTTTTCAACAAGGGTTGAATTGTCGTCTGCAAATGCTTTCAATTTGGTCTAGTCCAAAACTTTGTCGTTTGGGAAAGGGTTAAATTTATTATCAGCAAATTTATGCCTTCAATTTGTACAAGACTATAACTTTGTCCTCTAGTATACAGTTATTTTAAACATGTTTATTTTACATAGATTGAAAAACAACTAATACTAATCTCTTAAAGCCCATTTTTGGACAACAACTGAGATTAATGGATCAATGACCGATCCCGGATGAGCCCCCATCTTATGAACAAAGTCCGTAACAAAGAAACAAATGAATAAATGCATGGCAGAAATAAGGGACCAGGTGGGATTCGAACCCCAGAACTCCCGGACCAAAGGCCAATACCTTAACCATTGAGCCAAAGAGATATCTCTAAAATGCAGTAGGCAGGTATTGTATTTAAAGGCGACAAAGCCATGCATGAAAGAGTGGTCTCCTGTAACACTCAATACAGAGTTAACTCTTCACCAAACAATCTTGTAGCACTGAATCTGAGAAAGAAAGCATTTAACATAGTGAGGAAAAAAACAATGCATATTCTCCCCTTCGCTACATTTTTTTACCCCTCAAAAAAAAAAATGCTTTCAATTCTGAAAAGCCTAAAATCTTTATCACCTGCTAAAAGTTCAATTCACTTACCTCACCGTGATGATAGGCAGAGAGTTCAGCCACAGAACCTGCCAGCTGCGCTACTTTAATCTCCTTGTTTACGAGATTCCTCTTCAAACATGTAAACAATACTTTTCTCTGTCCTGGTTTTAATCCATCCACCAGTGAGGGGATGGACCGTTCCAAATCCATGTTGGAAAACAGAATCAGCTCTCGGTTGATGAAATCATTGAAGGTGATGTTTCTTGTGTCTTTGCCATATAGATATAACTGCAACAATACATTAAAAGGTCTAATTCTTACATCTTTACAACACAAACGTGGGTTTTCACGACCCTGAAGAAGAGGCCTACTGAAAAAATTGAGGGAAAAAGAGAAAATGCGGGTAACCAGCATTTTCTCTTTTTCTCACAATTTTTTCTACCATTATCAAAGACCTAGTCCACCATATGAGCCAAATTCAATTTGTCGTTTGCAATTGCTTTGAATTTGGACTAGTCTACATTTATGTCATGCGGTAAAGGGTTAAAAATAAATCTTAACAGCCAGAGAGAAAAAAACTCTTGTAAAAATTTTGATAGACTGTAGAATGGTTAAAATTTTGTCAGCTGCGTAAACATAGATTAATTACTGATATATAGAATTATAAAACAAATCAGGGTCCCTGTTCACCAACCATTCTTAAGAACAGTCTTTATCTTATCTTCCAACATTTTCAAGATTTGAAAGTAACAAAATTCTGATTGACTAAACCAAATGGTTTAGCCAATCAGAAGTTGTGTTACTTTCAAAACTTGAAAGCATTTGAGTATAAGACTGAAAGTGTTCTTCAGAATGGTTGGTGAATACAGATCTTGATGTTTGATAATGAGGTCCTCATCCTTCGTTGTTTTCCACAGAAATCTAAAGACAGAAATATTCTTACAGGCGGCAAACCCATCTCCATCCGTCTCTTTCTCTCCTCCATGTAGTTTGTCAGCCATTCTTTTCTTTCCTCAATTTTCTTCTTACTAAAGGCCAGGTTGATAGAAGCATCATCTTCTCCGCCAGAATACTTGAAGTCTATCTTGTGTCGATTCATGTCACTGAAGTACTCTTTGGCTTCTTTTGATGTGCTGGTACCAAGACCTAGAGTAATGAGAGGAATGATAACAAGCTGTGACACAAATTTAATTGTACTTGTATGACATTAAAAATGACTCAGTTGATGAAGTTTTTTATTCTTTTCGCTGCAATGTTTTCAATGGTCTGGAGTACGCTAGAGCTATCACTAAACTTGATTACCCCCCCTCCCCTTTCCACCAGCTCCTTGTTACAAAACGGGTCATTGTCACAAAATGCAGAATGGTTTAGTACAAAAGTAAGAGTTGAAGAAAGTTCAAGGGGAGATAAACTCACAAAAATCTCAACAGGGTCATGAAAATTGCACATGCACAACTTAAAATATATATAAGAACAATGTGTGTAAATTTGAGTTCAGGACCTGAAAAAACTGTCAGAGTATTTCATAGGACAAATTTGTGTCTACGGACAGTTGGACAGCCATGGCGATTCCAGTATACCTCCCTCCGCTTTGTTGTGTGGGGTACAATGAAGATCTAAACTTAACCCTTTACCCCATAAGGCATTTCTATGGTATCTCTAACTGACCCTAAATAACAGCAAGGACGAAGCCATTTCTTATGTGTATATGACACCTTTTGATAGTGTAGAAAACATTGTGGCAAAAGATGAAATTGCTTGTCACGAGCAATATCACCTTTTGCCACAATGTTTTTCAAAGGCTCCTAAAAGTAATGCGTAGAAATGAGTATCTATGGAGTAAAGGGTTAAGATGTTATAAACAGATGGTGTCTACAGAGAAAAGCTGGGTATCCCATATCAGATAATTTTAGACTATCACACTGACCTTCCTGGTGTGTGAAACATATAACTGACTGATATATATATAGAATCTGAGATAAGTTGGTGTTTAACCCTTTCCCAAACAAGAAATTTTAGACTCTTCCAATACCAAGACTTTGCAGACCACAATTTTAGATTTGGAGAACATGGCAGAAAGTTCTCTTAAAGAGTAGAAAACACTGTGGGAACAGGAGAAATTGCTTGTTACGAGCAATTTCTCCTTTTCCCACAGTGTTTTCAAAAGACTCACTGCAGACACATAAAAACCAGGGCTTGTTTGGGAAAGGGTTGAGATTCTGTGTTTTCCCACTTTCACAATTATTTTGGGCATACTTTCTTGCCATCATTCATTTTGGGCAAAAAACTGTATCAAAAACTATTTCACTAGATCTGTATGGGAATACATTCTGTACCACAGCATCATCTCCTTTTTCCATATTCTCCACCCAAATAGAGAACAGTGGTGTCTGTGGTCGTGAGGTAGAGCGTCGGCCTCGTGACCATATGAGTTCGATTCCCGGGAGCGGGTGTCAACTTTGGGATTTTTCATCGGCCCACACATTCAGCGCGAGTACTGGTGTAGTTCCCAGGCAGCAGAATCAAGAGAGATTAGTATAAGTTGTCAGAACTTGTTTCTCAATCGATGTGAAAATAAATATGTTTAAACTAAACAAACTAAATAGAGAACAACAGCTTATTCCGAGCTATTTCAAAATTGTCAGCTGTAACTTTCCATTTGGAAGAGTCAACAATTGTTTTTCTTATCAGGAAAAATATTATTTATCCCTTAGCCAGGTTTAACCAGTAAGAGGCTAGGTGCTTTGCAGTGTCTTGTCAAAAACAAATATAATTGTATCTTAATTCCAAACCTTTGTAGTACTTTATCTTCCATGTGTTCCAGTTGCTAGTTTCGTTTTTCCATTCCTCAAACTCAGGTAAACTGAAGAAAGCTTTTTCTTCCTTTCCTTTAGACACCTGCAATGGTAAAGCCCCTTTTACATTTATCTTGCAACCAGTTCACAATTACCCGTAACACTTGTTTAACCCATTACCGAACGACAATATTTTTGACTGGTCCAAATTGAAAGCATTTGCAGACTACAATTCAACTCTTGCTGAAAAGATGCTTTCTGTCTATGATAGGGTAGAAAACATTGTGGGAAAAGGAGAAAACGCTGGTTACCAGCATTTTCTCCTTTTCCCACAATGTTTTCAAAAGGCTACTACTCCAGACCCGTGAAAACCAGGGTTTGTTTGGGAAAGGGTTAACCCATTACCGAACGACAATATTTTAGACTGGTCCAAATTGAAAGCATTTGCAGACGACAAAATAAAAGTGACTGAAAATTTGAAATCTGTTTTGTGAAGGGTAGGAAATATTGTGGGAAAAGGAGAAACTGCTGGTTACCAGCATTTTCTTCTTTTCCCACAATATTTTCTAAAGGCTTCTTTCTCAGGGGCGTCAAAAGTAGGGGTTGTGTGGTAATGGGTTAACCTCACTAGTCTAAAATTTTAGTCTTGTCCAAATTCAAGGCATGTGAACATGACAAAATAAATGTACCTGAAAAATTGAAATTTGTTTTAGGAAGGGTAGAAAACATAGTGGGGAAAGGAGAAAATGCTGGTTACCAGCATTTTCTCCTTTTCAAACTATGTTTCCAAAAGACCTCTTTCTCTGGGTTGTTAAATGTCAGGATTGCGTGGTAAAGGCAAGAAAGTTTTAATGGCACTCCACTCATATAGTGTCTTGTGAGCTGCTGGAGCCATTGCAGTCGCATGCAGTTGCAACCAATCACAATACACTTTTGGACATGTTTTAAATTCTGACAGGTCTGTATACTACCAAATTACTTGTACTGGGTCATGCAGGTACTTACACAAGTGCTGTACAACCTTGCAAACCCTTGCACAACAAGACACACCAACCATTCTTTGTCCATGATTTTCCAAAATTTGAAAGTAACAATTAGGTTTAGCCAATCAGAGGTTGTGTTACTTTCAAATTTGGTTTAGCCAATCAGAGGTTGTGTAACTTTCAAATTTGTTTAGCCAATCAGGTTTTGTTACTTTAAAATTTTGGAAAATCTGGAGAATAAGAATAAGAAAATTTCAGCATTTTGCAATTCTGACTCACATTTTGCGATTCTGACTCACATTTTGCAATTCTGACTCGCATTTTGCAATTCTGACTCGCATTTTGCAAGAAAATACATGGCAATTTCAAATGCAGCATAAGAGAAAAAACAAACCTTCACAATAGGTGTAATAAACTCCACCATCACATTCTGTTTGAGAAGTTCAGGCCAATAATGGTGTATGAAGTTGATGAGCAACCCTTTGATATGTGACCCGTCCTGGTCCTGATCTGTCATGATCATAATTTTACCGTATCTCAGCGTCTTTAACTTGTCAATGGAGTCGTACTTCTGTTTGAACTGTAGCCCCATAATCTTGATGATATTGTTGATTTCTGCATTTTCCATGATCTATAAAGATAAGGTTACAAACTTATAGCCTGCTGTTCATTATCATAGGTATCTTATACATTAAGTCTAGCCTGATCTGTACACTCTGCCTAACTCAGAGGTGAGGTATTGTATTTAAACCGAGATTAACCCATGCATGAAGGAGTGGTCTCCAGGGTTTTAGTCTGACAGTTCATTTTGCGGGTCCTTGGGACTCGACTTCTATGATTATGGGAGTCCTGGCTTAAAAATTGGGAGTCCCTTGGTTGTACAAATTTGAATACCCATACCTATTATTTTTTCCATATATTTGAATTTCAAAACGGGTTAAATAAAAAAAGAGAAATATTTCAAGCATCTACAGACGACCACTCCCGTCTGCTATGGATCTATATTTTCACTTCATAAAACTTTTTTTTTTAACTTATGAACGGAAATATAGCTTCCAATTATTGCTTTACACAGAGATTTTTGTAAATTCACTGTTTAAATTCATTATTGCAGATGAGAAGATAGTTTTAAGTCCCCCTGATAGGACGATGCCATGCTGCTCTTTGTAGTGTCATGGGTTTTCGCGCTTTTTTAGCGATCTATTTTTTCGTGACAATTAATTTTTGGAGAAGTATAACTACATGATTTGACATGGGTTAGTCAGTTTGAATAGCAAGTAACTTAAAAATCTGTCATTTTATACTACATAAGAGGAATAACACCTTTGTTACCCTGTCATACATGACTCGCAATCATAGTCACAAAACCAAGAATTCAAGTTTAGGCACCAAGCGTGTTCAAGAACTAACTACAGTCGATTCCGGGATTTCTTAATCGATTATCGGAATCGGAAGCCAAAACTAACTGACTTTCGACTTAAAAGTCGATCATCGGCCCCCCACTGGTTTGCAGACGCTATTTTTAACAACCTTTAGGGGCTCGGTCTAAATCACAGATAACGAGCCGGCCACTGTCGTAGATTATGAATGTCAAAATTAATGATAATTTTCGGCGGATGCTATACGTCATTTTTTTACAACATATCTTTATTTATGAAAAGAATTACTGTAAAGAATATGTTTTTGTTGAACTGTATTACCTACATGTATTTCCGATCAGCTTGACGAGAATGCTGGGTTTTTACACCCTACCAATCATCGAATCTTTACCAGACCTGGGGTCGATTACATACCAATGTAATCGATTACAATTACAATTACTCCCAAATTTTATGATTACTGATTACATTATGATTACACAAATTTTCAATGTAAATTGATTACAATTACAATTACTTTTGCATTGTAATCATGATTACATTATGATTACATGTGATTACATTCTGATTTTTACATTAATATGATAAACTGAAGTCCATAATTATAAAAGGTTGAGAAATATTCTTTAACATTATGATAAAAGGAGATATTAATAATTACTACTAATATTCTCACTTTACAATCTGTAAATATTATTAGTTAATCATAAATGCATGAAAAGTATCCAGACTGATAATAAAGACTCTTTTAGGATACATGTTTCTTTTATTTTCACAACAATATATTATAAAATATTTGAGAATTTGAGATTAATTCTTTACCAAATGACATAATTATGATTTGACTATTTTGAAAGTATTTGTCTACTGAGTACTGATAATTTCAATATCACTTGGATCAAAAGAGCTCTCTGACAGAGTGATAGTCAAATACAAAAACATATTAACATTCTATGAATACAACTGCTCTTAACTCGGCCAAAATTTCTCTGTTAATCACAGCAGTGACTAAATATCTGAAAACATTTGAAAACACTGAGTGAAAAGGAGAATATTCTGATGATTAAAATCAGATAAAAGAAAAAAAGGTATTTCTCCCTTTTCCTGTATGTACAGGTGTAGAATTTTGTTGTCTGGTAAAGAGTTAACCCGAAGTTAACCCAGCTACAATTTTTTTGTATCCAAGGGTTTCCTAAATTTCACTGGAACATTTTCAGTTTTTGTAGACTATCATACAACTTAAGTTCATATTTCATACTGTCCTAAATGGTACTGGCAATAGTCTTTCTTTGATAAAAGCAGAGGGGGGCATGGAAAGCTTGAGGCTGTATACTGTTATCTCAGTTTGACACCTCTTCCACCCTTTATCACTGTTGACCACATAATTGATTTTTAAGACATTATAAATTGCTTTACCAAACGACAAAATTTTTTATGTTACCAAATTGAAAGCATTTGCAGACGACAAATTAAAAGCAGCTAAAATGATGATTTCTCTCTTTGAAGGATTAGAAAGCACTGTGGGAGAAGGACAAAATGCTGGTTACCGGCATTTTCTCCTTTTCCAAAGCTTTCTTCTTAAGGGTTGTTGAAAGTTGGGATTGTGTGATAGAGATTTAAATTATTACACTGTAGCAGATGACAGAATTGAACTCTTGTAAACTAATAAACTAGCACTTCCTTCGTCTTGTAATGTTTCCAAAATTTATTATCCAGGCAATATAACTGAAAAATTGTTGATAAAGAAATCGGCTGTATTTCTGATGACCAGCTCTTTCTCCTTTTATCACACTGTTTCATAAGCTAATTGCTCTCTAACCTTCTTTTCCCACGGTTTTCTAAAGCTGTTTGTTAAAATCAGAATTGGGTTGGTAATGGGCAAAGAAGAGGATGCATGTATTAGAAACCATTGTGGGAAAAGGAAAAATGACATACTATTTCCATTGTGGGAAAAGGAAAAATGACATACTATTTCAAGAATTCATTGCTCAGGCAAAAGACATTTGTATCTCTTTATCTTTAATTGCCTTTGATTGATTTAGATTCTGCAAGAGTGGAGATATTCTTTTTGTTTTCCAGACTAATAATTCAGATAATTGCAACAAAGCAACAAAAACAAAGCTACAGTTAGTTAATACTGTAACTCTGTGACAAGTGACAAAGTTTTGGACTAGTCCAAAAAAATGAAAGCATTTGCAAGCGACCATTTAAATGTGAATAAAAAATTAAAACTTGCAGAATGGGAAGGGTAGAAAACACTATGGGACAAGAAGAAACTGTCAGGTCCTCAAAAATCCAGATTGTGTGAAAAAGGGTTTAAACAACCAGTGGCCCTTACAATAACAAATTTATTACTGTTTGGAAAAATCAGAAATAGCCTGCCTTTTCCCATTTAGTATTTTCCTTAACCCTTTCCCAAACGACAAATTTTGAATTCTTCCAAACTGAAAAAGTTTGCGGACGACAATTTTAGACTTTGAGAAAATGGCAGAAAGTTGTCAAAAAGTGTAGAAAACACTGTGGGAAAAGGAGAAATTGCTCGTTACGAGCAATTTCTCCTTTTCCCACAGTGTTTTCAAAAGACTTTTACTGCAGACACGTAAAAACCAGGGCTTGTTTGGGAAAGGGTTAACAATAATTGACAAGTGGCAAAGAATATTTTCCCATTGTAATCATAAAGTAATTGAAATGTATTCATGATTACAGGCATTTTTACAATGTAATCAATTACATTACGATTACATGTAATCATGAAAACTCACGATTACAGATTACATTGCGATTACTCAGATTTTGTAATCGATTACATGTAATCACGATTACAGATTACAATGACCCCAGGTCTGATCTTTACCCAATGACAACAAAATTAGGATTGCGTCCCAAGGGACGCAGTAGCATAAGTTTAGGGAGTCCTGCTTCCCTATTTCTGCGTGCGAGACGCAGAAAATGTGCGTCCGTTAAAACCCTGGGTCTCCTTTAACAACTGAGTTTAAATGAAGACTTAATAATAATAATAATATTGTACATTTATATAGCGCTATATCCCGGACTAACCAGGTTCACAGTGCTGTACAATCTCATACATATACTCACACACAAACTTACATAAAATTCACACTAACTACATCATTAGGTTCACTTATCATGTTTTGGAGACAATTTAACTGTAATGAAGAAGAAATAGGTGTGACTTTAGTGCCTTTTTGAAGGCTTCAGATGATTGTATATGCCTTATGCTATATGGAAGTGAATTCCACCGCTCTGGAGCACAGAATGCAAAACTTCCCTCACCATACATCTTTGTGCGGACTCTTTGGACATTAAATATACTGGAATCTGACGATGGCCTCAGGTTTCTAGAACGCATATATCGATTAAGAAGACTACTGATGTATGCTGGGGATAGCCCCGAAAAATAGTTGTGACAAACAACACAGAGTTTGTACTCAATTCTCACTTCAATTGGAAGCCAATGTAATGATTTAAAGATGGGCGTGATATGGTCACGCTTCCGTGCCTTAACTATGAGTCAAGCTGCAGTTTTGAACTAATATATTTGATAGTTAAATATACTGGTAGACAAAAGAATAAGGTAAATAAAATATAATTGATAAAATGATTAACCCTTCATTACACAAATTTTGAGCTGTTGGTGCTCTATGAAAAAGACTTGAAAACATAGTAAGAAAAGGAGAAAATGCTGTTAACCAACATTTTCTCCTTATCTCCTCCTCCCCCCCCCCTCCTTTTTTTTTTTTTTTTTTACCTTTTAAAGACAAATCAAATAAATTTGAGTCACATTTATTTATAGCATGGAAATGATTTGAATTTGGACAAGTCTTAAATCTTGTTTGTCTGGTAGAGATTTAAGTCATTTCCTACCTGTTTGTGTGTGGCTTCACGAACATTCAAGACTTTACCGCGTAACGGAAACACGCCATATCTGTCTCGACCAATCACGCCTAAACCTGAAAGTAAAGAACAAAATTACATGAAATAAATAAACTAGTCATCCTTCACCAAACAGCCCCAAGTTAACAAACTTCAAGAAGAAAACTATTTAATTGAAAACAACCTGGGAAAAGGAGACAATACTTGCAGTCTGTCTTTTCCTTCATTCTGACCATAATTTCTTCTTCAAAGGCAAATTACATTATTATTTGAATAACATATTATTTATTGTATGCAAATGCCTTTTACGAAAAGGGTTTAGAACCTCTTTACCACACAATACTGAATTTTAATGTCCCAGGGATTTACATATTTGAAAACATTGTGTGGGAAAAGGAGAAAATACTGGTCACAATTCAACCCATATCATGATTCTCTCGTATTAAAAATAACCCCGCTGAATCACAATGAAGTATAGTCCTTTGACATGCAGAAAGTCTATCAACAGAAAAATGTTTTCACCAGGTCAGATAGTGAAGAATGCAGACTGACATGAGCCGATAAATCTTGCAGATGCATAATTATACAGAACTCCAGAAAGAGCGAGTGATTTTGCTTTCTTAATTGAAAATATTTATTATTCTCCACTAAACCCTATGATGTGGGTACTCATTAGAATCGTCTCATCGAGACGATTCTAATGAGTACCCACAACATAGGATTTGTAACAGAAATAAAGGATATAGAATGCCATCATTCCGTCTTATCTGAAGCTCTGATTATAACTACAATTGGACAGCACATGTCACTCATCATCTAAACATGTGTGCACATGCAACAAATGTGCATCCTTGGGACAAAGGTTAGTTTTTAGTAGGGGTGAAACAATATGGTAAAAAGCGTATTGCAATATATTGCAATACGGCTAACCCGTATTGCAATTCGCTCTATAGGCTGACATTTAGCATATCTGACCACTTGTAGTCACTGTTTGGGTTGCATATGCTGAAAAATTGACTAGTCTTTAACACAGACTAGACTGAAATAAGAATTATCCATAGAAACAAGTAAATGACTCAGTGACATTTCAAGTCATGTTCTTTTTCAAAAAGATTAGCATGTCAACCTTGTCAGCACCCAGAGAAGCCCTCTGTGCTCAGAGGGCGCACTTGTTTATGTAGAAACCAGTCAGGGCTACTATACCGAACTTTGGGAGCTCAACAGAGAAGACAGTGCAATGCACTAACTTACTCTGTTAAACACAAATACTTTCCCGCTTATCTACCAGGAGAAAAAACGCGAAATAAGTCTGAACAAAGTTATAGGAAATGAATAACAAACTCTGTTGGTCCAAAATCAGTAATACGGTTGACGGTTATTTGGAGTTCGTACCCGCGGCGAATTTGAAGCGGTCATAATTTTACCTTAACACCGGTGACACTGCCTGTAGAAAAAATAAACAACTTTTGCTTTCGTAAATGTTTCAGATTGTTGAAAAACGATCGATTTCTGACCAAATTTTGGGGAAAACCGGACTTTCTATTGCAATTACGAGAGGTTGACATATTGAAGAAATACCGATACGGTAAAAATCGTACCGGTTTCGTTTTTTTCTTTGAACAAACCGCGGTTAATCGGTATATCGGTAAACCGTTTCACCACTAGTTTTTAGCCTAGGCTGTATAAAAACCGTGAACACTGCACAGAGAGTAGGTGCGACATACCTGCCACAGCCAGGGACTTGGCTGAGTCTCCTTCCGTCAGGATCAAGGTACACATGTTGGAGTTTTTGGTCCCAGCATCATTGGCGTCGTCAAGTTTAGGGATACCTTTCAGTTTGGAATGTTTGTTTGCGGCACATTTTTTGTTAAGCTGGGCCTGAGCCTTGAACTTCATCCAGCTGAGAATACTTTCAATAATTCCACATTTACTGACCTGGAGATAAACAGAAGTACCTTACTGGATTTACGTTTTGTGTTAAATATTACTTCTGAAAAAGTTGTCTGATCACTACTGAAAATTTACAAGCTTACATATCTTGGTGAAAACCTTAACCCTTATCCCATAAGGCATTTCTATGGTATCTCTAATTGACCCTAAATAAAAGCAAGGATGAAGCCGTTTCTTATGTGTATATGACACCTTTTGATAGCATAGAAAACATTGTGACAAAAGGTGAAATTGCTCGTAACGAGCAATTTCACCTTTTGCCACAATGTTTTCCAAAGGCTCCTACAAGTAATGCGTAGAAATGAGTATCTATGGAGTAAAGGGTTAAGTGACACAGGTATAAATTACAGCAAGACATTCCACGATAGAATATATCCAACTCTAGAATCAATTACGACACAATCTTTTATTTTGAACATTTATACAGCTATTGCCATGGACCTGTATTACTATTTTTGTAACAAATTCAGTTCATTCAAGTAGTTTTAATTGCATATTTTGAGAGTCTGCAGTATTTTAATTGTTAAAAAGTAATTTTGTTGCATACAGCTTGTTTGAGTAGGGGATTCTTTTTTCTTTGTGCAAGTGTTTACCACAAATAATTCAAAATTGTGAGATTCACCCTTTACTCCACAGATACTCATTTCTACGCATTGCTTGTAGGAGCCTTTGGAAAACATTGTGGCAAAAGGTGAAATTGCTCGTGACGAGCAATTTCACCTTTTGTCACAATGTTTTCTATGCTATCAAAAGGTGTCATATACAAATAAGAAACAGCTTCATCCTTTGCTGTTATTAAGGGTCAATTAGAGATACCATAGAAATGCCTTATGGGGAAAAGGGTTAAAAGCAGACAGCAAGCTTTGTGCAGTTGCACACCCATGATGCAACACTGTGGGAAGAACCGTATGACATAAATTATGACCTCTTACCTGAGTAATAAACTTCTCTGTTAAAGTACACTTTGATCCAAAAGATTTTGCTTGCAGCGTCATGTTTTCTTTTGTTTGTGAATCAAAGGAGGGATTTTCTATCAAGCAATTCACAAACACCCACATGTGATTTTTCACCTGAAAAAGTTTAATATGAAAAATTGGAAAGGTAAACACTTTTTGTTGATTAACTCCTTCTAAGAAAACAAATTTTAGCTTTGCCTAAAATTACTGGTTTGCAGGCCAAAACAGCACTTTGTCCTGTTCCCACAATGTTTTCAAAAACCTTCATCTTCTTGGGTTGTTAAAACTTAAAACATAACTATTATCATTATTCAATAACTCATTAACCAATTTTTGGCTTGTCCAAATCGAAAGCATTTGCAGACAATAAAATAGAAGTGACTGAAAACTTGAAATTTGTATTTTGAAGGGTAGAAAACATTAAAGGTGGGTATTTAGAATTTTCACATCACACCAAATTAAAAAATATATTTATCATTGAAATTTATATGAACAAGAGGGCCAAGATGGCCCTGGATCGCTCACCTGAATTTTTGAGATGACCATAGCCTATTTTTTTTTTTGAGGTATTGAAACATTGGAACCAAAATTTATAATTTTGCCAAGCAATTTTCAAAAGGTCACCTGTAAAATTAATTTCGAAATCTGACCATCAGTTTCAAAAAGAAGAATTTTTAAGAATTCTTCATTTCTGTATAAGAGCAAGTATCCCCCATCCACGAGAGCCATGTTTCTTGATGGATCAAAATTTACGAACAAGTTTTGAAAAGGGTCACCCAAGGAATATTTCGGAAAATTTCTTTTAAAATCTGACCAGGGGTTTCAGAGAAAGAGAATTTTCAAGAATTTCATCATGTTCATATAGTGCAAGTAGCCCGCATTCACCAGAGCAAGGATCACCCAAGGAACATCTCTGTCAAATTATTTTAAAATCTGACTAGGGGTTTCAGAGAAGAAGAATTTTCAAGAATTGCTTCATTTCCATATAGTGCAAGTAGCCCCCATTCACCAGAGCCATGTTTCTTCACGGATCAAAATTTTGTGAACAATTTTTGAAAAGGGTCACCCAAGGATCATCTTTGTGAAATCATTTCAAAATCTGTCCAGCCGTTTCAAAGAAGAAGAATTTTTAAAAATTTCTTCATTTCCCTATAGTGCAAGTAGCCCCCATTCACCAGAGCCATGTTTCTTGACCAATCAAAATTTCACAAACACTTTTTGAAAAGGGTCACCCAAGGAACATCCCTGAGAAATTATTTCAAAATCTGACCAGCGGTTTCAGAGAAGAAAAATTTTTAAGAATATTTCCT
Source organism: Tridacna crocea (assembly GCA_943736015.1). NCBI lineage: Eukaryota > Metazoa > Mollusca > Bivalvia > Cardiida > Cardiidae > Tridacna > Tridacna crocea. Next base: position 1,550,837 of record OX031073.1, read on the forward strand.
CATTTCCCTATAGTGCAAGTAGCCCCTATTCACCAGAGCCATGTTTCTTGACCAATCAAAATTTCGCGAACAATTTTTGAAAAGGGTCACCCAAAGAACAACTCTGTGAAATTATTTCAAAATCTGACCAGCGGTTTCAGAGAAGATGATTTTTTAAGAATTCCTTCATTTCTGTATAGTGCAAGTAGCCCCCATTCACCAGAGCCACATTTTTTGACGGATCAAAATTTCACGAACAATTTTTGAAAAGGGTCACCCAAGGAACATATCTGTGAAATTATTTCAAAATCCGACCAGCAGTTTCAGAGGAGAAGATTTTTAAAGAATTCCTTGATTTCTGTATAGTGCAAGTAGCCCCCATTCACCAGAGCCACATTTTTTGACGGAACAAAATTTCACCAACAATTTTTGAAAAGGGTCACCCAAGGAACATATCTGTGAAATTATTTCAAAATCTGACCTGCGGTTTCAGAGGAGAAGATTTTTAAAGAATTCCTTGATTTCTGTATAGTGCAAGTAGCCCCCATTCACCAGAGCCACAATTTTTGACGGATCAAAATTTCACGAACAATTTTTGAAAAGGGTCACCCAAGGAACATATCTGTGAAATAATTTCAAAATCCGACCAGCGGTTTCAGAGGAGAAGATTTCTAAAGAATTTGCTAAAAAATTCCATTTCGTTGCCATGGCAACCAGAGTTTTTGACGGAATCAAATTCTGTGAAGAATTTTTAAAGAGGACCTCCCAAGGAACATTCCTGCCAAGTTTGGTACAAATTGGCCCAGCGGTTTAGGAGGAGTTGACGTTTAAAGAATTGTTGACGACGCACGACGGACGACGGACAGCCAGTGACCCTAAAAGCTCCCCTTGAGCACGTTGTGCTCAGGTGAGCTAAAAAGCAATACAAATCATCAATAATTAAGAATCATAAATTACAAAAAAAAATTTTTTTGATGGTATTCCCTTAAAAGGCTACGTAGCCTCTTAAGCTATTTTTAGATTTCGCGCCAAATATCAATAAAGCATTGTGGGAATGTCAAATGACTGGCACGTGACTAATAACGCTAAAATTCCATTACATAACAAACATGTAATAATTATTTTCCCTAATGTCTTCTTCGGACGGATGTTTGAAACCTTGTCTGTGTTTTCCTTTATTTAAATGAGAGAATTGATAATCTAAAAATAGAACGTGTCTCCCGTTGGTGTCAACCTGGTCCGTAATAAATCTCTAATTTCTCGTGTTTTTGAGTGGTTTTCGACTACTGGGGTTTTATGAACGCAAATTAAAAGGCTTTGGGAGTTTAAGGATGATTTTTTTGCATTTTTATAAAATTTTCGTGCCAAAATCTGAAGGGCCACCTTTAAGGGAAAAGGAGAAAATGCTGGTTACCAGCATTTTCTCCTTTTCCCACATTGTTTTCAGAAGGCTTCTTCCTCTAGGTTGTAAAAACCAGAGTTTATTTGTAAAAGGATAACCGGTCAAAGTTTTTGCACAATCACAGGTTTCTAACAGTAATTTGGCCTTTTTTTTTAAAACGGCCAACCTTAAAATGTCGCTTTGATAAAAAAAGACAGTAAAAAAGTTAATAAAAAGGTAAGGGTTCGAAACATAGATAAAACCAACAGGAAGTACTATACAGGATGCACTTACCTGGAAAGGTTTAATCTGCACACCTCCTTTGTTCTTCTTTTTCACCACTTCTATCAGCTTGGTCACAATCTGATCTGCCACATGGTCTATGTGTCGTCCACCCTTCAAGGGAGATAATTATATTAGTGTTCAGTTATGTGTATGGTCTTTCTTATCTTATCTTGAACTTTGTTTTATTGTTTATATATAACTTCCAAAATCATTTCAGTTACTGGGTTACACCAGTGCACATAGCAATTCTCTCCTGAGCTTTCCTTTACCAGTACTTTGCACAGTGTTTGCGCCACATATTCACCTACCATTCTTAAGAATGTTCTTTGTCTTACTCTCCAGAATTTTCTGCATTTGAAAGTAACACAACTTCTGATTGGCTAAACCATTTGGTTTAGCCAATCAGAAACTGTGTTTCTTTCAAACTTGGAAAAATCCTGGAGAATAAGACAAAAAGCATTCTTAAGAATGGTTGGTGAATACATGCCCAAAGCCACTAGCCACTTTCCCAAATAAACATGCTCAAAACAATGATCAACCTTGAGAGTGAAATGTCACCTGTCACAATGATTATCATCAATCCACTGAAAGAAATTCATCATGCTGGGTATTCAGACCATTAATTCCTAGCTTTTATGTCCTGTACCTGAACAAACTGCATTATCAGGCTCCACAAAGATAGTTATGAATGAGGTCCTAATGAAAAACACTACCATCAACTTACTTCAGTGGATAGATACATGAAACAGGCCCTTAAAACAGGAATTTAACTGGTACTAAAGAGTTCATATATAAAGTTTCATCCAAAAGGGTCCAGGGGTTGAGGAGAAATGGCTTCAGACGAACAGACAGATCACGACATGAATGGAAGGATGGACAGACAGACAAAGTGGCTCTTGTATGCTCACCCTTCGGGGAGCATAATAACAAAAACATTGATATATTCATCATAAATATGGCTGTGTAAAAAACAATAAGTATGTATACCTTTGTTGTGGCTATACTGTTAACAAAGCTTGCCTGCTGAAAGCCTTTCTCACTGAGGGCGACGCCCACTTCCCATCTCTCACTTACACTCTCATGGACAAGTTTGATTGGCGCCCCCATTTCATCTACTTTATCTTTGATGTACAGGTCTATGTAGTCTTTGAAACTTTTTACCTGAAAATAAACAGAGTGGTCTTGGAATTTCTGTTAACTATAATAGGGCTCATATTCACCAACCATTCTTTAGAATGTTCTTTGTCTTATTCTACAGAATTTTCTACATTTGTAAGTAACACAACTTCTGATTGGCTAAACCAAATGGTTTAGCCAATCAGAAGTTGTGTTACTTACAAATTTAGAAAACCCTGGAGAATATGACTAAGAATATTCTCAAGAATGGTTGGTGAATATTGTCTAAGTGTTTTGAAGTTTGTTTCCCAGAGGGGTAATTTTCCATAGACTTGTGGAAATAGAGGGGCAGTTTCAAAATTACAACTAAGACCTGCATTTTCTCCTTTTTCAAATTGTCTTCTTTCTCAGGGTTGTCAAAAGTAGGGATTGAGTGGAAATAGGTTAAACACTAACAGTTGTGGGCTGACAAATTACCCTGTTTGCTTAACCCATTCCCACATAATGACGACTTTTGACGCCCCTGAGAAAGAAGCCTTTAGAAAACATTGTGGTCTGGTAACCAGCATTTTCTCCTTTTCCCACAGTTTTCTACCCTTCACAAAACAGATTTCAAATTTTCAGTAACTTTTATTTTTTCGTCTGCAGATGCTGTCGATTTGGACAAACCTAAAATTTTGTTGTTTGGTAATGAGTTAATCACTACATCAGAAAAAATGTCAGAGGACCGTAATTCTTTCAGTAATCTGTCAACCAGACTGAAAATTGAAGGTGTACAATTTGCCATGTTCTCATAAGCCTTCTTAATTCTTTACCATACGAGAAAATTTTAGACCGATCCAAATTGAAAGCATTCGCGGGCAACAAAATAATTGTGATTGAAAAAATTGAAATTTGGTTTGGGAAGGATAGAAAACATTGCTGGAAAAGGAGAAAATGCTGGTTACCAGCATTTTCTCCTTTTCCCACAATGTTTTCAAAAGGTTTTTTCACAGGGTTGTTAAAAGTCCGGAATATGTGGTAATGAGTTAAAAAGAAAAACAATGAAACATTTGATGAGGCGTGAACAAAGGTAATTTGTAACTTACTGGAACACGCTTGCCATTTAGAATGACTTTAACTCCTTTTGTAGCCCCAGCAATATCGTAGGCTCGTCTTGTAAACAGATCTACCGTGTCTTTGTCAAGAACTTCCATTTTGAACTTGGACAGATCTGGGTAGAATGTAATTGCTGTAAAATCTTCCTCTTTCGCATCCCCTATGGTAGGTTCCTTTGTCTTCCCCATGTTGTCTGACCATGTCTGCAATAAACAATCAACATGTGAAGTGGATCTTCAGCAATTAACCCATTACCACACAATCCCTACTTTTGACGCCCCCGAGAAAGAAGCCTGTAGAAAACATTGTGAGAAAAAGAGAAAATGCTGGTAACCAGCATTTTCTCCTATTCCCACAATGTTTTCTACCCTTCACAAAACAAATTTCAAATTTGCAGTCACTTTTAGTTTGTCGTCTGCAAATGCTTTCAATTTGGACAAGTCTAAAATATTGTCGTTTGGTAATGGGTTAAATAAGCAAATGAAGGAGGTCTAAGCTTACACATTTTTGTTGTTTTTGCCTAGTAACTACATGTATTCTATTTTAAAAATCTTCATCTATATACACCTACTTTTCAAGAACAGTTCTCCAAAAAGCCAGACTAATGTGTGGAGTATTAGAAATAGAATTTTCATGAAAGAATGGATGCAGTATTACTGAAATAGTGTTGAAAATGGCGTTTTTTGACATTTGGGTGGTAAAGTGACGTTTCAGATCACCCTGCAAGGTCTGACGTAACTTTATGTGTACATTAGATTTCGTCCCACTGTACAGTACTGTGCAGGCTGATCCGAGATGACACTTTAAGCAAATCTTCACATACCTCTTTTCTCATGTTGCAGGCCAAACGGCCTTAACCTTTTCCCAAACGACAAATTTCAGACTCTTCCAAACTCAAAAAGTTTACAGACGACAATTTCAAATTTGACAAAAATGGCAGACAGTTCTCCAAGTGGGTAGAAAACACTGTGGGAAAAGGAGAAATTGCTCGTTACGAGCAATTTCCCCTTTTCCCACAGTGTTTTAAAAAGACTTGTACTGCAGACACGTAAAAACAAGGGCTTGTTTGGGAAAGGGTTAAACCAAACAAACAAACAAACAATAAGAATACAAATCGTTTAAAAAAAAAAAAACCTACTTGTCTGAAGGACCTTTTGTACTCTTTAAATGAAGTCTCCACAACAAACTTCTTGCTGAAAATGTTACACAACTTAGCACCATATCCATTTCTACCGCCTGTAAATTTTTGAACGGTATAATTAGAGATGTTTCACCTTAATAATCTGTAAAGCACTTCATTAAAAATGAAATTTATTTTATAAACAGGATGTTTATTCAGTTGGGACTCTACTGGGACTTTAACCCTTTACCCCATAAGGCATTTCTATGGTATCTCTAATTGACCCTTAATAACAGTAAGGATGAAGCCGTCTTTTATGTGTTTAGGAAACCTTTTGATACCATAGAAAACATTGTGACAAAAGGTGAAATTGCTCGTCACGAGCAATTTCACCTTTTGCCACAATGTTTTCCAAAGGCTCCTACATGCAATGCGTAGAAATGAGTATCTATGGAGTAAAAGGTTAACAAGTGTAGGTGTCAGCAGAATTTTCAACGTAGGGTTTGGAAACCCTAAGCACAAATATTTTTTTTGTGATAGGCCCAAGTTTGATGGTCAGTAAAATATCTCTTAGCACATAGATGAAGTGATATAAAATCGAGGAGTCCTTGTTATTCTACTGTGATCTTACATCTACTAGCTGGTATTCAAAAATAACATTGCTAGAAAAATTAGCATGAAATTATGTTATAACAGTTTTTCTACACATAAATATTACCCCCAACATAAAGCACTTAGCACGGACCCCTTTATCAAACTGCCCAATGTTTTTTAGTAACTCTTGGGAGAAAGCTCTGTATAACATTGGGAGAAACGGAGTGAAAAGGACGAAATACTAGTAGGTAGTATCTTTTATCCCCAAAATTTCTTTTTTGCACAAATATATAATTTATTTAACTCTTTACCAAACGACAAAATTTTAGACCGTTCCAAATTGAAAGCATTTGCAGACGACAAATTTAAAAGTTAGTGAAAATTTGAAATTTCATTTGTGAAGGGTAGAAAATATTGTGGGAAAAGGAGAAAATGCTGGTTACCAGCATTTTCTCCTTTTTCCACAATGTTTTCAAAAGCCATCTTTCTCAGGGTCATTAAAAGTCGGGATTGTGTGGTAAAAAGTTAAGCCCAATTTCACTGGACGTAATTATACAAATTATGAAATCAAAAAGTCGGGATTGTGTAGTAAAGGATTACCATGACAATGTCAACATTTTATTGTCTAACTTGCAATATAATAACTGGTAATGCCTTACCGGTCACTTTTTTCTCTGAATCATCATAGTTACTGGATGTAAGGAGGTGACCAAAGATCATTGTTGGCACGTACATCTCATGCTCCTTGTGTTCAACAACTGGGATCCCTCGCCCGTTGTTCCACACTTTGATTTTGTTGGCTTCGCTGTAAGGTAATCAAAATTACAAGTAATTTTAAAATGATCATGTTTTTGTATGATCCTGTGGAAGAAAAATTGTAAGAACTGGGAAAAGTATCAGATTACTTGTTTAATTAAGAATTAAGTTTGATTGATTGATTGATAATGTCACGGAGGGAGGTTATATATATAAGCACTTGAAAGTTGAAACCTGCCTTGCTGTTGAGCTAGCTTTTACAGCGATGCGGTTTGGTGTATTTCTCTCCATGATAGTTAAGCAACGTGCATTAGGTTAGTGCCTGGATGGGTGACCAGGTTGTTGCATGTTACATTTGGTGGCAGAGGTGGGATAATGACAACTGCCGGACTGGAGTTGCCTTACCTATGTATATTCCCCTGGTTTATTTGTATGTTCGTATATCAGTCTCGGGGTTGAGACTTGTCAAAGGGGGGAGTAATGTCACGGAGAGAGGTTATATATATAAGCACTTGAAACCTGCCTTGCTGTTGAGCTAGCTTTTACAGCGATGTGGTTTGGTGTATTTCTCTCCGTGATAGTTAAGCAACGTGCATTAGGTTAGTGCCTGAATGGGTGACCAGGTCGTTGCACATTACAATTGTGTAAGCAGGTTGTCATTTACCTATGGGACAGACCAGTATACTACAACAGTATGGTGTTAAACACTGTTGCTTTCAAAACAATTTCAGTTATATTGCAACGGCCAGTGCACCTATCCATGCTTTTCTTGAGATATTTTACCAGCATTCCTCACAATATTCTTTCAAAGCCACGGCATGTTTTCCCACATAAACATCGTAGAAACTACAATCTGACAGCGGTGAGAGAAGAATAAATCCTGTCACAAGTACTATCATTAAATCTAGAAAAAAGAAAAATGATCTAGAGCCAGGGTTCAAACCTGCCATCCCTTATTCTCAATTCCTGTAAGATGCTGACCAATTGGAACTTGGCTAAGAAGTAAACGAATAATCAGTGAAATTCAGGAGGTTGGAAAGTTCCGCAGGTCAATACCTACCTTACACTTCAACCCACATATATGTGTGTCTAGGAATGATAATTTTCAACCCAAATGAAAAGCCATACTTATATACTATGTTTGATATTTCAATAAGAAAGACTTACGGATCAATATCAATCTTTATGCAGTTCATTTTGGGATCTCTCTGCTTGTTGTCCGCTGCATTCACTGAAAAAAAAAAAAATAAATAAGTATAAAAACATAACAGGGATGATGATGACACTTTTCTGATATACAATCTAAGTCCTTCCTTACAGGCCCAGCGGAGGCCAAAATATCAAAACATGTCTCATAAATTTAACCCATTACCACACAATCCCTACTTTAGATGCCCCTGAGAAAGAAGCGTTTAGAAAACATTGAGGAAAAAGGAGAAAATGCTGGTAACCAGCATTTTCTCCTTTTCCCACAACGTTTTCTACCCTTCACAGAACAAGTTTCAAATTTATAATCACTTTTATTTTGTTGTCTACAATTCCTTTCAGTTTGGACAAACCTAAAATTTTGCCGTTTGGTAATGAGTTAAATTAAAAGCATACCATTTACAAGTATAGAAAATATCGTCAAGATGACATCCTGTTATTGTGTGGGCAAGCCATGTTAGTCACTGACAGACAAATTTTTTTTATAGTTTTGCAAAAAGTAGAAGACACATCTACCTGGCATCTACAACATAAATACCATGACTTTCTTCAAGAGTGCTTTGCACTGTACAAAACTCTTTCAAAACAACTAGATGCTTTTCTCTTTATATCCATTTAAATGATTTTCAGCAGTGAGAGAAAAAATGAATCCTGTCTCAGTAGCTAGAATAAAAAAAGAAAACAAGAAAGTGAACTTGACTGATTCACACACATATCTCAAGGGCATTAGGTTCTCAGTTAACCCTTTACCACATAGTCTTGACATTTAACACCCCTCTGAAAGAAACCTTTTGAAAACATTGTGGGAAAAGGAGAAAATGCCGGAAACCAGCATTTTCTCCTTTTATTACAATGTTTTTTTTTTCCCTTGTCAAGACAAATTTTCTCCTTTTATTACAATGTTTTTTCTTCCCTTGCCAAGACAAATTTCAATTCATTAGACATTTGTCACATTCATTTTGTTGGCTGCAAATGCTTTCAAAATAGACCAGTCTAAAATTTCGTCGTTTGGTAAAGAGTTAAAGAAGGTAGGAAATTCCCTGCTTACCTAAAATTTCATCAAATATCTTGTACAATCCTGGTACAAAGGTGATATCTCTCTGAATCATGTGCGTAAAATCATCATCTAGCACCCACATAGACTAGGAGTGAAAAAAAAAGAAATCACAATAAGAATCAAGTTTTGACTGCTTTCTGCTGACAATCTAGATGAAGATCAGACACAAAATGTGCAGTCTGACCTTGGATCTACATTGTCATGAAATATTCTGGAAATAGAACCATGAAAATTCAAAAGAATAAAGATTTATATTGCAAGATTTATGAGTAATGCTGGTTAAAACTCTTACAATCGAATCTTGTAACTCCAGCCACATTTGTAATGCATTGTTTGCAATACTTTTCAATTTTGGTTGTCTAAAATTTTTATCCATCATTAAAGAATCCAGAAAGCAATAAATTACCTGAGTGACTGCCTCTATAGAACCAATATATGTATCTGGACGTAGCAGAATGTGTTCTAGCTGCGTTTTCTTCTGGTAAATTCTTTCAATAGAAAGTCGTTTCTTCGTGCCCCCTCCTCCCGCCCCCTCACTATCCGGTACAAAATACTCATCAGTGTTTTCTTTCGCCTTTTTCTTCTGTTTGCCATCACCGGTTGCTGCATTAGCCATGTTGTTGAATAGCGTCTGTGAAAGAAAATACAAGTGTTTTTTAGTTTATCCAATCAAAGCTAAAGAATTTCTTGTAGATCTTACATCAATATTTTTTTCATAGATTCAAATTCGCGAAGAAGTTTTTGAGCCTAAGACTAGTCCTAATTAGGCTAATTATACGATTTTGCAGACAACTGAATAAATGTGGCCAATATGATGGAGTTTGTCACTTTGTGCCTAAGAAAGTATAAAACATTGTGAAAAAAGGATAACATGCTTGTTGTCAGCCTTTTCTCCATTCCCCACATTTTTAAGGTTTTTCTTCAGGATCAATAAAAGTTAAAACTTGATTGTGCAATAAAAGGGAATTACAGTAGATCTATTAAAAAATATATCTCCATTATATCAAACAGTGAAATTCATAACATAAAGTGATCTTCATCACTACCTGCAAAATGTCCTTGATTGGAACATAACTGCTTAACCCTTCACTCCATAAGACATTTCTATGGTATCTCTAATTGACTCTAAATAACAGCAAGGATAAAGCCGTTTTTTATGTGTATATGATACCTTTTGATAGCATAGAAAACTCTGTGGCAAAAGGTAAAATTGCTCGTGATGGGCAATTTCACGTTTTGCCACGGTGTTTTCCAAAGGCTCTAACAAGCAATGCATAGAAATGAGTACCTATGGAGTAAAGGGTTAAAGGTTGATATTAGGCAAGACTTCCACAGGGCAAAACTTCTCCAAACCTTGAGGAAATTTTTGAAACTTTGAACTGAGCTAAGCCTAATTATAGAAAGAATCATGTGTCTCTGCCTCCATTTTCAAAATGAAAAAAAAAATCTTTGGAAATGCGCTCAGAAATACCTTCAAAGGCCCTGACGCCATGCTTTTGGGTAGAAAAGTTATGAATATCAAAATTTTACTCTTGAAAAGTTGTTTTGCTTTTCGCCTTGGCGGTCGGATATTCGAACATACCATCCAATCAAAATCCTAGAATAGTCACGTGTCCCGGGGTCATGAACCCAATTTCCATTCATTCATAAATTAATGGACAAAGGAAAACGATCACTAATCGAATTCTTACCTTGGTTTTAAACGAATCAATTGCTTGTTGGGCCATGCTGTTATCTAGCAAAGCTATTGTTTAATTCGGACAGCCGAATTTGAGTGTGAAGCCACTATTTTTTTTTTTTTTAAAAAGAAGAGTTCTTCCTTTCGATCCTGTCTTAGCCTTTTAAATATAAAATGTCATGTTTTCATATCAGTTCTGTTATGTCAGTAATGGTCGACACAATTTCCGTGGAAAAAGCCACTAAAAGAATGATATTTTAGACGAGCTTTTTCGTTGTTTTCATCTGTCTAGACAGTGTTCAGTCCATCATGCGCCATTACGGCCGGTAGAGTTTTCAACAGAGTTTGTGATTGGTCGATAATTTGTGACGAAAAAAGATAGACCAATGAAAAGGGCTGTTTCAATGATGAATGCATAGGACGACATTTCGTGTAGTTTTCATTGAAGAGTGGCTTAAGCTAATAAAATGTTTAATTCTAGAAATATTTGACCTTTCAGACAGAAATACACTTGAATTATGGCAGGGTCAGCCCTGAAGCGGCTAATGGCCGAATACAAGCGTAAGAATTCCTTTAAAATGAAAAAAATTATACATAGATCATGTGTTTTCGCGCGAACATTGGGAAAGATGTCGGACATGATTAGGCCCCTGACCATTTAGACCCCATAAAATTACTGCCATAATTAGACCCATAGAACCTAAGGCGTACATAAAGAGACCCAAGTGTTTTAAAGGGGTGTAGATGTCACCTTCTTTCAATCTGAAAGTCTGCTCTGATGCTATTTTTGTTCCTGCTTTCTTACAGAGCCGTTGAAAAGATGCGGGTAAAATCATATTAGTTTCAGATACTTTGAATGAACATTGCTCTGAAGGTGCATGCGAAATCCAGTTACAAAAACAGCATCGGAGTAGACACCTTCAGACTGAAGATAGTCTTTGCTAGACTTTCAGAGCAACGTTCATTTAACATGGCTGGAATAAATATGATTTTACCCTCATCTTTTCGAACAGCCTATGCAACAAAATTTTCAGTGACAGCTAATGAAATGGGCATGGATTGTTAGATAAATGATCAATCATTACAAAAAAAATGATGGAAGTTAATATCTAAGTCTTACCTTCGTGCAAATCTGTACTTTTCAACATAAATAACCACTGTCAAACTTCATCAGAAATGAAAACATGGTGATATCATAAATGTCCATGTCTCTGCAGAAATCAGAGTATCTCTGATATGCTTCAGGACAGTGTAGTTGCAGTGCAAAAAATGTTTGTTAAGGTTAGAGAACCAGACGGTACAAAATTCAAATTCCATTGAGTGTGCATGCCTGTTTAATGGAATTCCCTCTGTTAGTTGTTTATAAATTACACTGGATTCAATTTAGTTGGGAAAAAAGGTAAATTTCCATTGATTTGTTTGGTATTTTGCAGCACAGTGTGTGATATGTTAAAGATTAATCATTTATCTAAGGATCCATGCTCATTCTATTAGCTGTCATTGGAAATTTTGTCGCATAGGGCCATTCGAAAAAATGCGGCCAAAATCATAATTATTCCAGACGTGTTAACCCATTACCACACAATCCCTACTTTTGACGCCCCTAAGAAAGAAGCCTTATGAAAACACTGTATGTTGGTAATCAGTATTTTGTCCTTTTCCCACAGCGTTTTCTACCCTTCCCAGCACAAATTTCTATTTTCTAGTCACATTTAAATCTATATCTACTAATCTAAATATAACTCTTAACTCAAAAATAAATCTATATCTAATCTAAATATAACTCTTAACTCAAAAATTGAAATTTGTTTCCAGCAGGGTAGTGCCAAAAGGAGGGAGTGCTGGTTACCAGCATTATTTTTCCCCTTTTCCTACTATGTTTTCAAAGGCTTCTATCTCTTGGTGGTAAAAGCCAAGGGTTTTTTGGTAAAGGATTAAATTAAGAAAATTCTGGCAAAAGAGAAAATGCTGGTTACCACAATGTCTTCAAAGGGCTTTTATATCAAGGTCGTAAAAACTGTAAAGGATTGTTATGGAAAGAGTTAAACTTTGGAGTGTGTTTTATAGGGTGAAAACATGAAGCCCAATAACCTGGTTTTTAAAGATAGTAAAGGAAAAGGAACTTTGAAAATATTATTGCAAAAGAAGAAAAATCTGGGATTTTTAATTGGGAAAATCCTGATGTTTATTCTTACTGGAAGTACTTTTCACATGGAAGTGCCCTTTGGCAACACACTACTGAGCCCCCATGCAAAAACTAATGAGTTCCTGTATTCATCAATCTTTCTTCAGAAAATTCTGTTTCTTAGTCTCAAGAATTTTCTATATTTGAAAGTAGCAGAACTTCTGATTGGCTAATCCAAATGGTTAAATCAATCAGAAGTTCTGTTACTTTCAAGTATAGATTATTCTGGCGAACAAGAGAAAAAATATTCTCAAGAATGGTTGATTAATAATACAGACCCAGGAAAGACTTGAACTACTGAGCTTTTTACTTTGATCTAATGAATATTTGTTGAAAATACATTTGGTGAAAAACCAAGACATTTTACCTTTTTTTTGCAGAGTTGACTCTGAACCCTCCAGAGGGAATCATAGCTGGCCCAGTAAACGAAGAAAACTTTTTTGAATGGGATGCGCTCATTATGTAATGTAGACTCTCCAGTTTTTCTTCTTGCATCAGCAGAGAATTTTTGCATAAGATCTAGTTCACATTTTAACCCTTTCTCAAAAAATCCCTGGTTTTTAAATTTTTACGACCCTGAGATAGAAGCCTTTTGAAAACATTGTTGGAAAAGGAGAAAATGCTGGTAACCAGCATTTTCTCATTTTCTTACAATGTTTTCTACCCTGCTGGAAACAAAGTTCAATTTTTGAGTCACATTTTTTATGACATCGGCAAGTGCTTTCAATTTGGACCAGTCTAAAATTTTGTTTTTTGGTAAAAGGTTAATGATTTTACCATCTGATTTACCGTGCAATACCATGTTTTCATAAGCCTTAAGAAAATGGCTTTTAAAATACATTATGTAGAAAGACGAAAATGTTGGTAAGTAGCAAATTTTTTTTGCCTCAAAAGGTTTTTTTTTTATTCATTCTTTCAAAGACGAATATCATAATTTAACTCTTTCCTAAACAATCCTTCATTTTCACAACTCTAACAAAGAGGACTCCAGAAAACATTGTTGGAAAAGGAGAAAATGCTGGTAAACAGCATTTTCTCCTTATCCTACAATGTTTTCTACCCTTCACAAAACAAATTTCTGATTTTTAGTCCCTTTTGATTTGTCGTCTGTAAATGCTTTCGATTTGGACAAACCTAAAATATTTCTGCTTGAATGAGTTGACACTTTACAACACAATCCAGAGTTTACCTATTCTGAAGATGTTCAGGGAAAAGTAGAAGCTGATGTCAAGTATTGTCTGATTTTCTTGAGGTACTTTTCACATAGAAGTGCCCTTTGGCAACACACTACTAATGTATTTTATCCTTTCAGAGACACATCTCATCATAGGAGTCACTTTTAACCCTTTTCCACACAATGACGACTTTAAATAACCCTGAGGAAGAAATATGAAAATATTGTGGGAAAGGAGAAAATACTGTTAACCAGCATTTTCTCCTTTTCCTACAAAGTTTTCTTCCTTATCAAAGCAAAATTGCACTATTTGAGCCACTTTGAAATTGTCATCTGCAAATGATTTCAATTTGGATAGGTCTAAAATTTTTGTTAACCAGCATTTTATCTTTTTCCCACAAAGTTTTCTTCCCTATCAAATCAGAATTGCACCATTTGAGCCACTTTGAAATTGTCGTCTGCAAATGCTTTTAATTTGGATAGGTCTAAAAATTTTCCTGCGTGGTAAAGGATTAAGTTGTTGCCTGTAAGTGCCCTTAGTTAGGATGTGTCCAGATTTTGTTGTTTATTAAAGAGTAAAAAAGTTAAAAAGTCCATAGTTTTATCATTTGATAAAGAAATAAAGGGTTAAATTTTATTTCAGGGGCCCAGAGGGGACTTACTTTGAAGGAGGAGTATTTCCAGCTAGGTTAACATTTCCACCTGACTACCCTTTAGGACCCCCCAAGATGAAGTTTATGTGCGAGCTATTTCACCCAAACAGTAAGCTTAAACTTTTATGTAACAGTTCCATCATTTGTGCAAGGTTAAATTGGTTGTCTGCAAAAGACAATATGGAAGATTCTAAAATTTTGTCATCTGGTTATTGGGTTAAGGAACTTGCTCTCCTAGCGTTTACAAAATATGGAAATTCCCGAATTACTTGTTTTGAAAAGCCTCATTCACAAAGATGGTAATAACACCGAAAAGTTTGGTAAGGATTTTGCTCTCTAGCTTTGGTTTTCCATAATGTTCTTTTTTTTTAATTTTTCTTTTTCAGAGTTGTTAAAATTCTTGACTGTTCCGAAAAGGATTCAGCAGTTATGACAAAAAGGGAAAGTAAAGCTTGTTTTCTATGTCATTATAGACTTAGCCCATCACTTGTATCAGCAAAGCTTCTCTTTCTGACAGAAAGTTCTGATATTTCGACCTGATAAAAGATTATATCAAAATATTTTTAATTTTTCAGTTTACCCAGATGGGCGGGTGTGTATATCTATTTTACACGCGCCCGGGGATGACCCAATGGGCTACGAGACCAGTGCAGAACGATGGAGCCCCGTACAGAGTGTAGAGAAAATATTACTGTCAGTTGTGAGCATGTTAGCAGGTACGACTTTTGTTAGAGTAGCTGAAACATTGTCAGTTTGTTTGTTTTCTGTTTAACTTCACCAAACGAGAAAATTTTAGACTGATTCAAATTCAAAGCATTTGCAGATGATAATTTAAAGATGGTTCAGATACTGGAATTTGTCCTACATAGAGTAGAAAACTATGTGGAATGAGGAGAAAATGATGTTAACAAGCATTTTCTCTTAGCAGATTGTTACCATCATTTTCTCCTTTTCCACAATGTTTTCAAACAGCTTCTTTCCAAAGGTAATTTAACTCTTTAGCAAGCGACAAAATTACAGAATGATTCAAAATGAAAGGATTTGCAGATGACAAAATTTGTTTGACTGAAAAATTGAAATTCGATTTGGGAAGGGTAAAAAACATTGTGGGAAAAGGAGAAAATGCTGGTTACCAGCATTTTCTCCATTTCCCACAATGTATTTAAAAGGCTTCTTTCCAAGGGTCGTTAAAAGTCGGGATTGTGTGGTATAGAGTTAAACCCAGGATTTGGTACAGGGTTAACTCGTTACCACACAATCCCGACTTTTAACGACCCTGAGAAGGAAAGCTTTTATGGGAAAAGCAGAAAATTCTGGTAACCAGCATTTTCTTCTTTTCCCCTATTGTTTTCTACCTTTCCCAAATTTATTTTCAATTTCTGAGTCACATTTATTTTGTTGTCTGCAAATGCTTTCAAATAGGACCAGTCTAAAATTTTGTTGTTTGGTAAAGAGTTAAGCTAGTCTCAATAATTAGACGCTGAACAAGCTTTTTCATATTTATTGTTCACTGTAGCATGATCTCTTTTCCATCATGAGTTTTTAATACAAAAAGCTATGTTGCGGTGCTGACTTTTGTTCCTTGGTCATGTATGTAACTGCATATTTCTGCAGAACAAACTATGTTACAGCAAAATGCAGTAAGGCACAAAACTAAAGACAAAATAGTAAAGATATAATTACCTAAAAAGCACTTTTAAAAGTTTTATATTAAAAGAAACTGAAAAAAAAATTTAGTATTGGCAGCCATTTTGTGTCTTTTTTGAGAAACATAAAATTCTTGTTTGTCTCTCTTTCAGAACCAAATGATGAGAGTGCGGCTAACGTAGATGCGGCCAAAATGTGGCGAGAGGAGAGAGAGAAATTTAGAGAAATTGCAGAAAAACATGTCAGAAAAACCCTTGGGTTGTGACAAATGTAAAACCCATTTAATTTTTAAGTTTGAGCTTGAATGTTTAGCGAAAATGGATTTAGGGAGGGAGAAGTTTGAAAAAAAGGAAAAGAGATATGAGAGAATATGTCAGGAGATATACTCGGGTTATGACAGAAAGGTAGAAGTTTTATCTTTAATTGTAACTTAACATGTAACAACAACCCCTTGTCATTGAAAAAATCTGGGCCCTGTTTTACTGAGGTAGTTATGAACAAAATTTACGCAAGTTTTACATAACTATAGTATGGTGGCATTAACCCTTTCCCAAACGGCAAATTTTGGACGTTTCCAAACCAAAAGAGTTTGCAGACGACAATTTTAGATTTGGAAAAAATGCCAGAAAGTTCTCAAAAATAGTAGAAAACACTGTGGGAAAAGGAGAAATTGCTCGTTACGAGCAATTTCTCCTTTTCCCACAGTGTTTTCAAACGACTTTTACTACAGACACGTAAAAACCAGGGCTTGTTTGGGAAAGGGTTAATCTGCTATGAGATAGTGATACATAATTATTTTAGAAAACTAATGTGATAAATCAAAGTTTTCTGGAAATTTTTTAGCTTTTCATTTGGTGAAATGTTCAACAATTTCCACATCGAGGTTTCTTTACGGAAAAAAAAAATAAAAAAAGGGTAGGTACATATATATTCAAAGAGAAGCTGTTTGTTAAATTAGAAAGACAGGGATTAGATTTACAGATGAACTTAAGTTCGGTAAAAGAAACTTAGACTCTGTTCTACACATAATTTGTGTTATAATGCTCAAGAGGCACAAGTATTTTTAAGCCAGATGAAAGGTTGGTAGCAAAATAAAGATCTTTGTCACAGTTAATCTAAAACGAAATGAGTGGAAGACCTTTAATTGCTAAGTATGTTTCTGGATAGGAAAAGGGGTCAGATACACACACCAAAGCCTACACACAAACACACACACCCACACCCACACACACCACACATACACCTGCACACACACAAGTGCGCATGCGAATGCAATAATGCACCTTAGTTTTGTAAAACTTATGCAAATTTTGTTCGTAACTACTTGAGTGAAACTGGACCCTGGTGTTTTAATGCTATTGAAGCATGAAGGCTTTGGGAAAATATTGTCAAAAAAGGTGAAAATTGCTGTCAAGTCAACTATGTCTAAAGTGTTATCCTCAAAAGCTCTCAGTTCGTGCAAGTCAGAAATTTTATCATGTGGGATGGAGTTAAATAAATGGAATAATCACATTCGATCTGTGATGTCCCATGATTTACACTTTAACTCTTTCCATGGCATAGACAACATCAGCAGCTTTTGTGGACAATGGACAGTGTAGATTGAGATCAGAATGCACACAACGTTTTCAAAATGCTTCTTCCTCAGGGGCATTAAAACTTGTCATTGTGGTAAAGGCTTGAGCCTTTGAGAAAATACAACTTATGTATTCAGTAGTGAAGGAATTAAAGATAGTTTGGGTAAAAAGAAAATGAGAAGAAACACAGCAGATGGTATAGATCACATTTTGAAGAAAAAAGAGAAATTTAGAAAAAAAAACAAAATTGCCCTAGTTAAAACTTAAGTTATGTTTGATATTGGGTACCTTTTTATGTTTTGAGTAAATTTTGTGTTCATATCTTTGTTTCAGCGTACCGTATTATTCTATACAAGTGAATGCTTATACTATAGGGATAAAAATCTAAATATATTTTCTATTAAACCTCACTTAGGCTTTTGGGCCTTGATTATTTCACTTTCTTCATATTTCTGTGTTCAATTCTTAATTCTTTGTGTTTGTTCATTTCATAGCAATGTTTTCTTTTAAACAGAGTTATCCTGATTTTTGTTTGGTCAGAATGTAAATGGCTGTTTTTCAGTGTATTTTGTTATCAACTGATCAGTATAAACCATTGTAAAAATTTGCTAAAAAGTATTTATAATCAATATGCTGTAGCTCTGACAAAAGGGGGCTTATTGTCTAACAACCAAGTGAAACTATGAGATAAAACGGTCCTTTGAAGCCCGCCCAGGTGGCTCAGTGGTGAGCGTGTCGGACTCATGACCCGGTGGTTTAGAGCTCGATACCCGCTTGAGGCAAACTTTCTTTCCGGCGTACTTTTGCCTCTTACCTCTGCTGAAGCTTATGAGAAAAGTTGTCGGTGGCTTTGGAAAGATTGTTATGTTAGTACTGGTATGAGAAAGCCAGGAAACACATGCGTCACAGACCGTCATGATATGACCCTAGCTGTTAAAGTGGTGTTAAACCCCAATACAACCAACAACCTACGGTCCTTTGACATGAAAGCAGAGCCCTAGTAGCTCAGTCGGTAGCTTGTAGAACTTGAGAACATGGAGTCGAGGGTTTGATCCCTGGTCACGACCCTGCCTCGACCAATTTCTTTCCGTAGATTGATGATAGTCACTGCAACAGGACTCATTCCTCTCCCACCACTGACAGTTGTTTCGACAGTGGTTATGTGGGAAAGCAGCCATTGGCTTGGAGAGAAAATTGTGGGAAGTACTGGTAAAAAGAAACTCCAGGAATGCATGCATAGGTGCACTGGCCAATGTGATAAATAAAATAGTGTTGAAAACGGTGGTAAACAATTTGATATGATAAAAATTTACCAATTGCAAAAAAGTATTCACCCAGGTCAGTCTGTAGGACTTGGGTAAGCTGACCTGGGTCATTACATTTTGCAGGTGCTTTAACTCTTTACCACACAATCCTGACTTTTTACAATCCAGAGAAAGAAAGCTTTTGAAAACATCGTGTGAAAAGGAGAAAATGCTGGTAACCTGAATTTTCTCCTTTTCCCACCATGTTTTCTACCATCCCCAAATTGAATTTCCAATTTTGATTCTCATTAATTTTGTTGTTGGCAAATGCTTTTGATTTGGAACAGCCCAAATTTGGTCGTTTGGTAAAGAGTTAACCCCCTTTTTCACCGACCACAGCTAGTATGTTTGTGTATATCATGTATTGATGATCATTACAAATGATTAAAGGAAATCTATAGGAAAATATTGACTATTGAGCGTCTATTTTTTTTTTTCACTTGATACATGTCTCCTTACTCTACAGAATGGTTCATCATTTAACTATGTAAGGCCACAGCTGGCAAACGATCAGTTAACCCATTACCACACAATCCCTACTTTTGACGACCCTGAGAAAGAAGCTTTTTGAAAACATTGCGGGAAAAGGAGAAAATGCTGGTAACCAGCATTTTCTCCTTTTCCCACAATGTTGTCGACCCTTCACAAAACAAATTTCAAATTTCCAGTCACTTTTATTTTGCCATCTGCAAATGCTTTCAATTTGGACAAACCTAAAATTTTGTCATTTGGTAACAAGTTCGAAAAGAAGAAACATGGGAGAAAACTTTGTTAGTGGTACTAGTATATTCTTAATGGCCTAAATAGCCGTAGACTGTATTTTTTATTTTAATGTGAGAGTTTGTTGTCCTGTTTGGCCCAGTGGTAAAGTGTATGCTCTTGAGCTGGAAGTCCACAGTTCGAGTTTTACAGCATATACTGGGTTTTTTTGTGGAAATGTTGCTAGGCAACAATCTTTGAAGATAGCCATAGCCCAGAACTAGCGAAACCTCAGAAATTTAATGAATGCGGCCTGCAACATGTGAAAAGGGGCATTTAGGTATCTGTGTAAAGTTTCGTTTTGGGTCAGCCTGCGCACTCCATGCAGGCTAATCCGAAACCACACTGAGTTTTTATGTAATTTTCTGTTTCACACAAGTCTTCTGTAGAGCTAAATCTACTGTAGTCGTAAAGTGCCGTTTGATTAGCCTGCGTGAACTGCGCAGGCTGATCTGAGATGACACTTTACGCCAATGTCCAAATGCCCCTTTTTGCATGTTGCAGGCCATATTTGGGTTGTTGCTGTGATATCACTCAACTCATTACCAAACGACAGTATTTTAGGTTTGTCCACATTGAAAGCATTTGCAGACAACAAAAGTGACTGAAAATTTGAAATTTGTTTTGTGAAGAGTTGAAAACATTGTGGGAAAAGGAGAAAATGCTGGTTACCAGCATTTTATCCTTTTCCCACAATATTTTCTCAAGGCTTCTTTCTCAGGGGTGTTAAAAGGCATCATTGTGTGGTAAAGGGTTAAGTAATTTGCAAAGATAAACGAGAAAAAACGACATAACATACCCGGTAGTCTGTTTATAGAAGGACAAGGATCTTGTACCCTCCTTATATCCCATTCTTGTCATCTATATGTCAATACTAAATGTATATGCCTACAACATGAACTACATGTACTATTCATCAGCATTATCATTTCTATCATCATCACAATGGTCAACATCATCATTATCATCATCATCATCATCATCACTTACTCTTTAAATTTACAGAGTGGGTAGGAAATACTAGTAAATGACCCGAGAAAAACGATTCAGCACGTTTTGCTTGTCTAAGGGAAATAACTCTTGCTTTATATTAGTTTTTTTTTTAGGCGTTTTTCTCCCTTTACAGAAAATTAAAAGCGATTATAATAAATACCTTCCGTATTTTCGAGACCTTGAAGAAAACTGTTCTTGAAAGTATCGTAAGAAAAGAAGAAAATGCCGTAAAGCAATATTTTTTATGTTTTTTTTTCTATACAATGAGATCTAACTCTAGAAGCCACGCCTTGTATACGTCGAAGGTACTCTTATGATTAAATAGAGACAAGTCTGAATTTCTCCACTTGATGATCAGATGGGATATTCTTTGTTGCCTTTAACAGATCGAATATTAGACTTTGTGGCATAAAGAGAATAAGCTCGGTATAACTTTTCCCAACCATGTAATAACATATTTTATGTGAATGTTTCACATTTTTAATGTTTCACAGCGCATTAGGTGAAAGCAAAGACTTTTTGCAGACGACATAGATCAAGATCAGACTGCACAAAACGTTAATGTTTTCCTTCCCTACGAAATTAAATCCCGCCGTTGGAGCCACACGTAATTTGTTGTCGGCAATTGATTTAGATTTGAACACATCCAAAATAGTGTCGTTTAGTACATATACATATACTCAGTTCCATAAATATGTGTGCACTTAATTTTCTTTTATTTCTCGTTGCATGTTTTACTGAAGACCAAAAGAATTGGTATCATACTTTAGTTCAGAGTCTGTAGAAATTACCAGGCTAATCAGATTTTGACTAACAGAAAGTTTAAGTTCGAACTGTGGGGTTGAAGAGAGAACATTTGAAATAAAGGATTTATTTAAAGCGAAATAACTACGCGTGCCTGTGCAACCAATACAAAGTTTAATTTTTCTGCATTCATGAATTTTGATTTGAATTGTTCAAAGCGTTTAGCAAATTCTGTTTTCGATAAATTGCGTTTTTTTTTCTCCCTTAGCTTTTAAAGTGGCATCCAGTCGGCAAATATACATTATCCCCCGCTAGATGGCATTCTATAAATACTCATCCATCTAATATGGGCATCCTGGGTACAGAACCGAACCACTTTCCTACGCGACAGCCGTTACTTTGAATTTAAAACTAAAATAAAGGTTTACTCAATAAAACGCTACCTCGTGCAATTCACTCAGCTATGATCATCAGTTTAGAGAAATCTGGAGCTAAAGCAGGTCTCGTTTCTCCTCAAACGTATTGATAAAAGCTATTTTCAACATCTACTTTATAGAGCGTAATATTACAGTCAGCCCGCTTTCGGGGCTAGTGATTCGTCATATAAGACAGTCGAATCTTCGAAGAATATGACACGCGCAGACAACGGCAAGTATAAGCTGAATTTCCAACCCTTACATGGTAGAAGACATTGTGGGAAGAGGAGAAATTGCTGCTTACCAGCATTTCTCCTTTTTCCTGGATGTTTTCAGAAGGCTTCCTTCTTAGGGTCGTGAAAACTCTAACTAGGGATTGTGTAGCTAAAGGTTGATACACATTGGAAGAATATAAATTATAAATGTAGCTAGAATGGTGAGATTTGTAAATTCGTAAGGCCTAACTCGTAGACGAGTGGATAACGTTCAGGGTTTGAAACCTAGGGGTCACTGATTCAAATACCAACTAGGACAGGACCTTCTTGATGATTAATGATAGTAATTGCAACAGGAAAGTCGTTGTGACACGATAATTATTGCGAAGGATAGTTACTGTGACATGATAATTATTGGGACAGGATAGTTACTATGACATGATAATGATTGGGACAGGATAGTTACTACGACATGATAATGATTGGGACAGGATAGTTACTACGACATGATAATCATTGGGACAGTATAATCACTGTGACATGATAATCATTGCGACGGAATAGTTACTCTGACATGGTAAAATTTTCCGACAGGATAGTTACTGTGACATGATAAAAATTGGGACAGCATAGTTACTGTGACATGATAATCAATGGGACAGGATAGTCACTATGACATGAAAATTATTGGGACAGGATAGTCACTGTGACATAATGATTATTGGGACAGTATAATCACTGTCACATGATAATCTTTGGGACAGGATAGTCACCGTGACATGACAATCATTGGGACAGTATAGTCACTGTGACATAATAATCTTTGGGACAAGATAGTCACCGTGACATGATAATCATTGGGACAGTATAATCACTGTGACATGATAATCTTTGGGACAAGATAGTCACCGTGACTTGATAGTCTTTGGAACAGTATAGTCACTGTGACATGATAATTTTTGGGACAAGATATTCACCGTGACATGATAATCATTGGGACAGTTTAGTCGTTGTGACATGATAATCAGTGGGATAGGATAGTCATTGTAATAAGCTAGCCCTTGTGAGTCAATAGTCCTTGTTACAGGATAGTGGTTGTGACAAAATAATCATTGTGACACGACTGTAACTGCACAAGAGAACCACTGTGATATAATTGTCAATGTCATAGGATAGTAATTGCGACAGTATAATCATTGTGACAGGATAGTCTGTCTGACAGGATAGTCATTGTGACAGAATAGTGCTTGTGACAGGATGGCCATTGCGACAGGATAGTCATTGTGACACGATAATTATTACAAGAGAATAGTCACTGTGACACGGGAATCACTGCAACATAGTTTAGTAATTGTGACACGACATGATAGTCACTGAGACAGGATAGTGATTGTGACATGGTAGTCATTGAAACAGGTTTCATTTTTCTCTGACCGTGACGGCTGACCATTTTTCTTTTTTTTTTTGTTGTTGCAAAGCAGCCAGTGGCCTAGAAAGAATATCGTGCGAATTGTTAATAAAGAAACTTCAGAAAAGTAACTATTGGTGCACTTGCCGCCAAAATATTACTGAAATAATGTTGAAATCGTCTTGACAGCCCTTATAAACGAAAAGGTTATTTTTAATAGAGTAGAAAACATTGTGGGAAAATGAGAAAACGCTGGTTACCAGCGTTTTCTCCTTTTCGCACATTGTTTTCAGAAGCACTTATTCCCCGGGGTTATTTTAAACACGGCATTACTTAGTGAAGTGTTAAATCGACTTCGTTAATAGAAATAAAGAGTCGAAAAAACTCGTCCTATTCAAGTTCTTATTTCTAAACGAATTGCATATTGCGACTCAAAAAACGACCTGCTTTGATGTTAATGATTCGTATAAATAGGCGACCGCGGTTACCTGCGAAATTCTTTTGATCGCTAATCCTGTTCTTTTGATCTCGCCGCCCAGGTGGGTGGGACGGATGGAGTGATAGTTCGACAAGCATTTCGGATGAGTCATGTACCCGGACAAGTACACAGGTGTTTTCATACGTCCTTGTATACCTAAACGTGAATATTGTGTCAATTGCACGTATATGTAACCCAAAACCAACTGAGTGCTAGATTGGTTGAATGGTGTTTTACGCCGTTTTAAACATTATTTCAGACATATCACGGCGATAGTTCACATATTTAGTTTCGAAGTAATTGTTAAAAGTATATCTATACTTAGGAATGTATTTTATCGTTTATAAGCCTTATTTAAGTTTTACTACTGTTGCAAATATATATTTAGGAATGTAATATATGTACATGTATACATATCGTTTGTAAAACTAACTGAAGTTTACATAAAAAACCTTTTCAACCGAAACACCAATCGGTTTAAGGTAGAATACCCGTAACACTTTTAGTGCAACATGGAATAAATTTTTTTTGATGGTTGATAAAGACCGATTTTATAGAGATATAATAATTTTGCACATTTCTAACCTAACATAAATTCTTTTAATGTCTATCTTGAAAATATTTGTTGATACTTTTGTTAGTTTCCGGAAAAGGGGGGGGGGGGGGGCGGGTAATTATTATCTTCCTGCATAATGAGAATATAGTGGTTTTAGATTTATAAATGATAATTCTAAGAGGGACAAAAAGGAAAAAGTAACTTGGTGAAAATAGTACGATAATACTCTTTTTTTTTTAAAGCATAGAAAACTTTTGTAGGATAATGTCATAATGGAAAAACCTATTTTCTATTACGGGTGCACTACTTTAAGCCGAGTGACACACGACGGTTGTCACGCTGTACAAATCTGTTTAACTTCTGTAGATATTTATAGATATGTTGTGCATATCAACGGGTGGGTTTGTTATGTTAATTTAAATCATTATCTAAAGGCAGCATTCAACACCTTTTTAACTCTAAACATCCCAACTTCTCAGTATTTAACTCATTACGAAAGACAAAGTTCTAGGTTTGTCCAAATCGACAGCATTTGCAGACGACAAAATAAAAATGACTGAAAAATTTGAAATTTGTGTTGTGAAGTGTAGAAAACATCGTGGGAAAAGGAGAAAATGCTGGTTACCAGCATTTTCTCCTTTTCCCACAATGTTTTCTAAAGTGCTTCATTCACAGGGTCGTCAAAAGTAGGGGATTATGTGGTAATGGGCCTACTCGAAAACATCAATTTTCATTACTATCTGTTAGTCTGTCTATCTGTCTGTCTGTCTTCCTGCAGATGTCTTAAACCCCACTATTACAGAGTGTGCCTCATAGGTAAGATGGAAGGCGCCTGTTTAAACCCTTTACCAGACGACGATATTTAAGCCTCGGCCAATTTGAAAGCATTTGCAGACGACAATTTCAATATGGCTCGAACAGCACAATCATTTTTTGATGGAGTAGAAAACATTTTTGAAAAAGGAGCAAATGCTGGTTACCAGTATTTTTTCCTTTTCTCAAAATGTTTTTAAAAGGTGTCTTTTCCACGATCGTTAAACCTCGTCAGTGTGTGGTAAAGGGTTATGGAAGCAGCTGTCACAAGCGAGCACATTTTGAAGATCTATCAGATTTTTGCTTATTATAGGTGGGTATTTAGATTTTTCACACAGGACCAAAATTAAAAAAAAAAATTATATATATATCACTGAAATTTATATGAAAAAAAAAACCCCTCATCAATGATTAAGATCATAAAATTACACAAAAAAGATGGTGTTGCCTTAAAAGGCTACGAATCCTCTTCAGGTATTTTGCGCCAGAAATAAAAAAAGCATAGTGGGAATGTCAAGTGACTGGCACGTGACTAATGAGGCTTAAATTCCGCAACATAACAAACGTGTAATTACTTTCCAGAATGTCTTCTTCGGACGCAATGTTTGAAGCTTCGTCTGTGTATTTCCGGTATGTAAATGAGCGAGTTGCTCATTTAAAAATAGACGGTGTTTCCCGCCGGTGTCGACCTGGGCCGTATTAAATCTCTAATTTCTATTGTTGTCGAATGGTTTTCGACTACTGAGGTTTTATGAATGAAAATTAAAAGGCTTTGGTAATATACGGATGATTTTTTTTTTGTATTTTTGTAAAATTTTCGTCCCAAAATCTGCAGGGCCACCTTTAAATTCAGGGTTAACTGTAGGTACATACTCTCCAGTGCATTCATCTTACATTTATTTAAAGATTGAATTAACTTGTTCGTTCGACTCCACTTTCCATTGAAGCGGAGCGTGATACGAAAAATATTTTGGGCAGAGATTTTAAATAATTTCACTGGCTTAGAAATAACAAAAGATGCATGCATATGTGACCCGTTACGCAAAAAAAGGACCATCTTGGAATTCTGTACATCAACTAGATGAAAATAGACCAACGAAAGTGCTGGTCAGTTTAAGTTTAGCCAATCAGAAGTTCTGTTGCTTTCACATTGACAAAAATTTGAAGAATAAGACTAAGAATGCTCTTCAGAATGGTTAGTGAATACAGACCCATGTATTCATGAAATTATGCATTCAGAAAAATCAGTTCGCCCAAAAGCACTGCAAGTGAACTACTCGATAGAATGACCCTTAAACATGCGGAAAAATTCCAACAGCAAAAAGTAGCAAGGTCGATACTCTTTGCAGATGCATTTTTCACAGAGCTTCGTTTATACTGCAAACTAAAAATTAAATATGGTTCAAAATAATGTATTTTTTTCTACCTTTGATGTTAACGAAACATTGTGGGAAAAAGTACAAAATGCTGAGTACCAGCGGTTTGTTCTCTTCCGACAGTGTTTTAAAAAAACAGACTCTCTTTCGGTAGTTTAAACACTGGGTTTATCAAGTAAAGGATTAAGAGCGAGGTTTTTGTAAGATCAAACAGCCTTTGAGATACCTCTCAAATATTAAATATAGGCTTTTTATAACGATCGTTATTTCCTTTTCGCCATTTAAAAACGTGCCGCCCATTTGATAGAAAGAGAGCGCGTTGATTGGTTAATACATTATCAAACGGCCCAGAGTCTGAACGACCCATGTTGGTAAAAGACTTTTCGCAAACCGTGTGGATAAAGGAGAAAATAGCGGTAACCTTACCAGCATGCTGTTTTTATGTCTGTTACAAAATTCTCTTCCTTATTCAAAGACAGATACTTTTTATTTTATTCGAGCCTTTTTCCTCTTTTTACCCCCGTCTGCAAATTCTTTCAAAATGGCTAAATCGTATATTTGTCGACGTGTAAAGGATTAATCGCTTTCCGAGAGATTATGTACGTGGTTACACGTGCAATTAACTGCCTGTGATGCTATAGTAAAATAGATATTTAAGAAGTACAAAAATAAAGTCAGTGGAAATCAAGAATCTTCATTTTAATCCGCACACTGTAAAACAAATTAAACCAAAATTTACATCGAATAGTAAGCGCCCACGTGTACATCGGTATATTGCTATTTTAACCCTTCACCACACAATCCAGACTTGTGGCGACCCTGAGAAAGACAGCCTTTGAAAACATTGTGGGAAAAGGAGGAAGGGCTGGTAACCAGCATTTTCTCCTTTTCCCACAATGTTTTCTATCCTTTTCAAATAAATCTTCAATTTTTGATTCACATCTATTTTGTCGTTTGCAAATGCTTTAAATTTGGACAAGTCCAAAATTTTGACGTTTGGTAAAGAGTTAAACCTTTTTCTCTGGAAAGATATCACTGTATTTGACGGTGTAGATTCAAGATCAGACTGCACGTTCTGTGCAGTAAGATGTCAATGTATGCTGTGATCAGCGGGACAACTATCGGCAACGATCGACAGAGTTAACTTCGTTTTTCATAACTCATTGGAATCGTAAGAAATCAAGCAATTCCATCCGTTTATAGCGCGGCGGCTAGTAAACCTATCCACGCTTTCTTGGAATTTGGGGATTCAATCGTCGGTTTACTTAAAAAAAAAAACCTCCTAACTACAGCTTGAAACAAGCTGCAGTTACGAGGTTTTTGACGTAAACCGACGGAATTTTGTTTGTGGTGTCCGTGAACGATAAACAAATGAAATTGACATTCTCCGCCAAAAGTGAAAATTTGTATTTTATAATTTCATTGTTTATTTGGTTTATTATGGGGGAAAACCCTATGAGGTGGACACACAAGATTGAGATCAGACTTTGCTCTCTAATCTTGATCCACACTGCCTTCGTCGGTATGTTTATCCGGATTCAGGGCTTCACGAGTTACAAAGTCGATAAAAACTCGTTTCCGGTAAGATCAAAGTACTGTACTCACGCTATCAAATACAGGATGGCTGTCTTTGATGTCAGTTAAATCAATGAAAATTGCAAGTTCTGTGTAGTCTGATCTTGATTTACACTTACCGCATTTGTAACTTTATCCTGACTCAGCGTCTCAAAGATTTAAAAAGTCTAAAATCACTGGAAAATTGTTCGAAGATCAAAGTATCTGCAGTATTAAATACAATCAAGCGATCTAGTAATAGTTATATCAATAAAAACTACATGTTCTTTGGTGTCTGATCTTGATCTACACTTTCTGCATTTCTTTAGATACACCTATTTTCAGCGCATCTCAGATTTGTAAAAAAAAAATCGAATCAATGAACAGTAGTTCCTTCAAAATCAAAGTACTCAGAGTATTTGCACCAAAACGACAGTCTTTAATCTTGGTTTTGTGCTTCAAAAATGCACGTTATTTACAGTCTGATCTTGATCTACACCCTCTGCACAGGTAATTCAATCCGTATTCAGGGCTTCAAGGGATGCATAAAGTCTGAAATCAATGAAAACTGGTTCCTTTAAGATCAAAGTATCTGAAGTATTAAATACAAAAAGACGGTCTTTAATGCTAGTTAATTGATATTACCTTTTCATCCTTTTTTACTAAATTATCCCAGCTTTTTATAACCCTTAGGAACTACTCTTTTGAAAACATTGTGGTAAAAGAAGAAAATGCTGGTAAACAGCATTCTCTTCTTTTTCCACAATGTTTTCTACAATGTCTAGGACAATTTCCAGTACCTGAGCCACGTTTAATTTGTCGTCTGCAAATGCTTTGAATATGAATACTATACCAGTCTCTAATAATTTTGTCGTCTGCTAAAGTGTTAAATATCGTTTGTAAGCTTTTAATTTAGCATATTTCGTAGCGTTTATTTATGGCTTATCCCACCCCCATTAAAAAAATCCTCAACTCTTTCTTAGAGGAAAATAATGTACAATTTTGAAGTACGCGGTTATATTTATATATGTATGAAGAATTCCATGTGACTTCACCCTTTACCCCACAGCAGAATTTAAAACTGATCTTCTTTGATGGAATTAACACTCGGAGGACAATTCATATGTTTTTTTAATGATAATACTTGTTTCTGAACAGGTAGTAAACAATGTGGGAAAAGGAGAAAATGCTGGTTACCAGCATTTCCTCCTTTTCCCACAGTGTTTTTAAGAGGCCATTTTCTCTTTAAAAGTAGGGATCGTGTGTTAAAGGGTTTAGGGGTGGAATTAGTCTTTAGAATTATGGGAAACGTTGTAGGTAATGGAGAAAATTGATAACTACTGGTTAACTCATTACCATACGAGAAAATTTTGGACTGGTCCAAATTGAAAGCATTTGCAGACGACAAAATATAGGTGACTGAGAAATTTGCTCTGGGAAAGGTAGAAAACACTGTGGGAAAAGGAGAAAATGCTGGTTACCAGCATTTTCTCCTTTTTCCACAGTGTTTTCAAAATGCTTATTTCTCAGGGGCGTCAAAAGTAGGGATTGAGTGGTAATGGGTTTAACAGCATTTCACCATTCCTTCGATGTTTCAAAAGCCATGATTTTCTTTCTTTTTCCCATAGTGTTTTCAAAAGCCTTCTCTCCCAGGGCTCGTTAAAATTCGAGATCCGGTGATATAAGAAATCAACATTTTCCCCCGCTTCTTCCGTTCTTTTTTTTTCCGTCTCATTTCCGCATTTTTTGGGTGGATTAAAAGAAGCCATAATTTGAAATCCCTCCTTCTAATAAAACTGGGCCGAGCTTCTATAATGTAACGGATAATTTACTCATAAGCCCTCTGAAGGCAGACAGATTCCTTTTTATGATTCGTTTTGATGCGAGGCTCAATCTGTTGATTTAAGAGCTGGGTGCTGGTGTAAAAACGTTCTAAAACTACGAGAAAGTAGATTTATTTACGATAGTTTAACTCCTTACCAAACGACAAAATTTTAGACTTGTCCAAATTGAAAGCATTTGCAGACGACAAAATAAAGATGACTCATAAAATGAAACTTGGCTTCAGATGAGTAGAAAACATTGTGGGAAAAGGAGAAAATGCTGGTAACCAGCATTTTCTCCTTTTCCCACAGTGTTTTCTACCCTTCCCAGAGCAAATTTCTCAGTCACCTTTCTCCTTTTCCCACAATGTTTTCAGAAGGCTTCTTCCTCAGGGCCGTCCGAAACCAGGGATTGTTTGGTAAAGGGTAAATGATGAACCTGTGTTGACTAATTCCTGTGAAGAGAAATTTCTAGGAACATTTAAAAGTATGTAATAATCTCTAAGTCGGTTCATAGAGGTTATTTGAGAAATAACTTCCCTCTCTTTGTCACACTTATGGAAAGCCATGGCTGTCTTTCGACTGTTTGTCCGTCCATCTACCAGTCTGCTCTCTCTCTCTCTCTCTCTCTCTCTCTCTCTCTCTCTCTCTCTCTCTCTCTCTCTCTCAGTGTGTGTGTGTCTCTCTCCTTATGTCCTTTTGTTTGTGTATCTGTCTGTTTCTGTGTCCGTCCGTCTGTTAGAGCATCTGTTTCGAATTTCCATAACCACAGACACATTTGACCCCTTCTCTCTCTCCCCCCCCCCCCCCGCCCCAGGAAAAAAATCCATAAAAACCGTTTTGAGGACAAACCAGAAGAAATTAAGACAAGTTATGTTTCGTCTAAGATTAGACTACCTTTAGCGGACACTTTCGCTTAAGATTAGTCTTATATTACATTCTGCTGTCCACTAGTTGTTTAGTATGACAAAATGTCATTGAAATTGCTGTGTCAAGGTGGAACTTTATGACTAAGACAGACCAGGTTCGTATTCACCAAACATTCTTAAGAACATTCTTTGTCTAGTTCTTCAAGATTTTCTAACTGTGATAGTAACAGAACTTCTGATTGGCTAAACCATCAGTGGTTTAGCCAGTCAGAAGTTCTGTTACTTTCAAATTGACAAAACTCTGAATAATAAGACTAAGAATGTTCTTAAAAGTGGTTGGTGAATACAGACCAGTGCATTAATTTTGTTCAATTTAATCAGGACTTAGCTCTCCACAAACGTAATTCTTTTGAGGAACATATAAAAGCTTTTTGTCAGCCTAAAAAGGCGTTGAAGAATGACTTCCCGTCTCCGTTTCACTCTGTCTGTCCGTCTGTCTATCCGTCTAAGAGTTTGCCATCAGTCTTAATCCATCTCTCTCTCTCTCTCTCTCTCTCTCTCTCTCTCTCTCTCTCTGCATGTGTTTCTAAATATGTCTGTCTGCGTCTCTGTGTCCGCCCGTCTTTCCGAGCATGTCTGTTTCAAATTTGAAATTGCGTTACACAATTAAGAGACCCACCCCAAAAAAGGAAAAATGTTTAGAGAGCAAATTAGAACTTGGGCAGGTTGTATTTCGTGTTACTGAAAACCGGCAAGATCGATTAAGGTTGACATTAATTTAGATGAATTTTGTCCAGCAGTAGTAAAAAAATACAAAACATCATTGAAACGGTTGTGCCAGTTAGCATTTTCTGATTGATACAGTCCAGTTCATTCATTTAGGGCTTGGCGTTCCAGAAACATAATTCACTCTCTCTCTCTCTCTCTCTCTCTCTCTCTCTCTCTCTCTCTTATTAAGAATTTCAAAATTATTTCAATAAACGTAGACAGAATTAAAGAAAAATACCATCAAAGGACTACATGGTCAAAAGGAACCGCACCATAAAAGTCGAAGAATACAAAAACGATCCGAATGATATTCTTGATGTATTTTCGACCTTCTATGATCCTTTACTCGAGTAGCTCTTGTTTACAAATACAATAAAGAAGAAAACTTTTGAAAACTTTGTGAGAAAAGGAGAAAATGCTGGTTAACAGCATTTTCTCCTTTTCCTACAATGTTTTCCAACTTATCACCTAAAAATATATTCTTTTGGACCACATTGATATTTTTGTTTTGGAATACCTTTGAATTGTTTTGACAGGTTTAAAAATGTTGTACCCTGGTAAAGAGTTAACCTTTTCAACGCTTCAGGCGAAGACATGAGCTTTTTTTGGATGATTAGATTAAGATCAGACTACACAAAACATGCAGTCTGATCTTGGATTGGCGCCGTCCACTTGTAAAATTAAGCCTATAAAATCAAATCTCTGATTTTCAGTGATTTAAACTTTCCGCGGTCGAAAACTGTCGAGTATATATTATTTTGACTCCGAAAGGGTTAAAAATGACAAGACAAACAGACCCGATACGCTGATAAAATTGTCACGTGTGGAAAATGATATGGTTGAAACCGCCAAATGAGTAGATAATTATAATTAAACCCACTAATTAGCTACCTTTAACCCCAATTTTCTCGGGGTGGGAGGAGGGGTGGAAAATATACCAGTTCGGCCTTTTACCTTTTCATCCCTCCGAAAACAATACCTTGTTTTTTGACGAACTTGAAAACATTGTGGGAAAAGGAGAAAACGCTGCTGGTACGCAGCATTTTCTTCGTTTTCCCACAAAGTTTTCTACCCTTTCATTTTTTCCCTAATTCAAGTATTTAGGCCACTGGCCCATACACCTTTACATGACAAAAATATCAATACCCGAACCTCAATTAATTTCTAAAAATTGTATTGTTTGGTAGAATTAACTTTTCACAACAGGACAGAATTTTAAACTCGTCCGAAGAAATCAAATCACAAAAATTTTTACACAGCTCAACTGATGCGATTGCTGTCTTTTCGTAAAAGTAGAGAACTTCATGGGAAAAAAGGAGAAAACCTCGCTTACTTGAATTTTGCCTTTTTTCCCCTCAATGTTTTTAACCCTTCTTTAGAAAAAAACACTTGTTCATTGAGATGCTCTTGAGTTGTCGTCTGCAAAATAAAATAAGTAAGAGCTTTTTAACTAGACTATCTGCTAGACTGGATGGTTGTATTAATCGTAGTTTCGAAGTCCATGGCAACAGTAACCAAGGAAGTTGTTTCACGAAATCCGAAGAGTGAGATAGTTATGCCGCCTAGAGCTATCGGGTTGGCCTTTTATCAGACTATTTATATACGATACGACGGATATTCTAGCAATTTTCCCAGGTAATCCATTGCCTACTTATTCTATACTCTATCTAATATACTGGATCATATGTATAGATCAGTAGCTTGGGAGCACATAGCAACATAGCAACAGTAACCAAGGAGGTTGCTGAATGGAACCTGAAGAATTAGATAGTTTTGCCGCACACAGCAATTAGACTTGGCGTCTATCAGACCAACTGTGTAACGTATAGTAGATTTTTCCAGTAATGGTCTTAGGTAACTCGCGGCCTGGCACTTTCGAGACTAGAGTTCAAATCTCCTGTTCAAGGTAGCACTTTGATTTTGCAAGCAATTTAAACTCTTGCCGAGCTTTAAGTCGGCCCTAGCTGTAAAAGAATTAAAAGAAACCCGAAGCTGTCAACGGATCTGTTCTTTCAACTGTTTTCTTACACCAAATAATGTTTCCATTAGAAAATTGTCTGCGGACCTGTAACTTTTGAGGGATGAAATATCCTTTATACTCAAAGAAATATTTAACCCATTACCACACAATCCCTACTTTTGACATTCCTGAGAAAGAAGCCTATACAAACATTGTGGGAAAAGGAGAAAATGCTGGTAACCAATGTTTTCTACCCTATTAATAAAAAATTGCAGCATTTGAGCCACGTTGAAATAGTCGTCTGCAAATGCTTTCAGTTTGGTCAAGCCAACAATTTTGTCGTTTGGTAATTACCACATGAGACTGGTCAAAATCCAAAGCATTTGCAGACGACAAAATAAAAGTGACTGTAAATTTGAAATTTGTTCTGGGAAGGGTAGAAAACACTGTGGGAAAAGGAGAAAATGCTGGTTACCAGCATTTTCTCCTTTTCCCACAGTGTTTTCAAAAGGTTTCTTTCTCAGGGGCGTCAAAAGTAGGGATTGTGTGGTAATGGGTTAAGTAAATAAAATTATACAGTGAATGAAAATAAACTTAAGTTTTGTTAAAGAAAAAGGTGGAGCAATGAGGACGTTATCTTGACAACTTTTCGACACTTATCTGAATTCAAGACGTAATCTCAAATTAGCCAATCAACTATCGGACAACCAATCTCTGGGGCTGACCTTCCAAAATGGCGTAATCTCCCTTCAAACATGACAACCAGTTGACATTTATCTCTCTCGAATCAAAGACGACGATTTTGATCTGAGAGAGAAAATTACTTCGCTCCTTGTTTCCCCTGGAATGTCGTATTAATCCTGCTCCCCGACGCCCCGCCTATTTCCGCCGTATATACACGTATTCTTACGAGAAAAAAAAAGTTTTAGAAATATCTTACAAAGGTGTCCATCGTATGTTGAAAAATCCTACAAATAAACAGTGCATTATTTTGAGAAAGCCTGGTCTAGATCTATCTTTTCTGCAAAAACCAAATGGCATTGTGCTTATAGCTCTCTAGAAGTAAAAATAATGTTAACTATTTATCATACGAAAAAATTTTACACTCATTCAAATTCAATGTATTTGCAGACGGAAAACCAGACGGGGCTGGGATTTTTCTCAGGGTCGTTAAAAGTCAGGATTGTGTGAAATGGCAAAAGACAAAGTGAAATTTTTGTCATAAACATACATGTTTAACCGAAATGATTTTCCGCTTCTGCGAAATTTTCTTGTTTCTTGTTTATTTATTTTAAAATATATCTTCTTATTTCTGTTAATGCAAAACTGTTCAATAGTTTTGCTAAACTTCGCATGATTTATAAGACACCAAACTTTAAGACTTATAAATTAATCGTTTGAGTAAAATGTTTGCATAGGTCCTAAAGGAAAGTTATGCGAAATGTATGAATTAGAAAGTGAAGTAAAGCGTATGAGTTAGTCCTGAAATGAAATGTATGAATTTGTCCGTAATGGACGAGTTAGTCCTTAAAGTGAAATGGGTGAATTTATTAAAGTAAAATATGTGAATTAAACAAACAAGTAGAACGAATACATATGTCCTCAATGTAAAATGTATGAATATGTCCTCTTGGGAAAAACATAAATTAGGAAGAATGAGCCAAATAAGTAGACTAAAAGCATAAATCCATAAAGCAAACAGTATGAAATAGTCCTTGGAGGGAAGTGTATGAACTCATTCTGGGAGTAAAATGTATGGATAAGCCAAATAAATATAGGGAATGCATTAATTCTTAAAGAAAAAAATACACGAGTTAGTCTCTCAACAAAAACTATATAACTCAATCCCCTAAGTTGAATGTACGAATAGTCCCATAGTCCTTTACTTTAAAATATAGGAACGTCCTGAAGTAATACGTGTACATATGATTAAGGCCCTCATGCAAAATGTGCGATTAATTCTTAAAGAAAAAATATTAAAGTACTACCTGTATATAAGTTCTATAGAAAAAAGTTCAATCTAGTTATTTAAGTAAAAAGTATGATCTAGTGCTTTAAGAAATGTACGAATTAGTCCCACAAGTAATAGTATGAATAAGTCATTATGTGCATTGATAAATGGGCCCCTTTAAAAACATGCATTTGTCGTTAAATAAAGTAAAAAATATTGAATAAATAAATATTGAATAAATAAATGGATAGATAAATAAATAATACTGTATGAATTATTCATTTAGAAAAAATAAAGAAATTACTTCCTTAGTAAATTGTACGAATTAATCCCTTCTTCCTTTACAGAAAATATATGAATTTTCATAGGAACACGTATGAACCATATCCTTATACAGAATGTACGATTTAGTTCTTAGAGTAAACTTTATTAATTTTTTCCTTTAGTAAAAATATTATTGATTGGTTCTTAAAGTTCTATTTAAGTGTTTTGGTAAACTACGATGAATGAACTCTTTCACAAAATGTTTGAATTAGTTCTTTTAGTGGAATATATGTACAAAGACTAGTCCTCTCAGAAAATTGTATGAATTAGTCCAATAAATAAATACATTGTAGTATGAATAAGTCCCACAAGTAGAATGGATTAATGAGTCCCATAAGAAAAATATGTGAATTAATCCTTTGAATTAAATATATTATTAATTTTAGGTCATTACTTCTTCTTCTACTACTACTACTGCTACAGCTGATAATAATAATAATAATAATAGTAATAATAATAAATATAACGGATAAATAAGTCCCTTAACTTACAAGTAAGTTATTTCAGGAAATAGTATGAATTAGTTCCATAAGTAAATGTTATGGATTAGTCCTTTAGAAATGCAAAACTAGTTTTCTAAGTAATTGTTTGAATACTCGTAAAATAAATGAATTAAAAGGTAAAATGTATGACTAGATCCTCAAAGTACAGTAAATAAATAATTGACGGTAATGTGTAAGAATTGGTTTTACTACCACGGAATAGAATAGAATAGAATAGTATGGAATGGAATAAAATGGAATAGTTGATTGACTGACTGACCGACTAACCCATTGATTGATTGATTGGTTGATTGGTTGATTGATTAATCAATCGATTGATCGATTGATTGATTCGTGAGTTGACTTTTAGGGATTGATTGATAGATATTTTGATTGGTTGGATGATTGATTATGTTTTATCATTACTGGTCGGTTGATTGATTGATCAGTTGATTGGCCGGCTGGTTTGCTGGCTGCCGACCGATCGATCGACCGATCGACTCACTGACCGACCGACTGATCGTTTTACATCATTTATTCCTAAATCGGAGTCAGCATGTAGAACCTCTATCCCTGCACATACCTGCACCAGGTCGAGGCTCTAAAGTGTGATACCAAAGGACAATCAGTATTGTACTTTTCTTTATTAACCCTTAACACTGCTAAGCACGACTTACTGACCTTTGGCGGACAGTGTAGATCAAAGATCAGACTGCACAGAACGTGCAGTCTGATCTTTGATCTACACTGTCCGCTAAGGACAACTTTCTCTACAAAACAATTACCTTTGAAACAGCAAACATTTAGGTTTTTACTTTCCTCTTTAAATTCATATTTTATTTGTTTAGTCCGAGACGGGCTAAAAGGAGAAATATTCAGAATAGACTAAAGGGTACGTGAAGTAGCTGATATAATTTTAGCCAATCACCTGTGATCTATGTCGGCGAGGCGCTCTTTGATCTTTAAAATCCAATTAAAGCGTCGGGTAAATACGTTTAACCCTTTACCAAAACGACAAAATTTTAGACTTTTCCAAACTGAAAGCACTTGCAGACAACAAAATAAGGGTATCCCAAAAATTGAAATTTGTTTCGAGAAGGGTAGAAAACACTGTGGGAAAAGGAGAAAATGCTGGTTACCAGCATTTTCTCCTTTTCCCACAATGTTTTCAAAAGGCTTGTTTCTCTGGGCAGTAAAAACCAGGGATTATTTGGGAAAGGGTTAAGTTTGTACAAGGCGACAACATTTTAGAGATGACTAAATTTAAAGGATGGTGCTGACCAAATTTAAGATGTGGTTAAAATAATCGGACTGGTCTTTGATATGTTAGAAAACATTGCGGGAAAAGGAGAAAATGCTGGTTACCAGCATTTTCTCCTTTTTCCCCCACAATTATTTTTCAAAAGGCTGCTTCCTCACGATCGGAAGAATTCGGGATTTTGTGGTAAGGGTTAATGTTTCAATTCATTTTCTCCTCCTTTCCCCACAATGTTTTTAAAAGGCTGCTTCCTCAAGATCGGTAGAATTCGGCATGTTTTGGTAAGGGTTAAATATTAAGTTTGGTGCCATATATGAAAACTCGACAACTTTCGATGTGTGTAAATACAATTCACTGAAACCCAGAAAAAAAGACCAGCCCACCTAGCTCAATAGGTAGAGCGTAGGACTCGTGAACGCGACGTTTCGAGTCACTTGAGGGTGTGGGTTCGTTCCCCATGGCTGGCCACCAAAAGTTACTAATAGTCTGTCGGATGAGATATCAAACCGAGGTCTCGTGTGACGGTGCTGTACACTGAGTACGTTAAAGAACCAGGCGAAACTTAGGATGGCTTTCGTCCAGTATCTGGGCCCCGTAACAATACTAACAATACTGATAGCCTTCAGGAGACGTCGCCCATATGAGCAACCGGTGGCGACGAGAGAATCAACGCAAATACAATCAATCATACCAAGTAAATGATACAATACAATAATACAATACAATACAATGGTTCACTCAATAATAAGGCCACTGGCCCATACATATTACATAGTACATTTTGAGGGTTTAACCCTTTACCAAACAAACCCTGGTTTTTACAACCCTGAGACAGAAGCCTTTTGAAAACATTGTGGGAAAAATTGGAAAATGCTGGTTACCAGCATTTTCTCCTTTTCCAACAATGTTTTCTACCCTGCTGAAAACAAATTTCATTTTTTGAGTAAGGTTCATTTTGTCGTGTGCAAGCGCTTTCAATTTGGACCAGTCTAGAATTGTGTCGTTTGGTAAGAGTTAAATTTCATCCAGCAGAGAAAGTATAGACTGG
This sequence comes from Tridacna crocea, assembly GCA_943736015.1. Taxonomy (NCBI): domain Eukaryota; kingdom Metazoa; phylum Mollusca; class Bivalvia; order Cardiida; family Cardiidae; genus Tridacna; species Tridacna crocea. Next base: position 1,589,442 of record OX031073.1, read on the forward strand.
CATCATGACCAGCAATCTAGGTTTGTGACTTCAGTCTACAATCTCTACACTGTCCTATTTTGGAACCAGATTAAGATCTTTTTCCAAATCAAAGCGTTGAGAACGCTGAAGTGGTATTTGTCAAGGAAGCCATTGTGTAGAATTAATAAATTCCAAACATTACAATCAATTATTTCGATCTATAAATATGCATGCCTAATAAAATAAAATAGCGCACAATTATGGGATGAAGAAGCCATGGGACGAAATGGTTTCGGAACGAAAAGGCCAAGGACCAAACGATCGGTAGACAAATTTTGTATCATTGCGCCAATAGAAGGCTATAAGCGATTGAAGCTATTTTCTATCAAAATTAGTATTTTCACGATCTTTTGCCTAATCCTGCGTATTCTAATATACCTTTTCAAATGATATATCTGTGCGTTACCGAAAAATTCATTTGACTGAAAAAAAAAATGGGTTTAATTTTTTTTTTTTAAATTGGGTTTATTTCCTTCGGATTTGAACAAAATGCGAAACATGTTCTTCAGAATTCAATACTGAACTCATAGTGGTATTGTCTTCGACAAATACCACAATACGTAAATATGTGTATAGACATAGCATTTATGCTCTGTGACAAAAGGGGCTTAATGCATCTGCAAGAAGGATCGACTCAGGTCAGCCTGCGCAGTCTGCGGAGTGGGGGGAGTCGATACTTTTCGCTATTGAACTTTTTTTTTAAATGTTCAAACACCGGTCTGAAAATTACGAATCCATAAGGATGTGATGGCTTTGCTTGTATAATGGATTACTGAGATGGTCAATAAGCTCCCTTTTGCCGGCGCTTAACTCATTCACAAGCCGAGCCCTGGTAGCTCAGTCGGTAGCATGCAGGACTTGAGAACACAGGGGCCAAGGTTCGATCCCTGGCTACGACCCCTGGCTTGGCCAATTTCTTTCCGAGGATTGATGATAGTCATTGCCAAAGGATTTATTCCTCTCCCACCACTGACCATTGTTTCGACAATGATCATGTAGGAAAACAGCCAGTGGTTTGGAAAGAAAATTGTGCGAAGTACTGGTAAAAGAAACTCTAGGAACACATAGATAGGTGCACTGGCCGCCGCGATACAACTGTAATAATGTTGAAAACGGCGTTAAACACCATAAAATCAATATCAAACAGTTGACTCATTCACATACCGTATCATGTTTTCGCATGTTAAACATAACCGAAGAAATCTGGCGTCAAGTATATAAAATATTAAAAATAGATAGACAGAGATTTGACATTATAACTGAAGTGTTTACAGACATTACTATACAAGTGGACTGTTTAGATCAAGATCAGACGGCACGTTGTGTGCAGTCTGATCTTGATTTATACAGTTCGCTAAGGCCTTTTTTTTTTTCGCCTTTAGTGCTGAACTGGGTTCACCGAAATTACCCAAACCAAGGGTGCGTATCAAGAAAGATTTCAATAAAAGTTTACAAGTAGCTTGAGGGGGTGGGGGAGATATTACTTTATTAGAAAAACAATTAACTTAATGAGTTCTTTATCTTTGGTGTTTTTTATATATAAATTTTATCGTAAAATTTTATCACCCTCTTTTATCGTCGGCAAAATAATGTTCCTTTGCGATCAAAAGTTAAAACGTGAATTTTGAAAATCGGTGATCTTACTCTCTTTCTCTTGTTCTCTGTCAATCTCTATGTTTTTCTCTCTGCTTTTCTTTCTCTCTCTGTCTCTTCCTTTCTCTTGTTTTCCTATTCTCTCTCTTACTCCCGATCTCTTGGTCTCTCTCTTTCATTCTGATATATGTTACTTTCTCTCTGTCTGTCTGTCTCTCCTCTATGTTCCTCTCTCTGTCTCTCTTTCCCCCTCACTGCCCCTTCCCTCCCACCTCTCTCTCTCTCTCTCTCTCTCTCCCTCTGTCTGTCTGTCTGTGTATCTGTCTGTCTGTCTGTCTGTCTGTCTCTCCTTTCTCTTTCTCTCTGTCTCTCTCTCTCGCTATCTATCTATCTATCTATCTATCTATCTATCTTTCTCCCTCACTGCCCCTTTCTGTCTCTGTCTCTGTTTCTGTCTCTCTCTCAGTGTCCGTCTGTCCGTTTGAAAATAGATGCATGCATTTCGTATCATATATTCACGTTTACAAACAACAGGTCATTATAAGTAGTAATATAAAAAGATAACAAAACATGTGAAAAATGTAAATGTAAACAGCGAAGACTCAGCATGGATAAATGTAAGTTTTGAGTTACATTTCAACTATCATTTATTTTGTCCTTGCATTTGGAAATCATTAGACTTACTTCAACATTGGTCAAACTGCCAATTCAGTAGTAGCTCTATTGTACAGCAATATTACTATAAAGTGTGGAAATTTGGAGTATTCCGTACCTACGGGATTCATGCCCAGCACTATAACACATCGGTAAATATCGTATAACATCGCCATTTTCGTGTAGGCTATTCGGCCTTTCTCGGCAGCGACCGTCTTTTAACCCTTTCCCAAACGACAAACTTTTGGACTAGACCAAATTGAAAGCAATTGCAAACAACAATTCAACTGTTGCTGAAAAGATTATTTCTGTCTATGATAGGGTAGAAAACATTGTGGGAAAAGGAGAAAATGCTGGTTACCAGCATTTTCTCCTTTTCCCACAATGTTTTCAAAAGGCTATTATTCCAAACCCGTAAAAAACAGGGATTGTTTGGGAAAGGGTTAATTAACTTTGTTCCGATCGTGTTCCAGTGGAAAAGCAGCCGGTGTTATGTAAAGAAATCTCCGATATAAAAAAGTATGGATAGGTGCACTGGTCTCCGCAATAAAACTGAAATAAGGTTGAAAACGGCCATAAAAAGCAATCGAAACAGATGAAATATTTTAGAAGGGTGGGGGGTCCAGATAGACCCAGTGTCCCCGCCCTCTCAAGACAGGTATTCAAAACGATGACCCTAAAGCCACTTATACCCTTAACAACAAAGAAAAAGAAATCCTTGAAAAAAAATCATTGTGAGAAAAGGAGTAAATGCTGGTGGCAAGCATTTTCTTCTTTTCCCGCAATGTTTTTTTCTACCCATTCAAAAACAAAATTCATTTTTTAGCTACGTTTGAATTGTCGTCTGCAGATGATTTGAATATGGACACGACAAAAACTTTGTCATTTGGAAGAGCATTTACCCTTTACCAAACAATCCCTGATTTTGACGACCCTGAAATAGAAGCCTTTTGAAAACATTGCGGGAAAAGGAGAAAATGCTGGTAATCAGCATTTTCTCCTTTTCCCACAATGTTTTCTATCATGCTAGACATAAATTTCAACTTTTGAGTTAAGTTTATTTTGTCGTCTGCAAGTGTTTTCAATTTAGACCAGTCTAAAACTTTGTCGTTTGGTACAGCGTTAAACTATCCCACCTCATTGACAGTCTAAATAACTCGCCCTAATCGCTTCTATTATGTATTTCAACGCTTTACGTATGGAAGCGCTTTTGATCTCTTTACGACCCGAGAAAAATGTTAGAACTGTCCAATTTTAATGAAATTAAATACAATTGTATGTTACTCAAAACATGTGTCTTTTTTTTTCTGTTGACACAGGAAAGAAAACATTGTGAGAAAACGAGAAACAGCATTTTCTTCTTTTACCACAATGTTAACGCATAACCAGACAATCCCTGCTTTTGACGATCCCGAGAAAGAAACCGTTGGAAAACTTTGTGGGAAAAGGAAAAAATGCTGGTAACCAGTATTTTCTCCGTTTCTACCCATAGTGTGTTCTACCTTTCACAAAACAAATTTCAAATTTTCATTCACTTATATTTTGGTCTGCAAATGCTTCGATTTGGACAAACCTGAAATTTTGTCGTTTGGTAATGAATTAATATCCAAAACATTGCGATTACAAAATGATTTTCGTTGAAATGTAAAAAAACGTCACACTATCGGACAATGTAGATCAAAGATCAGGCTGCACGTTCCGTGCAGTCTGATCTTGATCTACACTGTCCGCAAAAAGGCATATTAAATCGCATTTAACAGCCCAAGGGATAAGATTCCCGTTGATATTTCGACTCCGATAAGGATAAAAACCGAGGCGAAAAGATCTTAATTTCCTTTTAACAACAAATCTCCATTCTTCTCAATTGGATAGCGGCAAAGATCAAAGAGTTTTTATCGCGATTTTGATTGGTGGGCGGTAACTTCAAAGACGTGAGATTGTAGGGTACAGTAATAGGGCGAACCTACTGTGTGTATATAATGTCGAAAATTTTTTCATAATTTTCAAAAGTTATTACCTTGTATGAAGTGCACGGAGACGGTTAGAGAAATATAAACCAAAAATTAAATTTAATGAAATTGTGAGAAAATATTGCATAAGTGTGCAAATAAACGGATGTGTTATTTTTAGTTACTTAGTGATTATTTTTGTGGGTGAAACTTACATTACTGACATTAAGTGATAGACTGATCATCTTAACATATTTCACAGGAAAAGCAGCTTAGTTCACACAGTAGTGTATATTTATGTAAACTGGAAAAAAAGAGCTTTTTATAAGCATTATATTAGCTTCTTACGAGCTCTATGTGAGCTTTATAAACAGTGTTATATGTTGTGAATTAAAGCTAGAGCTTAGTAGAGCTTTCATTTGAACCGACCGTAGAGAAGAAGGAATTTATGCTTGGAGAAAATAGTAAAGCTTTTGATGGTTCTTTAAGTGAAAACATCGCTGGAAAATGACTTCAGTTTTACAACCCCCGCAACATATGTTTATGGTAAGGATATTTTTTTCCATCTTATTTAACGTGTATATTCATTAACCATAAAACTGTTAACCAATTACCAAACGACAATATTTTAGACTGGTCGAAATTGAAAGCATTTGCAGACGATAAAATAAAAGTGACTGAAAATTTGAAATTTGTTTTGTGAAGGGTAGAAAACATTGTGGGAAAAGGAGAAAATGCTGGTTACCAGCATTTTCTCCTTTTCCCACAATGTTTTCAAAAGGCTTTTCTGTAAGGAGTGTCAAAAGTAGGGATTGTGTGGTAATGGGTTAAGCGTGGACTAAAGGCTTGTGCGGAAAGTGTAGATCAAGATCAGACTGCACTTTCTTTGCAATCTGATCTTGATTTACACTTTCCGGGACAGTGAAATTTGACAGATGAAAAGAGCATTCATATTTATGATATTTGCATTTTAATGTTAGCTAAGAAATAGTGTGTAAATTCATTCTGCAGGTTACGTGTTTTCTAACCAGGTTTTCATTTATAGACGATGTATCGTTGTGAAATTTTCTCTTTTTTTCACATTTTAACCATGATCCGAAAATGGTACTGTTCTGTTAAGAACCCAGGGAAATAAGCCATCTGAAAACATGGTGGAAAAAGGAAAACGATGTTTTCCACTCTTTTCCGAGATCGTTTTCGTCATGTGAACGAATTTGAAGTCGTGCAGTACAGCTTTCCATGTAACGATGATATCAGATGATGAACTCTGTGTTGCTGTGGATATAGAAGCATTGTGAGAAAAAGAGAAAACCTTGTTCCAACACTGTTGCACACAATTCCGAGTTTCAAGAACTCTAACAAAGAAGCTTCATAAAACAATATGGGGATTGGAGAAATGCTGGTAACCAACATTTCTCCTTTTCCCACAATGTTTCATACCATTGCAAAAGACAATTTTCATGTGGAAATTAATATGTAATATGTCATCTTGCAAATGCTTTCAGCTCGAATAATGCCAAAATTGTGTCATTGTGTCGTCACAGATAGAGCTAAGCGTTCTCTCCATTTACTACATTGTTTTCTACTCTTCTAAAGACAAATTCATTGGTTTGAGTAGCAGGGTTATTTAAGGTTTAACTGTATTCCCAATACACTAGGAATCGAACTTGGAACTTTTCTGTGCCAGCATTTTTCCTTTTGCACCTTGGTCACTGACAATATTGCCTGGTGCAAAGGAAAAGTTTACAGCAATTTCAGTGAAACCCGTGTTTAACCGTTTCCCAAACGACAAACTTTTGGACTATACCAAGTTGAAAGCATTTGCAGACAACAATTCGACTCTTGCTGAAAAGATTATTTATGTCCATGATAGGGTAGAAAAAATTGTGGGAAAAGGAGAAAATGCTGGTTACCAGCATTTTCTCCTTTTCCCATAATGTTTTCAAAAGGCTACTATTCCAGACCCGTAAAAAGTAGGGATTGTTTGGGAAAGGGTAAAAGACCATCCAAGGGAAGTAAGACAAGTGATCGCTTTCTACAGATGGTCGTAAAATGCAAACCCAGCTAATTTCTTTAAAACTCTACCACATGACAAGATTTTAGACCTGTCCGAACTGAAAGCATTTGCTGATGACAGCTTCAATGCAGCTCATATGAAATGAGTTTTCTTTAAAAGGGTAGAAAACATTCCCACAATGTTTTCAAAAGCCTTCCCTTTTAGGGGTGTTAAAAGTCGTCATCGTGTGGTCAAGGGTTAAAAAAAAGAGTATGAAGAATCAATACAGTGGTCTACTAAACATTTGATTGCCTTACACAGCAATCCCTAGTTAACGACCCGGGATACGAAGTCTTAAAGAAAAACATTATGGGAAATAGAGAAAATGCTGGTATCCAGCATTTTCTCCCTTTCCCGAAATATTTCTACTCTTTCAAAGACACGGATCATTATTTATGCAACTGTGCGTTTGTCTACTGCAAATGCTCTCAATCTGGTCAAAAACAGCCTTCAGGGGGCGTCGCCTATATGTTCAACCGATGGCGACCATAAATGAACCCAAATTCAATCAATGACATCTTCGACTGTACATTATGTACATGTAAATCTTTAACACGGAAATAAAAATTATAAAATTTTCAATGATAAAAAAGTAGCTACAGATAGTCGAGAGCTCCTACATTTTCGATTGTACGTTATATTGACATTATTTGGGTCTAATTCCGCAAAAAAGACAAACATAGTAATGAAAAATTAGGGGTATTTCGGTGTTTCGGTGGTATTTCGGTATTTCGGTGATTCGGCGGACCGATTATATATGTATTTTGTACACATGAACATATATGTGGACGGAGAAAAAAAAAAGATCAGTTTTTTCAACGAAACAGAAGTATCAGTTCAAAGTTTAAAAAGATAATCTGATATTTCTGGCTGACTGATTCAAACGATTATGACTAATTTATGACTAAACCAGACGACAAAAACTTATAGACTTACAGACCTGTCCAAATTGAAAGTTTTGCAGAATACAAATCAACATGTCTTTTCTCTTTACCAAACGACAAAATTTTAGACTAGTCCAAATTGAAAGCGCTTGCAGATGACAAAATAAACGTAACTCAAAAATTGAAATTTGTTTCCAGCAGAGTAGAAAACATTGTGGGAAAAGGAGAAAATGCTGGTTACCAGCATTTTCTCCTTTTCCCACAATGTTTTCAAAAGGCTTCTATCTCAGGGTTAAATTGTTCAAAGTTGATTTTGACTGTACATTTGAGCGTGTGAAAATAAAACGAGAAATATATATATAAAAAGATTATTGATTTTTTATTTTCTAATTTTGACGGTACATGAGGAAAACATGTATTGTGAAAAACAAAAAGATAAGAAACAAATTAACATTTTTTATAACCTAACGGATAGGAAATGCAGATGCTCTGTTATATATTTTTGACTGTATATTTTGTGGACATTTAATGTGAAACGAGTAACATATCACCAAATTATATTATGAAACAGAGAGACATATCAATCAACAGTTGAAAAAAAAAGAACATGTGAAAGTTCTGACTGACTGATTCAAACGACTAATGGCTAATTTTTCGCACCAGACCACAATATGTTACATAAAACTTGGAACTGTTAGTCAAAGGATTAAGACTAGTGAACAGGACGACAACAACAACAACAACAAAACACTTAATAGTCGTAAAATTGAAAGAGGAAATAAATAAATAAATAAATAAATAAATAAATAAATAAAATACTTTGATATCGTACACATTTAAAGTCTTGCTTACAATCACGAAACTTCGAAACCATAGAAATACATGTATGTAGCCTACTTGTCTTGAGAACAGAAGGTCGCTGTTTCGATCCCCGGTTTTGACAATATCATTCCGAGGACTGATGATAGTCACTGCAACAGTTTTGATTCATCCCTCATCGGTGACCATTGTTTCGAATATATGGGAAAGCAGTCAATAATTTGGAAATAATATTGTGCGACCGCCGGAGAACTGGCGAAAGAATCCCCAGGGAAGCAAGGATGGGTCCACAGGTCACCGCGATAAAACTGAAACATTGTTAAGAACGGCGTTAAATATAATACCTTCGCAATAACCGTATTGACAGAAAACCAAGGGTGAAGTTGGACAGTTTCAATGACAAATACGATTTAGACATCAAAGAGCGCATAAAAATTATTTGCTATAACCCCTGGGTAAACCGTCACCCTCACGTGACAGCTCACACTTTGATGTTCGGTGATCCGTAATAATAACACATTTGTACTTTCTACGATTTCATTGTGGTCTGTTTAAAATGTTCAAGTTTGTTTTATTTGTTTGAAAGTGGAAAAAGGTAGGGAAAAAACCCTCCCTTTGACTCTTTAAGCATGTAAAAATGTCGGAATGTTAATTGCAATGCACACAGTGAAAACTGAGAGGTTTAGCGTGTCAGGGCGCCTTTGAACAGTGGTCGTTTCTGTATTCTCTTATGGTGGCATATCTTTGCCATGAGATACGAGAATACGGAATATATTCAACCCTTTACAATACAATGACGACTTTTGACGACCCTGAGGTCGAAGCTTTTCCCACAATGTTTTCTACCATTCCCATAGCAAATTTTAACTCTTCAATAACATTTATTTTGTCGTCTACAAATTCTCTCAATTTGGACCATTCGATAAATTTGTCGTTTGGTAAATAGTTAAGAAAACAATGACAATAAATCAAAATTTCATGGAAATTTTGTCAAAATAGCTGAAGGTTTTTCTATGGTAGCATTTTCTGCCACGAGATACGCAATAATTATGATTTTAGGAAACTATCGCGATAAGTAAAAATTCTTGGAAATTTTCTGTCTATATAGCGGATGGATTTCAGAAAAGGGAAATATATAAGAATCAACTTTGTTATCTAGAAAAAATTAGGTTGATTAGTAATTATTTAAAGGGAAAAAATCTCATTTGTGTACAAAAGTTACATTCGACATCTATTCACGGTAGAGATCTACCCGTTTCTCGATATCTATTAATAGAAAATTCACCATTTGGATAAACTTGGTAGTTTTTGACTATACAAGAATGCAAGATGTTCTAAAACCAAATTCATCCATGTATACCCCTAATTTCAGTTTGTGACACGAACAAAAAACAAGATAAATGTGAGAATTGTTGTTCTACTTAAATTATCGTGAAACTTTTTGAATTCGAGATGATATTTCCAGGAAAGTGTATTTTATAGTATTGTGATAATTTTCATAAGTCTTAGACCCCAAAAGCTTCTAGTACAACATGGAATAAAATTTCTTCTCAGTGGAAAAATAGGGACTTATACTGATAAAGTTCTTTTGCAAATTTTTAACCGACCAGAAATTTCCTTGATATCTATCTTGAAATTATTTCTTGATACTTCGTTACCTTTTGGAGGTGAATATAATCTCCCTTTGTAACGAGAATAAAGTGGTTTTAGATTTACATATGATAATTCTAAGAAGGAAAAAAAAAAAAAAAAAAAAGAAAAAGTGGTTCGGTGAATGTAGTACAATAAGACTAATTTTTAATCATAGCCAATTTTGTAGGATACCATTATTGTGGAAATAGTTGTTTTCGTTAAGGGATCGAAGACCTTAAATCATGGCAGTAGTTATCTCGTACCTTATGGCAGAAATATGCAACCGTACTTAACTACACACTGTTTGAAAAACATTGCTTCTCGAGTTCAAAGTCTTTTTGAAGGTTAGCAGGGATATGTAATACACTATGAGACAAAGCTGAGCAAGACTTAGCATGCAATTTAGTTCTGTTGGAAATAACAGGCGCTGGCTGCAGGTTTTGACCTTGACTTAAGCTGACCACGAAAACATGTCAAGGTCTTCTTTACAGCCTAAAATTTAAAACAAGCAGTGTCCTTTCTGTGCTAATTATAGCTGTCACAAACCATAAACAAATTGCGTCACACTGCACTCAGCGCGCCATATATCACACGACATCAAAGGTGGCGCCCTCTAGCTCAAGGGCAAAGGGAGGCAACAAAAAGCACTTCTGTAATGATAATGGGCGTGCATGGGAAACAATCTGTCATTTTATGTGTTGATAAGATAATTCATATGTCTCGTTTTGTGTGAAAATGTTGATGGGTGAAATATTAAAATAAATATAATGTTGCTGTAGGTGATATTTTATGCCTGTTTCTTGATGGAGATAGAATAGGGTGATAAAAGATGACTACCGGATTGAAGGAAAAAAAACAAGAAATGAAGAAATTATTGAATTACTTAAAGAAACCTTTAAAACAACTCAAAGTGAAATTAAGAAAGAGTAATCATCTGATCACTTTATTGATAAATAGTAAGCAGCTAAACAAATAAATAAACAAATAGATAAATATATAAATGAGTAAATAAATGAATAAAATAAATAAATGAATGAATAAATAAGTAAATAAATAAAAGCAATTGCTGGGGGCCCTCGAAGGCGCATTGGTGTTTTACGATTCATACGAACAAAGTCAGTAACAAAGAAACAAATGAATGCATTGCACAAATACAAACCTCATCTGGCGGGATTCGAACCCATGAAGGGACAATTAACCTCTTTTTTTTTGGATTATAAGACCAATACCATAACCACTAAGCCAAAGAGATATCTCTCTGACGCAGTTGTCAGGTATTGTATTTAAATCGGGACGATGCTATGCAAGAAGGAGTGGTCTCCCTTAACACGATGGGCAGGATTTATTTCTTTTTAATGTCTTCAAATCTAGACTTCAAAATATTTTCATTATTTCTATTTGCAGACCCACACTGGGCTCGGACATCAGCCTCAACAGATCCCGTCCCCGTGCCATAGACAGTTACCTACCCACGTGCAGAGACCGATACACAAGCCTTCACCCACCCTACCATATCCTGGGTGGAACCCCAACAATCCACGGCGACATATTGGTATTCCAGAAATATCCCATGTGCAACATTCGCCTCATTTTCCCGCGTTTCAAATGCCTTTTTCTCCAAGAGAAGAAATGAAATTTATTCCAAATGATATACAACCGCAGCAGCTCGGACCTTTTTCCTATGAATATCATCAGTCTAGACTGATTCAACAAAATATCATTGCCTCTGGACATTCCTATATGCCCCAACAAGGGCCAGGCTCACAATATCCACTTCCGGTTTCAAGTCCCTTACAGACCCCAGTTCCAATTCAAAACACCCCGATCCCTAAACAAGTATCCCCACCCCCAGCTTCAGAAGCAGAAACTCCCTGGTGGAGTGTGACCCAAACATCCCCTCAGACAGACATGAAGTTTCAATTACCCCACCCGTTTTTACTTGGACAAGGGACCGGGACGGACGCACAGTACCAGGCCCAGCTTGCTTCTTTGTTACAAAACATAAAACCAGTCACTCCAGCCAGACGGTGTCGCAGATGTAGATGTCCCAACTGTCAGAACCCGTCTAATTCGACGAACCCGTCTAAAAAGAAAATGCATGTGTGCCATTTTCCCGGATGTGGGAAAGAATATGGCAAAACCAGTCATTTAAAAGCGCACCTGCGCTGGCATTCCGGGGAAAGACCATTTGTGTGTAACTGGTTATTCTGTGGAAAAAGTTTCACCCGATCGGATGAGTTGCAACGTCATTTACGGACACATACCGGGGAAAAAAGGTTTGGTTGCCAAGTATGTGGAAAACGGTTCATGCGCAGTGATCATTTAAGTAAACACGCGAAAACTCACGAGGCGAAACGTACTAAAACTAAACCGGAAGTTGATTCTGATGCGGAAACCATCGAGAATGAAGACAATAGACCTGAGAACAGTACCAGTGATGACGAACAATCGGATATTGACGTCGAATTTGATGATTCTGATGTGTCGGATGTGTGAATTTTTTTTCATATTTTTTTTTTAATTTTAAGACACAGTCTCAAAGTTCAACGTTCCTGATAGAGAAGACTTTTGAAAACATAGTGGGAAAAGGAGAAAATGCTGTACCAGCATTTTCTCCTGTTCCCACAATGTTTTCTACTCCAGTTACAGACAAATTTCGTCAGTTGAACCACACTTAACTTTTCGTCTGCAAATATTTCCAGTCTGCATTTTTTGTCGCTTAATATAGAGTTAGTAAACAAATAATTTTTTGAGTGGAACTATGAAATTTCATAAAATCTTGTTGTTGTTTTTTTTCGCCACTTGCAGAAGCGTTCAACAAATTTTGGCGTATACAGTATCAAGCATATTCAGTAAAATCAAATATAGACATAACATATAAATTTTAGAACAGTGCTTCTTTTGTTACAATGTTACAGTGTGTACATACACATCATATCTTACTTAACGTCAATTATTAATTTCTTAAAATGGCGTTTTCCAAGTCGCTTGCAGAACATACATGTAATTACATTTAGTTAAGATAAAATGCCCTTAGGTATTTTAGAGCTGTTCATTTTTAAATTGGACAAAGTCAGAGAGATTTTTATGCTACTTTCATGACTAGTTGCTTATCCAGTACCGTGCTTGGGCTCTGAAGCGTCTTGCCCAAGATCAGGCAAATAATAATGATAATAAAAAAAAACAAACTTTGCACCTTGGGTAGGTATCGAAACCGGGACTGCCAGGATTACGGAAAGCCTACCACTGACACAGACCCGACCACTGCGATAAAGTGTTTAGCAAAAGTGAAAACTTGCCGAAAAATTATATTAACTAACAGAAGTTTATGTTTATTTTCGAGTTATATAATTGAGTCATACATGCTCCATTAACCCATTACCTCACAATCCCTACTTTTGACGCCTCTAAGACAGAAGCCTTAAGAAAACAATGTGGGAAAAGGAGAAAATGCTGGTAACCAGCATTTTCTCCTTTTCCCACAATGTTTTCTAGCATTCACAAAACAAATTTCAAATTTTCAGTCACTTTTATTATGTCATCTGCAAATGCTTTGAACAAACCTAAAATTCTGTCGTTTGGTAATGAGTTAAAGGTGGCCCTTCGGATTCTGGGACGAAAATTACAACAGTACAAAAAAACCATCTTTATACTACCAAAGCCTTATAATTTTCTTTCATAAAAGCCCAGAGTCGAAAACCATCTAACAACAAGAGAAATTAGAGATTCACTACAGCCCAGGTCGACACCGACGGGAAACACGATCTATTTTTACATGAGCAACTCACTCATTTATATATCTGAAATACACATACGAAGCTTCAAACGTATCGTCCGAAGAAGACATCATGAAAAATAATTACATGTTTGTTATGTTATGGAATTTAAGCGGCATTAGTCACGTGCCAGTCACTTAACACTCCCACAATGCTTTTTTTTTTTTTAATTTTTGGCGCGAAATCTAAAAATAACTTAAGAGGCTATGTAGCCTTTTAAGGGAATACCATGTTTTTTTTTTTGTAAATTAATGTTTCTTAATTATTGATGATTTGTATTATTTTTTCATATAAATTTCAGTGATATATATTATTTTTAATATGGTGTTATGTGAAAATTCTAAATACCCACCTTTAAATGGTGGTGGAATTCAATTGTATACAGTATCGACCCATCTCAACCTGCACAGTGCGAGTAGATGTATTAAACCTCCTTTTCTGAGGGTACAGCTCAAACATTCTATGTTTAAAGTGCTTGTTATTATAGTAAAATTGTGATGAAAATATATATGTACATGTTAATTCTTTTACATACGACAAAACTTTAAGACTTGTTCAAAATGAAAGCATTAGCAGACGACCAATAAAAAAGGCTGACATCATATGGAAGTTGTATTTTTGAAGGATAGAAAATATTGTGGGAAAAGAAGAAAATGCTGTTGACCAGCAGTTTCTTCTTTTCCTACAATATTTTTTAAAAAATCGTCTTTTTTCTGGGTTGTAAAAATATGAAACTTTTTGGTATAGGATAAAGACACAGGTAAAATAGGATTTTGAAAACATTGTGGGTAAAGGAGAAAACGACAGGAACACGCGCATTCTCCTCGTGCCACGATGTTTTCTATACTATCAAAGACAGTTATATAATTTGATCAATCATTTAAATTTGTCGTCTGGAAACGCTTTTAATTTGACCAAGTCTGAGAGTTTGTCATTTAGTAAAGAGTTAAATACGAGGGTTGTCCCGAAAGTTTTTAGACGGCTTTGATAAAATGAACACTGAACTAATTATCAATTAGCTCTCCCTAATTTTAAGAAATTCTCGAAAAATTCATCAAATAAGCTTTTTATTAGATCAAAACACTTGATGAAATCAAACTTGACTCGTAGATTTCATTTTATTCATTCATTCATTTATTCGGCAAATCAGCACAAAACATGCTTTTGGCCATAACAATATGTTATGAAAAATATGGCAAAAACATAAAGTACATGTAGTCTCAAAACTTTCAGGACAACCCTCGTCCATGTATGTTTATGTATATCATGTTATCTATAAATTATTAATTATGTCTTTCTGTTTTGCTTCGTATGCTTGCATGTTCAGTGTTTACCACACAGAACCAAGTTTAAACAAACCTCCTTTTGAAAACATTGTGAGAAAAAGGAGAAAATGCTGGTAACCAGCATTTTCTCCTTTTCCCCACAATGTTTTTCTATCCAATCAAAGACAAAAATAAATCAAAGACAAAAATATTAGATTTCTTGTCTGCAAATGCTTTCAATTTTGTCCAGTCAAAATTTGGTTTGGAGTTATATACTTGTCCAAATTCAAACCGTCGACAACAGACACTTTAAATGTGTTTCAAATCGTTTTCAAAATTTTTACCTTGTCTAGATTGAAAGCAGTTGCAGACAACAAATTTAATGTGGCTCAAATGGTGCATTCTTTCTTTAATAGGGTAGAAAACATTGTGGGAAAATGAGAAAATGCTGGTTACCAGCATTTTCTCATTTTCCCACCAGGTTTTGAAAAGGCTCATCCCTTAGGGTCGGTAAAAGACGTCATTGTTTGGTAAAGAGTTATTTTTTCTCTAAAGGGATAGAACTATTTTGGTTAACGGAGAAAATGCTGGTTACCAGTGTTATCTCATTTTTCACGATGTTTTCAAAAAATGTTTATTTTTTTCTCTCTGAAGGTGGACAAAACTTGGTAGTGTGTGATAAAGGGTTATTTTTGAATTTTGTTTTTGTTTTGTTACTATGATCTCTGAAAATCCAACTTGAATAATTCATTTTGAAATAAAAAAAGAAAGTCAAAGAATAAAAAAAAAACCAGTGGTTCCCTTTTTTTTCCATTTTCGGACAGGATGTTGTTTATAATATTTATGGCTGACTATAAAATATGAAAAGGTCTCTTATATTCTTTATACGAGGTATTCCTACACTGTCTTCATATATCTAGACTGCAGCGTGCAGTTATGTGATCTTATATTGCATGCAGTGATGCTCAGTCTAATCCTTGCCTACCCTTAAGAGTGTATGTGTGTGAGAGAGAGAGAGAGAGAGAGAGAGAGAGAGAGAGAGAGAGAAACAGAGAGAGAGAGAGAGAGAGAGAGAGAGAGAAAGAGTGAGAAGAGAAGAGAAGAGAGAGAGAGAGAGAGAGAGAGAGAGAGAGAGAGAGAGAGAGAGAGAGAGACCGACCGACCGACCGACCGATTGGAATCGTTATACATGTACTTACGAATACACTGTTGAAAATAGAGAATTACAGGAACGCAATAAATAAAATTCAATGAGTTATCACCTTAGATGATCACAAAATTATTTTCCCTTTTTTTTTTCCATATCGTCGGTTTACTTAAAAAACCTCTTAAATACAGCTTGTTTCAAGCTGTAGTTACGAAGTTTTTGAAGTAAACCGACGATATATATATAAGAGCAGTTACAACTGAGTCTATATATCGCTTTCACAATCCAGGTTTCCACTTAAGATTTTTTAGGTCTTCATCAAACGATAAAATCTAAAGACTTCTCCAAATTGAAAGCATTTGCAGACGACATTTAAGATCAGCTGAAAAGATGGCCGTTGTCTGTGGAAGTGTAGAAAACCTTGTGTGAAGAGGAGAAAATGCTGGTGACCAGCATTTTCTCCTTTTCCCACAAGGTTTTCAAAAGTCTGTTTAGTCAATGGTCCTCAAAACTGGGGGTCTACGCGGAGAAGAATCCTCACTTTAGCCTGTATAGAGGATGACCCTAACCATTTACTAAACGACAAATTTTTAGACTTGTCTAAATTGAGATCATTTGCAGACGGCAAAATAAACATGACTCAAAAATTGAAACTCGACTTCAGAAGAGTAGAAAACATTGTGGGAAAATGTAGAAAATGCTGGTTACCAGCATTCTCTCACAATGTTTTCAGAAGGCTTCTTTCTTCGGGTCGTAAAAACCAGGGATTGTTTGGTAACGGGTTAAAGCAGTCGATATGATTGTACATGTATTTCCATTTAAAGACTTGAAAAGCATTGTAGGAAAAGGAGGGAATGCTGGTTACCAGCATCTTCTCCTTTTCCCACATCGTTCTCAAAAAAAAAAAAAAAACAAAGGGCGCATTAACCCTTTCCCAAACAAGCCCTGGTTTTTACGTGCCTGCAGTAAAAGTCTTTTGAAAACACTGTGGAAAAAAGTAAAAAAAATTCTCCTTTTCCCACAGTTTTTTCACCTTTTTTGAGAACATTCTGTCATTTTCTCCAAATCTAAAATTGTCGTCTGCAAACTGTTTTGGTTTGGAAGAGTCCAAAATTGGTCGTTTGGGAAAGGGTTAAAGGTGGAAGTATGTGGTAAGGATCCGAGAGCCTTCCGGGGGATGTTTGATTTATAAAAAAAGTTATATCGAGTGCACACGACGGTTCCTATAGAGTTTTCAAAATTTCACATGTTACAGACGCGTGTGAAATTCTTTCTCAAGTAGAAAAGGGGATTTAATCAATTAAATCACATGATCTGCGCCAAATTAAATCACGTGATAGCCATTCGCATAATCTCGGCTTTCTTCGAAAGTCTGCTACTGATATTTAGCCGACGCCTGGCTCTAGTTTATCTCAAACGTAAAATCTTGTAACAAAACTATTAAATTGTTTATGAACGTTTGTTAATAGTCCAACCACAGACTTTAATGATGCTATCGTCACGTGATTTCATCAGGGTACTTAGACGCTCTTAAGATCTCGTTATAAAATTGATCAGCAGGTGATTTCCAGGCAAACCTTAATCAATTAAACGTTTTACATACAAAAAATTCGCGCCGTAGGCTGGTTCTCCGCCCTTTTATACATACATAGGCCAAGGCTAGATAAATATAGTACTAGCCTTTCATTTATTTGGTTTCCTGAACTTACGATACCATGTTGAGGATTTCCCTCGTTTACTGTTAGACAAAACAGCTTCTGAAAACATTCCGGTGAAAGGAGACGCGAGCATATTCTCCTTACACAGCAGTTTATTGAATGTAGCTACAAAATTTATGTCTTTGATAGGGTAGAAAACACTATGGATAAGGCAGAAATGTTTACTGTTTTTAAAATCACTCTGCGTCAGGATAGTTAACATTCGGGATTGTGTGGTAAATAGTTAACTCTTCGATAGTGTAGAAAATGTTGTGGTAAAAGAAGAAAATGCTGGTCACCAGCATTTTCTTCTTTTCCCACATTATTTTCAAAAGCTTTCTTCTACAGGGTAATCAGAACTCGGAATAGCTTAGTAAAGGGTTAAGGAAATAGAGAGTTCAATTGTCCTGCGGTAATCGATAGATGGATGGATGGATAGATAGATAGATAGATAGATAGATAGATAGATAGATATTTATTCAGACAAGTACACATGTACTTAGTCATAATATATGAACAAACATTATAATGCAAATAAATAAAGAATCTACCCTAAAAAAGATTCACCCACCGACAATTTTCTTATAACCTTAACTATTTTCTATAATTCAATAATGTATACAGAAGTACTTAAGAATGAAATTATAAGTTATTTATCAAATGAAAATGATAAAAATACATTCTTTCTATGAATGCCTGTTTTGCGTTCAGTGCAAGGTTAAAAAATTCACGTTTGTTATTCGAATAGAGAAGTTTAATGGTTTTAGTAGATAGATTGAGCATTGGTAGCCATATTTGGATGTCCGTAACAAAGACACAAAATGAATAAATGCAAGGCAGAAATACAGGGACCGAGCAGAAATCGAACCTGGAACGCCCGAACAAAAGGCCAACACCATAACTACAGAAATGAAGAGAATTCTCCCTAACGCAGTTGTTAGGTATTGTATACTACTCAACATTTGCTAGGGATCACCATCTTACATTGAGCCGATATATATGCTCGGCATGTATTTGGTTTTTCAGTACGTAACATTGCCACACTGATGATATAAACTATCTAAGGAAATGAATATTTCTTCAGCAAAACCGTATTTATGTAACATATTCCTGTATTGAAGTATCGAATTGATCCCTAGCAAATGTTGATTAGTATATTTAATATTAGGATGAAGCCATGCATGAAGGAGTAGTCTCCCGTAACATCGATTGAGAAACAAATTCTTATAACTTATACCAATATTTCTCGATTATACTTGCTTGGAACCACTACTGGAACTTAGGACCTTATGGTTACGAGGCCAATGCTCTACCCTGAAACTACTGACACCGCCCTGAGCACGAAGCAAACAGACGACATGAGAAACAAATATTTCGTTTCACTCGGCCTTTAACTCTGCATGATAACTTGCATACTACAAGAGATTTTGATGTTAAGCCCCGCCCCGTCTTGCACTTGAAATTGCCAAGGGCTTAACCCTTTTGCAAAGAGTCCCTTCTTTAAACAGCCGCGATGAAAAGGCTCTTTGAAAAATAAAAAACATAGTGGAAAAAGGAGAAAATGCTGGTTGCCAGCATTTTCTCCTTTTTCCACGATGTTTTCTATATCATCAGAGACAAGTACCATCATATTGGCCATAATGAATCTGTTGTCTTAATTTTTTACCAAACGACAAAATGTCCAAACTGAAAACGCCTGCAGACGACGAAATAAACGTATCTCAAAAATTGAAATTTGTTCCCAGCAAGGCAGAAAACAATATGGGAAAAGGGGAAAATGTTGGTTACCAACATTTTCTCCTTTTCCCACAATGTTTTTAAAAAGGTTATAAAAACCATGGATTGTTTGGTAAAAGGGTTAGATACGTTCGATCCGGCTGAGACTTGTATTGATAAAGAGTAAACCTTTTCCAGTTACGTCAAATTTTAAACTCTTCCACTTTCAAAGTTTCAGCAGACGACATGTACGAAATTAACCCGTTACCAGACAATCCCGAGTTTTAACGATCGCGACGAAGATGGCTTTGAGAAACATTGTGGATAAAGAAGAAAATGCTGGTAACCGGCATTTTCTTCTTTTTCCAGAATGTATTCTATCATTCCATGGCTTACACTGAGTTTAGGAACCACGTTTAAGGTCTACGATTCCTAACTCTCTAATTAAAAGACGGACGGTGCCGAGAAAGGCCGAAGAGCCTACACGAAAATGGCGATGTTATACTATATTTACCGATGTGTTATAGTAAATCTCCTGCCCCTTATCTCTCATATTAAAAGACGGACGTTGCCGAGACTGGCCGAATAGCCTACACGAAAATGGCGATGTTATACGATATTTACCGATGTGTCATAGTGAGTCTCCTGCCCCTTTTATCTCATATCAAAACACGGAAGCTGCCGAGACTGGCCGAATAGCGTACACGAAAATGGCGATGTTAGACGAAATTTACCAATGTGTTATAGAGAGTCTCCTGCCTCTTATATCAAAACACGGAAGCTGCCGAGATTGGGCCGAATACATTTTACGAAAGCACGATTAATTGGTTGTCTGGTGTTTAACGCCGTTTTCAACATTATTTTAGTTACATCACGGCGGCCCGTTCACTTATCGATGCTTCCTGCAGTCTCTTTTTACCGGTACTAACCACAGTTTTCTGATCAAGCCACTGGCTGCTTTCCCACATGAGATTAAACACAACCTTGTACCTTAACCCATTACCACACAATCCATACTTTTGACGCCCCTGAGAAAGAGGCCTTTAGAAAACTTTGTGGGAAAAGGAGAAAATGCTGGTAACCAGCATTTTCTCCTTTTCCCACAAAGTTTTCTACCCTTCACAAAACAAATTTCAAATTTTCAGTCACTTTTATTTTGTCGTCTCCAAATGCTTTCGATTTGGACAAACCTAAAATTTTGTTGTTTGGTTATGAGTTAACTATTGTATATACCAGATGACAACATATTTTATTCCTCCAGATTGAAAGCGTTTGCAGACGACAATTTAAATATGTTTCAAATAATGCTACTTGTATTTGAAAGATTTAACTAAAAATATGGGAAAACAAGAAAATGCTGCTTACCAGCATTTTCTCCTTTCCCCATAATGTTTTAAGATCTTCTAATCGTCGATAAACAACTAAATGGTTCATGAAAACAGTGTACTCAAATATTATATAAGAAATAGGGGTTTGGAAATTTTTTCCACAATATTTTCTTAATTCAGTGGAGATTTCGCTTTCAGTTGTAATAACATTTGGTCCAATCGAATCACATTACATCAAAGGCGGACCAAACAAAATGACAAACATTTATTCTTCAAAGCAAAATATTTTCGTTCATAGGTTTATAGTTTATCCGCAGTATAAACCTAGTACAAGATTAAAGCGTCTATGTGACGTGGACCAATCATTTGGAAAGCTTCTAGATACAAAGATTTCAAAATGGAGGCTCTTTGAAATTATCGTTTGATCTCTATTTCGTCGTTTGTTTGTAGCGAAGATTTTAGCACATTTTAAAGGAATTTTGAAGTTAAGTTTGTCGGCGTGATTACGCGATTATGTGATTGTTTGTAATTAAAGGCGGGATCAAACATCTCGCGTAGATGGCTAATCTCGTTTTGATAGTACGAGATTCCGCGGTAACTCCTGACAACGAGGCTGAAGACCGGCACGCGAACAAGGTGGAAACAAGGCACGATGAAATGAAGCTATTTTGTCTTAATTGAAACCCATCTACCTGATGGATATATTTTTAGACTACTCGACCTAACGGCAAAAATTTGAGACTTGTCCAAATTGAATGCATTTGCTTACGACAAAATACACGTTACTTAAAAACAAACAGCTGAAATTTGTTTTTGGAAGGGTAGAAAACATTTTGGGACAAGGAGAAAATGCCGGTAACCAGTCTTTTTCATCAAGGTCGTTAAAGTTCGGAATTGTATTGATGAAGATTGAAGCCAGGCAAGGCCAAATTTTTTCATGGACGACAAGAATCAGTGACAGGAAAGATACTCTTTTCTCACCGTTGGATTTCATTTCGACCATGTTTTCGTTGGACATCAGTCATTGGCTTGGCCAAAATTATTTTGTGCAGTTAAAAGAAAACGGGACAATGGAAGACAGGGTGCTCCAGTAATGAAGTAATGAAGAACAGGTGAAAGAAGAAAGTTAAAAGCTTGTTTATTTGAAAAACATTAATTAATGAAGAGTTAAAAGATTGCCGCTAAAAGTACAAAATTTCGTCATGCTTTCTGGCTCAGAGCACAATCCAAGACGCACCATATCTCCTTTCTTGAGCCGGAGAACAGCTGAATTCGTTGATTGTTGCAGGGAACCAATTCCTCCGAAGGATGCCGATTGTACCCGAACGAAGAAAGCGGAAGTGTTGTTCAGCAGTAAATGGCAGAATGCTTCACCAACGTTTGCCTGTTTTTCGATGCTTACAAAGAAATTGTAGAGACCCGGTACCCTACCGGTAAATATCCCTGTCGTGTTGTCATAGTCACCGCCTACGTCAGTGATCACGTGGGGAAGTATTATAGAACCATTGGTTGGTCCTTCCATTGGTTTTCCGGTAACGAAAAACGCCGAGTCTTGATCTGAAAGGAGAATGGTGTGATTATGTTTAGTAACTTATAGACAGCTATGTGTGAGGCAATGACCTTTTAACTCATTACTAAACGACAATATTTTAGGATTGTCCAAATCGAAAGCATTTGCAGACGACAAAATAAAAGTGACTAAAAATCTGAAATTTGTTTTGTGACGGTAGAAAACATTGTGGGAAAAGGAGAAAATGCTGGTTACCAGCATTTTCTCCTTTTCTCACAAGGTTTTCAAAAGGCCTCTGTTTCAGGGTCGTAAAAACCAGGGATTGTTTGGTAAAGGGTTCAGGAAACATTGTAGAAGAAGATAAGTAGGCAATACACCTAAATAATATTCGATGCTATGAGACTTTTGAAGAAAAGAGAAATTAAAAATTACAGTAATTTGAGTATTGCTACTTCGGGCTCGAAATTTGAATTCTTTAGCAGTTTTTAAAAGGTTAGCTTCACCATTTATCACACAAGCATTTATCACAAAACCCCCTTCCTGTTTAGTACCGGTAGGAGGAGTCTGGTACAAACTGAAAGCATTTGAAGACGACAAAAATAAACGTAACTCAAAAATCGAACCTTGTTTCCAGCAGGGTAGAAAATATTGCGGGAAAAGGAGAAAATGCTGGTTACCAGCATTTTCTTCTTTTCCCACAATGTTTTCAAAAGGCTTCTTTCTCAGAGTCCTAAATCCAGGATTTATTTGGGAAACGGTTAAAGCATGCCGTGTGCCTCGGTTTGAAGCCGGGAGCACTATCAGTTCTTTTGAGGAGAACGCCCTATGACATTTTAAAAAAAGTGCTGTGCGTTCGTTTGTAGAGAACACTTTGCGTCGGTTTGAGGCGAGCTCTGTGCTACGGTTCGAAGAATTCAGTGTGCTTCGGTTGAAAGCACGTACCATGCAGAAGAGGGCGAAATTGGCTGGTTTAACGAAAGCGACGTGCGACGGTTTAAAGAAAGTGCTGTGCATCGGTTTGGAACAAGAGCCGCGAATCAGTATATTCAGGGAGCCCCGAAAATTGGTTCACAGAAAGGGCTGTGCTCCAGATAAGGGTTGCCCTGTTGTACAGGTCTGGTTCAGAAACTCCCATGAGAGCATAGCCAAGTACGGAGGCAATAAAAATTACTGACCGATGCATCTTTTCTCCTTGCATAATTCGAACTCACGACCATCTCCGACACATGGCTTTTCAAACAAGGAGCCATTAGACGGACAGCTTCTTTCCCTAAACTTTAGCCCGATACCACAGGACACGCTGCATGCCGCCCATCCTGACCAGTCTGTCCACTGAAGCTCTGAAACACAGAAGATATCACAGTACCCTTTCTCCACAATGTTTGACAATGGCCTCTCTATTATGGTAGTAAAAACTCGATATTGTGTGGTAAAGGGTAAAATGTTTACATTATTCCTATTTACGGAAAAATTAAAGTTACTCAGGAACAAACAGTTTTATTTTCAGAGATAATAGGAATTTTTCTCAAATTTTGGTTCATGTATACCTTCGATTACTTCAAAAACCTCGTAACTACAGCTTGAAACAAGCTGTAGTTACGAGGCTTTTGAAGTAAATCGACGATATAAACCGTGCTCTGTGAGAAAGGGAAATAACTCTGGACACGTTTTAAATTCAGCGCGCGAGTTGTCCATCTTTATCGAACAGCTACCAGAGTCCTGTTTCACAAAAACACTTGAGACGGTTTTACTTTTAACTCAGCTCTACTAAGGGTCTCATGTTCTGACTTAAGTTAAGTCCGTTATTTAAGTTACACGAACAGGCTGTAGTAAGGTTCTCAAATCCTGAGGTTACACTACCTGTAAGGCTGAAGTAAGCAAATTAAACTGACTGAAGTAAATTAACCCATTACCACACAATCCTTACTTTTGACTACCCTGAGACAGAAACCTTTCGAAAACATTTCGGGAAAAGGAGAAAATGCTGGTAACCAGCATTTTCTCCTTTTTCCACAATGTTTTCTACACTTCACAAAACAAATTTCAAATTTTCAGTCACTTTTATTTTGTCGTCTGCAAATGCTTTCGATTTGGACAAGCCTAAAATATTGTCGTTTGGTAATGAGTTAACGAGTTAGAACAGTCTTTTGATATGAAAAAAAAAAATGACCGATTGCAAAAGGTGTCGACCAGAGTAAGTCTGCACTGATCTCGCAGACTGACATGGGTCAATACTTTTCGCAGAAGCTTTAAAAAAAAAAACAACTTTTCTTAAAGATCATGCCCCATTCCTAAATTGTCGACACCATAATCAAATTTTATCAGATGCCCTACCTTCACAAAACATACGATCGCCCAAACAAAGTTCCGACTGTTGCATTTCTCCACTACAGAACATATCCGAGCAGTTGCGATAACGTGTTTTCAAACCCACACCACAAGACTCACTGCATGTACTCCAGTCTGACCAAGTTTGCCAGTCGCCACCTGTGAAAATATTACTGATGATGTTTACTTGATGAAATAAATTTCATTATTTCATGTTTTCCGGTAGGATATCGAGAAATAGCAGTGAAAATATTTTTCGATCATACACTGGTACCACTAGTGAAAATACCGATTTTCATGTTCTTGTTGCCTAGGTAAATTGCGCGTGCCTCACAACCAGATGGGAAATACGACGTCATATACCTTACATTTCTCGCGCTTGACGTAATATTGTATTGCGTTGCTATGCGGAAGGGGTACGCCACGGGGAATAACGGAAAAGAACTGTACTGGATTTTTGATAAAACTCCTCCCAGAAAGGATTAAAAGCATGAAATAAATAGAATATTTGTTTTTTTTTTCGGTGAAAGATCGAAATTTATTTCATCTTGTGAACACCATCGGTAATATTTTTACTCGTGGCTGTGCCACACGTGAAAATATTACCGATAGTGTTCACTCGATAAAATATATTTCGATCTTTCACCTAAAAAAATCCCAAATATCCTCTATATCTTTCACCGTTAAAAAAATGCTGTATTTAGTTCATGTCTTTGACCCTTTATGGGAGAACTTTACCAAAATCCAGTACAGTTCTTTTTGGTTATTCCCCGTGGCGTACCCACTTTGCCGCGGCATAGCAACGCATTACAATACGTATTACGTCAAGCACGAGAAATACAAGGTAAATGACGTCATATTTCCATCTGGTTGTGAGTCACGCGCATATTACTTAGGTAACTGGGATATAAAAATCGGAATTTTCACTGGTCGTAACCATGAAATATCGAAAACTCTTTCACCAATATTTCTCGATAATCTACCGGAAAGCATGAGATATTCTCTTTACCAGTCCGTAAAATAACAGATTTTCCCATACTGAGATATTTACTGAGGAGAAAGAATGTTGTTTAAGTGATAGTATGTTTGCTTTAACCCTTTACTTTACAGAAACTCACTTCTACACATTGCTTGTAGAAGCCTTGGAAAACATTGTGGCAAAAGGTGAAATTGCTCGTGACGAGCAATTTCACCTTTTGCCACAATGTTTTCTACACTATCAAATTAAAGGTGTCATATACACATAAGAAATGGCTTCATCCTTGCCGTTATTTAGGGTCAATTACAGATATCATAGAAATGCATTATGGGGTAAAGGGTTAAGAAAGATTAGAAAATCTTGTAAGAGGGTGGGGAGTGGGAGGGGGTGGAAAGAGAATTTGCAAGTTGAAAGCATTTTTGGACATTTTCCATAGGATTCTTCGTCATGATCGTCAAAGAACAAGATCATTTGATGAAAGGTTTGGTAATTTCCGAACTCACCTCCACAGGTCGTGTTCGATACACAGATTTCGTCATCACGTGAGTCTCCCAGACAGAAGAGTCCATTTGGGTCCGGAGCTGGGTTCGAACATGAGCGATCCCGCCGCCTTAAACCGACCCCACAGGTGGCGCTACACTGGCTCCACGACTCCCACTCGCTCCAGTTGCCATCGTCTTAAAGTCATTAAAACTCCATTACTGCCCGGACATGTTTCAATCGACATGCTAAAAAATCACTGAATTCAGCAGCTTGGAGACATTCATGATCTTAAGTCTTTCCCAAACAACAAATTTAAGACTCTTCGAAACTGAAAGAGTTTACAGACAACAATTTTAAATTTGATAAAAATGACAGAAAATTCTCCAAATGGGTAGAAAACACTGTGGGAAAAGGAGAAATTGCTCGTTACGAGCAATTTCTCCTTTTCCCGCAGTGTTTTCAAAAGACCTGTACTGCAGACACGTAAAAAACAAGGGCTTGTTTGGGAGAGGGTTAAACATGGCGGCGTCTATGAACATGAAAGTTCGAAACAAATGCAAAGCTAAAATACAAACCGCATCCGGCGGGGTTCGAACCCATGACGGGCAAATATCTTCGTTTTTCGAGGTTTATACTTGACCTCTACCATTACCACTGAGCCGTCGATGTTCTTCAAAAACCTCGTAACTACAGCTTGAAACCAGCTGTAGTTAGGAGTAGTTACGAGGTTTTTGAAGTTAACCGACAATATTCATGAATCTTCGCCCGTGTTGATCAAAATTCTTGAATTCTTTAATTGCATACTGATTTTAAATTCAGAAAGTAGCATAATCTTCACTATTGTCTGAGGGCAACGAAACAGATTTTGACCTTTATTTCGAGTGGGAGGGGCACAGCTGTCAGCTTCCACAACAACGAAAATGACGACCGTAAATAAAAACAACATACTAGGACATTTCTGTTCACTGCATTTTTCAGTCTCCGTCGCGTCCCCTGTGCAGTTCAGACCGCCATCCCGAGGTGCCGGATCGGTGCAGGTTCGAACTCGAATTCTGGTACCGTTGCCGCAAGTGACGTCACAGCTTGACCAGTTACCCCAGTTTGACCAGCTTCCGTCCGCTGAATGAAAATGATCGTTACTTTTTTTTTCATTTTCATTATTTCGATAGGTTGTCTTTGCTTTGAAAAACCCAATGAGCTTTAACTAATTACAAAACGACAAAAGTGTTGGCTTTTCCAAATCGAAAGCATTTGCAGACGACACAATAGAAGTGACTGAAAATTTGAAATTTGTTTTATGAAGGGTAGAAAATATTATGGAAAAGGAGAAAATGCTGGTTACCTTTTCTCACGTAAGTGTGATTCTCACTCATACAGTATACGCCAAACTTACCACACATTACCATTACCACACAATTCCTACTTTTGACGACCCTGAGAAAGAAGCCTTTAGAAAACATTGTGGGAAAAGGTAAAAATGCTGGTTACCAGCATTTTCTCCTTTTCCCACAATGTTTTCTACTCTTCTAAGTCAAGTTTCAATTTTTGAGTCATATTTATTTTGTTGTCTGCAACTGCTTTCAATTTGAACAAGTCTAAAAGTTTGTCGTTTGGTAAAGGGTTAATGATAGTTAACGTCATTTTCAACATTATTTCAGTTAAATCGCCAGTGCACCTATCCATACTTTCCTGGGGTCTCTTTTACCAGTACACCACACAATGTTCTGTCAAAGCAACATACTGCTTTCCCACATATCCATTATCGAGACAATGATCAGCGATGGGAGAGAAATGAATCCTGTCACAATGACTATCATCAATCCCCTGAGGGAAACGGCCAGAGCCGGGGATCGAGCCCACGCCCCCTGTTCTCAAGTTCTGCACGCTACCGACTGAGCTGCCGCGGTTTGGGCCCTCGTAAGTAACGAAAGAATGTATATGTACTCACTATAGTTACACAGGTTGCAAGTCTTTTTACATATACTATGTGCTTTGTGAGGGTTGTCACAGATATTAAAGTCCCTGTCAAGTTCTTCGCAGCCCTCATTCTGGTCTTCACATTCTGGAAACAAACAAACAAACAAACAAACAAACAAACAAACAAACAAATAACAATCAATCAATCGATTTATTGAAACACGCCGTAGTTACGAGTTTTTTTTTAATCAATCGACGATATGGTGACTTGCATGGTATAATCATAGGCTTCTGAATCTCAATTGGTCTATCACGGGTCATCGACTTTTTCATTATTGGACCCCGTTACTATAAATAGCACATTGGCGATTCCCTCTTTATCGTGTATAATAAGACCTATGACATACACTATAGAGGCAGTCGCCACTGTGCTATTTATAGTAGCGGTGTTGAACACATTACATTCCGTTACATATACAGGCGATGAAACAGTACGCTTTTATAAGTGTTCAATGATCAACCAAGGAAAATTCTAGTATTCAATGATAACACTGGAGCCTCAAATGGCTGGAGTATAATGCCACAGAATTACTTAAAAAACATAATAGGTCTACTCTGATAAAGTAAAGAAATAAAGTAGTAGTATAACCCGCATCATTTAACCTGACCCAGGTCAAAATCATTTACATTTTATATTCTATTTTTACTCTCGGCATCGCTCGGCATATGTGCCAAATGGTCTCGGAATTATTTCGTACGGTTTACGCCAATCAATCTCTAGCTTACCGGATAGATTAATTGAAACTTTCCGGTCAAAAGTAGGAAAAGCAAATACTGCAATTTCAAAGTTTTTTTCTGGGGGATATATATCCTCATCGGACAGTATATATTCAAGATCAGACTGCACGTTTTGTGCAGTCTGATCTTGAATATACACTGTCCACAAAATCGCCTAGAGTCGCTCTTTGTAGGCTAAGGGTTGAATTGCCTTCCGTGTATATGTAACTTTCGAAATGATAGCCTGAGTTCTATTTTTATACCGACTTATATATTAGGCATAAAGGTCAGGATAAGGTTAAATGAAGTAGACAATAGAAATGAAATATGGGAGGATATAAGTTGAAACACATTATCTCCCGCTAGATGGCATTCTATAAATACTCATCTATCTAATTTGGGCATCCTGGGTACAGAACCGAACCACTTTCCTACGCGTCAACCGTTACTTTGAATTTCAAACTAAAATAAACGTTTACTCAATAAAACGCTACCTGGTGCAATTCACTCAGCTATGATCAGCAGCCTAGAGAAATCTGGCGCTAAAGCAGGTCCCATTTCTCCTCAAACCTATTGATAAAAGCTATTTTCTACATTACTACTTTATAGAGCGTAATATTACAGTCAGCCCGCTTTTGGGGCTAGTGATGTGTCATATAAGACAGTCGAATCTTCGAAGAATATGACATGCGCAGACAACGAGTTGGAAACATGATAGTTGGATGGGTTAAAAAATATACCATATTCAAAAAGAGGCCTCAATCTTTTGTTACACGCATCTTCGTTGCAACAGAGTGTAATATCCATCGGGTCGTCGAATTCTACGGACCGACCAATGAGGGAGCCTCCACCAATACTAGCCATTGTTGTTGTTCCGTTTGTGGCTTGGCCTGTGGTCACAGTGTAATTATCAGTGGTATTTGTTCCAAGAAGGTTTCTAGTTGTCACTGGTGATATGAGTGTAGTTGTAGGCAATGTAGAGGTAGTAGTAGTTGTTGTTGTTGTTATTGTCTTTATGGTTGTGGTTGTCATGAATTCTTTGCACTCCTGAAAGCAAAGTTTTCTGTCTTAAAGGTGGCCCTTCAGATTTTGGGACGAAAATTTTACAAAAATGCAAAAACATCATCCTTATACTCCCAAAGCCTTTTAATTTGCGTTCATAAATCCCCAGCAGTCGAAAACCATCTGACAACAAGAGAAATTAGAGATTTACTACGGCTCAGGTTGACACCAACGGGAGACACGTTCTATTTTTAGATGATCAATTTGCTCATTTACACATCGGAAATATACAGACGAAGCTTCAAACGTAGCATCCGAAGTCCTAGACATTATGGAAAATAATTACATTTTTGTTATGTGATGGAATTTAATAGTCATTAGTCACGTGCAAGTCACTTAACATTCCCACAATGCTTTTTTGTTTTTGGCGGGAAATCTAAAAATAGCTTAAGAGGCTACGTAGCCTTTTAAGGGAATACCACCATAAATTTTTTTTTTGTAATTTATTGATTCTTAATTACTGATGATTTGTATTGTTTTTTCATATAAATTTCAGTGACATATAAATTTTCTAATTTGGTGTGATGTGAAAATTCTAAATACCTACCTTTAAAATCGTTTACCAGAATAAACTATGGCCGGTACACGAATAACAGCAATGATTACAAAACTATTACTACTACTACATCTATTACTACTACTACTACTACTACTATGAATATGATGTTATAATGATAACTCTGATGGTATTAAAGGAAAAACAGGATCTAGGTCCATCTGTGCCCTGAGCATATTTGGTGTAGAACGTTACAGAAAGGACTGTACATACACTAGGCGAGTAAAAGATCATTATGAAATCTCGATGAAACTGTAATGATGGAAATTTTCCATGAAATAGCGCAGTAGTATAAATGAGGGCCATTCTCCAGTTATTTCCCTTGATTCTTCTCCAGTACTACATTGGTCCTGATAAGAGGATTACTTGGATTTCATCCTTGATTTTCATGCACCGAACAGCTATTTTCTTGCGATAATTTTGCAAAAAAACTTAGCTAGATTATTTTACAAATCAATGTATGCTTAGTTCCTGATGATTAAGAACATAATTTGAATTGAATTACATGCCAACTTTACACAAACATAATAAATAATTGTCATATTAATCGCAACTTTCCCAAGGGCACCAAGGATAAAAACAAAGGAATACAGGTATAAGGAGCAATCTGTTACTTACATGTCTTTAGTGTTTATCTGGCAAGGGAGATGAGTTAATTTCCAGAATGATCCCCATCCTAAACGTGCGGCATTCGGTTTGCGCGTCATCACACGCTCATAACTACATAACTAACCAAAACTGCCCCCTCCCCAAAATAAACAAACAAAAAACAACAACAAAAAACAAAATTCCGATAATACTCTAGTGTATTATCGAAAATTAGTCATGGGTTTAATAAACTGCTGGAGGTAGTTTTATGTGATAAAAAGAATTCTCGTTGAGTGTAACTATTCCAGCCATAGATTTAACTATTGCTGTAAGATCAAGTAAGGAAAGGGAGATAATTAAAATATCTACAATACCGTTGTCGTCCCATTTGCACAGCCTAATGTGTAGTTTCCATCTACTGTCTTTGTCGTGAAACAATACTGAAAAAAAAAATGGATAATCATAATTGTGACCCTTCACGCAAACAGGTACCTTCTGGGAACTGCGAAAAGTGTCAACCCTGGTCAGACTGCGCGAATTGCACAGGCTGACTAGAGTTAACACTTTTCGCTTTCATGACATTTTCTGTATGAAAAATGGTCAATGTACCTTGTTATACAATCATTTCTGCATTATCAACTGCTGTCCGTAAAAGGTCAGTGAGTCGCGCTTAGCAGCCCTAAAAACTGGGATTCTTTGGTATTGGATAATAAACGATAACTTACCGGGTTATCTCCCTTACACACTTCTAATGTGTGACATTCGTCTTTACGAGACACTCTCTGACACGTGTAACAATCAACTGTTTTAGAGTTTACATCTGAAAAACATTATAAAGGAAATGCTGCATTGGACGACTTTGCAACTGGTGACGAAGGGAATGATAACTATGATAAATAACATGATAGTGTGGTCATGTTAGGTTAAAGGTAAACTAAGTAGTTTTTGGCAGCGGGTTAACCCCGTTGTCATAGTTCCTACATCACATGTATGCATGTACGAGTATTTACCGGTTTTTGAAGCATATCATCTTTATCTTGGTCAGAATTTTGCTTCCGGCAGGTTTTGCCTGGATACGCGTGTAAACAAAACCAGTTTCGTACAATAACAAAGTAGTTCTGCCAATTATATTCAAACAAAGCGGGTCAACTTGACACTGTATGTTCTCTGAGAAAGTTAAAACATCATGTTTCAGAGGCTTTTTTTTAAATTTAACGTAACAAAAAAAAAAAAAAAAAAAAAAAAATCAGCTTAAATAAAACAAAAACCGTGCAGGATTTAGCACATCTATACAATTACATACCTCGATGCTAGAGAACTAGGGTCCTGGTGAACTCGTACCCTGATCTCAAGGGTAAGAATTCTCTAGAGAACTGTCCGTTTTTATTCATTTTAGTTTACGAGGAAAAAATCATAGAACGCACTAATTATAACATATCTGCTGCCTTAGTGTATTAGCGCTTTGCAATGTTTTCAAAAGGCTTCTAATACAGGGGTGTTAAAAATCGTAATTGTGTGGTACAGAATTAATGCAATACTAAGATATTCTATAGTTTGTTTATATCAGGGACTTCAACAGTTTCAACAGTCTACTGGATCTCTATTGATATTAGGCAGACTAATATCTGTCTGCAGTATATTCTTTAACTAGAGGCGCTTGAGCGCCTGTATCGCTCCACAGGCCTGATTTTTCTGTATCGGTGAAGAGAAGTTTTTAACAATTACCATTCAATCCTGCGTTTTAGCTATCAACTGAAGAGAAATAAACTAAGAAAAAGATTGTGAGAAAAGAAGAAAATAATGAAAACCAGCATGCTCTTAGTTTTCCACAATAATTTCTACCATTTTTGTTACAAGTTTACTGATCTGAAGCTATATTATATTGTCTGCAACATCTTTCAATTATGAGCTGTTACAAAATTTTGTCATCTGGTTATAGATTATAGTTAAGGAGGGTCTTGTCACAAACCATTTTGGGTGAGGAAACATCAAAATATAAAAAAACTAGGTCACCAGGATTAACACCCCTTCTGTCCACCTTGCACTTAGTCACCAGTAGGTCAATTAACGTTAACCAGAACTAATAAAAGTGCAGAGGTTCTCTTGTTTTATATGAAAAGGACTATTAAATTCAACATTGATGAAATGAAGATTTCCCTCTTCGATAGAGTAAAAAACATTGAGGGAAAAGGAGAAAATACTGATTACCTCCAGCATTTTCTCCTTTTCCAACAGTGTTTTCCAAAGACTTCTCGTCTTTGGTTGATTATGAGTAATTTCACCTTTTCCCACAGTGAAAACAACAATGAAATCCAATGAATAATTTGAGAGAAAAAATTTTTCAAAGATTTTACTTTATACCATAAGAGGAAAATGAGTCTCCCATAAAAACCATGTTTTTTGACGGATCATTTTTTTAAAAGGAATTCTGTAAACCCTTACCTAAGGAACATTCCTGCAAAATAATAATGCTATCAAATTAGCGGTTGGGGAGGAGAAGATTTTTAAAGCTTTTTTACTTTGGTTGCCATGGCAACCAGAATTCTTCATGGTACACAATTATTTGAAGGAATTTGAAAGGGGACCACCTAAGGAACATTTCTGTGAAATTTGGTAAAAATGCAGTCAGTAGTTTCTGAGGAGAAGTTTTTTAAAGAAAACGTCTACGGACGCACGCAAGGACGAACGGACGCACGCACGGACAGACGCACGACGGACACAACGCCATGACAATAGCTCGCTGGCCTTCGGCCAGTGGAGCTAAAAACTAGGATGTAAATAAACTTGAAAGATCTACCTTGGAAAGTTATGAAAATCCATAAAAGTGCGAAAAGTGATTTTGATGCTGAAACAAGGAAAAGAAACAAAACAAAGTATAAGTCATGCTCTGGAAAAAGGGGGCTTAATGCATCTGTGTATTGGGCCATTATAGGAAATAAGTTATCATATAATTATGGGCATAATACTAGCAAACACCCCGCCGCTATAGAATCAATGCATACACGTGGCTTTGTTTTTGAGTTAATCCTTTCCCAAACAAGCCCTGGGTTTTACGTGTCTGCATTAAAGACTTTTGAAAACACTGTGGGAAAAGGAGAAATTGCTCGTCATGAGCAATTTCTCCTTTTCCCAGAGTGTTTTCTTCCCTTTTTGAGAACTTTCTGCCATTTTCTCCAAGTCGAAAATTACCATCTGCAAACTTTTTTGGTTTGGAAGGGTCCAAAATTCATCGCTTGGGAAAGGGTTAAAGGAAGAAATTACTGAAATTTTCAGCTTCACTTCGTTGACAAAGTATGTGACATATACAAAATGAATCCGTAAAACAATTGCATTTTTTGACACTCAATTTTCGATTTTTCATGTGTTTTCGCGAGTTATGGCTTGGCGATTTCCGGTATGGTGTCCAAAACGGACCAAGAGCAAAACGTTTTGGCTCTAATCAGCAAAGAAAATCCATTTTGTCTATCAACCTGCTAGATATGGGGGTAGACTGGTCCTTGGATCTAAACAAAACTGACTGATAGCTGAAAGATTCGGTTCAGGTCAGCCTGCGCAATTTGCGAAAACTGATTTTAATACTGGAAGAGAGAGAGAGAGAGAGAGAGAGAGAGAGAGAGAAAGAGAGAGAGAGAGAGATGAAATGATAGAGAGAGATATATAAAATGAGAGAGAGAGAGAGAGAGAGAGAGAGAGAGAGAAAATGAAGGAGAGAGGAAGAGATATGGATAAATCTATAGAGAAAGAGTAAGTGAGAGAGAGAGAGAGAGAGAGAGAGACAGAGACAGAGACAGACAGACAGACAGACAGACAGACGGACAGACAGACAGAAAGGAAATATTCATTACAAGTATCAAAGAATTCAATTCAATTTGATTTTAAACGTACCTTGAAATAAAAACATGTTTATTTGTGTAAGGTTCACCGCCTCGTAGACTACATAAAGTTTTACTGGTGCCTTATCAACTCCCTTACTCCTTCCATAAAGAATCCTAGAATTTTTTTTCAAATTCAACTGAGGGTAGTCTTGATAACATTACGGGAAAATAATATATTTCCGATGACAAGCAAGACAAGTAATTTTTCCTTTACACACAATGTTCTTTACCCCCATTATCAATTTCATATTTCACGTCTGCAAATAATTTCAATTTTGATAAATCTATAAAGTTTGTCGTTTGAGAAAGGATCAGTTACAAAGATAAAGAAAAATAAAGCCCTCTTATCTGTCAAAGAATTTCTTAACTCTTCCAGTACCATGGGCAAGAACCTAGGTTTTTGCGTACGGTATAGATCAAATCAGACTGCACAGAACATAATAGTTTATGCAGTGCACATTAATCTTTATTCTTTACAGGATGGTGATGCCTCATAGCAGACAGGTCTAAATCTTTGAAGAATTTGATATGCGTAGACAATGTTCTGCAAACATTTTGATGCAATGATTAAGTGTTCGAAAGTTGTAAAACAATACACAAAACTTAATACAAACACGCTGCTTCGTTGTAAAACAATTACTCAAAAATCAGTAAAAACAAGCTTAGAACTACACTGTAACAAAGTAACATAAAAATCAATACAAACAAGCTTCTTCGTACACAAGACACGAACAAGCCACTTCGTTGTGGAACAGTTACATAAAAATCAATATAGACAAAAAAAATGCACAAAAAGTAAATACAAGCAAACCACTTCGTTGTAAATCAGTTGCACAAAAATCAATAGAAACAAGCCACTTTGATGTAAATCAGCGACACAAAGATCAATATAAACAAGTCACCTTGTGGAAAGACAATGACAGGAAAAGCCAGTACAATCTAGCCACTTCGTCGAAAATCAGTTACACAAGTATCAATGCAAACAAGCCACTTCATGGAAAAAAATACACAGAAAGTCAATACAAACGAGCATCTTAGTTGTAATCTAGTTACACACAAGTTATTACAAAGAAACTACTTAGTTGTAGAACATTTATATCAAAATCATAACATACAAGCTATCTCGTTGTAAACAGGTACAGAAAAATTAATACAAACAGGCCAGTTCGTTGCAAAGCAATTATAAAAAAATCAATGCAAACATATTACTTTTTGCAATAAAATCAGTACAAGATGCCACCTCATGCTACAATTATTACAGAAAATTCAGTACTCTCTTTGGTAAAACAGTTATGCAAAAATCAGTACAAAAAGCAACCTCATCCTTAAACAATTACACAGAATCAGTACAAAAATTAACCTCATCCTGAAATAATTACACAAAATCAGTACAAAAAGGAACCTCATCCAAAACCAATTATACGAAATTAGTAGACAAGCAACCTCATCCTTAAACAATTACAACAAAATCAATATCAAAAGCAACCTCATGCTTAAACAATTACACAAAAATCAGTACAAAAAACATTTTTATCCTAAAACAATTATACAAAAATCAGTGCAATAAGCAACCTCACCCTAAAACAATTAAAAAAGATCAGTACAAGAAGCAACCTGATCCTAAAACAATTACACAAAAATCAGTACAAGAAGCAACCTCATCCTAAAAAAGAAACAATAACACCAAAATCCCTACCAAAAAAGCCTCATCCTTAAACAATTACACAAAAATCAGTTCAATAAGCAACCTCATCCTAAAACAATTACACAAAAAATCAGTACAAAAAGCAACTTCATGCTTAAACAATGACACAAAAATCAGTGCAATAAGCAACCTCCTCCTTAAACA
The DNA here is from genome assembly GCA_943736015.1 of Tridacna crocea. Taxonomy (NCBI): domain Eukaryota; kingdom Metazoa; phylum Mollusca; class Bivalvia; order Cardiida; family Cardiidae; genus Tridacna; species Tridacna crocea. The sequence continues at coordinate 1,625,903 of OX031073.1, forward strand.
ATTACATGAAATCAGTACAAAAAGAAACCTCATGCTTAAACAGTTACACAAAAATCAGTACTAAAAGCAACCTCATCCTAGAACAATTACACAAAAATCAGTACAAAAAGCAACATAATCCTAAAACAATTACACAAAATCAGTACAAAAAGCAACATCATCCTATATCACTTACACAAAATCAGTACCAATCTGCCACTCCATGGTAAAACAACTTAAAAAAATCAGAACACACAAGGCAATTTGAGGCACTGCTTTTCCTTTGAAAGAAGGACGTTCTTTTGTACAGAAGAATAATTTGAAGGAGGGACGAACTAAAGGACAGACAGATAAAAATGAAAGGACGGATAGATAGGCGGATTTGTAGACTTACGGTCAGATGGACGAACATAATATTATCTCCCTCCTGTTGGTGGGGGATAAAGCGTAAAAGATGTTTTTCGTATGAACAGAGATAAGGAAATTTCTTATCCCATAGTTCAGTGAATTAAAGCTACACCTAAAAATAGTCTCAAATAGTATAAGTCGAAAATGGAGATAAAACCATGGAGAGGTGAATATACTTCATTTTATTACTTTAAAAGCTTGTTAATTACTTTGGAACTAAAATGAGAGAGATTGAAAGGTGAATAGGCTGTCATTATACTATTGTATATGAGCTATGTTTAGGCAAAAGGGGGTTGAAAGCGGCTCTGAGATGCAACGCACCAAGCATTTAATCATGTACATGAATTCCATGTTCCCGACCAAAATCCATTTTGCGTGAGTGTATCTTGAGGTGGACTTGTTTTTTACGTGTAAAAAAAAATCACCAATAATAAAATGGTTCGATACAGGTCAACCTGCGCAGTCCGCGGACTGCGCAGGCTGACCTGGGTCGATACATTTTGCAAATGTATGAAACCTATTTTTTAAAGGACATGACTTATTTCTAATTCATCGTTGTCGAAATAAAATGGCAAGATGGAATGACGATATGATTATTCATTTTAGTATTTTAATCAGGAATCAATCACTGTGCACTTTTAATAAAAAATTGGAACGATTAGCAAAAAATAAATCCTGTGGTCAAACTGGAAATCAGACTTTGCTATGCTATGCTATGATATGTCATGTAACACCAATGTTTAATCTCCACTTGGAGACAAAATTTTAAAGCTGCTCTTATTTAAATGATTTTCTGTCGACAAAGCAAATACTGGTAGTACCTGCAATTTCTCCATTTACTGCAATATTTTCAAAAGCCACATTCTTCGGAGATTATAAAACATGACTTCTTTAGTTAAAGGCAAAGAAGAAAGGCAAACTGTTGTTTTCTTCCATTACTTTTACAGCACTGCACTGCCAATGTTTTTGCTTCTTATGTTGCACCGAGTTGGCTTAATGAGTAAGTTTTGAAATCTTTAATATTACATAAACTGTATTTTGTCTGTTAAAATTAACCGTTTACCATGTAATCCAAAGAAGTAAAGGGAAGAGACTTGGGAAACCATTATGGGAAAAGAAGAAAATGCCGGAAAAACCAGCATTTTCTCCTTTTTGCCATAATGTTTTCTACCCAACAGAAAACTTAAGTTTATTCTTATGAAGTTTTAGTATGTCGCCAGCAGATTCTTTAAATTTGGGAGAGTCTGGAAATTTTTCGTATTGGAAAGGGTTAAATCTTCATCACTTACAACAGAAGATTGAGAGAAACAAATACTGAAAATCTCAGTTTTGGCGATAATCAAGATGTATAAGTTTAAAAAGATAATGTTTCTAAACCTACTTTAAATAGAGCAAAAAGAGCAGTGGTGTGCCACCAGAGAAGAGAAAATTCCGATAAAAATAATATAGTTGTATCGTAAATGTAATCAAATATTCTTGCCAACAACTGTCATTCAGAATGAGATTGCTGGTTCTGATTTCAACGAAATTTGTTAGCAATATTTCGGCGACCAGTGCAAATATCCATGTCTTCCAAGAGTTTCTTGTACCTCTGTTTCGCACAGAACAGAACCCAACGCACTGGCAGCGTTATCCCTTTAACACTGCCGAAGCAATCGGTCAATCAATCAATCAATCAATCAACCAACCAACCAACCAATCAATCAATCAATCAATCAATCAGTCAATCTATCAATCAATTGTTACGACAGAGGTACACAAAATGTCAAAGTTTCTGACGTTTACCTCGAAAAAAGCCATTTTTTTACAAGAGATATCTCATAGTCCGTTTTATTTGTAGGTTGTACTGAATGTTACAGCTGTGTAAATATCACTGATCCAGCAGACTCATCACATACAGCGATGTACAACAAAGGTAAATGGTTTACAACCGATTTTAAGAAGGATCGTTATATTTCTGTCGTTGAACAAGAAGTTTTAGAGGCACATCCCCCTATTTGTAAAACCCAGGGTTTATAAATAAATAAATCAGGCAAAACTGACTGAGCGATTGTTCAATGACGTTTTACTTACTCGTAGCTTTAAAGATTACGACCCCTAACTGATCGATAAATAAATGTAACAGGTGGTGAAAAAATATCGCGGCTCGACGGGGATTCGAACCCAGGGCCTCAGGAATACCGTTCCTGCACTCTAACCAACTAAGCTACCGAACCATATGTCGATACGGCCGCACGATATATCACCAAATACCTGTACCCAGCTACATTATACCTTTTACATCTACGAGTATCTATGGGATAGACCAGTATACTACATGTAACATCGAGGTTTTCATAAGGCTATTCAGCCAGTCTTGGTAGCTTCGTCCATCAATACTATAGTTAGGGGGCCGTAGACCTGAAATATTTCAGTCAGCATCTTCATCTCTTTCAGCGGCAAATAAATAAGTCGATCTCTGTCATATATCAGGTGTATTACACTCACAAATGTAATGAACTATAGAATACAATCACAGGTGGACGACATTTATGTATGTATTAACTCTAAACTTTTGCCTGTCCCACGAGTGTACCAAAAGTTTGGATGAACAAAGACACGTAAAACAATTTTTACTTTATACTTTATAATTTCAGCAATGTTTTATAACCAAAATAGAGTATCTGACAGGAGAGGTGTACTATACTTTGGGATGCACTAACCATAATATTCGGGTATGTTCTTATACTTTAAAACATTATTTTGTTCCTTTAGCAGGATATAGATTATTCTGTCTCTTTAAAACGTTAGGCTATTGTATCAATGCACATTTCTTAAGTAGCAGAATGTGAGATCATTTGTTTTCCCATATACAACAGAGCACGTTGCTTTGAGATGCCGACCTTAACCTTGTTTTAAATTTTCCCCATTAAGTCTTTACCAAAGGACAGAATTTTAGACTTTGCCATATTAAAAGCATTTGCAGACGTTATATTAAATGGAGGTCATATGCCAAGAATCATTCTTCACAGGACTGAAAACATTGTGGTAATAAAAGAAAATGCTACACGTTGGCATTTTACTTTTTTCCATCATATTTTAAAACCCTCACTCATACAGGGTCGTTGAAAATATGAAAGTGATTGGTAAAGGGTAAACGCAATTATGTGAGGACCACAAAACATTTAACTTTGACCAGATTGATGTCCCACTTCAAACGAATTAATGACGTAAAAGCTGACCTTTTAGATATGAGTTATATGACATTCTTCATTTCCTGAAACTTTTGGGTTATTTGAAAAAAGTCCTGATCAGAATGATAATTTGTATAAAGCTGTACCCTACTTTTCTGTCGTATGTGCTTAACACAGCTTGATTTTTCTATCATTTTATTTTCTTCATTGTGTGTATTCTTCACTATAACCAGAATCAGCAAATTTATCAATTGACTACCATGTAGTAAATCCATATAATGAAAAACGTTCGTAAGTTTGCCAATTCTTCAATACAACTCACAAGAAATAACCTGATTTATTAATCGTTTACATTTCGTTTAAGGAATGTTCTGACTATCTTTTGCCTGGAACAAATGGTCCCTACGTATCAAATAGTCACTCAACAGTTTCTGTGTATACTGGAACACCAACAGCATCATCAACAAGATCGCCACTGTCCACATTACAGCCTGTAACGCTGAAGACGAATCTAACACCTTTTTGGACAACAAACTCATCCACCTCAACGGAGACTATCGGCCGAACAAACAACGTAACGGTGTTGACGCTAACTACTCCAAGTTCAGCTGTTAATGTCACACACATCTTTAGATCGACTACACAAATTCCATCATCCCAATCGTTATCAATTTCAAATATAACAACTGTGTCGTCAGCATCTTCCACGAACATTAACAATAAAACCTCATTTTATTCTACACGAAATTCATCCCAATATTCAGCAACCCCAGGGGCCAAAAATAATTCGTCACAGCCATCTACAACTACTACAGTTATTTCGACGTATACACCGAGCATCATGCTTTCTAGCCCGTTAAAAAACTCTACCTTATCTACAGAATCAACATCAGCCTCGTTAGCAAACGTTACCATTTCATCTGCTTCTACATCGCAAGAAGCAAAAGATTCATTACCGACTGCGACTTTTGCAATATCTGCAACGCATCTTCCGATATCAAGCCCAACAGATAACTCCAAAGTATTGTCCTCTACAACACAATTTACTCCTACACTGAAGACCAGTGTCGTCACACCAAACTCATCAAATTTTTCTGCAATAACCACAGGAACTTCCGGAAAATCATCTATATTAAACGTAAATCTTTCGACAAACTCGGGATCCAACACAACTTCTCCTTCGAAACGAGTTACTACAAATTCATCAGAGATTATTTACTCTTTCACTTCTTTAGCAAGTGTAACACCATCAGCTTCAGGATACACTTTGAATACGTTTTCAAGCCCTGCAACAGCTAATTCTAGTATATACAGGGGTTCCGTGACTAACAGCCAATCACTCGAAACTACTTTGTCTATAAGAACTTCGCCAGGCCAACCTATGAACTCTACGCACACCTTTCCTTCTGTTTCAAACTCATTGCCACAAACAACAACTAGTTCAACAGAACTAGTGTCCTCTTCGATCTCTTCTTCAGTCTCTTCAAAACTGAACTCAACAGAAACAACCACGTCTTTATCATATTCGACGACATATACCCCTACCATGCTTAGTACACGATTTTATTCAAAAGTGTCTTCAGGAACTTCACGACTATCGTCCGCGAATTTCACCAAAACTTCATCTTCTTTAACTTCATATATAACACCCCAATCGCCAAAAATATCGACTTCGGTATCTTCTACCATTTTGAACAAATCATCATCAAACTCTGCCAAGACCTCCACGCCTTTGTCATCCGAAAAGCCTGCTATTCCTTGTCTTCCTTCAACTACAGGCCCACCTGTTAATTCCTCCTTGTATTCAAGAACTTCAGCTGCACATTCTGCGAGCCACACATACAACCATTATTTTAGCAAACCTAATACTACATCACCATCATCACGTGTAACAACAGATTCGTTTGAAGTCAAGTCTTCTGCTACATCTCCAGGAACCTCGCCAACACCAGCCTTGGTGATGACCTCTACTTCCCAATTGAACAGTGCCTTGGCACACACCGGAAGTTATACAAGTGCGTCCTCTCTTAACTTACTTGTAAATTCTACACTGTCTCCAGGATCGACAGATTTGTCAAACCTCATCACGTTTTCGAAATCTTTACCTTTAGAGCAAAATACACTTACTTCGAATCTTACTGCGAATTCAATGGGAAGTTTGGAGATCTCAACTGAACTTTCAACGAAGAACTCAACAACACAACCTGCAAGTAAAACATTATCAGGACTTGCAGTGACCAGTAATATCCACTCTGTCTCATCTCAGTCTTTAAGTGTTTCAGCCTACAGAGCAAAAACCACGTTCCCTCATAACTTAGAAAACATTTCTACTGTGTGGACCAATAAGACAACTAACTCAACCATCAAAAGCACACATTACTCATCTCAGGTTTCACATTATACAACAACGAAATCCTTGTCAACAGACAGTGGAAGAAATTCGACGTCGCCGAAGCAATCATTGTCGTCTACCAACTCGTTCAAGCCGTCTTTGCTTTCTACCACCTCTTTTTACCAGTCGTTGAAATCACAGACAAGTCCAGCTCTTTCAATGAGTTCTTCTACGCCTAACACAACATCAGTTTCTCACTCTAAATCAGATTCTACCTTTCTTATCATACCGACATTGCCAATTAACTATTCTCGATCTCGGATGCCTTTATCAAATGTCACAGGATTTTCTCCTGCTTTTATGATTCCAACGCCTCCTGCAATCTCTTCAGATTTCAAGAACAAACCTCTCTCAACGCACACTTCAGGACTTTTAACGACGTTAAAGAAGGAAAATGTTAGCGGATCATCACTGCAGTTCGGTTCTGTGACAGTCGGGAACATCACAATGCCACAGCACTCCTCTGCCCATATATTGTCAAGGAATCCTACTGAAGTGTTTCCATCTCGAGATGATGAAGGTATGACTTCTCTCAAAGATGAAAATCAGCGGAAGAGGGATGCCAACGAGGTGCATCGTGTGACAACTCTATGTTGTGATGAGCTTGGGTGTAACAAACATTTATTTGGTGAGACTTTTAACGTTTTTATTTAACTCTTTACCGTAAGAGAAAATTTCAGACTGGTCCAAATTGACGACACAATAAAGGTGACTGAAAAATTGAAATTTGTTCTGGGAAGAGTAGAAAACACTGTGGAAAAGGAGAACATGCTGGTTGCCAGCATTTTCTCCTTTTCTCACAGTGTTTTCAAAAGGCTTCTTTCTCAGGGGCGTCGGTGTGGTAATGAGTTAACATTAAATTTGATAGTTGCATAATACTGAATTTTTGCAATAAAAGTAGACCATCTTAACTCTTATTCGGTCAAAATAATTGATTTGATCTTTTGTCAAGGGCTCATAACCACTCAATCCCGAGTTTTCATTATTACAAGGAAGACAGCTGTTGGAAAACATTGCTGGAAAAGGAGAAAAGCTGAATACCAGCATTTTCTTCTTTTCCCACAATGTTTTCTATTCATCAAAAGTCGAATTCTATAATAGTTGTCTGCATATGCTTTCAGTTTGAACCAGGTCAGAATTCTGTCATATATTAAAGAATTGAAAACACAATGCTACTATAAAGATTTTTTGGGCGAAACATTGAACGAAATGGCTGACGCAGTCAATCCAAGGAATTGCAGGAAACCGTTTTTGTTTTACCTTTACAGAGACATGTAAAGATGTCAACGTCGGTTGTGCACTTCTGAAGGAAGACTTCGATATTTGCTCAAAACCTCAAGAAGCTCAGAAAATATGCAGGAAAACATGTGATCTCTGTGACTATGGTAAGTTGAAGAGTTCGTAAGAAGCCTTCGAGGGACCATGCGAGAAAAGTAGAATAAGCCAAATCCCATTTGTAATAATATTTTGTTCCCACGAGGTAGTTATAACGTTATAACGATACGCGTAATTATCTCATATTCAGAGCACTGCATGCTAAGCTGAGGTAAGCTGTAAGCACATATTAAAGCTTTAGATGATTTGTAACCTTTCGCCCCCCTCCCCCTCCCCACCGCTGCAAACTGTTGTAGGTACAGAAGACAAACGATTTGTTATATAGTGTGCCTGTTGAATCTATACATGTGCGAAATGAAGAAAGTGGAGAAAAATTTATCTCGGACCAAACTATTGTAGTCCCTTGCGACAAAACAATCGAAAAGCCAAATGACTAAAACGGTCCGAAATTACCATTAACTAAATTTAGGGGCACTTTGTGAATTGCATGTATGTGACCAGTGGTTTTTCAGTTTTTGAGCTCATCCTTTATATATCGAAGATCGTTAGATATTTCTTGAAATCAGTTCTAAACCCTTGTACTCTTGCAGCTGATGGAAATTGGTCGGATTGGAACCAATGGTCAGTCTGCAGTGTGACCTGTGGTGATGGAAAACAGCTTCGGTCGAGATCATGCACCAATCCAGCTCCTACACACGGTGGCCGTAATTGTTCAGGAGATTCCATGGAGTCACGCGATTGTCCAACAACGAAATGCCCGGGTTAAAAAAGATTCTTTAAATTTTTATCGTAATGTGATTACGTAGCCAGCATTTTCTCCCTCTCTTTAGATTTTTTCAAATGTTTTATACCTTGGAGTCATTAAATCACAGGGTCGTTTTGTTATTTCCTAAATTGCAAATCAAAAATGGACGTTTTCAATTTTAATTCTATCTACAATATCCGTAATAGGTGGCCTTATCTCGATAATAGGTTACGTTACAAAAGAAACTAAAGTTGTGCTTAGCTCTGTAAAGGTCTAGATATTTTTTTGTACTTATTTCATTGCTATTTAGCGAAAAGTAACTGGAGTAAATGTAGATTCATTTACATAAAAAGCTAAGATAACCAGAATGCTCTATTTTGTCTCATTATCTTCCACTGGATGGCATTCATCAAATACACATCTATCTGATCTGGGCATTCTGGTACAGAACCAGCATAATTTTTAAAATGACAATCGTTTTTTTAAATTTCAAAATAAAATAAACGTTTACAATACAGATGATAAAGCACCCAAACTCATCAGTACTTTGAGCACTTTGAATGTGTGTACTTTGCACTTTGCATTTCAACCAATCAGATGTTTTTATTTTCAATTCAGCCGACGGTAGATGGAGTACCTGGGGCCCATGGAGTACTTGCAGTGTAACGTGTGGTTATGGTCTTCGACGAAGGGATCGAACATGTTCGAACCCGAAACCAGACACCGGTGGCATGTTTTGTATCGGCGATTCGAGGGACGACGAAATTTGTAAAATTAGCAATCACTGTTCAGGTAATTTTATCATGGTCTTTTCTCCGCCATTAGTGGATGTATTGTATTAGGCTTTTGAGACTATATACACTGAAACGAACTTCTAAACGGCCACTTTTAAGCTGTAATTTCCCATTGACGTTTTTTTCGCGTCCGCTTCCTATAAAAGGGACTGGTTATTTGGTTTCATGTTTTGCAGAATAATCTCCCGGTCTGAAAACATACCTGAGCCAAATTCTGAAGAGAATTCATTTAATTTTATTGCGGAAGAAACTTATTCGTCGTCTATTCACTCAACATTTTAAATTGAGATATCAATTTTTGAAAAATTCATGCTTGTGTTTTCGGATAACATTTCTTTCACAGAGAATAATTTTCATGTTTTTTCTTATTGCTTACAGAAGTTTAGTATTTCATGCTTCTCCTTTTTAACCTGGCTGGTAGACACCACGCATGCGCAAGCAACTAGTTTTCCTTTTTTCGAAAAAGGGAGTTCTTCTGTTGGCAAAATCGGGAATCGTTTCACCACAATACTATGGTTGACGTCCAGATATACGTCACAATTTGTTTTTACTAATATTTTTTAATACTTCCTCCAATTTATAGGAGAAACAAAAGTGGCCGTTTAGAAGTTCATTTCAGTGTAATGTCATAAGGACGCGATAGTACCTTGAGCGGTAAAAGCCAGATATACTTTTAGAAAGAGGATTTGTCGTGGCGCGACTTGATTTGTGTACCTATCTTTTCTAGCGTAGCTATTTAATTTGTCCACTGCAGTCTGTGTCTTAAAAAAATCTAGACTGCTCCGAATTGAAAGCAGTTGAAGACGACAAATTAATGGATGCAAAATTTGAGAAACTTCCTTTTGAAAGAGTAATAAAGATTGTGGTAAAAGAAAAAAAAAATGCTGGTTACTAGCATTTTCTCCTTATTCCACAATAGTTTCAAAAGTTTTTTTCCCAAGGGTCTGTAAAAGTAAGGACTGTGTTGGAATAAAGGGCTAAACACAAGAAGTTCCAACAATTTATTACAGAGGCACTTCCGGTCGCCCAATGGGAAAAATGGTCATCCTGGACTTCATGTATTGGTTCTTGTTCACTGGGTATCAAATACAGACAGAGAAATTGTTCTACGTTCGGGGAGATCGGCATGTCATGCAAAGGATCATCTACAGAGTCCGATCTCTGTCTCAGTCAGAAACAGAATTGTGAAGGTAAGCCAGTGATGATTCTGCCACTAATGAGGTTCGTTTGTGGTAAACATAATGCAATACTTAATGTTACAGCGAAATATCATGCCCTAAAGACAATGTTAGTTGTACGGTCAGGTGGCAGGGGACTTGGAAACTTGTTCACACCTGTGATGAATGATGACGCCCCGAGCCAAAGGCAGCTCGGGGCGACATGATTCACCGCAGCCGTGAAGTCCCCTGCCACCTGACTGTACAACGAATTTTTATACTGCAATGTTTTACCATTCCAACGTTTGTTAAGTGAATTTTACTTGGTTTTTGTTTAAAAAAACATGAGGACGCTGACGAAGTAGATTTTCCCTTCTGAGTGCCCCCAATTGAATGAAAACTGACGTCATTGGGAACTGACGTCTCTGAAACCTCTGTACTACTTGCTAAAAAATGTAGCTTGGCGCATAATCTTGATGTTAATCTTGATTGACGCCGCTATTTTTGGATGATGTGTTGATAGTGTAGTCATGTATACGGGTCTCCCGAGAGGAAAACTGCTTTTACATTGGTTTTGCCAGTGTACAAGGTCTTTGCTCGCGTATATTATCAAATCAGATCACGATAAATTTCTTTGCAGTATAAAAATACTTGCTGTTAGATTAAAAAAATGGATACATTTTTTTAATGAACGCAACATTAACTAGAGTTTACATAATTCAAAATCCGACTATATTTTTCTCCTTTACACAATCCGTGCAGTCGGATCTTGAACTATGCCTTTTACAAGAGCCCATTTATGTGTATGTTCAAGCGTACGTCATGGATTCGGGATCAGAGTGCACGATATATGCGGTCTTTTCTTGGTCTATGTCTTCCGCAAAAGCCTAGGTTTACTTGTGTACATTCCGTGCAGTCTGATCTTGAACTATGCCTTCTACAAAAGCCCATTTATATGCATGTTCAAGTGAACTTTATAGGTTTGGGATTAAAGTGCACGATATATGCGGTCTTTTCTTGGTCTACGTCCTCCGCAAAAGCCTACGTTTAATTGTGTATATGCTATACACAGAAATATACTATTTAAAAGTCATTCTAAATATATGTCATTTCAGATTATTTGTATTTTGGGCCCATGGCCTTATATATGCTGAATAAAGTATTTGAATTTGAAAGAAATTACCAAAGTTATCGAACAATGCACAGCCCACAAAAAGTATGAATAGCCAACTATATCAAAGCACTATTGGTACCAATTGATCAAACCATTTTTTCAGGTATCTGGATGTCATGGTCTACCTGGTCTGAGTGCAGTTCTACCTGTGGATATGGCACCAAAACGAGGCTGAGGAACTGCACAGGATATTCTTGTCAGGGCATCAATAGTGATAGGCAGATTTGTTATAACACAAAATGTGATGGTTAGAACAGCTTTGTCTTATCCCTTTACTTCATAGATACTCATTTCTACTTATTGCTTGTAGGAGCCTTTGGAAAACATTGTGGCAAAAGGTGAAATTGCTCGTGACGAGCAATTTCACCTTTTGCCACAATGTTTTCTACACTATCAAAAGGTGTCATATACACATAATAAACGGCTTCACCCTTGCTGTTATTTAGAGTCAATTAGAGATACCATAGAAATCTATAATTGTGAAGTCAGTTTTAAATGGCATCAAATGTAAAGGCTTGGGCCGTGTTTTGTAACACAACAATGTGATGTTTAAACGTTGTTAGTAACGTTCTTAGTCACCAAAAATGTAAAAATTAAAAAAATATTTCTATAAAACACTCGATGAGTTTGAAGGTCAGAACACTTTTTATGTTTCAAAAATGCAAGTGTTAGAATTTTTTTTCTATCACACAAAAGTGAAGGCCAGACACGATATGTTACAATACAAATTAGCAGCATTGGAACACATTTAAGTAATACAAAACTTGAATTTTAAAATCATCCTTTTAACAACGAAACTATTAAGGTTTTTTGACAACTTGATATGCGAATGTGGGAACAGTGGTAAAACCAAATACAAAGGTTGCATACATATTTGTTATATACGCTCAGCAATACTTCTAACCGGCCACTTTTGATTCTCCTGTAAATTTTTCCAGGTAACAGAGAAATAAATAAGAAAAACTTTTATTAAATACCTAGCAGTGAAATCCTGGAAATTCCCAGTGTAATAAATTTTGATACCATCACTAGTGACGATATCTACTTTCACTTCTTGCCGTAATTTAGGAACTATTTGTTTTTCATTGAGCACTTATACATTGTGTTGATTAAAAATATTAATGTTAATAAGGTATATAATAAATAGAATAATCAACTGGTTATTTTTGACATGAAAAATATCTCACTCGGATGCGTTGTAAGGCGTTAAAAAAACTCGTGCTGCGCACTCGTTTTTTCAACGCCTAACAACGCATCCTCGTGAGATATTTTTCATATCAAAAATAACCAGTTGATTATCCTCTATTTAACACATGTCTGAACGATAGAAATGGTATTATAATGAAACTATTTTCAATTTTGCCGATAAGATGCATCTCTTTTTCAAAAAAGTGAAAAACACATGGTTTGCGCATGCGTCGTGCCTATCAGACAACCCAGATTAAAATGAGAAAAATGCCTTACTAAAATTTTGTCAGAAATAAGAAAAAAACATGAAAATTATTTCTGCACAAAAATATACCCCGAGAGAATTAAGGAGCACAAAGCTTTCAAAAATGATTTTTTCCAATCTTTAATTTTAAGCGTATGAATGTTTAATAACTTCATATTAATAGAATAAGTCGAACATTCTTTTCATACTTAGGCTGAAGTATACTTTTACACCGGTCAATTAATTCTCAAAAACATCAAACTAAATGAATTGCCTCTTTTCTGCACAGCGGATGCCCAAAAAAAGAAAAAGCCTACGGAGAATTCTGGCTTAAAAGTTATCGTTCAGAAGTTATGTTAAGTGTAAATTATGGAATCTGAGAAAAAAAAAATTTTTTTCTGCATAAAATCAGAAAGTTGAAAAAACCTGCAATAATATAATTATGATGTTAAGTGTAGATCTATACGTCTTTCTGTAGAAAAAAAATGAGAGACTGAAGTTTTGTTATTAAAAAAATGAGAATTAAGACGCATTGGTTATAACGTGATACGTGAAAATAAGTAGATGAGAATAGACTCAATCTATTTACATAATTGTGTCAGTGATACTCCATGGTTACATAATATCATTGTTGTCTTCTTTACATATGAAAAGTCCGTACAAGTGCCAAAAACGAAAAATATCTGTAGAAACGGAAAGCAATTAAGTAGAGTTGAAGTTTGATTCGTGAATGATGCTTTTGTTGAACGATAGCAAATGCTTCTAGGAATATTTTGATAGTTCTGTTTCTAGACACAATGAGTACGCCTTGTTTCCACGGTTACATTTGTAGATTTAGACTCGGCTTTCTTTGCCACTGGACCGTCATCGAATGGAGGAAAAACGGGAACCATCATACTTCAACAAATGAAAACAAACGTAGGCGGCGATTATGACGTCACAACGGGCACGTTTGTTTGCCGAATACCAGGATTCTACAGATTCTTTGTCCATATAGAAAAACAACCGAGTGTAGCCGAAGCCTATTGTCACATAAACCTCAACCAAGAACAAACTGTTTCCGTTTCGGCACTCGCCAATTTCGGTTCTATTGGAGACGATATTGAGGCTAGCAACACAGCCGTCCTTCACCTTGAGAAAGGGGACGTTGTCCGACTTGATGGCTGTACAAAAGCCCTAACTTTTACAAACTCTACTTCTTTTAGTGGGATGCTTTTGACACCCGATTGAACACTGTGATCTTAATTTTTTTTAGTTCGCTGGGTATATTTGTATTTGTCATCCTTTTCTGTAATTACTCTCTGTCGATATTGTAAATAAAGAACTGGTGCAAGCCGTGCGTACTATTGTAAATGTAGCAGCTGAATGCCATGTTTTTCCATAATTACGTCATACAGAAATTTCCGGTCTGTGCAAAGGTAAAAATTGGTGATCGTTGTAAAGTTTCAGATTATTTTACTTTACCTCCATTACTACACAACCCCTACTTTTCACGAGCATTTTCTCCTTTTCCAACAGTGTTTTCTACTCTTCACAACAAAAAATTCAAATTTTCAGTCACTTTTATTTTGTTGTTTGCACATGCTTTCGATTTGGACAAACCAAAGATTTTGTCGTTTGGTAAAGAGTTAAACAGCTTTAACCTTATCCTGCTAAATAAGTGAAATCAAATTTTCAAATTGATCGTAAAACAACAGGGTCCGTGAAGTTGGCTCATTGCTCAGTAATCGGCATTCAGATAAACACCAGACTTGTTGAGCCAGCTCGACATTCCAGATCAACGGCCAGCTCAACAGCAAAAATACATATACATGTCAAAATCAAAGTCCGTTGAGCCAGCTCGACATTCCAGCTCAACGGCCAGCTCAACAGCAAAACTACTAGATCCATGTCCGTTGAGCCTGCTCAACATTCCAGGTCAACGGCTAGCTCAACAGTAAAAATACTAAATATACATATGTTTCAAACAGAGTCCGTTGAGCCAGCTCGACATTTTAGCTCAACCAACGGCTCAACAGTAAATTACTTATACATATATTTCAATCAATGTCCATTGAGCCAGCTCGACATTCCAGCTCAACGGGCAGCTCAACAACAAAAAAAACTAGATCCATGTCCGTTTCGCCAGATGAAATTCCAGCTCAACCATCAGTTCAAAAGCAAAAATGCATATATGTATCAAAATCAAAGTCCGTTGAGCCGGCTCGACATTCCAGCTCAACCGCCAGCTCAACAGTAGAAATACTTATACATATGTTTCAATAAAAGTCCGTTGAGCCAGCTCGACATTCCAGCTCAACCACCAGCTCAACAGCAAAAATACGTATACATGTCAAAATCAAAGTCCGTTGAGCTAGCTCCATATTCCAGCTCAACCCGCCACCCTTAATAGTAAAAATACTACTACATATGCTTCGATCGATGTTCGTTGAGCCAGCTCGATATTACAGCTCAATGGCCAGCTCAATAGGAAAAAAAAACTAGATCCATGTCCGTTGAGCCAGCTCAACATTCCAGTTCAACCACCAGCTCAACAGGAAAAATACTCGAACAATGTCCGTTGCTCCAGCTCATTATTCCAGCTCAACCGCCAGCTCAACAGTAAAATAGTTATACATATGTTTCAATCAATGGCCATTGAGCCAGCTCGACATTCCAGCTCAAGGCCAGCTCAACAGCAAAAATACTAGATCCATGTTCGTTTAGCCAGATCGACATTCCAGCTCAACCATCAGCTCAACAGCAAATATACATATATGTATCAAAATCAAAGTCCATTGAGCCAGCTCGACATATCAGCTCAAACACCAGCTCAACAGTAAAAATACTTATACATATGTTTCAATCAATGTCCGTTGAGCCAGCTCGACATTCTAGCTCAACCACCAGCTCAACAGCAAATATACATATATATGTCAAATTCAAAGTCCGTTGACATTGATCGAAGCATATATTGAAGTATTTTTTACTGTTCTGCTGGCCGTTGAGCTGGAATGTCGAGCTAGCTTATCGCTGCTGGTGTTGAGCTTAATGTCAATTACAGAGCGTTGAGCCAACTTCACTGACCCTAAAATCCCAAATGTTTCTATTTCAAAGATATCTCCTTAACGAACAGACTACGTGCAAGATCAGACTGCACATTCTAAACCATACAATAGACTTGTCCTAATGCACGCAGAAAATTTGGCGATGTCAGGGAATTCCAGCTCAGGCCACTTTGAACTGAATGCAAAGGCTTCGCAGGCTGACCTTGGTCGATATTGTTTGCCAATGCACCAAAAAAACATTTTCATAGGACATGGCTCAAATACACGAGCCTTGCACTGTAAAGAGGGGACTTAACCCTTTACTTGATATGCTAATTTGAGGCTCTTCCATTTCAGCAGCAAATAAAGATATGATGTCAAAAATATGGACAAGTATGGATACAAATATCTGATTGAGCGGAAAACACTGTGGGAAAAGGAGAAATTGCTCGTTACGAGCAATTTCTCCTTTTCCCACAATGTTTTCAAAAGCTGTATGTTGTTGATACGTCAAAATGAGTATCTATGGAGTAAAGAGTTAATACAACTACAAAGAGTATCGACTAGAGTCAATCTGCACAATTTGAACAGGCTGCACTTGGCCAAAGCTATTTCCTTTTGGTATATTTTGTGCGTGTCAAAGAACCATTCTACCTCATGACTCAGTTAATTGTTGGGTTTTATGGATCCAGAATCATGTGATGACTTGATTAGTATACTGTTTTACGGCGATTGTATGGCGCTGAACACCGTTTTTCAACATTATTTCAGTTATATCGCCACGGCCATTGCACCTATCCATGTTTTCCTGGAGTTTCTTTTACCACTTCTCTGAATATAATCTTTCAAATCCATTGGCTGCTTTTCCACATAACTACTATAGAAACAATAGTCAGTGGTGAAAGGGTGAAAGAGAAATGGACCTTGTCGCAATGACTATCATCAATCATCGGAAAGAAAATGGCCGAGCCCGGGATCGAACCAGTCTCTTTTTCTTCTCAAGTCCTGTACGCTACCAACAGAGCAACAGGGGCCTGGCTGAAAGTTTATACGACCTGCAACACGCGAAAAGGGGCATTTGCGTAAAGTGTCGTGTTGGATCAGCCTCCGCAGTCAGCGCAGGCTGATCCGAGACGACTCTTTCCGATCGTGTGTGATTTTCTGTTTCGTGTTAGTCTACTTTAGCACAAAATCTAGTTTAGTCGTAAAGTGCCGTCTCGGATTAGCCTGCGCGGACTGCGCAGGCTGATCCGAGACGACACTTTACGCAAATGTCCGAACGCCCCTTTTCGCGTATTGCAAGCCAAATAGCAAAAACAAATAACACTTTGAAAGATAGGGGATTAAATCACGTCCACAGTTCAAAATTAGACTAGTGTACACTTTCTTATTATTTATAAATCTCTAAGCTCATTAGAATTAGAGGAGATTTAAAATATAGGACCGGGCTATTGTTAGTCCGTATTTGTATTTCGGCTAATTCCGGAACTGTTCGGAATGACTCGTGTAATCATTTAAAGGGTAACAATGGAATAAGATGTCATATGATAATACTTTCCGAAGTATACCGACATACGCCGAGGATTCTTGTTTGGTTTTAGAGTCGCCAGTTTTCTTTTCGGAGTTTGGTGTGAAGTTATAAAAAAAATTAAATTTCTTCTGACGTACCAAGGTATCAATTGTTTTGCTGATTCGATTATTTGCAGACTTTTATTCATAGCTTGGATTTAATAAGTAAATGGTGGTTGTGTAAATAAGTGACGAGAAGTGTCAGAACGATAACCATATCGAAATGCTGGAAAAAATACACGGATTTAAATGGCGTCGAAAGTAGTTCTTTTGTTGGACAATCGCCGGCGGACTACTACAAGATGGAGCGAATAAAACTATTACTAGCTGTCCTGTTATATACTTCCAACGGTAAAAAAGTACTTTCTGTTCATTCAAATTGTAGGAGATAAACCATTTTGCCGGTAACTTCCGTTACACTGTATGAAACAGTCTCATTTGAAGAAAAAAGAACTTTTTATATTGTTTGACAAATCAAAACATATATCATGCTCTATGAAGAAAGCGGGGGTTGGGTGGGGGGGGGGGGGGAAACTTAATGCATATGCAAAATGTATCGACCAAGGTCAGCCTGCGCAGTCCGCGCAGGCTGACCTTGGCCGAAACGTTTTGCTCTCAGTCAATTTTCTGTAGGTCGAAGGACCAGTCTACCTCATGATTAAGTCAGTCTATAGACAAAATGGATATTTTGGATCCATATGTATAGGGTGTCTCACCTTGCAGAATGCATAACAAAGATGCTGACTGATTCATTGTATGGTGCACTGGCCGCCGCGAAATAATGTTGAAACCACGTTAAAAACGGTTTTAAACACCATACAGTCAATATGAAACTTTCTACCAAAGGTGTCTTGATAAGCACTAATACTCTCTGAAAATCCAAGTCGAAATTACCTCTGATATGTTTTTAGGCTGATTAACCCATTACTACTCAATCCCTACTTTTGACGCCCCTGAGAAAGAAACCTTTTGAAAACACTGTGGGAAAAGGAGAAAATGCTGGTAACCAGCATTTTCTCCTTTTCCCACAGTTTTTTCTACCCTTCCCAGAACTAATTTCTTTTTCTAGTCACCTTTATTTTGTCGTCTGCAAATGCTTTCAATTTGGACCAGTCTAAAATTTTCTCGTGTGGTAAAGAGTTAAGGTAAGACCTGTGTAATGGAAAGCAGCTATTTCCACTAAAATATCATCCTGCAAAATTAGCTATAATTAAAAATGAGTATTATTGAACTACTTTCACCTTTTCATTTTTTCAATTTTTTTTCCTTCTTTGATTTATCATTTATAAATCTAAAACCACTATATTTTCAATTCAAAAATAGATAATAATTACCTCCCTTTTCAGAAAACCAACAAAAGTATCAAAAAATAATTTCAAGATAGACATAAGCGGAATTTCTGATCCGTCAGAAATGTGCAAAAATATTATTTCTGCATAAATCCTTATTTATCCTTATTTATCAACCAATTAGAATTTTCACCGGAAGTGCATTACACAGGTCTTACCTTAAAGTCATTCAGACATTGGTTCGGTTATGTTGCAGCGTTCAGTGTACCTATTAGAGTCTTTAAACCAGTACCTCGCAGAATGCGCGCGTTATCTAGGTCGATGCTTTTTTATGGTTTGATCCGTAAAGGTAGAGTTAGTATCAAGTTAGAAAACAGGTGATCATTTTATGACCTCGTTAAATCCAAAGACGACTCGAAATTGGTCTTACCAAAGACTTTACAACCATTCAGAGAAAAAGAGAATTCATATGGTTTGAGACCCTGATTTTCCAAAACCGTATCTATTTATAGATAGTGTGAACGTTATGATTGTGGACACAAACGCAAAAAAATCGTGATAAAAAGGAGACTGATGGCGATATTTTAAATTATGAAACTTTATATTATGAAATTTTATATTATCTATTTTCAAGGACAGTTTTTTTTTCTTAATTTCTTAAATTACCGAAAAAGTTTTCTTGTATCTCGTGGCAAATATGCCACCACATCAAAGTGACGCAATCACTTTCTGTTTTCAGTTCCGGAAGTGACGTCATACTCATTATCAAGCGCCAGTTCCCTGTATACAGCCATAACTTACAACTACAATAACTTACTGCGACCCAGCGGGACAACGAATGTTTCTGTTGGCTTTAATCTTCGATCAATCAACTTTTTGGTGAGTATTTGCATTTAATAAATTTTATCAATCAGTATTGAATACAAGATAAATAAGACAAAAATTAATACAATCATATGACAAATATACCAAAGAAAATGATAAGAAGGAGAAGCTAAGCTTATAAAGTTCTTCTCCAAAATATGGTGACTTAATTGGATATAATGCAATACTAAGATATATTTGAACCTTCTTTTTCCCCAGATTTCCGTTGTCTGCACATGTCATATTCTTCGAAGATACCACCTGTCTGCTATGAGCATACCTCCATCCAGTTTTGGGGGGATTGTAGTGATACACGGTATAAAGTAGCAATGGAGAAAATAGCTTTTATCAATACGTTTGAGGGGAAATCAGGCCTGTTTTACCTCCAGATTTCTGTGAAATGCTGATCATAGGCTGAGTGAATCGCACCAGATAGCTTTTTATTGAGTAACCGTTTATTTCAGTTTGAAATTCAAAGTAACAGTTGTCGCGTAGAAAAGTACTCCGGTTCTGTGCCCAGAATGCCAAAATTAAATCAATTGACGTGTATTTGTAGAATGCCATCTAGCGGGAGATAATGCATAGAATTACGCTTAAATCTAAGCGGTCTATTTTCTATATGAATATCAGCTGCACAACAGTTAGTTGATTGTTTTTTACAAAATAAGATCAAAGTGGCGTAATTGAATATATTTTACTTAATCCCTAATCCCATTTTAACGTTAATCCGGGATTTTAATCCGTGTGTTAATCCGCTAGGAGTGTGCAAATATATGTGTGAAACAACTTCACAAAAACAATTGAAAAAAATATACATATATAATTGAGCCATGCTCTGTGAAAAGGGGGTTTAATGCATCTGCCAAAAACTATCGACACAGGTCAGCCTACGCAGTCCGCGCAGGCTGACCTGTGTCGAGACTTTTTGCAACTGGTCAATTTTCTGCAACTTACAGAACCAGTGTACCTGATAATTCAGACGGCTGTTATATACAAAATAGGTTTGATGGATCCATAATACTGTATTAACTCTTTATTACACGAGAAAGTTTTAGACTGGTCCAAATTGTAAGCATTTGCAGACGACAAAATAAAGGTGACTCAAACATAGAAATTTGTTTTGGTAAAGGTAGAAAACACTGTGGGAAAAGGAGAAAATGCTGGTTACCAGCATTTTCTCCTTGTCCCACAAGTGTTTTCAAAATGCTTCTTTCTCAGGGGCGTCAAAAGTAGGGATTGTGTGGTAATAGTTTAACTGGCATGATATCATTCATTACGGTTATGCATTAAACCCCCTTTTTTTAGAGTATGGCACATATTTTCATATAACAAATATAAAAAAAGGACCATCTTGGAATTCCGTACATCAATTTGATGAAAGCAAATCAACGATAGTGCAGACCAATTTAAATTGAAAGTTCAAAAATTATTGTATAACAAGGTGGACTGACCACTTTTCATACAGAAAATATCATAAAAGCGAAAAGTTTCTACCCTGGTCAGACTGCGCAATTTGCGCTGTCTGACCAGGATTGACACTTTTTTTGCTGTTCCCAGATGGTCTGTTTTTGACTGACGGGGCACAAATATAATTATGGACTAGTGTCCATGGTTGTGAGGTAAAGCGTCGGCCTCATAACTATGAGGTCCCGAGTCGATTCCAGAGAGCGGATATCAAATTTGGGACTTTTCATTGGCCCACACATTCGGAGCGAGTACTGGTTAGCAGAATCGAGAGAGATTAGTATAAGTTGTAAGAACTTGTTTCCCAATCGATGTGAAATTAATAGGTTTAAACTACACTAAACTAAACTAAATTTAACGACATCATAAATGATTTGCCCAATTCTTTTACTACCAACAACTTAATGATATCTTTTTGGACGGCATAAAAATACAGATGATACTTTACAAAACATGCAGGCTGACTGTTGCATCTATACCATCTAATTAAACTTTGACTAAATTTATCTTAAAACACAAGAAAAAGTCTGTTTTTCTACCTCGTAAAACGCTAAAACAATTAAAAGACAGTACAATGACAACCGTGATTGATTATTTCTTTAGAATCTGATAACAACTCGCACACAGTTACCTCCCCTTTAATGTATTTTATTTTTAACTTTATCATAATTTTTTATATTTGCCTTGTATGCTTGGCTTTTTCATGTTTGTGTATTTACTCATACGCTGCTAGGTGCGACTCAACAACCTGTTGTAAACAGTGTAGATTAAGATCTCACTACACAGACTGAGCGAACTAATCTTGGATCTACAATTTCCGATAATGAGATTTTCCAAAGCAATTTCAAGAAGTTTCAGGTGTATTGCAGCTACCAGTGCATCTATCCATACTTTCCTGAAGTTTCTATTAACAGTTTTTTTAAAATTTTATCAACCGAATTGCTGGTATATACTGTAGACATAATTTAAAAGATGATTCATGTTTCTTTATTACGAAAACAATTATTTTGATGTCATATTGTTTTTCCAGGATGTCACTAGGCAACAGTTTTCAGTAACTGGATGGTTCGATGTGGTAAGAAAGTTTTCTCACCCTTTGTTGTACTGATATATTTTCTCTATTTATTACAGCGAAGGTCATGCACTGGTTTTATCTAAAGTTGTTAGTTTAGTTTTTGACACAATTTCAACATAATTTCCATAATATTTCATTCAATCACGGTGTCTAATACATCTTTTCACTATCTAATATTCATATTACACAAAATGAACCTATGTCACATATTTAAACTTCGATTCGCCATACAGATGCTAATACATGTATCTGAATACAAGGATGTTTTTGTGTATATTTTTTGAAAGCCAAATGATAGTTCAAGAATGTTGTCAATAAAGACATTATGCTTCATAACATCACATGAATCTATGTTGATAAAATTGCGCTAATATTGAATAATACTTCAATCATACGAAAAGCATAAAATGGATACCGTGAAAGTACTCAATAAACAACCAGAATACGGTACGAGACTTTGTACAGGCTTTCAATATGCTTTTGCACAATTGTAAATGGATTATTTTTATTTCCTTCGCTTTTGCAAAACCCCAAATTTCTGAACAATAATTCTAAATTGACTCAGCAATATGATAATTCACATGTCTGTGTAACGGTGACAACCCTTATATTTTGCTATCGTAAGCGGGCCGACAAATGGACCTGCAGAACAAACTTTTTACCAATTACAAAATAATATTTATTAATTCGAGACTAAACTAAGAAGAAAGTAAAAATCAACAGCGACGTAAAAAAAGTTTATAGCGTTATGACAAGAGTGATAATTTCAATGTTGATGATGATAACTTAATCATCTTAAACAAATGAACTAGTTAAACCTTGTGGATCACTGATTTCAAGTATTTTAAGCATTTGCAGATGACGAAATAAACGTGACTGAATATTGAAATCTGATTAGGGACGGGTAGAAAATATTGTGGGAATAAGGAGAAAATGCTGGTTACCACTGCAATAACTCAATCTTATGTCATAGAAGTTTAATATTTACCTCGTGGCAATGTAATTTTTTTCTCGATGTACTAAAGTACCAGTTTTTACGTCGTTGGAACGAGGTAATTATCCCGTTTAAACATGGAATGGAGTATTTATCTTGTGTAAACAAGGTATTTGTCTGCTGCGAACGAAGTATCTATTTCGTGTGCACTTAGTTACTTTTCTCCTTGAAACTAAAATTGGTGTTTTATCAAATGATATATTTCTCTCATGGAAATGCGAGGTTTATCTCGTTAGAACTTGGTATTAATCTCATGAAAATGATATTTCTAGCAGGAACGAGATATTTTTTTCTTTTCTAGTGTGCACCGTCTATGCTTTAATATTATATTGCATTATTACATTACAGCAATGGACAGACAGCAGGTTTTCCTGGGTTCCATCAAGTTATTCCAATATCGCGGAATTGTTTCTGAGTTACTCGTTTTGCTGGAATCCACGGCTCATTGTCGATAACTTGTAAGTATGCCGATTGATATTTCGTTTTTCTTTATTCTTGAATTGAATAGAATTTTACTGCAGAGGTCTGCAGATGTCAGATTCTTTTTATCACATAAAAGCATCGCAAGACCTGTTGTATATACAATATGCCAGGATACAGGTCTAAAATTAATGTACGAATGTGCACTTACCCCTGTAATATGAAACATGCTCTATGAAAAGTAGGCTTGATGCATTTGCAAAAAAAGTATCGACCCAGATAATCCTACAGCAAGTATATTTTTAAGTATTTTTGTCTGATTTCCTGTTACAGAATAGATGACGTCACTATTTTGGACGACAGTGCCTTGCTTTTTCGCGCCAGCTATACGGGTCAAGTTGATTGGTCCCCGTCTGGGGACTTCACAGTCTACTGTTCGACGGATGTGACGTACTATCCATTTGATATACAAGAATGTTATCTGAGTACGTAAGAATGATTAATTGGTTATTTAGGCCAAGAAGGCAGATATTGTTGATATGTTGTTTAAAATAGATATTTCTTATATTGCAATTTTTGGGGGTAGCTTCTGATGAAAAATAAATCATTTGTTAAAATTGTTTAAAAGTATAGAGTATCCATTTACTAACATATCTATATATTGTTTTTTATTTGCTTGGTATCTTTTTTTCAAAGGATCTTGTACACAGTTTTTGGGAAAAAAAAAACACAAACATATCGCATGCACATATGAAATGACCATTGCTTGGATTCGAACCAAAACCGTAACAAGGTTTTTCTACCCTCTGCGATACCTATATAATGTATATGAATAGTATTTTGTTCTTTTTTGTTTTTGAAATAACACCAATACCGTCTCAATCGGAATAAGACATTTTATAGAAATCTTTTTTAAGAAATTTGACATTCTCCATATTTTCTGAACACATATTGCTGTCTCTAACCCTAAGCCTTCCATCTCAAAATCGATAAAACTTGAGACTGTGTGGTAAAGGGTTCAAGACAAATGTAATATAGCACCATTTTTTCCAGGTGTAAAAAGCTGGTCTTTCGACTCTGCGACAGTATCGCTCAGTTTTCTAAACAATGCAATCAGTACAGAGCAAGCAGATGAAAATGACGAATGGAAGCTGGAGTCTACCTACGTCACTTCCGGTGATGTCACACAGAACTCACTGACATACAGGTTAAGAATTAGCTTTAATCAAGAGGACAGTTTTCGGAATTGCAAAAATAAAGAGGTTTGGGTTGAGGTGGGGTAGAGTATTGTGATGGCTATATTTTTTTATGTTTCACAGACGCTGACATTTATCTTTAAAAGGCGGGAAAATATCGAAAATAGCAGAAAAGATAATGTTGATTGACAGCATTTTTCTCCATTTCCGACAATGTGTTCAAAAGCCATCTTCCTTACACGGTCTCTTCATGATCACAGCTCAGGATCCGTATTCATCAACCATTCTTAAGAACATTCTTAGTCTTATTCTTCAGAATTTTGTCCGGATGTGAAAGTAACAGAACTTCTGATTGGCTCAGCCAATCAGAAGTTCTGTTACTTTCACAATTAGAAACTCTTTTTTGTGTAGTATAGAATTAATATTTAAAAGAATTGTGTTATTAAAATTTCTTTCATGCTGGAGTTTAAATCAAAAAGAAAAAGGTTTATATTCCAATTTGGTCTAGGCATATCGCGTGGAGCTGCCTAACCAAACTGGAACCCTATTTTGGTCTAAGCAGAATTCCAGTTTGGTCTAGACAGATTCCGGATCTGCCTAGAATCAAGTTTGGACTACGACATAATTATGTACATCTTACGACATTGTCTTGATTTCCTTTTTTTTTTCAGTAATTTAAAATTCAACTTTAAGCTTCGACGGCGAGCCCAGTCTTTGCTAATTTGGTCAGTGATGCCTCTTGTGCTGACATCCTTTTTGGGTATTTGGGTTTTTGCCATTCCACCCGAATCCGATTGTAAAATCGGGTATTCGGTCGGTGTGTTGATAGTGGAAGCCATATTTTACAGCATTATTGTTGAGGATTTCCCGACTTCCGGAAGTCACGTGCCGATGCTCGGTAAGTCACTTCAAAGGCTTTATATCTATTCTTTTTTTAATATGAAAAAAACTTAATTCATCATGTTCACGTCTGCTAGATTTTTGTTTTCGTACATTTTTCGCAAAAATAACAAAATTAATTTTATTTCTGAGAAACGGTTTAACCCTTTACGAAACAACCCCTGGTTTTAACGACCCTTGGAAGGAAGGTTTTCAAAAACATATTTGGAAGGGGAGAATAATTGGTAAACAAAATTTTCTCCTTTTTCTACAATGTTTTCTCCTCTGTCAAAAAACTCAACTTCATTTGTTACACTTTGAAAATTTGTCATCTGCAGATGCTTTTAATATGGAATGGTCCAAAATTTGTCATATGAGAAAGGATTAAAAATCCTTCAGTTATAATGCAGATATTAGGAAAAATTTCATTGCCATCACTATAAAAATCAAAGAGTTGAGAACGCTGAAGTGGTTTTTGTCAAGGAAACCCATTGTGTGGAATTAATAGTTTGAAAGAAAAAGAGCCATATTGTTCAAATATTGGCTTAAAAGTCAACCCACTAAGCAAACGAATATCTTTTCGGTTGAAGGGAGAGTGCTCATGTACCTTAAAACTATAATTTTGAAATATCTTTAGCCTTTTACATTTAGTTTCAAACATTACAATCGATTACTTTGATCTTTAAATATTCATGAGCAATCACATGGAGAAGCGCGCAATCATAGGACGAACAAGCCATGGAACGAATTGGTTTGGAACGAAAAAAGCAGGCAAATTTGTATCATTACGCCAATAAAAGGCAATGAGCGATAGAAGCTATTTTCAATAAAAAAAATTAAGTATCTCAACGATCGATGGCCTCGTCCAATGTATTATAATATGCCATTTCAAATTACTTATCTGAGTGCTACCGAAAAACTCATTTGCCTGAGAAAAAAGGAGTTTAACTGGGTTTATTTCCTTCGGCTTTGCACGAAATAAGATACATGGTTATCAAAATTCAATCTTGAACCAATAGTGGTACTGTCTTCGACAAATACCACAAAAACCGTATCACGTGAGTTCGTCACACGAGATATGACAAACGAACCAAGCTTTATAAAAAAGGGAGAAGGGCTTAATGCATCTGCAAAAAGTATCGACCCAGGTCAGCCTGCGCAATCTGGGCAGGTTGACCTGGGCCGAAACTTTTTGCGATTGGTCAATTCTATGCATATCAAAGGACCACTGTACCTCATAATTCAGCCGGTTGTTATACATGGGGGATGGGGGGGACCTTCGTGGCTCAGTGGTAATGTGTGGTACTCGTAACCTCGAGGTTACGGGTTTGAATTGCACTGGATCAACTGGGATTTTCGTGGGAGTGCCCTTGGTAAGAGAGTTCAGAGCCCTTGCCTAGTACTAGTAAAACCGAGGAAAACATGAATACGTGAGCTGTCGCCATGACATGATTGACATATTGTTGAGGGCGGCGTAAAACACCACTCGGTCGATTCTTTTAACATTTGAAATATTTTGATGTATCGTTGCAGGGTCTTATTTATTACTTGTGGTCAGTTTATCAGTAAGCGAGACTCTGATGACACTTGCAGTTATAAAACTTTATCACAACAAAGATAGAAAGAAAGGTGTTACCACCAGTACGGAACGAATGGCCGTCATCTTATCTGTGATCACTTGTTACAAACTCGAACAATTGGAACCATCGCATGGAAGAAGTAGTACAGCTTGTGATTCAATCGAGTCGCCCTCCACCATCGAGGTCCCACCCGATTTTAAAACTTCCATAGCGCGGAAACCGAGTTTAAAAAGTATAAGTCCCGACT
Organism: Tridacna crocea; assembly: GCA_943736015.1. Classification (NCBI taxonomy): domain Eukaryota; kingdom Metazoa; phylum Mollusca; class Bivalvia; order Cardiida; family Cardiidae; genus Tridacna; species Tridacna crocea. The sequence continues at coordinate 1,653,095 of OX031073.1, forward strand.
GTAGCTTTGCTACCACGCGCAATGGCGATATGAATAAAGATGGCGGACGGCCGAGAGCATGGAGTGAAGCTAGTGGTTTATGTGGAAGAGGGGTGTTTAGGAAATTGACATGGGTACAGGTGGCAACTATTGTTGACAGATTTTGTCTGTTTTTAAGTCTTTTGCTTCGATTGTTGTTGACAAGTATTATATTGACAATTATTACGATAGGGGCCACGTGACACGAAAGTCTTGATAATGTGCGGTCATAAGAAAAAGTTTTATCGCCTAAGTGCCCTTGTTCGCCAGTGTAATATACCATTGAGAATATTCTTATCGTACAAAATTTCGAGATTGGCAGTATGTGACGTCATAGTTTAAACATAAGAGCATTGCTCTTCCAGAACATGGTTCAAACGTTATCTGTTGGTACTTGAGATTATGAGATTATTTAATATGCTTGGGTACAATACATAGAGTTTATTTCATCAGCTTGTGGTTAATGTGGGGAAATATTTGCCGAAAAAGGGAAAGGTATGCGAAAATAACGAGTACCGTAAGGCACGAGTTATTTTCGCGGACCTTTCCCTTTTGAGGCAAATATTTCCCCATATTAACCACAAGCTGATAAAATAAGTTGTATATTATGTTTCCTCTGATTATTTTGTCAACGAATGCCACTTTTAAACAGTAAACCAAAGTAGCACAAATAAAGTAGTTCCAGATTTTCGGTAGGAGCAAAATATTAACTGTGACGGGGAAATAATTATCCCGAGCTTAAATTACGACATTTCTTTACCCATAACATTTCTAAAAATAGACTCATGAAATATAATATTGAGTTTTATTTCATGCTCTCTGGTAGGTAATCGAAAAAATAAACCCTTCAACTAAACTTTCTTGAGTGTTGTACATATATTTCATTGATTTGTGCATGTACCCAAAAGACTGTTTGACTTTCTTTTTTCAAACCGCTATTTTTTATTATTGATAATCAATGAATCATGTGGCTCACCGGTTCTTTGACATGCAGAAAATTGACCAATAGCAAAAAGTTTCGACTCAGGTCAGCCTGCGCGGACTGCGCAGGCTGACCTGAGTCGAAACTTTTTGCAGATACATAAATCCCTCTTTTCACACAGCATACCCTGTAATTTTTTTTATATTTGAATTATTCATACTTTCATATTCTATTGCCAGTATATTTGTTAAGTTTGTTTCCATTGTTAATCTTTAAAGTATCATTTTTAAACTCTTCAGAAACATAGACGAAAACAGGTAATCTATATATTATATATAAACTATGTACTATAGATTAAGATCAGATTGCTCAGAAGTTGCGCTCTGGTCTGTAATCTATACCATCCGCTCGTTCAATTCAGCCTATAAAACAAAAATCATCTGAGTTTCACTTCATTATTATTTCAAACGTCGAAAGATGTTGAGTTAAATTTTATGTCGTCGAGAAAAAAAGTTGTTTGTTTACCGATATTATTAAGTTTTAACATATAATACATAAACAATTTGATTGCCAGTACCCACGGTAATTTGATTATGTATCGCTTCGTATTTGTATCGTTAAATACTTGGTTGACAAAATCGTGAACAATAACGAATGATTAACAAAGCATTTCACTGGTTCCATAATAGCTTTTTGTGGATTTTGCAGCCAATGAATGTTCACGTTGCAAAATTAATCATTTAAACGACAACGAAGCATTTCATTAGTTGTATGATAAAAGCTTATGTAACTTTTAGCCAATCAACGTTCACGTTACAAAAATTAATTATTTAAAAGACATCGGGGGTATGTATTGGTTGTATAATGACAGCAGCTGATTTTTTTGTTGCCAATGAACATACACATTACAAAACTAATTAGGCACACAACATAATTTTCCTGATCTGTTTTAGCTACATTTTTTTTGTCATTTCACAGAAGCTTTGGCAGGTCATGAATATAGACCATGCGCTGGAAAAAGGGAGTTTAACGCATTTCAGAAAATGCCTTATACCGAGCAACATGTCTATAATTAGGTATCCAAAAAATACATTTTGTCTAATATTTAACTCTATATGAATGTAAAATGATCCTTGGACATGCATACAATTTACCAATAGCGAAAAGTTTCGACCCATGTCAGCCTGCGCGGACTGCGCGGGTCGAAACTTTTCGCTGACGTATCATACCCCCTTTTACAGAGCAGGTCTCATATTTATGAAAACAAGATTATCAAAATTGAACAGAAGAATTCCCTATACCTTGTAAAAGAGATTAATTTAGGGTTCCGTTTTCTAATCATTAAAGAAATGAAACTGTATTTTTTTTAACTGTAAATGTAAATAAAAATGTTTAATACATTGAATCGTTAAATTCGATGACTTAAGTACTCTGTTCTACCTATTTCAAAATCATTAAAAAATCCTTAGATCGTGTCTTACTTGGGTATACAAACCTTGCTCCTTGTCCGTCCGTCCGTACGTTTGCTCATTTAACTAGACACCCACTAACCTGACAGTCACGCTACATTCCCACCCGTCCGGTCGTCCGTTAGTTTGTTTGTTCTTTCGTTCCTTTGTTCGTTGGTTCGTCTGTCCGTCTGTTTGTCAATTCATTCTTTCATTCATTCATTCTTTCGTTCGTTCATTCGTCCGTTCATTCATTCATTCACTTAAGTTCATTCATTCATTCATTCATTCATTCATTCATTCATTCGTTCGTTCGTTCGTTCGTTCGTTCTTTCTTTCAATCAGTTAATGTATAAAAATTTACGTCACAACTTATGCCTTTTAAATTGGATTAACAATAATCTCCCTCCTTCAATAAAATATCAAATATAAGTTTGGGATATTTTCCGGCTGATTAAAGCAAAAGTTTGCCAAGAAAAGGGATTTTGTCGGTTTACCCTTCGCCAAACGAGCCAGTATTGAAACAGCCCTCAGAAAGTAAGGCTTTTGAAAACATTGTGAGAAAAGGAGAAAATGCTGGTTACCAGCATTTTCTCCTTTTTCTCACAATGTTTTCTTAACTTTCATATACAAATTCTACAACTTTGATCAAATTTGATACTTTCGTTTGCGAATACTTTCGATTTGGAATAGTATACAATATTGTCGGCGTGTATAGAGTACTGCCGTAGTTTTTGGCAGTACAATCAATTGGCGTGACGAAGTAAACTTAAAATTAATACTTTTCAAAACTGCTGAATGAATTGAATCCAGCCATGCTATGGTAAAACAGGACTTTCTTATCCACCGCAGAGGACGCGGGGGTGGGGGAAATATAGTTTTTGCGCTGTCCGTCATTTCGTCCGTCTGTCCCTCTGCCCGTCCGTCCGTTTCTCTACCCTTCATCTGTTCGTCCGTCCGGACGGACATAATAAGTATAGTTATAAAGTTCTGGACAAATATTGATGACGCTTCATACACGTGTTCCATTTGATAGTCCGCGGGTATAAACTCTTTTTTATTTAAATTTGTTGTCGTGTCATAGAAAAAACGGGGGTTGATGTATACTTCTATTATGGACCAATATCTCTTGAACTCCAGAACAAAATTTTATTAAACTTTATATTTATATTGTTTATCATAAGCCACGAACAATCCTTATTAACTGTCTTTATTCAATGAAATGCCATGTCATAGAAAAATGGGTCTTAATGCACGATTTTATTATAGACCAATAACAAAAAGGCCATGGGTACATGCAAAACGCAATACTTTATTTTTCAACGCAATCTTTTATGTTTCAACCCCAAAAAGGACGAGTGAGACAGATAGATAGAGAAAAAAGAGAGAAACAGAGAGGCAGACGAGTCAGAGAGAGAGATAGAATCACAAATGATTTTCCTTCTGTAAACTGACCCTAGAAAGTTCTAAACGCTTCTTGCCATCAAGCTATAGCTATCGTCTAAAAAAAAAAAGAAAAATACAAAACTTCCATATTTTCTGGATCGCCATGCGCTGACGTCACATAATTCGTCATGACTCAGCGAATGATAACTCCCGTAAATTTGTTATCAAAAAACGCGCGAAAGCATTTGACCAATGAACAGTAAAAACGTATTTGAAAATATGTAAAATGGGAGATGAAAATCATGAAATTAGATCAGATGAAAATATAAATTATATCAGACGAAATGTTGATTTAATAATTTCATCAATGCGATCTATGTTTGAAGAAAAAGAACTCAATTCTTATTCGCTGCAGGATTTCAAATCGTGTGACGTCAGCACATGGCGATCCGGAAAATATGGAAGCTTCTTAATATTTTATATATAAGAGCTAATGTTTGATTTAAGAGTTGTTTCTAACTTTCGAAGGTCAGCTCACAGAAGAAAAATCATTTGTGATTCTATCTGCAATGGTAACTAGGTTCATTTATCCGTTTTCGTTTACTAATTTCCCTGAAAGGGGACGAGGGTAAAATTTTTTTCGATTTCGTAGCACACCTTGTCTTATTATATACAATAGAGAGGGAATCCCCAGTGTGCTATTTATAGTAACAGTGTTCGATAATGAAAATTTCTTTATCCCTTTACAGACCAATGGAGTTTCAGAGGCCTATGGTTAAACACCAGGCAAAGGGGTGGTAGGTAGGTGTCACGCTATGGTACACACGATATGGGCTTATACATAAGCTACAAAATGAGAAAGAAAAGACGTTTAACACTGACACGTGTCTACCCAATCACGTATGACCCCATGCCAACGTAGCCAGTATTTTCTCCTTTTCCCACAATGTTTTCGAACAAATACATGCATTGCCCTGCTTCCATCTACACCTATTTTTAGTTATGACACGACGAAAACGCACTTTGACCTGATTTTTTAGCTCTATTTTTAGTCCTGACATCACGTGATGACCTGAAGGACATCCAAAATGGCGGTCGTCAAGGTCATTCCAACTCAAGCTCAACCTCAAGAAAGGGAGCTGGTGCTCTGACATTACTACTATTATTTCTCGTTGCGTACCTCCTCCGCATAACAACATTACTACAATATTACGTCAAGCGCAAGAAATGTAAGGTAAATGACGTCATATTTACTTCTGGTTGTGAGGCACGCGCATTTTACCTAGGTTACAAGAATATAAATCTGTATTTGCACTGGTGGTAACCATGAAATATCGAAAAATATTTCTCCAATATTTCTCGATAACCTACCGGAAAGCATGAAATAAATATGTATACATAATATGACCCATGCTTTCGGAAAAAAGGTGGCTTAATGACATTTTATTATATACCAAGCAGTGAAATCCTGGAATTTCCCAGTGTAATAAATTTTGATATCATCACTAGTGACGATATCAACTTTCAATTTCACTTCTTGCAGTAATTTAGGAACTACTTTTTTTTTTTCATTAAGCACTTATAGATAGTGTTAATTGTAAGTTCTATACTTTCAGCCAGACAATCCAACTACTTTTCTCAGTCTCGTTTTGTTCTTTTGAATTATATATTCATCCGCACTATGTCCCTGATTTCTTCTCTTTATCCAAAGAATTGATTTCGACTTTCTAACAAAAAAGATAAAAATAGTAATGTTAATAAGGTATATAATAAATAGAATAATCAACTGGGTTATGTTTGACATGAAAAATACCTCACCCGGATGCGTCGTAAGGTGTTAAAAAAACTCGTTTAGTGCCCTCGTTTTTTCAACGCTTAACAACGCATCCTCGTGAGATATTTTTCATATAAAAAATAACCCAGTTGATTATCCTCTATATAAATACATATGGCCAAAACCCTCTCGGAAAAAAGGGGGCTTAATGACATTTTAATGATGCATGGCATCAATCAGGTCATCACAAACTCGTCTTACACCATTTGGGTATTTACTATTTTACTTGAAAGTTTCATTTCAATTATTTATCAGCAAAAAGCTTAATTATCGAAATTGGAAAATGTTTCTATTGGACAAATAAAATACATAACAAGGGAAGTAACTTACGCATTGATTTTATTTACAAAATATTCAGATGGTTTAATCTTGTACTAAATACTACAATAATTTATAAATTGTTTCTTTGTGAAACGTGTCAGTTGATACAGCTTTTAAAAAAAGCTTCTAAACCAAGGTTGTGTGACAGAGGAATATCTGCAACTGCAGTTACCTCCCTTGTTCAATAAAAGAAAGAGCAGAGGAAAGTTGTCTCCCTTATTAAACAAGGACCAGAGGTACCTTTAATCCCTTCCCATTACCACACAATCCCTGCTTTTGACGCCCCTGAGAAAGAAGCCTTTAGAAAACATTGTGGGAAAAGGAGAAAATGCTGGTAACCAGCATTTTCTCCTTTTTCCACAATGTTTTCTACCCTTCACAAAACAAATTTCAAATTTTCAGTCACTTTTATTTTGTCATCTGCAAATGCTTTCAATTTGGACCAGTCTAAAATATTGTCGTTTGGTAATGGGATTTGTAGCACACAGAATTGTTTTATTATGGATTAAATCAAAATTTAAACAACACAGAACACCGCAAAAAGTCATACATCAACAAAATAAAATAACTACATATGGCAAGTACATGAACCATGCTCCGTAAAAAGGGGGCTTAATGCATTTCCAGAAGATATCTACAGACCTTGGCCTGGGCATTTCCCGCAGGCCGTCTTGGGTGGAAACATTTTCGTATGGTAAACTGTCTGCATGTCATAGGACCTGTCTATATCAGGATTGAGTCGTTGTTAGACTAAATAGATTTTACGGACTCATATATGACTTGCAACACGCGAAAAGGGGCATTCGGACATTTGCGTAAAGTGTCGCCTCAGATCAGCCTGCGCAGTCCGCGTTACAAGCTAATTCAAGACGGCGCTTTTCGTTTTTAAGTAATTTTCTGATTTGTGCAAGTCTACCGTAGCATAAAATCTAATGTAGTCGTAAAGTGCCGTCTCGGATTAGCCTGCGTGGACTACGCAGGCTGACCTGGGTCGATACTTTTCGCAGATGTGGTAACCTCCCATAAATACACGGTGCGTGGCTCATATTTATAAATAAGAACATAAGATCATCAAAATCAACAAATGTCTTGGAATAGTTGTTAAAGCTAAGTAAAGACGATGTAACTGTCTGTCAAAATTTTTTACACCATTAGTCGATCTCGAAGCTTCATAATGTCCGGTGTAAGGCACTTATAAACGGTTAGCTGGAAAGAAAGTAACATAATGGAGAATAGATAATCGCTACTTGTTTGTTCAGAGTATATGGCCGTTTTCTGTTTTATTTCAGTAACATAGAGGATATTTTTTTTCGGTGAAAGATCGAAATTTATGTCATCGAGTGGACACCATCGGTAATATTTTCACGAGTGGCGCAGCCACGAGTGAAAATAGTACCGATGGTGTTCACGAGATGAAATAAATTTCGATCTTTCACCGAAAAAAAACCAACAAATAGTCTATTTATTTCATGCTGTTAACCCTTTCTGGGAGGAGTTTTATCAAAATCCAGTACAGTTCTTTTCCGTTATTCCCTGTGGTGTACCCATCCCGCATAGCAACGCATTACAAAATGACGTCAAACGCGAGAAATGTAAGGTATATGACGTCACATTTCCCATCTGGTTGTTAGGCACGCGCAATTTACCAAGGCAACAAGAACGTGAAAATCGGTATTTTCACTGGTTGTACCAGTGTAAGATCGAAAAATATTTTCACTGCTATTTCTCGATATCCTACCGGAAAGCATGAAATAAATTTCTGTAGCCCATGTCTTATAACGGCTTCGTCCAGGTTTAAATATGATACCTATTAACACTGTTAGGGAGAAATTGTCTTAAGGTAGTAGCCCGTAATACTTCTAGTGCAGCATGGCATAAAATTTCTTGTTCGTTGATAAACAAGGATTTTTATTGATATAATACTTTTGCACATTTTTAAATGACAAGAAATTCCTTTGATGTCCATCTTGAAATTATTTGCTGATACTTGTGTTTGTTTCCAGAAAAGGGAGGTAATCTCCCTTTGTAATGGGAATGTAGAGGTTTTAGATTTATAAATGATAATTCTAAGAAGGACAAAAAGGAAAAAAGTGGCTCGGTTACAGTAGCACAATAATACTCATTTTCAATCATAGAAAATTGTGTGGGATAATATCATAGTGGAAATAGCCGTTTTCTATTACGAGTCCACTACTTTAAGCTCAATGGTTATATATACTTTTGATCTTCTGTCCATGTGTTTTAGGTTCGAATCCTGCCGGCCCCTTTGTTCATAGGAACCATCTGTTCACACAATATTCTTTCAAAGGTCAGTGGCTGCTTTTCCACATAACATAGTCGAAACAATATTCATTGGTGAGAGAGGAGTGAAGAATCGGTCAAGCTAGTTAATCGAACCTGCGATCCCCTTGTTTCAAACCCTGAACATAAACGACTGAGCTACCGTAACAAAGTGATATAAAAACACTGTTTATAAGAAATAAGCACACCTTAGGTTATTTCTGTCGGTCAGATAGTGAGATAAACAGAGAGCAGAAAGAGAGATAGACAGACTGAGAGACTGACAAATAGTAAATAGACAGAGAGATAGACAGACTGAGAGAAAGAGACAGAGACAGACTGAGAGAGAGATAGACTGAGAAAAAGAGAGAGAGAGAGACAGAGACAAAAAGACAGACAGACAGGGAGACAGAGAGACACAGATTTACTTACGTCATCCATTTCTCCATGGAAACTGTTATAACCCTGACAAGAACCGACCAGCAATCCGGCTTGCCGTCTTTCTATACTTCCTGTTAATACAAGTAAAGTATGACGAAATTCTTTATGGGTGGTGCAGACAAAAAGCACTCACGAAGACGACAAATTACATGAAGGTTGATGGTTAAAAAATATTAGCATTTAGAAATTTTCCAGTAATAATTCGTATCATGCTAAATAACTCCTAGGCTGCTAAGTGCAACCCACTGACCTTTTGCGGACAGTGTAGATCAAGATCAGACTGCAAAGAACGTGCAGTCTGATCTTGGATCTACACTGTCCGATACGAAAGTGCTACGACATTTACCCCAATGTTTTCTTCGAAAACAGCCCAGCTTACAAGCCTAGGGAGAAGTACACAGTCGTATTTGTAGGTAAAAGCAGTTAGACAAAAAAACAAAGTGATTGTTAAGGGAGACCACTCCTTCATGCACGGCTTCATCCCCAGTTAAATACAATGCCTGATCGTTGCGTTGGGGAGATATCTCTTTGGCTCAGTGTTATTTTGGTTATTTGCGTTTATTTATCGTCGCTACCGGTTGCCCATCTGAGCGACGCCCCCAAAAGACATGTTCACAAGTCCTACGCTCTACCAACTGAGCTATATCGGCTGGTGTTTTTGGCTCAGTGGTTATGGTATTGGTCTTTTAAACCTCGAAAAACGAAGAAATGTGTCCTTCATGGGTTCGAATCCCGCCAGATGCGGTCTGTATTTGAGCTACCCATTTGTTCATTTGTTTCTTTGTTGCCGACTTTGTTCGTGAGATGGGGGCTGGTCTGGGATTGCCCATTGAGTCATTAATCCTATTTGTTGTCAAAAACGGACTTGCTTCCTAATAATGCGTTAAGTCATCACTAAATGAAAACTTTGAGAGGGGATGTGTGATGTGAGACCACTCATTTATGCATGGCTTCGTCCCGATTTAAATACAATACCTGACAACTGTGTTGGGGAAATATCGCTTTGGATCACGCTATTGGTCTTTTAAACCTCGAAAAACGAGGATATTTGTCCTTCATGGATTCAAATCCCGCCATATGCGGTTTGTATTTGAGCCATTTGTTGTGAACTTTCTTGTTCGTAAGACCATACTTACCAGACAGGTTTACGGATGATTTAAAGAAACCCTTCCAGTTCTCCACGACGCCAGTTAACGTCTTGCCGTCGTAAATGAGTGTGACGTCATTCCAACCTTCAACCTTAGAAAAGAAAAAAAAATATAAAAAAAACTTAAAATAACAATAATAAAATAAAACAATAATAAAAAATAAAATTAATAAAGAAAATAGAAAAAAAGAAAGGAAAAAAATGACAAAATAATAATAATAATAATAGTAAAAAAATAAATAAATAAAATTAAAAATAATAATAATAAAAAATAATAAAAAATATTTAAAAAAAAAAAAAAAAAAAAAAAAAAAAAAAAAAAATGGCGTAGGTTTGCAAGTAAAGAGGTAGGGTCCCTTGAAATAAACATGTTCGCATTTTTGACCAATCAGAAATTTCCATTTAGACATTTTTAATGAATGCCGAAAAAGTAAGTCAAAAGTTAGCATTGTGTTTAGTCGAATCTAAAAGTGTCATGCTATAACCAGTAAATCCTTATCCTACTACAGAACTTAAAAGAGAAACTATTAAGTCAATAGCTAGCATGTAACCTATGCACTGGCCATTTACCCCCTACTTTTGACGCCCCTGAGAAAGAAGCTTTTAGAAAACATTGTGGGAAAAGGAGAAAATGCTGGTAACCAGCATTTTCTCCTTTTCCCACAATGTTTTCTACCCTTCACAAAACAAATTTCAAATTTTCAGGCACTTTAATTTTGTCGTCTACAAATGGTTTCGATTTGGACAAGCCTAAAATATTGTCGTTTGGTTATGAGTTAAAACACGTCCTACATGCTTAGGTAATAGGCTACCAGTTTCGGTCTAAGCCCTACTTTTCCCAGGTATACGGGGATGGGTGATACGTCATAGCAGACAGGCCGAATCTCCGAAGAATATGACATGCGCAGACAACGACGTTTTACACCAATACTTACAGCAGGCACTGAGACTATACCCGGCTCCTTTGCACCATACGTTTTCAAAGCCAACTGGACATCGCCTTGGTTGGCCACCACCATGATGGACGGCCCTTGACCGTCCTGACCTTGACAGTTGGTGACCAGTGCCTGGTAGGCTTGTTTATTTATCGCTCTCTTGTTGCGAGATGACCGCACTGACCTTGAAAAAACAATAGAAACTGTATTAATCTTTGTTTACGAACATAGACATAAATGAACAAATACATAGCAGAAATACAGGGACCTACCGTGTAGGATACGAACCTAGACGACCCAGATGAAATGCCAACACCATAACCACTGATCTAAAGAGAATTCTCCCTAACGTAGTTGTTAGGTATTGTATTTCAACGGGGATGAAGCCATGCATGTAGGAGTGCTCCCGTAACACTTTCTACTGTACAAATACATTTTAGACTTGTCCAAACCCAAAGCAACTGCAAGCGATGAATTAAATGTGCCTGATCTTGTGGAAGTTGTTTCTGATAGAGTAGAAAATATTGTTGAAAAAGGAGAAAAACGCTGGTTATCAGCATGTTCTCTTTTTTCCACAATGTTTTCAAAAGTCTGCTTTCTCACGGCTATTGAAAGTCTAGATTGTGTTAAGAAGTTAAGCAAGTATATTAGGTTTGCCACAAAAGTAAGAATGCTTGCTTAATCCTTTCCTAAACAAGCCCTGATTTTTACGTGTCTGAAGTACAAGTCTTTTGGAAACACTGTGGGAAAACGAGCAATTTCTCGTTTTCCCACAGTGTTTTCTACCCTTCTAGAGAAGTTCCTGCCATTTTCCCAAAATCTAAAATTGTCGTCTGCAAACTCTTTCATTTTGGAAGAGTCTAAAATTTGTCGTTTGGGAAAGGGTTAAGACAGGTGCTGGTTAAATACAGTTAAGTTTCAAACTCAACGCGGACCGCGCAGGCTGACCCGAGTCGATACTTTTTACAGATGCACTAAGCCCCCTAATTCACAGAGCACGGATCACATATTCTTGCCTACCTCTTCCTACGCTTTTTCCCGGCGAAACCGTCTAACAGAGTATCGAGGCCATCTGGCGTGATGAAGGGAAAGAAGCCTTGGTTAGTCTGGGGGGCGACACGTCCCATGCCGATTTTGTTTCTCATTACTTTTCCTCCAGTACTACTTGAAGACATACCGCCAAAGGACCCACCTGAAATAGATGTTAAAACATACTACTCAAACTTTGATAGGGATCGCATACATATTTCTGTATTGGTTTATAAGTTACAACAGTTTTGCATAAACTCTTTACCATACTGTTAAATTCTAGATTTTTCCAATTCAAAAGCATTTGCTGACCAAAAACTATATGCAACGGCCACTATGCTGTCTGTCATAGGGTAAAAAACATCGTTGGAAAAGGAGAAAATGCTGGTATCCAGCATTTTCTCCTTTTCCAACAATGTTTTCCAAAGGCTTCTTTCTTAGTGTCTTTAATAGTCGGCATTGTGAGGTAAAGGCTTAAAGATTCATTTCCATTGGTCATTTTATTGCTCAGTGTGGCAATGTAACTAACATATTGTAAAACCATACATGATACATGCCACATATGTATTTAATGAATCTTTTAGGGTGATCCCTAGCAATTTTTGAGTAGTATACATTTAAACTATGCTTTGTTTAAAGGGAATTTATCTCTTTACCACACAATCCTGAGATTTAACGACCTTGAAGAAAAAGCCTTATGAAAACATTGTTGGAAAAGGAGAAAATGCTGGTAACCAGCACTTTCTCCTTTTCCCACAATGTTTTCTACCCTTCCCAAAACAAATTTCAGTTTTTGAGTCACATTTGTGTTGTCATCTGCAAGTACTTTGAATTTGGACCGATCTTAAATTCTGTCGTTCGGTAAAGAGTTAATGCATCTTCAAAAAGTATCGATTCAGATCAGCCTGCGCAGTCCGCGCAGGCTGACCTGAGTCGATACTTTTTGTTCTTGGTCATTTTTCTGCGTGTCATCTGACCATTCTACCACATGATTTTGTCGATTGTAAGACAAAATAGATTTTGTCGATCTATAATCATATGATGACCTGCTTGGTTCCAAGCATCACGGAAATGCAATAAACCCAATTTGCAAGAGAATGGCGCGTTTAGAATTCTCAGCACTGTTCTAAATGTTTAACCCTTTCCCAAACAATCCCTGGTTTTTACGGGTCTGGAATAGTAGCCTTTTGAAATTATTGTGGGAAAAGGAGAAAATGCTGGTAACCAGCATTTTCTCCTTTTCCCACAATGTTTTCTACCCTATCATAGACAGAAATCGTCTTTTCAGCAAGAGTTGAATTGTCGTCTGCAAATGCTTTCAATTTGGTCTGGTCCAAAAATTCGTCGTTTGGGAAAGGTTTAAATGTTTCTTTTTCTTATTCTTAATGGGACATATACAGTAATATTGTTTTTCTCGTCAAACATTTGAAATGTGAAATTTCATTTTGTTTTAATGAGGGCCATTCTTCAGTTATTTCCCTTGATTCTTCTCCAGTTCTACATTGGTCTTGATAAGGGGATTACTCGGTTTTTATCCTTGATTTTCTAGCACTGCACAGCCATTATCTTGAAATGATATCTCTACTCAGTAGATAGTCAGATAGGTTTACAAATCAATATATAGATATTTTTCGATGATTGTGAACACAGTTTGATTTCCTACTTTAAGGGAACAGCACACATAAATAATAAATCTTGTTACATTAATCGCAACATCTCCATGGGAATCAAGGATAAAAACAAAGGACTACATGTAAAAGGCTCAATATGTTACTTGGTTACATTCAGTTCTTACAAACAAAGTCCGTAGCAGAGACATAAATCAAAAAATCCATAGCAGAAATACAGGGACCGGGCAGGATTCGAACCCAGAACGCCTGGACCAGAGGCCAATACCATAACTACTGAAATGAAGAGAATTCTCCCTAATACATGTATAGTTGTTAGGTATTGTATTTAAACTGGGAAGAAGCCATGCATGAAGGAGTGGTCTCCCGTAACACAGTCTTTATTTTGCAAGGGAGATTATTTGACTTATAGGAATGGCACTCGTTGTTTTTCAAGTAGAAACTGCCCACCTGACTACAAAAGTTCAGAATTGTCCCAATCTAAAGCGTTCCAACCACGGTAAGAAGTTGTATTACTTTCAAATTTTGAAAAAAAAAAATGGAGAATAAGACAAAGAATGTTTGCTGGACGCGGACACTGTTCTACAAGAAAAAGAAAAAGTTGTGCCTAACACATTAATGGTTTACATATACTTCTAGAAAACCAAACCTACCTGTGACGGACCCCCTGTTTAATGTATTAGCATCTATAAATTGTCCAGCACTGCTGGGATCCACTCTCACAGTCTGCCGAATGATGTTAGCTCCCTCGGCACCACCAAGACCGAGAGATGCCAAATCAACTCCGCCTTCTGATGTCATTTTGACAGCACCGCCCGGAATTCTCTTCACGTGGGTGTCAACTATACGCTTGACTCCGCCCCCACTTCCAACTACTTTACCTAATTGTGTGAACTCTCCGCCGGCCATTCCGCTACCGCCCCCAGCAACTGTCTGTCGGCTTACAAACTGACTCGAACCTGATGATCCGCCAGACATGCCAGACATGCCAGACATACCAGTCATACCAGAACCGGAACCGGAAGCAAACATGCCGCCAGATCCACCGGAAGCCGTAAAACCGGAACCTCCGGTCATGGATGAGGCCTCGAAAGAGACAGGATTGACCTCCTGTACAATGTCAGTGATTCGTATTCGCGGTTCTGTTTTCGTGACCCTGACTGCTTCTTCTCCTTTACCTGGCGGGGTAAAAAATCGAATAGGTGAACAAGTAAATGACATAGACTTGTCTCTTTCCAACTAAATCTTACGTTTAACCGTCCTGGTGAAAAAGTCTATAGAAAACATGATGAAAGAAGGAGAATTACGTTGCCCAGAGTCGTAGACGAGGTGGCACCGTGGGCGACATGATCCGCCACAACAGTACACAAGTTTTCAAGTGCCATCCCACCTGGTCTAACAAATAATTTATCATAAATCTTACAATTTAAACGTGTTTTCAATTGAAATTTGCCTGTTTTATTGTCTCTCGGTTCGAGTAAGCTAACGAGATCGAATGTTAACTTCTTAGTGCCCCAACACACTAAAATCGGACGTCACTAAAAACAGTGTAAAACGTGCAGGTTATCGGATAAAGTCACTGCGAATCGACGTTCTTTCATTTAAACATTTGGATTTAAACAACTTTAAGGAATACAACTAATCACTTAGTGGCTGTTTAAGCTATTTAGCAATAATTAAAAGAAAATTAAAAGAAGAACTAGAGTTTGCCATGTGGTTCAGGCCACTTCAATGGATTTAATGTGCAAATATAGGAAGTATGGATTTACCGATCACAGTGGCTCCAGATATAAATCCCTGCTTAGGAATATTAAGGCCAATAATTTCTCCATCCTGTCTCTCGACTTTAACACCTTTAGCCTGAGCCCCTCGTGGTACGGAGCGGTCTTGAAATCCTGGACCAGGTTTGCCCTATGAGAAAA
This sequence comes from Tridacna crocea, assembly GCA_943736015.1. Taxonomy (NCBI): domain Eukaryota; kingdom Metazoa; phylum Mollusca; class Bivalvia; order Cardiida; family Cardiidae; genus Tridacna; species Tridacna crocea. The sequence goes on from OX031073.1 coordinate 1,668,406, forward strand.
ATGATATTATCTTCGTCTCACTTAAAATTCTGGATTCTTTTATTCTAAACGTTGAGCGAAATAAATACTTCTTGTAGTTTCAAAAGAAAAAAAAAACCCTTATTGTGCAAATAAACAGAAATAGAGCATCAGCGTTTTTACTCTTACGAAGGAAGACCGTTACAAAGAAACAGATCAAGAAAACCATAGCACAAATACAGACACCGAGCAGGATTCGAACTTAAAATGCCCGGACGAAAGGCCAATACCATAACCACTGAACTAAAGAGATATCGCCCTAATGCAGTTGTTAGGTATTGTATTTAAACCGGGATGAAGCCATGCATGAAGGAGTGGTCTCCCGTGGCACTACTTCGGTATGATCTGTGACAATTTTGAAATTCCTTTTTATAGATAATGCAATTATTTTTCTGTACAATTCTTGTGTAGTAAGATAATTAATCAGGACCTTTGTTATAAAACTAAGGTGGCTATTTAGTTATTAAAAGATAATTAAAAGAAAGCCTTACTGAAAATAGTGCCATGGTGAGGTTTGTGTATTTTACATTCGAGCTATGCTCTGATTAAAGAAGGTTTGACACATTTCCGTGGTCCATTATACCCGGCGAGTCGAAATCATAACCAGGAATCTATGAGATCTTTGTTTTTAGTAGGGGGCGGGACATTTTACCTGTTTAATCATTATGTAGAATGGTTCTTGGGAATTCAGAAAACTTAACTATACCAAAAAGTGTTGACTAAGGAGGACCGTGCAGGTTGACCTGCATCGATACTTTTTGCAGATTCATTAAAAACACTTTTTACACTACATGCCTCATATTCATTATTCATGTTTCTAACGACCGTAAAATACAAATACATCGGCTTCACCCTTACCCTGCTAAAAAAAGTAACAGGAAATTTTCAATTCGATGGTAAACACCAAATTAATGCCATTTCAAAGACTTTTTTTTTTTGATAAATATCTTCTAATCGGACAGTGTAGATCCAAGATCAGACTGCACGTTTTGTGCAGTCTGATCTTGATCTATACTGTCCGCAAAAGGTCAGTGAGTCGCGCTTAGCAGCCAAAGGGTTAAAAGAGACCGTTGAAGAATTTTACCTTTAATGTTTGAGTGATCATATTGATTTCTCTCGAGCTGCCTTGTCCGATTTGTCCACCAGTTAAACCCTGTCTGAAAGTACCACTACCTGAAGCCCGTCCAAAAGTGCCACTGCCTGAAGCCTGTCCAAAAGCGCCACTGCTTGCAGCTTGTCCAAAAGTGCCACTGCTTGCAGCTTGTCCAAAAGTGCCACTACCTGAAGCCCGTCCAAATGTGCCACTGCTTGCAGCTTGTCCAAAAGTGCCACTACCTGAAGCCCGTCCAAATGTGCCGCTGCTTGCCTCTTGTCCAAAAGTGCCACTGCCTGAAGCCTGTCCAACAGTGCCACTGCCTGAAGCTTTTCCAAATGAGCCACTGCCGGTAGCCTGTACTATTGTGCCGCTGGCTGAACCCTGTCCAGATGCACCGCCCGATGATTGCTGCCCAAACTCGCCACTAACGACTTTCTGTGTGAATTGGCCGCCAGTCAACCCTTGTCCAAACTGTCCGCCAGATCCACCTTGTGTCGTTTTTCCGCCGACAGTCTGAGTGTTTGCTTGAAATGTAAACAATAATGGTGTTGTTTCAAGATACAATATAAAGAAGTCTCATTATACAAGTTAATTCAACTTAAGAGTAAGATTTCTCTAACAAGGAATGGAAGTGGATGTTAGTTTGTTTTTTGTCTTTTGAACGCCACATACAATACAATACAAAAAAAAAAAACACAATATAATATGAGATTTCGATAGCGTAAACACTGCTGATTGGAAGCATTCTATTGCACGTTACAAAACTTATGTCTAAATAATTATTTAAAATATCAGTAAAACTTTGAAAACAGATACGTCTTTAGGATTCATTTAAAAAGATTCATCTCGTATTTCTCTGAAATAACTTGGCAGTTAATTCCACCATATTGGCCCCCTCACTGCAAACGATCTATCTGCTAGACATATACGTGTTCTAGGGATAGTAAGTAGGGAAGTCTTACTAAACTATATATTGTCGGTTTACGTCAAAAACCTCGTAACCACAGCTTGTTACAAGCTGTAGTTACGAGGTTTATGAAGTAAACTGACCATATAATACAAGTTCATAAAAAAATCAAATTAATAATGCCACTTTAAGTTTTCCACAGAAACTTGCATATCTCTCTTTAATTTACATATTGTGAAATATGCAGAGACTTTCTCTCAGCACAGCAAGAAAAAGTCACTACACTTTGCTAGAATAGTACAGTATGTATTAATACCTGTAAAACTGGCCTCAAGAGTTGCACCTACAGGCATCTGGGCGGCCCCAGAGTTTCCAGTGCTAGATGACTGGCTGACAGTCCTAAACGCTCCGCCCACTACACGCCCACCAATAATCTCATTATTGGCTGGCACACTGGTTTCGACCACTTCCTGTATGGTCCTCTTGGATGACCCGACTTGGTTCGTGCCCATACCAGCTCCACCAGCCATTGAACCGGATTTAGCCATGGCGGCTTCCTGTATTTGTCTCAAAATGGCGTCGAGCCTCTTCGTATCTAGCTGATCCCCGGAAACAGTTCCTCCTGGTTTGATAACAAACTTATTTATGGAAATGAGCATAAGTTGACAGGTGTGATGAAACATATCGTCGGTTTACTTCAAAAACACTTGAAACAAGCTGTAGTTACGAGATTTTTTTAAACAAACGGACGATATTATAATACATACTATATGTTACGGGAGACCACTCCTTCATATATGGCTTAATCCCGATTTAAATACAAAACCTAACAGCTGCGTTAGGGAGATATCTTTTTATATCAGTGTTATGGTACTGGTCTTTTAATCCTCGAAAAACGAGGATATCCTGTTCGCATGGGTTTGAATCCCGCCAGATGCGGTTTGTTTTTCAGCTATGTATTTGTTGCGAACTTTCATGTTCGTAAGATGTATTATTAATTAACTATTGGATATATAGAAGTTATACATGGAAACCGGTCCACGCGATACTAGCCACATTTCTGACTTCGTATAGTATACAGGTGGTGACCCCGGCTTAATACGGCTTGACCTCCGATCAATACAGTTGCCCTCGGATCAATATTGATGACCCGCGACCAATACAGAAATCCTTGAACGTGATTGGTAAAAAGTTCAGTGGCGTGAGCGTCTGCGCTTACTTTTAGCCAATCACGTTCAAGGAGGCGGCAAAGTAAACGTAACGCAAATATTGATATTTGTTTCCAGCAGGGTAGAAAACATTGTGAGAAAAGGAGAAAATGTTGGTAACCACAATTTCTCACAATGTTTTCAGAAGGCTTCTTTTTCAGGGTCGTAAAAACCAGGGATTGTTTGGTAAAGGGTTAATTAATAAAATTGTCATTAATCAAGTGATTTCGTATTGGCCCAGTTACAGGTCCGAGGTCAGCCGTATTGGCCCTCGGCCTTCGGCCTCGGACCTGTAACTGGGCCAATACGAAATCACTTGATTAATAACATTATAATATAAATTACTAGATGAGATGAATGTAGGCTCTGACAAAATTAGAAAACTGAGATAATAGTTTCATCGAACGAGTCTAAAAATGTTTTTTAAAGCGACCTTTTGGCGACTCTCTTTTCAGTCTCTTTCAATAAAATCTTAACAAAAAACCAAAGAACGCCAGACTTACTTTTATCACATGACTTAATAGTTCATCATGACTGCAGATCCCTACACTAAATTTAATATCTGGAATGGTTCATAAATGGGAAAGTCTCACTGTATTGACAATATTTTATCGAACGAGTCTAAATATGTTTTTCATATCGACCCTTTGGCGACTTCGATAACATTTTCTTTTCAGCATCTTTTAATAAAATCTTATCTAAAAAGCAAAGAATGCCAGACCTACTTTTATCACATGATTTGATATCTGGAATGGTTCATGAATGGGAACGTCTTACCATTCTGACAAGAGTGTACATCCGAGATAAAAATAGTTCCAAGAAACAAATATGACCTACGCCAACTTAATTCTAAATTTAAAAATTATGCCAACCCTAATTGAAAAGTAGATTTTTGTTTTTAACCCTTTAATAAACTAATAACCGAAAAGGCTAAACATATATATGAGCCATCTTCTGGCAAAAAGAGGCTTAAGGCATCTCCGTTACGTCATCACAAAACTATGAATCCATACAATCCATTTAATCTACCAATCGACCTGATAAGTAGGTAGAATTGTCCTTTGACATGCAGAAAATTTTACCAAAACCAAAAAGTTTCGACACAGATCAGCCTTCGCGGATTGCGCAGGCTGATCTGGGTCGATACTTTTTGCAGATGTATTAAATCCCCTTTTCACAGAGCATGGCTCATTTTCAAACACAGTACCTTTGTTGGACCATTGCCATGACATCTGGCTGCTCCCCCCCTTCTGTTGACCCGAAAGAGGACCCGCCATTGTTTGTATTTGGTTCAACATCTGTAGGAAAGCAGCCTTACCTGCGTCAGTGCCAGCCATAGACGTCAAATTCTGAAACATATTTTTATAAGAGTAAAGCTTTGCTTAGAGGCCAACTCTATTATGCAAACAGCCCGCATTCATGAGGAAAAGTTGGATAGCGCTTGCATCATATTGTTACGGGAGACCACTCCTTCATGCATGGCTTCATCCCGATTTAATTACAATACCTAACAACTGCGTTAGGGAGATATCTGTTTAGCTCGTTGGTAATGGTGTTAGTCTTTCAAACCTCGAAAAAGGAGGATATCCTGCTCGCATGAGTTAGAATCCCACAAGATGCAGTTTGTATTTAAGCTATGTATTTGTTGCAAACTTTCCTATTAGAGAGATATCGCTTTAGCCCAGTGGTTATGGTATTGGTCTTTTAGACCTCGCAAAACGAGGATATGTTGTATTTATGGGTTCGAATCCCGCAAGATGCGGCTTGTATTTCGGCTATGCCTTTGTTGCCAACTTTCTTGTTCGTTATAATATGCATTCATTCAGTATTTACAAACGCATAATTTGAGCGTCGCTCTGGTAAAAAGAAAAATGAAATGGTTTGACCCTTTACCAAACAATCCTGATTTTTAACGACCCTGACACAAAGCCTTTTGTAAGGTAAATTACAAATCGTCAGTTTACTTAAAAACCTCGCTTGTTTCAAGCTGTAGTTAAGAGGATTTTGAAGTAAACCGACCATATTTCTATCTGGTTGTGAGGCACGCACATTTTACCTGGGTAACCAGAACAAAGGAACAACTGCTTCCACCTTTCATTTGAAGAGTTAGAATATAAAACTCGGTATTTTCACTGGTGGTAAGCATGAAATATCGAGAATACAGTTCACAGATATTTCTCGATAATCTATCGGAAAGCATCAAACAAGAATCGTATGACTTTTTTTTTTACCTGCAATTGAATTTGACGTAGAATGTCATTGAATGATATCGCTCCGCCTACATTATTGACTCCGCCCATATTTTCAGCTCCTCCCCCAGATGTACCGGAAACTTTCATAGAACCACCACCTGATCCGCCACTGCCTGTGCTCGAGTACTGCCATGATACCTGACCACTTTGACCTGTCTGACCTTGACCCTGACCTTGACCTTGCATTGCCTGTATTTTCTTGAATAATGCCATTATGGCGGCCATATTAGAATCCAGACTTGGTGCAGACATACTGCCGTTCTGAAATGTATGTATAACATTCAGATAAACACTAAAACTTTCTAGCAAATAATCATAAGTTTCAAACGACTCTGAGGACATAGCCTGTTGAAAACAAACCTTTGTGGGAAAAGAAGAAAATGCTGGAAACCAGCATTTTCTCCTTTTCAAACAGGGTTTTCTATACTTTCACAGACAGTTACCATCATTTCAACTACAAGTATTAGGTCGTCTGTAAATGTTTTAAATTTAAACCAGCCTAAAATTTTGTCGTTTTCTAAAGAGTAAAAGCTACAAATTTCGAGTTCATTGCTTCTGTCGTTAGCATATTCGGCTTTTAATCTTTGGGTCGCAGATCCGAGTCTCGACACAGTCAAATTTTAGGACTAATTGTAGTCATTGCCTAATGATTCTCTCTTCCAGGTCAACATCCTCTAGACAAATCAATACCTGCAGCTGTATTTGTCGACGGATTTCATCCCAGGACACACCTCCTCCAGCGCTTCCGGTTCCACCCATTGAATTAGATCCGCCAGCTGCAGCACCCCCACTTAAAACAGAACCACTGCTCGAACCTCCAGCTTCAAAATTCCAAGACATCGAACCTGATTTTCCACCGGCTGTAAAAAACAAATCTTACATGTATTTGGTTTTATCAATAGAGCCCTATCGTTTTCGTGATGATTTTCCTATATTTCATAAACTAGAGATTCCTGCATTTCTTCCAACAATGCATTCTATCTGTCATATTATTCCATCAATTTAATATTTCACTATTTGTTGTTTGTAGATACGTTTATGTCGTGAAAAAGCTTCCTACTGTCTTTCAAATGCAAGGTACGACTCATAAGAATATCGAACACGCAAGACAGCCACCCAAGTAAATCCATATGTTAAAACATTTTTTTTTCTTTCTTTATAAGGCGCATTGGTTGAAAAGGAGAAACATGAAGTACTTGTTACACTTACTTGTCTTTTCGCTTGACCACGAATTGATGTTTGAACCAGGGATATATTTCTTGTTGGTTATAGTGATGTCACTTCCGGCACCACCACCGCCATCGATCGCTGCGAGTCGTTCCCACTGTCCTGAAGCAGAACAAAGCCTATTCTCGCAAAAGAAAAACTAAAAAAAAAGTTATAATGTGAACTGTCATTATTTAACCGGTACAAATTATACTTCATTCAATCTCTGTCCGGTTCCAGGAACTCATTTTTCAGGTTTTGCCAGTTTTTCCAGAGTCGAGATATAACCATAGGCAGCCGAAGTTCTATTCGAAGCACAGAAGTTTTGATTGCTCGATCATTAGACGCCGTTACCAAAAATGGCACACAAATAAGGTGTAGTTGCTCCTAACTCCGTTTTTATCAATGGTGGATGAATAAAATAGTGACCAAAATGATATTCTCAAAGTTTATACTGAGTTAGGAAACAACTGACAAGCCAACCTATGTAGGGTTTCACTGAGTACTCTCAACATTGCTCTTTGTTAATAATTGATTATACTTAATAAAATGCTTAAAAGTTGAAATGTGAAACGTATGTACATTAATTCTGTCAGTCTTCTGCATAATAATAATACATGTACTATTTGCGATACAGAGGCGATGAACAAATTTACAATTTTTAACAACGGTGTCCAAAGATTGAGCAATGAAAATTTTCTTGCTTTGTGAAAGACAAAACAGAGCAATCTCAATCAAACATTGTTCGAAATCTATGATTTGTAGAAACAAGCCATCGCTACTTAGATCTGGGAACATATGAAAATGTTGTGGCAGAAAGAGAAATTGCTCGTGACGAGCAATTTCTCTTTCTACCGCAACATTTTCAAAAGTGGTCCGATGCAAGACCCAAGAAGCTTCCAGCAAATGATTCATCTCTTTTGAGATAATTCTGGTACATTTTGGATATCAATGAAATATGTTTAAAACATCTTCTTTAAGAAATTCGATAATAGATTCTATTTTTTGTTCAAAATAGACTTCAACTGCAGTCAAAGACAACCTTTGTCATAATTTAGCAATAGGAATCGGACAGAGTAAAATCTAAAATGGACTGTACTTTCTTTACAGACTGATCATATTCTATGCTTCCCAAAGTAGAAGAAGAAGAAGAAGAAGAAAGGATTGAATTAAATGGCGTTTTTAAACCGCTTTCAACATTATTTTAGCCATATCACGGCGACAGTCCACATATTCACGTATGTCCTAGGTTTCAGCAGTACTAGGCTAGGCCTCTAAAATGTCTTGCTCAAGGACACGAAAAACTCAGTGCCTCCAGTAAGGTTCCAACCCGGGACCTCCAGGTTACGAGTCTTCCACTTTACCACCGAACCACGCAGGATGCAAAAGATATCTCTCTCAATCAGCATTTATTGACAATACCTGTTTTACTGTTCCATCTCCACTCGGACGCAACGTTCACACCTCCCATATCTAGAATATTGCCGCCGAAATTCCCGCCAAAAGTCATGTTGACCTGTGTGGTACCTCCGGAAAGTGATCCAGTAGGAAACATTCCACCAGGCCCTGCAGGGGTTCCAGAACCCGTCACTGATCCGCTCGTAAAGCCTCCCGAAACCATTCCACTGGAAATTGGAACCGAACCACTTCCGGTCAAAGAGCCGAAACTAGAAGATGACATTTGTCCACTTCCTGTCATGGTACCGGTACCAAAGCCACCGGAAGTTGATCCGCCTGAACCGGACATTGAACTGGTACCCGTCATAGAGCCTGTACCAAATCCTGACTGACCACTGGCACCTGAACCCGTCATTGTGCTGGTGCCAGACAGGGTAACAGTACCGGAAGATATTCCACCTGTACCTGACATTGAGCCCATGCCGAATCCCGTTGGACCACTTGTACCAGGACCTGTCATAGTGCCAGTGCTAGACACGGACCCAGTGCCAAATTCACCGAAAGTCATTCCTCCAGCCCCTGATAATGGGCCTGAGCCAATTCCAGTTGAACCAGCTGCGCCGCCGGAAAGGGTACCTGTACTAAATTCACCGGAAAACATTCCTCCTGCACCGGACATGGAACCCATGTCAAGTCCTGCACCACCGGAACCTGTCATTGTGCCAGTGCTAATGTCGCCTGTACCAAATTGACCAAAACCTCCGAACGAAGCGCCTCCTGTGTTGATGCCACCAATGCTACCCGGAAATACCACAGTGTTGGTTCCCGACCCACCTGACACAGGTACCCCACTACCAGAGGCAGATCCTATACGTATCCATTGTTGTGTTTGGGTGTCAAACCGCCAGTTCTTCATATCTGAAGGCTGAGAGAAGAAAAAAATAGCAGAACAATTGACTGGTTTAGGTATAACAACGTGTTTCAAACATACTGACTAATCTAAACGGATTTAAATGGATCTAAACTGATTTAGGTACAACTATGTGTTTCAAAAATACTTACTAATCTAATGGATATGGCAAGAGGATTAAGTGTTTCTACGCCATAAAAACGTGTAACAATTTAATTTGAAACTTCACTGTCTTACTAGGACAATTCCAACATTGTATCTTGTTAATACTTATCAGTTGCTGAATAGAACTGATCAAGAGTACCTTTTTGTGAATTGGCCAGTATTTGAAAAGGGTGGATATAACGATTGTGGGCTTCAAATGACGAGACAGTGACTTTCTAAAATAACATACCATTTACCAAACATACCAGTGGCATTAAGGCCCCTTTAGGCCCCTTTGAAAAGGACTTTTAGAAATAATATTGATTGAAAAGAAGAAAATGCTGGTAAAAAGTATTTTCATTTTTTTCAACAGTCATGTGCTTCCTTGCCTGTGAATAATGAATTCACAAAACATGACAAAACATAGGACCCAACCAAATTGACAGCATTATGCAGACGATTAATTGAAAATTGGGTAGCTCAAATGATGATTTCAATTTTTGATCCGATAGAAAACAATGTGGGAAAAGGAAAAAATGCTGGTCATCAACAGTCTCTTTTTTTCCCACAATGTTTTCAAAAGACTTCTTTCTCACGATCGTTAAAACCCGGGATTGTGTGGTAAAAGATTAATTTGGACATGCCAACAATTTTTATCGCCTGTTAAAGCATAAAAACTCACCTGCCATTGTCCTCCTGTATTGACAACCGTAGTTTGAGCGTTAGCACCGGCTGTTGTATTGGTATAATCTTGACCTTTAAGATTCCTGATAATATTGTCCCAGTTAACAAGCCCGTTATAACTCCGCAGCTTCGCCAGAATAGATCTCAAACCTTGGTTTGGCTTGTTTCGTAGGTCCACGTTGGCCATCATTTGTTGTTGAAGTTTACCCAGTAACATTCTAAATTCGGCAAAAGCCTCTGGTGTACTTAAGATCCTGATCACTTGTAACGAGTTAAAGGTTCCAGGTTTAAAACCAAGAGCACCAAGGAAGATGTAAAAAGTTCTCGACTGTCCAAATTCACCCAGCAGTTGTTGCCAGTCCGCTAGAGTTCGGACATTGTTGATCTGAGTCCAGAGCCGCCAATCGTCATCTGTCATTTGGAAGTCGCTGATCAAGTTCATTGTCATATCAAAGTTAGTGCCAAGGTCAACCGGAAGTCCGCCATAGTCGATAAACTTGTTGCTGTAATCGAACCGGAACTTAAACTTGATCACTAAGGTTGGTCCCCAGTCAGTTCCGGCGAATCGCCACAGATTCATGTCGCTACTTCCGTCGAAATACGCGGTACCAAGATCAGTGCGCTGAACGTTGGTTATTCCAACATTGATTTTGTTGGGCGACTGATCTTCTAAATTCTTGTCGAAGGAGAAGAATGCGGCCGGTTTACACATAACTGAAAGTAGACAGGAATGTTCAACTTAATCCAATTCCTAAGATTATATTTTACACCAGTATAAGTTGGTAAATTACATATTGTCGGTTTACTTCCAAAACCTCGGAAATATAGCTTGTAACGACCTGTAGTTACGAGGTTTCGAAGTAAACCGACTATATTTGACCAATGTGCACAGTAAAAGTAAGGTATGGTTTAGCCAATCAGAAGTTGTGTTGCTTTCAAATCTAGAAAATTAAGTATTCAAGGTTTATATTTGGAAATCATTCTTAAGAACATGTCTAATAGGATAAGATTTCTTACTTCATGCTTTTCTGTCATTTATTAAAAAATAATATTGGTCGATATTGCATGGTTATGACCAATGAAAATACCGATTTTAGTGTACTGGATTTTGATATAAGTTCGCTCCTCCCCCCACTACCCCACACACAAAAATCTAAAATTTTAAAAAACCAAAATTATCGAGTGAAGGTCATCGGTAATATTTTCACTCGTGGTCGTCATAAGCAATTCATCGTTTGTTAAATTGTTTCACAAAAATTACTGGACTGTTTCAAAAACCTGCAAGACTGATGAACTCGTCTACAAATTTTCCGCACTCATCGTTGCATATATGAGTCATATTTCCAGCAAAGGGGGCTTAGTGCATGTGTGTGTGTGTGGGGGTGGGGGGGGGGGGGGTGGGAGGTGGACTCAGACTGTGGATTCCAGGCAGGTTAACCTGGGTCGAAACGTCTTGATATCAATCAGTCTTTTAAATGTCATATGACATTCTACCTAACCATTTATTCAGTTATTGTACCAAGTAGATTGTTATGTATCCGTAACCATGAGAGGACGTGTTTGGCATTATGTATCATAGAAATACATTAAGCCCCTTTTTTCCATAGCAGGCGTTATATGTGAATCTTACCGTGAGAGTCTGGTAACAAGGCCGATAACCCGTAATCACATGTGCATTTCTCGGTGAAGAAAATAGTTCCAGGCGGACATGGCCGAACTATCTCTCCGCGTCCGTAAATGATCTCAATGTAGTACCGTTTGTCCCAGTGTGCTTTCTTATCGCATACCGCTGAATAGAAATAATAATGATATAATAATAATAATAATAATAATAAAAATAAGGCTGCTAATCCTCTACTCATCGACCTTAAAAGCAAACTTTTGACAACTAAAAGTTGTAAAATATTACGGGAAAAGAGGAAAATATTGGTAACCAACCTTTGTCCTTTCCACATTTTGAACACAAGTACAATATTTTTTTTCTAAATTGGGATACACAAATGCTTTTAATCTTGACAAATCTAAAAGTGGTTCATCTAGTTTCATTTAACCTTTTACCAAACAATCCCTGGTTTTCACGTCCCTGAGAGGGAAGCTTATTGAAAACATTGTGGGAAAAGGAGAAAATGCTGGTAACCAGCATTTTCTCCTCTTCCCGCAATGTTTTCTACCTTTCCAAAAAAACAAACTTTAAGTCACATTAATTTTGTCGTCTGCAAATGATTTCAATTTGGACGACTCTAAAATTTTGTTTTTTAGTAAAGAGTTCATTGATGTCTACTTGTACCAAAGAGAATGCTTAATGTTATGTAACTAGAGTATCGTTATCATTGTATTCATGTCATGCAAAAGATAACTGAAAATAATATAAACACTACATATGGAACAGTTTTGTATATTTGTTTAAATCCATGAACAAAAGATTATAATGCTATAGTATTTGAGAAGAAACAGAGCATAAGCAACAAAAGTAAATAAAATAAATGTACACTGAAATCTGAAAATATCAACAATAAATTGCTTCCATTTTCAACAAAATGATTTACTAACGACAAAAAACGGATTGTTTCAAGGCGTTACCTTGCATGGCGATTCCTCCGCTGGGTGGACACTCTTCACTACATCCGGGTCTCTCTAAACAACCCATTCCTTCCACATAAGCGGAGCCAACCGGACAACAATGGCCGACACTAAATCCATCGATACATTTCCAGTAGGATCTACAGCCGTATTCAGGCATTCCATACGTGAAACCTGGTATTGCTTGTAGACATGGATCTGTAATGTAAAATACTAACATGTATAGACTGTAATGGATCTGTAATGTAAAACCTATTATGCAATGACTGTAACGGATCTGTAATGCAAAAACTATCATGCAACGACTGTAATGTCAATACTATCATGTAAAAGTTAAAAAGGATCTGTAATTTAAATACTATCATGTAAAGACTGAAATGGGTCTGTAATTACTACCATGTAAAGGATGTTATGGATCTGTTTTGTAAATGCTATCATGTAAATGCTGAAAGGGGGCTGTAATGTAAATATTATCATACGACAACAACAACAACGGCAAACAACAACAACGACATCAAGAACAACAACAATAGCAACAACAACAACGACATCAAAAAAGGCAACGACATTAACAACAGCAACAACAATAACGACATTAACAACATCATCAACAACATAGACGACAACAACAACGATGACAACATGAAAAGCAACAACGACATCAACAAAAATAACAACAACAAGGGTTGTAACAACTACAACAACAACGACGACGATAACAACAACGACGACGACAACAAGACGACGACGACAAGGACGACGACGACAACGTCGACGACAACAACGACGACAACAAAGACAACAACGACAAGGACGACAATAACGACGACATCAGCAAAAATAACAACAACAAAAACGGTAAAACAACTACAACAACGACGATGACAACAACGACGACATCAGCAAAAATAACAAAAAACGGTACAACAACGACGACAACAACAACGACAACAACGACGATACCGACTACAACAACAACAACGACGACGACAAAAACAACGACGACGCTAACAACAACGACGACGAAAACGACGACGACATCAGGAACGACGACATCAGGAACGACGACGACAACAACGACGACATCAGCAACGACAACGACAACAACAACAACGACAACAACGACATCAGCAACAACGACGACAACAACGACAACATCAGCAACGACGACGACAACAACAACGACGACGACAACAACAACAACGACGACGACATCAGCAAAAATAACAGCAACAAAAACAGTACAACAACGACGACGTCAACAACAACAACGACGATACCGACTACAACAACAACAACCACGACGACAAAAACAACGACGACGACAACAACAAGGACGACATCAACAACTACAATAACAACGACAACATAAACAACAACAACGACACCTACGACAAGGACATCAACAAAAATAACAACAACAACAGCGGTTATAACAACTACAACAATATCATCAACAACAACGACGGCAACAACATTAACAACAACAAAGACAACAACGTCAAAAACGTCATCAATTATATCAACAACAACAACGGCAACAACAACAATTTTCCTACCTGCTGTACATCTGACCAGGAACGATGGTCTACACGTTATGGCATCAGCATCCCAAAACTGACCAAACGGACAGGATCGTATAAGGTACTTTACGGTATCTCCTTCCTTCCAACACTGGACAAACTTGGTACAGTCCCCTGGGTAAGAGTTAAAGCCCACGCCAGCCTCGATAAGACACCCCTCACATAAACCTTTATAAAACAAAGAAATGTATTCATAGATTATTAACTTAAGTCTGGTTAAAAATATAGAACTTACAATTAACACTATCTACAAGTATAAGTGCTTAATGAAAAAAGTAGTTCCTAAATTACGGTAGGAAGTGAAAGTTGATATCGTCACTAGTGATGTGATGATATCAAAATTTATTACACTGGGAAATCCCAGGATTTCACTGATTATATATATTTATATATATGTGTGTGTGATTTTTTTTCTTAACTCATTCCATTTTCCAGTATAACATCAAAAGCCTGCCTATGCAAGATCTGACGTCAAGATGTTTTATTACATAACTTTGTCTCGAGAAAAAAGGTTTAAATTACCTTATAACCTAGACTTACATCAATACAGTTATTCGTTGACACTAAAAAGATGAAAAAAATCAGTTCATTCACTTCATTTACGTCCCGGATAAAACAAAAAACATACATGATTTTCAATCTAAAAGTTTAAAAAAAAATGTAGTGTGTTAACTACCATCGCTCGAATATTTCAAACAGATTTTATTAAAGGCAAACTGTCACTAACAGCCTAGTGCTTACATCACTTGACACATACATGTACATGTAGTTATATCGCCATATGTGAATGTGAAGCACAGAAACGTGGCATTGTCCCTTTAATTAATGTCGATCCTATATCAGAGCAACAACTATAACACAACAAGGAAGATATTGATGAATTTCTAGAATATACTCACTCGGTATAGGCGGTGGCGTCGGTGCAGGAGTTGTAGGCTGTCGAAGAACTGTAAATGAAGATAGATACCAAATAGATCATACAGTTGAGGTACACTGGGTCTAATAGCGGTTTAATACATATCAGTGAAACATTATACAAAGTAAGTTTTCACATCGTTATTCTTCCATAAAATCTATTTTGTCCAACACCTGACAAAATCATCAGGTATATATAGGATAATCAACTGGTTATTTTTTATATGAATAATAGCTCATAAGTATCCGTTGTTAGGCGTTGAAAAAATGAGTGCGCAGTATAATTATTCTATTTATTATACACCTTATCAACATTATTATTTTTAATTTTTTGTTTGAAAGTCGAAATCAATACTTTGGATGGAGAGAAGAAATCAGGGACATAGTGCGGATGAATACATACTTTAAAAGAACAAAACAAGACTACTGGTTGAAAATATAGAACATACAATTAACACTATCTATAAGTGCTTGATTAAAAAAAAGTAGTTCCTAAAATACGGCAGGAAGTGAAAGTGAAAGTTGATATCGTCACTAGTGATGATATCAAAATTTATTACACTGGGAAATTTCACGATTTCACTGCTAGGTTTATAATAAAACTGATTCTTTGACGTGTAGGTGGTTGACCAATTTCAAAAAGTTTCGACCGATGTCAGTTGTGAGTTATGAGTCTCAACAAATAATTCTTGAGAGTGGGAGAGAGAGAGAGAGAGAGAGAGAGAGAGAGAGATACAGAGACAGAGAGAGAGTGAAGAGAGTGACAGAGATAGAAAGAGAGACAGAAAGCCACAGAGAGAGACAGAGATACATAGACAGAGAGAAACAAAGCAGCTAGACAGCCTGACAGGCAGATAAAAATGTCTTACTTGCACAGACTACATTTTGTAACCTTGGTAACAATTTCAGAATTTGGTCGTATGAATTGGCTTTAAGCACAAAGTTCGGGTTTGAAGCTATGTTTCTCAGTTCCTTCAGGTTCACGTTGTTTCCAACACCTACAGCAACTATGTCCGTCCCCTGAGCTTTCAGCTGACTGGCTGCCTGTAATAAAATACCAAAAGGCGTCTATAGCTTTGTACTTGCCTGTGATAAAACACCATAAAATATCTATAGCCTAATGAAGCCTGAGATGAAAAATCAAAAAGATTTGTGCCAAAGATTTAATGTACAGGGTGTCCCAAAATATATGTTACACTTATAATTACGAATTGTGTGCACTTAATCCCGAGGGAAATGTTAATGAATTAAATCATTCAAAAGATGAGTATCTGCAGTTTGCACAGGCTGTTTCTACTCTGTACTTCCAAGAACTATTCTACCTATAGAACAAGTCAATTTTTAAACGAAATGGACGTTATAGACGATTATTTACTATATACCTAGCAGTGAAATCCTGGAATTTCCCAGTGTAATAAATTTTGATATCATCACTAGTGACGATATCAACTTTCACTTTCACTTCCTGTCGTAATTTAGGAACTACTTTTTTTTTCATTAAACACTTATAGATAGTGTTAATTGTAAGTTCTATATTTTCAACCAGACAATCCAACTACTTTTCTCTGTCTAAACAAAAAAAAATTACAAAAATATTCTTGGAAAAGAAGAAAATAACGCTACAAGGTGATTATCCTCTATGTATTGACTTGCTCGGTTATAATGCATCCAGGAGATGATTCAGTTTCCCTTTTGGCAGAGAATAATAGTCTATACATGTATCTGACTTTCTTCCTGAGGTGAAATACAGAATTCTAGCCAGAGATAAACTATAACAAAATGTCGATAACCGACATTCTGCCTGAGATAAAATACATGTACAAGGAAATATCGATGACTTACCTACTAGCAATGTTATACAACAAAATATCGATAACTTACTTGCCACTTGAGATAAAGTACCACAAAATACCGATTACTTACTCAGTGCCCATCTCAAAATACATCAAAGTATCTATAACTTACGTAATGCCTTGGATACAAATACCACGAAATATCGGTAAGCGATTTGCCCCTTGGGATACAGTGACAGAAAATATCGATAATTTACTCACAAGTACAGCCTAATCTTAAAAACCAAAAAATATCGATTGCAGTCTTTAACTCATTACCAAACGACAATATTTCAGGCTTGTCCAAATCGAAAGCATTTACGGACGACAAAACAAAAGGGACTAAAAATTTGAAATTTGTTCTGTGAAGAGTAGAAAATGTGGGAAAAGGAGAAAATGCTGGTTACCAGCATTTTCACCTTTTCCCACAATATTTTCTAAATGCATCTTTCTCAGGGGTGTCAAAAGTAGGGATTGTGTGGTAATGGGTTAACCTGAGACAAAGTGACAGAAAATATCGATAACTTACATACAGGTACAGCCTAATCCTAAATACAAGAAAATATCGATGAAGTCTTGATTCTGTTCATAGTCTAATTCTTCAGAATTTTCTTTATTTGAAAGAAATGAAACTTCTGATTGGCCAAACCAGCTGCTTTAGAAAACCAGAACTTGTGTTTCTTTCAAATTAAGAAAATCTTCAAGAATAAAACTAGAAATATTCTTAAGATTGGTTGATGAATACGTGCACTGAGCTGTAACATCTCAGCCAATGAAAATCCTCTTTCTATCTTTTTAGGAACCGGAAATATATTGACGTACCTCGCTGGTATCCCTGGCCGACCTGGAACGTCCATCAGTGAGAAGGACTATCAATTTTTGAGCGTTTCTTCGACCTTGACGACCGAATATGTCGATGACCTTACGCATACCAGTCGCTGTATCCATTGATCCACTTGGTTGTAGCAGACCGTGCATTAGTTCTTTCAAATGGAATCTTGATTGGCGAGAATAAAGGGAAAAAAAGAAGATAATAAGCAAAGTAGCATACGGACGCTCGTGTTCTTTGATAAGAGAGCTTAATACAACTCCAAAAGCAGCTATCCATGGGTCAAAACCATTCTATTTGTCAGTTTTCTGCGTGTCCAAGGTCGGTTGTACCTCATGACCAAGTCACTTTTTAGACATAATGAATTCTTATTTATTCCATTGTTATGGGAGACCACTCCTTCAATCATGGCTTCATCCCGGTTTAAATACAATACCTAACAACTGCGTTAGGGAAATTCCTCTATAGCCTAATGGTTATGGTGTTGGCCTTTCTTCCGGGCGTTCTACGTTCGAATCATGCCCGGTCCTTGCATTTCTGCTATGCATTTCTTCATTTGTTTCTTTGTTAAGAACTTTGTTCGTAAGAGTATTTCTGTTTATCATACTGTGGTTATTTACTTGGCATTCAGCCCCCCACTTTCCAGAGCAAAACTTAATTAGATGCAGTCAATTTGCATTGAGTATCATCGGTGACCCGCGATACTTTGGTTACTTTGGTTACGTTACATTTCAATCATGTACCATGGGATATTCAATTGACTAAAACCCCTCATGCCCACGTAATGAGTCATTTTATTGGTTCTGTAAGTTTTATCACACGGAGATTTTGACCAATAAAATGAAGTATTACAAATAACTTCGGTGCAGATAGTTTCCTTAACTTCACTGAAAAAATCTTCAATTCAAAGCGACAGCTACATGTTGAAAGATTTTCAGTTAAAATACAAGTTTTGATTGCACTAAATTCCGTTTGGAGGCTCAATAGTTTTGACAAAAAGCTATTTCAACCCTTTACTCCATAGATACTCATTTCTACGCATCGCTTGTAGGAGCCTTTGGAAAACATTGTGGCAAAAGGTGAAATTGCTCGTGACGAGCAATTTCACCTTTTGCCACAATGTTTTCTATGTTTCAAAAGGTGTCATATACACATAAGAAATGGCTTCATCCTTGCTGTATTAGGGTCATTTAGAGATACCATAGAAATGCCTTATGGGGTAAAGGGTTAGTCGCAAAACCTCTCACAGGTAAAAAAGGATTGTAAATGGAAAAGAACTAACATGGAAGCGACGTTGCACATTTAGCAGATATGCAAAAAAGGAAGTATCAGTTTATAAAATCAGTTCTTATTTTCTCAAGGAGAAAATTAATTCCCTTACCGTGTTTTAAATGGCGTAATTCCAATTAAATCACCGCGGACACTGTCCGAAACGACCACACCAACATGCATATATTGACTGGACAGTTGAATACCGTCCAGGAAGTTGGACATAAAGTGAGTGGACATCATCCAGTTGTTGGGTGTCAAAAATTTGGTTCCATCCATCAAGAATACCAGATCTGCAGTGGTGTAACTCTCACTACCTGTGTAAAAGTAATGCATCACCGTTGAGGACTATTCCGGTGTATCCAGTTAAATTGAAGTAACTCACCATTAAGGGAAAAAAAGATATGACCTAACTCTTTATCACATAGTCCTGCTGACCTAAAAGGACCCCGAGGAAAATATTATTTGAAAACATTATTGGAAAACAAGAAATTGCTGGTATCAGCATTTTCTACTTTTCCCACAATGCGTTTTACACTTTTTTAATGAATTTTCAGTTTTAACGTCACATTCAATTTGTCAATCGCAATTGCTTTCAATTTGGACCGGTCTAAAAAATATAGTTGGTTTAGAGTTATTAAGACAATAAAAAAAGATAAAAAATAAGTTATGAGTGGGTTAAACCAATCAGAAATTGTGTTGTTTTCTTATTTCATAGACAAATCTTTACTCGTTTTCAGCCAATTTTTCACCATTTCATCCTTAGTTTATGAAACTATAATCACTCTTGTATCTTCTTACTAAATGTTGATTCTGACGGTTGCGAGGTTATACAGATTACGACGGATATAAAATGTATTACATTCTCTGGTGGCTATCAAAGACATCACTGTGGCTGTTTCCGGTTTTCAATTGAAGCCAAATCCCTTGATTTTTTCTTCATCCAATACATCTTTTATCTATTTTTATCTATGCTTACATGGCTGACTTCATTTCACATGGTATCAAGTTTTAACAGCGTTTCTTTAATCTCTGACTTTAAAGATACTTATATCTTTAAGAACTAGAGTAAGAATGTAATTCAGGATGGTCAATGAAAACGAGGCTCCTGATTAAATAACTCACATGGGTACAGAGGGACAGGTCTCGGGGTCATCATTTCCGTCGTCGTGGTTGTTGGTGTTGTGGTGGTCGTTGGCGGCACTGTGGTCGTCTGTACCACTGTAAAATAAACAACAATGTCCTTAACCCTTTACCATAAAATCCAGTTTTAACGACTTCCGCATCTATGATGAAGGCTTTTGAAAACATTGTGGGAAAAGGAGAAAATGCTGGTAAACCAGCATTTTCTCCTTTTTCCCACAATGTTTTCTAGCCTGTTTAAGTTAAATGTCATATGGTTTTCGCCACTTTTAACCATTATCTTCTACTGGATTGCATTCATATGAATACACATCTATCTAATTTGGGCATTCCGGGGACAGAGCCAGACTTCTTTTCAGAACGAAAACAGTGGCTTGTTTTAAACTAAAATAAACATTTACTCGATAAAAGCCTACCAGGTGCGATTCATGCAGCTATGATCAGCTTGCAAGTAACCTATGCACCGGCCATTTATTAAAACAGCTTCTACATGCTTGGATAATAGCTTCGATGTAAGCCATACTTGGACCATGTGTATGGGATGGGTGATGCGCCATAACAGAGAGGTTGACTCTTCAAAGAATATGACATGCGCAGAAAACGCATATCTAACATGTCGTCTTCAAATGCTTTCAACTTGGAAGGGTCAAATTTTTTGTTGTGAGGTAAAGAGTAAATTTTATCAATTAAAACTTTTGTAACTTTTGGGATAGACCTAGCATCAACGAAATATGTGGGAAATGAAACAGTAAATTCACGAAAAAAATACAGAAGGAGCCGGAGAGAGAAAGAGACATAGAGAGACTATAACAACCAATAAAATTTCAGTAAATAGAGATCACGTGACTTACGTCGACAAATCAAATCCCTAAGAGTACCGATGATGTTCTTCAAAGCGGAGAAATCAATGACCTGGAAGGTCTTACGTTCACTTGTAGCAATGTTCCTCAATTCATCCGGGAAAACATCTGAGCCGACACCCACAGAAATCACAGTGATACCTAAAACACCAAACATTAGCTGTTACGACTAGAGCAACAACAACAAGGCCTCGCACACTAATCGGTGTATACAGTCTACTTTATATGAGGAACAAAATCCTGTTATGGACATTATACCGGATTACATGTCTCTAGTTTTTCAGAAAACCTTAACAAAGTCGTCTACTTTTCAGCGGCGTGCAAATTTGACTACGAAATTAGGATAGTTATACAAGTAGGAAACACCAGGAAATACTGAAGTTTCATTTTGTTGTTGTTGTATTTTTGTGGTAAAAATTCATACTCTTTTAGTAACGGTATGATACGTAGATACTACATAGCAGGAGCTAAGGACATTTGAACATAATAATCTATTGGTTTGCTTAGACCATTTCGGAGACTTGCCGACTAAGATTTGAATGTTGTGGGTTCGATTCCCCTATACAATTTTTTTCAGCATTTTGTTTTCTTTCAGCTTGTTTTCTTATTCCCCAACAAAGATTTCATAAGACTTTTAGGTCTTTGACAGCACAGAATTATTATTCAGAGAAGCTAGTTGATCGTGCCTTTCCTTGTGTGAATTGAAATTGTCAAAAGAATACAGACCAAATTGGATACTGAAAATCAAGTATAGGTAAAAATTGAATTATCTCCCTTTAAATCATACCGTCAGCTTTCGCCATATTGGCCTGTAAGAGTGTATTGTCTGGGTTGATAGATTTTCCATCTGTAACCACTATGATGACCTTGGGGGCGTTGGCTCGACCTTGTGTCTTTAGCAACTCTCTAGCCCTCTGAATACCTGTAAAAGTAAAGGTAAAAAAAAAAATCCACGAATAGGACGAAAAAATATTTAGTTAATCCAAGGCCTGTGTGCACAAAATTTGAAAAGCATTAAGAGGTTTTGCTTGGAAATAAGAAGTTTTATTTAAAAACAACAACATCAACACAGAATATGGGTTGAAATGTAATGAAGAACGAAAATACACTTAAGCAATGCAATTTTAAAGGTACGGTTATTTTAACCGCCAGATTATTTCTTTTAAGTTTGGGAAGTCTTGATCAAGATCGGACTGCACATATTTTAGATCTACACTGTCTGCAAAAACTGTCTGACCCAGACCTCAATAGTACTCAAAAACCAGACTCCAAGGCCTGACCAGTACCATGTCCTCTGGTAGCCATGGGCAGTAGTATCATACAAACCATTCCGACATGTTTTGTACGTCATGGGGCGTGCAGACGGTGAAGATATTATACTACAGTGAAGTTTCTTGTGCAGTCTGATCTTGATCTACACCATTTGTAAAACTTATAAGTTGTTAGTGAAATTTTTTTCAGGTGAAAATAAATAAGATGTTAGTAGCATTCTGCAAAAAGAAAAAAAGGGAGAGCAAGTAGGTCCAGGGAGCTAAAAAATTGATTGACAAGATTTCCTTCTACCACATACCCAGGGCAGTATCTGTACCAAAACGAGGCTGTTTGAGATTTTTGACTAAGCCATTCAGTACTGGTTTTGGTTTGAAAGGTGTCAACGCAACTTCCTCTCCGATTGTGGAACTGTACACGACTACAGAAACATGAATGTATTGAGGTCCAACCTGTATTAATGACAAGATAAATTAAAATTATGGAGCCACAGAAACATGAAATATACAGAGGTTAAATCTATCTTTTTAAATATAGTTTTATTTTGTCACGAAATTGCACACGACTATAGACACATAAATGTATAAAGGTTCAACCTGTGTGTAACAAAGTTTGTGTGCTGGAAATGTACATGATTACATACATATGGATATATATAGATTCAACATTTGTATATAAACAAATTTACAAGTTGGAAATGAACATGACCACTGACACATAAATGTATAGAGGTTCAACGTATATTTGTGTATATAACAAAATCTGCGTGCTAGAAATGTACATGAGTACTAACAAATGAATCTGTAGAGGTTCAACGTCTTTATAACAAAGTCAGTGTATTGGAAATGTATATGAATTCCCATACATGATGTATTGAGGTCCAATGTCTTTATAACAAAGCTTGTGTGTTGGAAATGTACATGACTACCTACACATGGCTATAAGGAGGTTCAATCTTTGTATGTACCTAAGTTTCTTTGTTGAAAATATGCATGACTGTCAATACGTAAATGTAAAGAGGTTCAACCTAAATATATGAAACACAGTTTGTGTGCTGGAAAGTCTACGACTACCAACACGTGAATGTATTGAGGTTCAATGTCTTAATAACAAAGTTCGCGTGTTGGAGATGTACACGACTAATGACAAATGACTTACATACATGTAGGTTCAATTTGTGTAATAAAATTTTTGTGAGGGAAATGTACATGGCTACAAGCAAATGAATATATAGAGGTTCAATGTCTGTATAACAACAGTTGAGAGCTAGAAATGTACATGACCTCCCACACATAAATGTATAGAGGTTCAACGTTTGTATATAACACGATTTGTGTGCTGGCATTGTACATGACGACTGACACATGAATATATAGAAGTTTAACGTGTGTTTGCAGCACAGCTTATGTGCTGGAAATGTACACGACCACCGACATATGAATGTATAACAGTTCAACCAGTGTATATTACAAAGTGTGAGTGCTGGAAACATATATGATAGAAAAAATGTATAGAGGTATAACCTGTGTCTATAACATAGCTTGTGTGATTGAAGTGTACATGTCTACCGACATATGAATGTATAGAGGTTCAACCAGTGTATATTACAAAGTTTGTCTGCTTGAAGGGTACATGTCTACCGACATATGAATGTACAGAGGTTCAACCTGTGTTTATTACAAAGTATGCGTGCTTGAAGTGTACATGTCTACCGGCATATGAATGTATAGAGGTTCAATCGGTGTTTATAACAAAGTATGCGTGCTTGAAGTGTACATGTCTACCGACATATGAATGTATAGAGGTTCAACCTGTGCTTATAACAAAGTTTGCGGGATTGAAGTGTACATGTCTATGACATATGAATGTACAGAGGTTAAACCTGTGCTTATAACAAAGTATGCGTGCTTGAAGTGTACATGTCTACCGACATATGAATGTATAGAGGTTTAACCTGTACATAAAATATTGTATTCAGGTGCTATATATTACAGATCTTGTCCCAAACTGTTTGTCCTCATTAAAAGACAAATTCTGCCAATTAACTCTTTACCGAACGACAATCTTTCAGAATTGTCCATATTGAAAGCACTTGCAGACGACAAAATAATCGTGACTCAAAAGGCGAAACTTGAGGGCTAGAAAATATTGTGGGAAAAGGAGAAAATGCTGGTTACCAGCATTTTCTCCTTTTCTCACAATATTTTTAGAAGGCTTCTTCTACAGGGTCGTAAAAACCAGGAATTGTTTCATAAAGGGTTAAGCCACATTTAGCAAACACTTTTTATACCCTATCAACGCTAAATGGAGTTAAAATTTGCCGTTACGTACGGCGTTGAGTCGTTTTATAAGAACAGAAAGCACATACGTAAAATCACATTTTTTATTCAACATTCTGCGATATTTTATGAGATATTTTGACCAAAACGTAATTTGAAAAAAAAAAGTGACAAGATCTTTCCTGATTAAAAATAGCACAATTGTACACGTTTGTACACACTATATAAAACTTGGCCCCAGGTTAACTAATTATCTTCTCATTAATTTATCTAATGACAAAAATTCTCGCCCCGTTCTTAATTGACAAACAGCCTTAACTTAGGTTTGCCGGGTTAAAGGTAACCATTATTTAACACTTTATTCTACTATCCCAAGTTTTAATGACCTAGATGAATAAGGATTTTGAAAATATTGTTGGAAAAGGAGAAAATGCTGGTAAACCAACATGTTCTCCCTTATCCCATAATCTTTTGTAGCAAATTCCACCACTACAGCAACATAAGACTTGTCGACTACAATTGTTGTCAACTTGGAAAAGTGGCAAATTTTGTCTTTTGGCAAGAATTTAACGATTTGGAGAAGGACAATTTTAGATCAGTCAAAATTGAAAGTATCTACTAACGACAAATGAAAAGAAACTAAAATTCGTGGGACATTTCAATGCAATGTTGGAAGATCTCATATTCCCTCCATGATTCCTAGTACTTTTTTGTCCTCAATGTCATTGAAACTCGAGACTTTTGGTCACAGAGTTAATTGCTTCAAATGGTTAGTTCACGTCCGAAATATCTGGCTAAAACTTTCAGAGGTGAACTTGAGATGAGACAAAATAAACTGAAACAGAAAGTAATTGTATAAACATTGAAACACATTTGGACAACCCTCTGGAGCAGTATGACCGGAAAGAAAAAGAAATTGCGAAAACCTCAGTATGTATATTTCTGTCTCTCTCCCTGTCTCTATCTCCTCTCTCTCTTTATCAGTATCTGTCTGTGTGTCTGTGTGTCTGTGTGTGTGTCTCTCTCTCTCTCTTTCTCTCTCTCTCTCTCTCTCTGCCTCATTCTCCAGTTACCAGATGCCAAAATTTCAGACCAGGCAATTTGCAATACCAATAGCATTCGCAGATGACATTATAGATGTGGGCCAGATGGTAGTAACAATCTTTAGAAAAGTCTACAGCGTTGTGAAAAAGAAAGACAATGCCTTCATTCTCTTGTTATCTCTCTCATTAGGATGCAACAACACCATCATATGGTTTGGTAAAAGTGTTAATTAAAGTCAAAGCTAAGATAATTATTTACCTCAAGGTTGTTGATAAGGTTGGCTACAAAATTACGCTGTTTTATCCAATCGTTGGGCTTGATACTATCTGATCCGTCCAATAGAAATACGACATCTCCGGGCACGCTACATATCAATCCTGTAAATAGAAATAATACCATGTAAAACACAATACAGAGCTCTTGATAGAGGGAGTGATTTTAATTTCAAAATAAAAAAATCAATTATCATCCACTAAACCCTATGTTGTGGGTACTCATCAGAATCGTCTCACCGAGACGATTCTAATGAGTACCCACAACATAGAGTTTCAAAGAGAAATAATGGATTTAGAATACCATTACTCGCTTTTGTCTGGGGTTCTGGACAATAGTGTGCTCTATTTCTAGGACAAGGCTAGAAGGACATTCTAGAAGGGCAAGTTGTTGATATGCATGCCAGTGTGAAAATACATTTTATTACATGCCTAGCAGTGAAATCCTGGAAGTTCCCAGTGTAATAGATTTTGATATCATCACTAGTGACGATATCAACTTTTACTTTCACTTCCTGCCGTAATTTAGGAACAACTTTTTTTGTCTTTAAGCACTTATAGATAGTTTTTGTTGTTTTTCAAACGAAAAATTAAAAATAATAATGTTAATAAGGTATATAATAAATAGAATAATCAAATGGTTATTTTTGATATAAAAACATCTCACTCGGATGCGTCGTAAGGCGTTAAAAAACTCGTGCTGCGCACTCATTTTTTCAACACCTAACAACGCATCCTCGTGAGATATTTTTCATATAAAAAATAACCCAGTTGATTATCCTCTATTTCTTTGCGCTAATTTATTAGCCACACTCTTGTATAAAGAGTTTTACCCTTTATCCTGTTATGTAACTAAAATTAAAATTCTAATTCGATATTAATAACCCAAATATTGCTGTTTCAAAGTGATGGTTTGAGAAATAACATCTCCTTGTCGGCCAGTGTAGATCAAAGATCAGACTGCACGTTCTGTGCAGTCTGATCTTGATCTACACTGTCCGCTAAAGGTCAGCTAGTCGCGCTTGGCAGTCAAAGAGTTAACAAATCTCCATTATGCATTTTATCAAGCAAGTCGTCAGAAAATTGCAGGACATAAAAATCTATTTTGTTTAACAATCCACAGAATCTGGAGGCAGAATGGTCCTTTGTCATGCAGAAAATTTTACAATAGCAAAAAAATTCGACCTAGGTCGACCTGTGCAGACTCTGCAGGCTGACTTACTTTAAAATTTTTAGCACATACGTTTATCCCCCTTTTCAAAGAATGTGGGTTATATCTTTGATTAAAGCACAAATCTCAGGTAAAGCCATTGCTTCTTTAACTCTTTACCACGCAATCCCGACTTTTAATGACCCTGAGAAAGAAACCTAAATAAAAGATTGTGGGAAAAGGTGAAAATGCTGGTAACCGACATTTTCTCCTTTTCCCACAATTTTTTCTATCCTATTAAAACCAGAAATCCTCATATTAACAAGATATGATTCATTCTCTGCAGATGCCTTGAATTTGGTCCATTCCAAAAATTTGTCATATGGTAAAGAGTTAAAACATGTTAGTAATGCTTTGTTTGAGTCTGACTTTAACATCTTAAAATTAACAAAGTAGTAAGGATTTCAATAAGAGTGACTGCAAAAACTAGAAAATGACAATGTCCAGAAATTCACAAGTTTAATGAAAGATGATTACCTTCAGCCGGTGGCTCTATGTAGGGCGGCATGGTCGGCGGTAATGCAGTTGTTGTCGTTGTGGTAATAGCTATAAATAAATTCAAAATTATCTGATTTCTGTGACGATTTACTTGTAGAGATCAGCTTTCATGACAATTTACCTGTACATATTGAAATTCGTGACAGTTTACTTGCACAGATCAGATTTTTTGACAATTTACCTGTACAGATCAGATTTCGTGACAATTTACTTGTAAAGATCAGATTTGAATGACAATTTACTTATACAGATCAGATTTTGTGACAATTGACTTGTACAAATCAGATTTC
Organism: Tridacna crocea; assembly: GCA_943736015.1. Classification (NCBI taxonomy): domain Eukaryota; kingdom Metazoa; phylum Mollusca; class Bivalvia; order Cardiida; family Cardiidae; genus Tridacna; species Tridacna crocea. The sequence continues at coordinate 1,696,102 of OX031073.1, forward strand.
AATGACAATTTAACATGTACATATCAGATTTCATGACAATTTACTTTTAAAGATCAGATTTCGTAACGATTTACTTTTGCAGATCAAATATCTATGACAATTTACTCGTACAGATCAGATTTCGTGAAAATTTACTTGTACAGATCCGATTTCAATGACAATTTACTTGTACAGATCAGATTTGTGACAATTTACTTGTACAGATCAAATTTCAGTGACAGTTTACTGTTACAAATTAGATTTCGTGACAATTTACATTTACAGATCAGATTTCTATGAAAATGTATTTGTACAGATCAGAGTTCGTAACAATTTACTTGTACAGATCAGATTTCAATGACAATTTATATGTACATATTGGAATTCGTGACAATTTACTTTTAAAGATCAGATTTCGTGACAATTTACTTTTGCAGATCAGATGTCTATGACAATTTACTTGTACAGATCAGATTTTGTGACAATTTACTTGTACAGAACAGATTTCAAAGACAATTTACTTGCACAGATCAGATTTGGTGACAATGTACTTGTACAGATCAGATTTCAGTGACAATTTACTTTTACAGATCAGATTTCGTGACAATTTACTTTACAGATCAGATTTCTATGAAAATGTACTTGTACATATCAGAATTCGTGACAATTTACTTGTACATATAAGATTTCTATGACAGTTTACTTGTACATATAAGATTTCTATGACAGTTTATTATAAAGATTAGATTTCTTGACAATTTACATGTACATATCAAATTTTATGTCATTTCACGTGGTAGACCAGATTCTTATGGCAATTTGAATAGCAGACCAGATTTCTGTGATAATTCACAAGGCAAATCAAACAATTTACTACAACAGATTAGATTTCTGTGACCATTCCAATGGCGATCAGCTTTCTCTAGTATCGTACATAGCAAAAAACTGAAAATTGTGACAATAGAAAATTGCAGTTTACTCATGCAGATCAGATTTCAATAACAGTTTACGTATGCAGATCAGATTTCTGTAACAAATCACATGACAGATCAGATTTCAGTAAAAACTTACATGGTAGATCAAACCTAGGTGATAACTTACATGGCAGATCATATTCAGTAAAAATTTACATAGCATATGAAATCTAAGTGATGATTCACATGGCAGATAAGATTTCAATAAAAACGTTATACGGCAGATCAGATTTCAGTAAATATTTACATTGCATTTACATACATCAAATCTAAAGGATAAGTTAGATGGCAGATTAGTTTTCTTGGACGGTTTACATGGCAAATCTGATTTCTGTGACGATTTCAATAGCAGATCAGATTTCTGTGACAATTTACATTGCAGATCAGATTTCAGTGACAATTTACATAGCAGATCAGATTTCCGAGACAATTTACATGGCAGATTAGCTTTCTGTGACAATTTACATAGTTTTTTTTCCTTTTTCATATAAATTACATGTCAGATCAGATTTCTGTGACAACTTACATGTACAGATTAGATTTCTACGATAACTGCCATGTACAGATCAGATTGTTATGCTAAACTTACATGTACAGATCAGATTTCTCATCAAGTTAACTGTATTCTGCAGTGCCCTGAAGTCCGCCACTTCGCTAACATAGCTAGGCCCGCTCGCAATTTGGTTCAGCTCCTCAGAAAAGATGGCAGTCCCTACACCAATTGCTATAATTGTGATTCCACTCGCTTTAGCCAGGTTTGCCTGTTGATGAAAAAGAAGACCAACATTCGCATGATTGGTGGATTAACTAAATGACTTTTCTGCCGCTTTCAACATTTTTATTCCAGTTATACAATGATGACAGCTCACTTATTCATCTTTTTAGTGGTACATTGTACTTGTTACTACTAGCCCAAATGCATTCAAGGAAATGTGAAACTTATCTCATTTTAGCATTTAGTTTTTTTTGTGACTTACACGGGCTCATTGATAAGTTGAGATCCCTGAACTGAAGGAGTCAAGCAGGGATGTCTGGTAGTTTTTAGTGCATTATTCCCTGACTATTTGTGTCGACGGGTGAACGCTCTCAAGTAAACAAGGTAAGATAGTGACTTTTGTTTCACCACGACAATGCCCCTCTTTACAACTCTATCATTGCAAAGGCAATCACTGAAGATCCTCTATCTCTCTCTCTTTGTCTCTTTCCCTCTCTTTCAGTTTGCTCAGGCAAGTTTACCTGTATTATTGTATTTCTGGGGTTACTGGAACGCCCGTCAGTAATCACCACAATGATTTCTGGGGCGTACGGTCGACCTTGCTGTCGAATCATGTCACGTGCTCTCTCTATACCAAGAGCTGTGTCTGTACCGAACCTTGGGTGTTTAAGGTTTCTTGCCAAGGCTTGGAGAATTAGCTTCTGCTTCGGTGGGAACAATCTGTAAACACACATGATGAAAGATATGATACACACAAAGCAGTTCTTAGATATTATGAATATACTGACTCTTACCCAATTAACCCTTTCCCAAACGATATATTTTAGACTCTTCCAGATTCAAAGAGTTTGCAGACGACAATTTTAAATTTGATAAAAATGGCAGAAAGTTCTCCAAAAGGGTAGAAAACACTGTGGGAAAAGGAGAAATTGCTCATTACGAGCAATTTCTCCTTTTCCCACAGTGTTTTCTAATGGCTTATACTCCAGACACGTAAAAACCAGGGCTTGTTTAGGAAAGAGTTAACCAAACGCAATCCTGGGCGGGCCTACAATGCACGTAATCAGCAGATATAATAATTTTTTTCACATGTATAAGTATTTGCATAGTGTTTCCAGACAGTGAAGATTAAGAACAAACTGCAGAGAACACGTAGTCTGATCTCTGAAATACATTAGTTCCTGCCTCACATCTGGGTAAAAAAAGTAAAGCGGTTGCAGACAGAGGAAATAAATTCAAAACTGCAAGAATCATTGTGGTCTCATCTCGGATATACATCTCTCGCTACGTGACACCTGGGTCCAAAATATTTTCAAGTCAAGTTTGGTTGTAGAAATCTCGTTTAACCAATACCTCACAATTATGACTTTTTACAATCCTCAGCAAGGCTTTTAAACCAGTCTACAAGCATTTACCTGACTGTGTCTCAAACCAAAGCACTGTGTACCAACATTCCTACGTAAAGTGCGTCACTTCCGAACTCAAAGTTACCGATATGATTATGGCTTATTTACATGACAAGGAACCAATCAACATGTACTTACCCGACTGTGTCTCCAACTAAAGTACTGTACACCAGCATTCCTACGTGAATGGCATCTGTTCCGATCTCAAAATTACCGATAAGATTAGCAACAAAGTTCTTCAGTCTGATGTAATCAGCATCGCTAATACTGTCGGAGCCGTCAATAACAAACACGATGTCTCCTGGTACATTACAGATACGGTCTGAAAATAATACAATAAATAACTCTGTTTGTACATGTACATCAGTAACGAACACAGCATATCTCGTCACGGCTGAATGAATCAATCAATAAATAAAGTTGCCATTTTAGTCCCCCCCCCCTCCCTCTTCCACACATGCGCGTTCGCTAAAATACTTACCGGTTATCAGAGAATAATCTATCTCATTATGCGTCAGATGCACAGTCTAAAAATAATAAAAAGAAATATACCAGTCTAGAAAAAAAATATGAGGGCGGATAAATCCCTGTATTGCCTCCAACGCCACTGCGCAATAATACAAGTACTGTCTCAGCAAGATATCTGTGGGTAAGTTGCAAATAAGAATAAAAAAATATTTATCTTTTGCCACAGATTACCTTTGAAACGACATCGAAGAAGAGTACTTTTGAAACCGTCGTAATAAAAAGAAGACAATGCTGGTAACCAGCATTTTCTCCTTTTTCCTACATTGCCTTATACTTTCCAGAACAAATCCCCCAATTTCATCCATATTTGATTCGACATCTAGTCATCTACAAATGCTTTCATATTGAATAAGTTTTAACCCTTTCCCAAACAATCCCTGGTTTTTACGGGTCTGGAATAGTAGCCTTTTAAAAACATTGTGTGAAAAGGAGAAAATGCTGGTAACCAGCATTTTCTCCTTTTCACACAATGTTTTCTACCCTATCATAGACAGAAATCATCTTTTCAACAAGAGTTGAATTGTCGTCTGCAAATGCTTTCAATTTAGTCTAGTCCAAAAGTTTGTCGTTTAGGAAAGGGTTAAAAAGCGTCGTGGTTTAGAGCATGAAGAAAGTTTATACGCGTACTTACCTCCCTGTATCGGTATTTCTCTGGGCGGTGTGGGTGGTACAAAGGTAACAACCGGAGCCGGGGTTACAACAATCACTGTAAACCAAACCATAGAGCTTGATAAATTGTCGAGAAACATGGACACGTTAGAATTCTTCAACTTGGTAAAAGATCCATTCACTATCGGGTAGGAGCGGGAGCCTTAACTCAATGGTTTGCGTGATAAACGGTCTATCTAAATGATTAATAATTGAGCCAAATAAGAACGGTATACAGTCAAATTAGTGCTAACACAGCTATCGTCGGCTTTTGAAAAGTAGTATAGGAACATGGAATGCCTCCAAAGTTAAACGAGTGCAAAGGCCATGTACGGGGGAAATCACGAAGGATTCGAGGAACCTTTCCCCATCGTGCTCGCCTACCCCAACCCTGTGAGAAAAATCTTTGCATGTTAGATGTTCTTTGAAGCGATTCTAATGCATTTTGAGGCCCCCATTTACTTGTCAAAATATACAGAAAGAAAAAAGGAAGAAAGTGGTTTGGTCAATACAATACCATTTTTGACTGAAAAATCGGTCCGATCATTTCTTTCTTTTCTACTGATGGTTTGACAGCTTTTGCCTTACTAAATTTGGTGACAGCTCTTGACTTGTTGAATTTAGTGATAAAACATTGTTGAAGGTGGGTTTACTTGTAACAATATGATTAGCTTTCTTTACCGAGTTAACCCTTTACCAAAAAATCCCTAGTTTTTACGACCCTGAAAAAAAAATCCTTTTGAAAACACTGTGGGAAAAGGAGAAAATGTCATCTGCAACTGCTTTGACTTTAGACCATTCTAAAATTTTGTTGTGCGGGAAAGGGTTAACCCATTACCAAACAACAATATTTTAGACTGGTCCATATTGCAAGCATTTTGCAGACGACAAAATAAAAGTGACTGAAAATTTGAAATTTGTTTTGTGAAGGGTAGAAAACATTGTGGGAAAAGGAGAAAATGCTGGTTACCAGCATTTTCTCCTTTTCCCACAATGTTTTCTAAAGGCTTCTTTCTCAGGCTTGTCAAAAGTAGGGATTGTGTGGTAATGGGTCAACAAGAAAGACTTTGTATTCCTTCAACCTGTTTCTTACCATAGACGACACAGAAAGTTTTTGTGGACATTGCTTCATATTGAACGAGTTTAAAATTTGGTCGATTGGTAGTGATAACAAATAAAGAGAGCCTATAGATACTTACCTCTACAGATCATATTCCTGATGTCTGCCTCGATACCTTGCAATGCGGTAAAATCAGCTGCCTGATAATATTTCCTCTGGTTTGAAGCAATCTGCTGCAGTTCCTCTACAAACACATTGTTTCCGACACCGACCGCAATGATTCGGATACCTTCGGCTTTCGCCATTTGCGCTTGGTTGATCGTCTCCGCGGGATTTTCCGAAGATCCGTCCGTAATGACGATCATAATCTTCGGCGCGTCTCGTCGACTTGGCGGTTGCTGCCGAAAGGTATCGCGAACTTTCATGATTCCTAGAGCAGTGTTCGTAGCAATGCCTGTTGGATGTTGAAGGGAGCGCGCCAAACCGGTCAGAACAATTTTATATTTGAATGGGTAAACACTGTGATGTCCGGCGATGGACGAGCTGTATACAGTCATGCCGACGTTAATGGTTGACGGGCTGATGTCGAGGGCTGCTATCATCCTAGCCACAAAGCTGCGGGCTTGATCCCATTCTCGGTCGTCAATACTGTCTGAGCCGTCGAGCAGGAACATAATGTCGGCCGGATTGGCGCAGTCAACAGCTGAAAATATAGTAAAATTCTTATTTGAGGCATGTCCTAGAAAAAGGGGTTTAACTCATTACCAAACGACAAAATTTTAGACTGGTCCAAATTGAAAGCACTTGCAGATGACAAAATAAACGTAACTCAAAAATTGAAATTTGTTTCCAGTAGAGTAGAAAAGATTGTGGGAAAAGGAGAAAATGCTGGTTACCAGCATTTTCTCCTTTTCCCACAATGTTCTCAAAAGGCTTCATTTTTAGGCCAGTAAAAACCAGGGATTGTTTGGTAACGGGTTAACCCTTTCCCAAATGACAAATTTTAGGCTGTCCCAAACTCAAAGTATTTGCAGATGACAATTTTGAATTTGATGAGAATGGCAGAAAGTCTTCTGATAGGCTAGAAAACACTGTTGGAAAAGGAGAAATTGCTCGTTATGAGCAATTTCTCCTTTTCCCACAGTGTTTTATAAAGACTTGTACATCAGACACGTAAAAAACCAGGGCTTGTTTGGGAAAGAGTTAATTCATTATCAGACGATAATGTTCTAGGTTCGCCCAAATCGAAAGCATTTGCAGACGACACAATAAAAGTGACTGAAAATTTGAAAATTTGTTTTGTGACGGGTAGAAAACATTGTGGGAAAAGGCGAAAATGCTGTTCACCAGCATTTTCTCCTTTTCCCACAATGTTTTCTGAAGGCTTCTTTCGTCAAAAGTAGGGATTGTGTGGTAATGGGTTAACTCTTTACCAGAAAACAAAAATTTGCACCAGTTTAAATTGAAAGCGCTAGGGTTCAACCAATTAAATCTGAATTAAATCACTGCACTTATTTGGACAGAGAAGAAAACTTGTGGAAAAGTAATGATAATATCTCTTTTTCACACAGTGTTTGTTTCTGTTTTTTTTTTTTTTTTTAATTTCTTCTTCGGGGCTATTTATCTCGGATCAAGATTCCTGCCGTCAACTTGATAAATTTGACAATTTTGGAGGTCTAAAGGCAAGTAGATTTAAACTGCTATCGCAAACCTTTTGGTGGTACTTTGACATCGGACAGTAGATCAAGTAAATCAAAGATCAGAATGCTAGTTCTATGCTTTCTGATCTTGACCTTTACCGCACCTAAACGCAATCAAAGCAGTGAAAGTGCTGGTGCTGTTCAGAGATACAGTGAAAAACACAGACAGGCAGAGATAATAAGAGGGGCAGAGACAAACGGAAAGACAGAATAAATGCTGACGAACAGAGAGAATGGCTGACGGAGATGGACAGAAAATGAAACAGAATGATAGACAGAGAGTCTTAATCTGTTACAACTACGTACATAACCCTTTGAAAATTATTGTTTATAGCCGAAAATATTACGAAAACTAAAACAGACAAACGGACGGACTGATGGACGGATACTTACCTTGAGACATTACCCCATTAAAAAGTGTTGTGGATAAAAGCAGCGAGAACAAAAACATCTTGTTTCTGAAAATATACAAAGACCGCAGGGTTGTTTTCTGTCAAATAAATCCTTAACCCTTTCCCAAAAAATCCCTGGTTTTTACGGGTCTGGAATATTATCCTTTTGAAAACATTGTGGGAAAAGGAGAAAATGCTGGTAACCAGCATTTTCTCCTTTTCCAACAATGTTTTCTACCCTATCATAGACAGAAATAATCTTTTCAGCAAGAGTTGTCAATGTGAAAGAAACAGAACTTCCGATTGGCTAAACCGAATGGTTTAGCCAATCAGAGGTTCTGTTATTTTCACGGTTAGACAATCTTGAAGAGTAAGACAAAGAATGTTCTTAAGAATGGTTGGTGAATACAGACCCAGAATGCACTGTCTGTATAGTCTGATCTTGATCTACTCCATCTGCAAAGGACCTGTGTGGATGCACAAAAAAATGTAAAAACTAAAGACTCGTAATCTGAAAGGAAAAGCCCAAATTGCACATGGCTTAGCAATTTGAACTTCATACCCTCACCTTATCCTAAAACAGCCCAGTCGAGTAGTTCATTTGTTAACGCATCCTACCCGTGACCTGATGGCTGTGAGATCGATACCCGACTAAGACAAACTGTCTTTCCGACCATTTTTCTCCTCTCACTTCTAATACATGCGAGGGATTTGTTAACGACTTGGAAAGAAAACTGTGTCAGTACTGGTGTGAAACAGCCAGAAAACATGCGTAGATTCACAGACTTGCGTTATATGGCCTAATACCCCGGTCACATATTCACGGAAGGCCGCCACGGAAGAGCTACGGATTCGTTCCGGCATTGTCCGTGACAACTCGTACTAGTCTGTAGCTCTCCGTACTGTAACCGTAGTCAATCGTAGTAGCCCTTGTATATCCGTAGCGGTCCTTGACAATTTTTGAACATGCACAAAAATTCGCTACGGATCAAACGACCGTAGCGTATCCTTACTAGTCCGTATTAGACCGTACTGATACGTTCTGGTCCGTATTAAAACCGTATCAGTCCGTACTTATCCGTAGGCCCAAATTTTTTTCAGGATTTGATACGGAGAACTACGTATTAGCACGGTTACACTACGTTTTAGTTACGTTATGATACGGATTTGTCACGGAGAATCACGACCTTAATACGTTGTACTACGGAGAGGCAGGGATTCGCACGGTCTTTTACGGTTCACTACGTTGCAACACGACACAGTACGGAATTGTAAGGACCACTATTGTTTGGTAGGATAAATTCAGATTCATGTACTTCAACAAGGGTATTTTTACTCTGTCTTTGTAGAATACAACGCAATTGCGCTTTGTTGTTGGGTTCACAATCATGAACCGTCAACAATTGATGTTTGCAATAAATTGGCTGCAAGTGGATATTGGTATGGCACAAAATGTCAAGGCACTGGTCCAGCAGCTCGATGACATACATAGATATAATAATTATATTTTTTATCGTACTACTGGTAATACCCTTAATTTAAGGTTACATATTTCACAAAACATTGTACGAAAATGAATAAACATCAGTATTATATTGTGACATTCTATCCAAACAACGATGCTAAACATGCAAGTAAAACGATCAAATAGTACGATTACATAAAACTGTCACCGTTTCTGGTGGTTCAGGCAACCGCCAACGAAATGAGAGGTCAAAGGTTCGAGCCCCGCCAGAAGCTTATTCTGATATGGCTGGCTGGTGAACCGCCAGCTAGTTAAATGTATGGTTACTGGTTGCCTGCCTAGTGCCAGGCTGGCCCTTTCGAAATGGGTGATACTAACTATAAAGACAAGCACTTTACTTTTAAAACATAAACATTCACGATAATCAGTGTAATTGTGAAATAAACAGTAGATTTTATGAACATAAGAGCATAACAATATTTTCATTGAACCCTTTGCCATTCAATCCCTTCTTTTTATGGGTCTGGAACAGACAAGTCAAGAAAACATTCTGATTCTAGGAAATCGAAAAAAAAAAAATGCTCAAAATGGGCAATTTCTCCATTTCCCACAATGCTTTCTACCTTATTGTAGAACTGAATCTCATTTGTACCAAATTTACAGTTGTTGTCTGCAGATACTTTCAATTTCGTGGAGGCCAAATTTTGTAAACTTGTGATGGGTTATTGATTATAATAATCAGGTAATAGAATATGTGGAATAGAGACTGGCTTTTACGAAGATCCGTCCATGGCCAGTATGAGGCTCTCATGGCCGAACTTGTTGCATTTTGAAAGTGAGCAGGCTAGAGCATTTGGACGGAATGCTAAGTCGTGGTAGGTCCGTATCGATCCGTGACGATTCGTACTACTACGTATCGGATCGTTCTTATTCGTACTAATCCGTACCTGTACCGTAGCAAATCGTAGTGTAACCGTACTACAATCGTCCTGATTCGTGTCGCTCCGTATTAAACCGTGTCCAACCGTAACAGTCCGTATCACTCCTGGAACCCTGACGTACATTTTGGCTGTAGATCCGTCGAACTCCGTACTCACACCGTTGTGTATCCGTATTGGAACCGTAGCGGACTACGGAATTTGTCATTTCCGTGGTCATCCGTGAACGATTAGACCGTAGTTCTTCCGTGGCGGTCTTCCGTATATGTGACCGGGGCTTAAGCTAAACGACGTTAAACTCCAATATAATCACCAATTATTCTAAAATCTTTTACTGCATGTTGTAGCCAATCAGAATAAGGACATAGTATTCCTCTCTTTAGGTTAAGTATTGTCGAAGTAACTTTAAATCCAAGAGAAACTAATAAGGTACTTATAGACATCGTCACGTTGACGTAGAAACACCGGCAATACGCATGCGTGATGTGATGTGTACGTTTATCCGCATGGTTCAGCTCCAAATACTTTGGTTAAACCAGAATAACTTTAAGTAAACAAATTTTGCTGGAAAAAGTTTGTAAACAATACTTTGTGAAACCATGTGCATGTTACCAAGTCTTAACTCTTCACCAAACGACAAAAAATTAGACAGGTCCAAAATAAAAGGATTCGCAGACGATAAATCAAATGTAACTGAAATAACGATTTTTGTTTTGGATGGGAAAGAAAACTTTGTGGGAAAAGGAGAAAATGCTGGTTACCAGCATTTTCTCCTTTTCCCACAATGTTTTCTAATGGCTTCGATTCCTATACAGGAGTGTTAAAAGTCGTGACTGAGTGGTAAAAAGTTAAAGGGATTTACAACTAGACTTTGACACAATTTTTAAGGATGGCGCACCCTATCGCTTCTAGTGCAGCACGGAAAAAAAATTCTTGGTAGTTGATAAATAAGGATTTATACTGATTTAATCTTTTTCAAAGGGTATGGTTCATATAATATTTACTCTGTAAGGGAAAGAAATGGTCAAATTTGACGTTTTTTACCGCATACAATTATCACTCCCCTGCACAGATTATATGAAACCGCGTTTCAGTTTATTCAGTGAATGCAGAGAATACGTCGAAAGTTAGGGAACGTTATCTGACAGATAGAATAAATCACGTATAATCATACGTTACTTAATCATGTTACTTATTATTTTCATACGTAAGTTTCGCAGTTTATTCATGTACAGTACTGACCACATGCACTTAAACAATGACCATATAAATAATTGACATGCCACGATAAACGCAACAGTCTATTTATATTAACGTTAGGTATACACCTTACGTACATACACGCCTAGATCTGAGGCTCTCACTTGATCCACCTTAGCTTTTTCTCTGTGTACATACGCTAGCAGGTTGATCAGTTCTGAGCCTCGTTTGGTAGGATTTCAGTAATCAGGGGGTGTCCTTTTTCAACCCCACTTTTCCTTTACTATTTAAGGCTGTGTACCCTAAGAGTGGTGTCATTTGGTCGGCTTATGTTGAAGGTGTATCTCTTTAAAGTAAAGAAGGCCAGCGACTATTTAAACGTGTTTTGTTCCACCAATGCCCTTGTTTCAAAAGTATGTCATTTCCATGGCTGCCACTAACGATTGTGTCTTTAAATTGACTAGGCATCCTCGTTATTCGCCTGATCTCGCTCCTGTAGACTTTCATCCATTTCCAAAATTGAAAAATGCCACTTCCGGTACCCACTTCCGGTCAGACGATGACGTTAAAAATACATGTAGAGGAGGATTTCCTATTTTCTAAACGATCAATGTAAGGACTTCTTTAAAACTTGCATTTCGGCCCTTAAAAATCGGTGGCAAAAGTGTATAGATACTGAAGGAGAATCTGCCAAAAACTAGTGAATTTTTTTTGTCAAAGTCCAAACCCTTACATTGTGGCTTATCGATAAGCCCTCTTACATGAAGTTTATTTTATATACTTGTTTTTTCGTTCATTTATTTGCTTCTTTGGAGTTTGACTCCACTTAGAAGATTTTTTTCCAGTTTTTTTCCGTAATCTTTCGGCCTATAGACGATGATTCTCTGTATCAATTACAGATTACCCGAGTCTTAGCCGAATCTGTACGATATTTAGCGATAATAGGCGATGTAATACGAATTCTGTTAGTGTGCTCTATCCAGTTGATTTCCGTAATCTTTCGGCTTATAGACGATGATTCCCTGCATCGATTACAGATTACCCGAGTGTTAGCCGAATTTGTACGATATTTGGCGATAATAGGCGATGTAATACGAATTCTGTTAGTGTGCTCTATCCAGTTGATTTCCGTAATCTTTCGGCTTATAGACGATGGTTCCCTACATCGATTACAGATAACTCGAGTCTTAGCCGAATTTGTACGGTATTTGGCGATAATAGGCGATGTAACACGAATTCTGTTAGTGTGCTCTATCCAGTTGATTTCCGTAATCTTTCGGCTTATAGACGATGGTTCCCTACATCGATTACAGATAACTCGAGTCTTAGCCGAATCTAAACGATATTTTGGCGATGAAAGACGATGTAATACGAATTCTGTTCGTATGCTCTATCCTTAACAAAAGTTACTGCTTTGAAAATAGATCCAGCATTTTCTTTTTTGTTTCTTGTTTCCCACAATGTTATCCATCATTAGGTCCAGGCTTAATTGTTTTAAGTTTTGTAAAAAAGCAAAGATAAAAAAAATGTGTGCAGTTTAGAAATAACAAAAACTAGATGTTTGCAACCATTTACCAAACAACTGGATGCTGTAACTGTTTTTCATTCTACAAAAATTAAAAACTCTTGAAATCGAATTCAATGCAGTATAAGACGACAAAAAAAATATGAGTTTTATCTCTCATAGAAAACATTGTGGGAAAAGGAGAAAATGCTGGTTACCAGCATTTTCTCCTTTTCCTACAATGTTTTCCAAAAGACTTCTTCTTCAAGGTCATTAAAATGCAGGATTGATTTGTTAAGCGTTTAACGACACTGATGAATGACGTTGTTTGGTGAATTGGTAGCGTTGTTTTTGGTAATTAATGACGTAACACCACGGCGTTGTTTCTTTTTTGGGTTGTTTTCGTTTAACTCTCTACGAAAACGAACCCCTAATTTTGGGAAGGTCTTTGAAAACATCTCGGGGAAAGAGGGAAATATTTTCATAAGTAGTATGTTTAAGCCCCGCTGTTTTCGTTGTTTTTGAAGAAAGCCCGATGTATTATATTGATGATAATCAACTGGTTATTTTTGATATCAAAAATATCTCACGAGGATGCGTTGTTCGGCGTTGAAAAAAAACGACTGCGCAGCACGAGTTTTTTTTAACGCCTTACGACGCATCCGAGTGAGATATTTTGCATATCAAAAATAACCAGTTGATTATTCTATTTATTATATACCTTATTAACATTATTATTATTATTAGATCTATTATTTTATTTTTCGTTTGAAAGTCGAAATAAATATTTTGGATAGAGAGAAGAAATCAGGGACATAGCGCGTTTGAATACATAATTTAAAAGAACAAAACGGCAGGAAGTGAAAGTGAAAGTTGATATCGTCACTAGTGATGATATCAAAATTTATTACACTGGTAAATTCCAGGATTTCACTGCTAGGTATATAATAAAATAGATTTAGCTTTGACGGCAACGTTGTATGTTTCTACGTCGCCGTTATATTTCCTTATATCTCAGTCATATCTAAAGATATTTACCTGCTTTAAACTAGGGTGTGTTGTTAAAAAAATATAATTCATTCATTTTCAATTGTTTAATTGTTATTTGTTTACATTAACACGTCTGTCACTCAGTAATCACCGTCCAGCTGTACCGCCTTTCTTAGATAAGGTATGACCGTTTTTTTCTGTCAATACATGTAGTTAAAAATTCACGCATAGGCCACTATGCACTACTTTAAAGGTGGCCCTTCAGATTTTGGGATGGAAATTTTACAAAAATGCAAAAAAATCATCCTTATACTCCCAAAGCCTTTTAATTTGCGTTCATAAAACCCCAGTAGTCCAAAACCATCCGACAACACGAGAAATTAGAGATTTACTACAGCCCAGATTGTCACCAACGGGAGACACGTTCTATTTTTAGATGTTCATTTCTTTTATTTATATACAGGAATACACAGACAAAGTTTAAACATAGCGTCCGAAGAAGACATTATGGAAAATAATTATTACATGTTTGCTTTGAGATGGAATTTAAGTGTTATTAATCACGTGCCAGTCACTTGACATTCCGACAATGCTATTTAAAAATGCGAAATCTAAAAATAGCTTAAGAGGCTACGAAGCCTTTCAAGGGAATACCATCAATTTTTTTTTTATTTGTAATTTTATGATTCTTAATTATTGATGATTTGTATTATTTTTTCATATAAATTTCAGTGATATATATCACTGAAATTTATATGAAAAAATAATATCATAAAATTACAAATAAAAAAAAATTGATGGTATTCCCTTGAAAGGCTACGTAGCCTCTTAAGCTATTTTTAGATTTCGCATTTTTAAATAGCATATATTTTTTAATTTGGTGAGAAGTAAAAATTCTAAATACCCACCTTTAAAGACCCACTAGCTACAAGAAATAAGCCATTCCGGGTTCTAATTACAGGCAATCTTAAAGGCCCACTGACGGCCAGAAGTCAGCCAACCCGGGTTCAAATTGCCGGTATAATGCAGAGAAATGACTCTCCCCTACAAAATGACCCATGGGTCATTTTACTACGTAGAGGAATGACCCGGGTCATTATTCTATGTAGAGAAATGACCCCAGAAGTCATTTCACTACGTAGAGGAATGACCCGGGTTATTATTCTACGTAGAGAAACGACCACAGAGGAGTATTTCTATAAGCAAGTATTATGGAAATTGGCCCTGTTCATATATTTCTGTACAAATAACATTTTCGCAATGATCTTTAATCGTATATTAACCACACTATAAATTCTTCAGTATCTAAGTCGACCAGCAATAGTTGCAACATGCAATATGCATCGCCATGGTAACTTTGTAAAAGTCCTAAAATTCGTCATCTTCGCGAGCCAAGTTTACGATCACTACGCTGATTGGGCCCGATTTCGAGATTCCTGCGATGCGCCCTCTATTGGATGCTGGTTATTACCCCCCTTTACATCATATTTCTAAAAGCAAATGAAACATCGTTTTACAAACCGCTTACGAATACACATGAAGCGATAAGCAGACATCCACGTGGGTTTCCATGTTTTACCTTCTATTCTATTTTTATCAAAGATGAAATGCTACGAGCGATTTCATTCTTTGCAGCTAGAGCTGGTTGCATCCAATGAAAAAGTGTATCGGGTGAATGTAAAAATCAAGCTCGATCCGCCAAGGGTAGAGTAGCGTAGTGAATCGTCAGCCTTGGCTTGCGAAGATGAAAATTCGTGTTTAGGTCGTGTTTTTCGATTAAATTTGTCGTCTGCATTTTGTTGATTCGGTCGAGGCTCAAAATTTGGTCGTTTGGTAAAGAATGTTCAAAGACTTCAGTTTCAACGTCCGATGACATTATATCGACATGTAATTACCGGTGACCTTCATGTTGTCGAAATGACCTTTCACCTTGACGTGTTGACCTTGCTAATTTACATGATATTTACATCCTTGTTATGTGTATCGACATGTCAATCACGTAATTTAAACGTCGTTATAATTGTCACGTGACGTGTGGGGACAGACAGTACATGTAATCTTGATTAGCAAATATGTCTGCACCGCCCTTCCTGACTGTCTGTCTGTCTATCCCTCTCTCTCTCGCTCAGTCTCCCTCTGTGTACGTCCTTCCCTCTGTATGTCTTTCCCTGTCTCTCCCTTTGTCAGTCTCCATTCCCTAACTCTAATCTCTGTCTCTCTCTTTCTCTCTCTCTCTCTCTCTCTCTCCCTCTCTCTCTCTCTCTCTGTTTCTTTCTCTCTCACAATCTGTCCACCCTCTGTATCTTTCTTTTATACCGAATAGGCTAAATAATCTCATATTAAAGATACTGTAAAAAGTTAAGTCTTTGATCTTTTACGAAATGACAAAAAAACTACTACACACACACAGACAAACTCAAAATAAGACTGGTTAAAAGCATTTTCAGCATCATGCCGTTATTCTATGTACAGCGGATAAATCCAGTTTCAAAGACCAATGAGATTCGTTTATTACATTTACTGTGGTATTAACTTTTACATCTCATGTCGGGGAAAGAAAAAATTGCCTTCTTCAAACTTCTGAGCTCGAATGCTTTACTCTCTGTATATTAATAGTTGTACGGCCAGGTGGCAGGAGACTTGGAAACTTGTTTTAGGCTGTGGTGAATTATGTCGCCACCTCGGGGCACCCGAAAGGGAAACTGCTTTTACGTTGGTTTTTGCCAGCATACATGATGTATATATGCGCAGGGAATATTATCCAATCAGATCACGAGAAATTTCTTTGCAGTATTATCATGCCAAGCAAGTAAGATGGAACTTTCAAGCAGATAGTATAAACCTAAATTTGAATATTTTAAAAGTACTTATGGGGTAAAAATAACATTATGTCCTTAACGGACAAAGTGCATCAAAGATTAGACTGCACGTTCTGTACAGTCTGATCTTGATTTACACTGCCCGCAAAAGGTCAGTGAGTCGCGTTTAGAATTCTAGGGCTTAAACTTTTTTTTTTTCCTTCCATGTATTAGATCGAAGACAATTTATGAAGAAAACGACGAAATTATCATTTTCTAGCCCAATTTAGAAATATGTTGAACGTATATTATGGGTCAATAAGATCCGTTTTGTTTTATAACTTACTCAATCTTTAGGTAGACTTGTCCTTTGACAAGCAAAAACATAATACCAATAGCAAAGAGTTTCGATTCAAGTCAGCAGTTGCAAATTTTGAAAGCTGACCTATGTTGATTATATTTGCACTAACATTAACCCGTATAAATTTCTAAACGCGAGTCACTGCAGTTTTGCGGGCAGTGTAGATCAAGATCAGACTGCACAGAATGTGCAGTCTGATCTTGAATCTACACTGTCCGATAAAGAGATTTTTTTGCCCAGAATATGAGTGTGAAAGAAATATTTTTCTATGTTTTACTATCGGTTTGAAAGTCATTTTCAACTTATTCTACAGGATACGTGTAAAACCTGCTTTTACAAAATAAGCCTAAAATATGGGCCGCAACAGGCAAAAAGGGACATTCGGACATTTGCGTAAAGTGTCGTCTCGGATCAGCCTGCGCAGTACGCGGAGGCTAATCCAAGACGGCACTTTCTACTTTTATGTAATTTTTCTGTTTTGCGCAAGTCTATTGTCTCACAAAATCTAATGTAGTCGTAAAGTGCCGTCTCGGATTAGCCTGCGCGGACTGCGCAGGCTGATCTGAGACGACACTTCACACAAATGTCCGAATGCCTTTTTTTCGCGTGTTGCAGGCCACATATAGAATATAAATGATATAAAATATTATATGGTCGTGAGGTAGAGCGTCGGCCTCATAACCTAAGGGTCCTGAGTTCGATTCCCGGGAGCGGGTGTCAACTTTGGGATTTTTCATTAGACCACACATTCGGAGCGAGTACTGGTGTAGTTCCCAGGAAGCAGAATCGAAAGAGATTAGTATAAGTTGAAAGAACTTGTTTCTCAATCGATGTAAAATAAATATGTTTAAACTGAACTAATATGCAAATACTATAATATAATAATTTAAAACTACAAACCTGTTTTTCATCTTATTGTGTCTGGAATTCCTTTTTCTTTAACAGAATACGTATTTCTTTAAATTAACTCCGCTTTTTTTAAAAAAACTTATTTCTTTTAATCTACATATTCTTTTATAAGTTTTTTTTTTATAAAACGCCACTTTTTCTCTCACTCATCTAACAGTGAGGTGCCCAATTCTCTGTTGATAATCCAACTACCGACAAGTTTTTACAGCTAGGAAATAATGTCAACCGCCAAGCAAGGCACTAAATATATTCTTCACAACCGTCTACAGAAAGATGTGGCGGGCGCGAAAACTGGACAAGTGCGTTCTTTTTTATAACTTCTTCACAAAAAGCAGTTTACATGATTAATTTGACCAATCCTCCAAGTGATCCAGGCGGAATATCTATCTCGACATTTTTCCCTTTTATTTACCCATGAGCGTTTCTTGACAAAGATGTTACGATACCCTCAGGCTGTCGATTATGTTTTAGAACATGATGTCATTTTTCTTTTTCCTCTACATGTTAAGTAAACCTGGTCGCTACCGCGAGAAAATGGGACGCAGACGACATGGCTTGATATTGAAGTGATACGTAAGGGTTTGGGCTGATTGAATGAATTTGAGTTTATCAGATCCAACAGTGGTGTGTTTAAAAGGCAGATTGTCACAGAATTTGCTGTCTAAATCCATTTTTCTTGCGAATTTGTTCTGATACACAGTCTGTTTCGTCATGATTTTGTAAATAAATCGAAATCAAAAAAACGAAACAGGAAATAGATGTGGTTCATTTTTATATGACGAATTTCAGAAAAATATTTGTTACATTAATTTGCCATGGCTGCAAATGACTCCTAAAATAATTGTAATTTTTCATGTAGAAAATAAATCTAAGCAGAAGAAAAAATAAGAATAATTTGGTTAAAAAAGAGAAAGAAGACTGCTGGACAAGATCATGCGACTTGAAAACGCGACAAGAAGGCCAAATAACCACCATGTAAAGCATAATTATGAGGTTTCTACGCGGCGGCTTTTTTACTTGTTTGTTTAATGTACCAAAATGTATTGAAATTAAAAGCTAATAAACTATTTGAAAACATTGATGCTGACCTCTCCCGGCTTCTTTTTTAAAGAAGCCAATTTGTTTTCATGGCCACCGGTTGCCCGCCCATAAAGGCCACGGTTCCCCACCCTCAGACGGTTGTCAGTATTGTTACGGGGGAATAGTGCAGATACAAGACGGAACCCATCCTAAGTTACGCCCAGTTCTTTAACACACTTGGTGTATGGCACCATCACACGTGACCTCGGTTTAACGTCTCATCCCAAAAGACTATCAGTAATTTTAGATGGCGAGCTGTGGGAATCCAATCCACACCCTCAAGTGACCCGAAACATCAAGCTTTTAAAGAGTCCTACATCCCAGTAACTGATCGAGCTATGTGGGCTGGTCTTAGGATCATGGCAAGACAGTAACAGCAATATAACACACAGTCCTAGTTTAAACCACCCTGGGATGGAAATTTTTTGAAAATATTGTGGGAGAAGAAGAAAAAGAAGAAGAAGAAGGAGAAGAAGAAAAAGAAAAGGAAGAGAAGAAGGAGGAGAAGAAGATGAAAAGGACGTGGAGAAGGAAAAAAAAAAGAAGAAGAAGAAGAAGAAGGATGAGAATGAGGAGGAGGAGAAGAAGAAGAAGGAGAAGGAGAAGATGAAAAGGAAGAAGAAGAAGAAGAAGAAGGAAAAAGAAGAAAAAGAAGAAGAAGAAGAAGAAGAAAGGAAGAAGAGGAAGTAGGAAAAGATGAAGAAGAAAAAAAGAAGAAGAAGAAGAAGCAGACTGCTTAGGCTGACATGGGTCGATACTTTTTGCAGATGCATTAAGTCCCCACTTTACAGAGCAGACTTTATTTACTTGTTCATCTTATCACATTACTTGAAAGGACAAAATGCAATTAAGCTTTGTAAATTTTCTAAGGCTGTTTGATGCAAGTGCAAAACAGTATCGTATGCAGACCTTGGTCGAAACTTTTTTTTGCTATTGGTCCATTTTTCTGCGTGACAAAGGAACTGATCTATCCCATAATTCAGCCGTTTTTTTATTTTCGCACGAAGTGCATCCATAAATTATGGGACAATTTACTTTGTACAATGCATTAACCCTTTACCACACAATGACGACTTCTGACAATCCTGAGGTAGAAGCCTTTGGAAAACATTGTGGGAAAAGGAGAAAATGCTGGTAACCAGCATTTTCTCCTTTTCCCACAATGTTTTCTACCCTTTCCAAATCAAGTTTCGATTTTTCAGTCACTTTTATTTTGCCGTCTGCAAATGCTTTCAATTTGGACCAGTCTAAGATTTCTGTCGTTTGGTAAAGAGTTAAAAAGCTGCATTAATACTTTACCGCACGATACCGAGTTTTTTACGATCCTGATAACAGAAGCCATCTGAAAAATATTATGGAAAAAGGAGAAATTGTTAGTCACCTTTTACAGTATGAAATATTTTCTACCCTTACATACACAAATTACACCATTTGAACAACATTTTCTCCTTTTCCCACAATGTTTTCTACCCTTCTCAAAACAAATTTCAAATTTTCAGCCACTTTTATTTTGCCGTCTGCAAATGCTTTCGATTTGGACAACCTTAAATTTTGTCGTTTGGTAATGAGTTAAAGTTAGCGCGTTATTAAGCACAACAATCCCGTAATTGGTTCGATCCTATGCCTTAAAAAAGCCTTCGATAAACATCATAGGAAAAGAAGCAAACACTAGCAGTCCACAATGTTTTCTACTCTTTAGAGACAAATCTCATCGCCTGAGTCATATCGTTGGCTTACTTCAAAAAGCTCGTAACTACAACTTGTTTCAAGCTGTATAGTTACGAGCTTTTTGAAGTAAAACGACGCTATTTCTCGTAGTTATTTGTCCAGTAATGCTTCCAGTTTGGACTAAATTTTTGGCCTTTGGTTTAGAGCTCTGTCATTTTTTTTTTCGGGGTCTCGGATTTTATGGCTTTACTAATTGTTTCTAATTAATCCAATGCTTAATTACCATGAGCTTTTTAAAGACACCACTTGGATAAGTGGTTGACATTTGTCATTTATGTATTTTTCAATTACCTTTTGCCCCTTTAATGTATGAGTGTAGAATATTTAAAGTCAGTCAGTGTTCACAGGTGACAGAATTGTGAGCCATCTGATGGCAAAACGGGAAATTAACCTCTATACCCTGCTAGATAAGATATAGAGGATATTTGGTTTTTTCGGTGAAAGATCGAAATTTATTTCATCGAGTGGACACCATCGGTAATATTTTCACGAGAGGCTGCGCCACTCGTGAAAATATTACCGATGGTGTTCACGAGATAAAATAAATTTCGATCTTTTACCGAAAAAAATAAATATTCTATTTATTTCATGCTTTTAACTCTTTCTATGAGGAGCTTTGTCAAAATCCAATACAGTTCTTTTCCGTTATTCCCCGTGGCGTACCCCTCCCGCATAGCAACGCATTACAAGATTACGTCAAGCGCCAGAAATGTAAGGTATATGACGTCATATTTCCAAACTGGTTGTGAGGCATGCGCAATTTACCTAGGCAACAAGAACGTGAAAATCGGTATTTTCACTGGTGGTACCAGTGTAAGATCGAAAAATATTTCACTGCTATTTCTCGATATCCTACCGGAATGCATGAAATAAGAAATAAAAATTGTCAAGGCGATAGTGAAAAACCATAATAAAGTTGTGACCCATCACGCAAAGAGGCCTTCTGGGATCATCGAAAAGTGTCAATTGAGCAGGCTGACTTGGATTAAAACTTTTCGCTTTTATGACATTTTCTGTATAAAAAATGGTCCTTGTACCTTGTTATACTATCATTTTTGAAATCGCAGGCTGACCTTGGTCGAAACTTTTTGCGAATGCATTAAGTCCCCCCCCCCCCATTTTCCCATAGCGCATGTCAATTGTCAATTTATCGCATCTCTTTTTCGAAAAAGGCCTGGTTCGTTTCCATTAGAACTGCCAACCACGTGATCTTATCCATGGCGGCGCCATGTAAGTCATTAAGAAATGACATAAGCGACCTCGATGAAGATATTAACATTTATCACATACATAACCTCCCTTGTTTTCTGTGTAATATACCCATTACGAATTTTCTTATCTTATACACATTTGATATCACATTTGTGTGAGATCAATTTTGACGTCATTTTGTACGCATTTCATAGAAGTGAATGGGTCTCATAGAAAATACCGCGGATGCATTTATGATTGTTTTTTTTTTGCATGAATCTGATCTCTATTTTGTGAAATATCGTTATGTGATAAAAAGAATCTGACATTTGTTGGCTTTTGAGATAAGATTTTATTAAAATCGTCAAGGAAAATGTTATTAAGCTCGCCAAAGGCTCGCTTGATAACATTTCCCTCGACTCGTTTAATAAAATCTTATCTCAAAAGCCCACTCATGTCAGATCCTATATATATCTATCTGTCGGTGAAAATTTCAATTAAAATTTATAAACCACGTTGAAAATAAATGTACAAACTGTTTGACAAAATGAACTATATACTTAGAAAGATTTCAACAGAAATTAAGACCCAAGGGTTTTTTTTCGAGGAACCTTTCAATTTTCAGAAAAGTAAACCGGCGTATTTCCAGTAATGAAATGTACCGTTTCGGTGCATATTAACCTACCAGATACAGCAAAGGGAATATTGATGGCTCCCATCTACCAAGGTATGCCGAATGGCAGAGCTCTTGTAATCGTGAAGCCATAGCATACCGGAAGTAAAACAGTAAGCAAGAGACTCGTGTATCAGAGGTCCAGTCTCTTCTAGCTGAACGGGATCCCGTTGTCTGCGCATGTCATATTCTTCGAAGATTCGACTGTCTTATATGACATATCACTAGCCCCGAAAGCGGGCTGACTGTAATATTACGCTCTATAAAATAGCAATGTAGAAACTAGCTTTTATCAATACGTTTGAGGAGAAATGAGACCTTTTTTAGCTCCAGATTTCTCTAAACTGCTGATCATAGCTGAGTGATTTACACGAGGTAGCGTTTTATTGAGTAAACGTTTATTTTAGTTTAAAATTCAAAGTAACGGTTGTCGCTTAGGAAAGTGGTTTGGCTTGTACCCAGGATGCCAAAATAAGATAGATGAGTATTTATAGAATGCCATCTAGCGGGAGATAACGACCCAGATCCGGGATTTGTGATGAAGAGTTTATACTTTCGGTCACATGATCTTTAAGAATGGAAATGTTCTTCAACTTTAACGACAGCAACAGTATACATGTACACAGAAAGTTATCTACATTCACTTATCTGTCAGTTAAACTGCCATCGAAACAACATAAAACAAATTATTTGTCAACGGATTTGTTTTCATAATGGTGATCGAACAGTGTGATCGAGCATTTTTGTCAGGCGGAGTCGTAAGACTTTTAGAGCAGTTAAATCGATCTTGATCTATATCAGAATATGAACATTTACATTTCTCCCATCGAGTAATTTAGTGGAAAAGTGTTCATTTTTACTCATGTATTTCCTTTCTATAGATGCTTCCATGGATATGCTTTACTACAATATGAAATACTCTCACATCCAGGATCATTTGAATTAAAGACTATGGAAAATATATCTATCAATCAGGAATAGTAGGGAAACATGAAAAGATTGCTAAAATTTATTCAACCATTTGTTATGTTTACGAATCAACCGAACAACTTTATGTCTTTATATCTATTTGCTTTACACATGTATTGAATTTATTTATATTATCTGACAATGAGCAGCGGCACTATATTTTTATTCGGTTTTGAAAAGTACCAATAGAGGCAGCCATATTGTTTATTCCGCTTCAAGTCGTTTCGTAACCAGGTCATTTCGTACTTAGACCATTTCGAACAAATTTGGTGATTTGATACTCACCTATTCTTTTTCTTTTGGGCAATTCGTACCCACTTCGATCATTTCGTACCCACTTAAGTCATTTCATTCATACCAAGGTTTTAATATCAGTTTCGTAATTTTGAACCTGGCAACTGCTTTTATACATAGCTCCAATTAAAATTATGTTAAAATTCGCCGAAGAATATAGCTCTAACATTGTGTCTTGCCATTTTTTTAAAGTTTTAAGTTGCATTCTAAGGATTGTTGAGAATTTTTCAGTTCATTTTTCACCGAGTTCTGCATAAATTTACTTTGGTTAATTTGAAATGCTATAATGTGCCTTATTTCAGAAACGAATGATTTTTGGCGCCATTGATGTTATGCATCAATGTTTTCTTGTGTTATATATCCGGCTGGAAATTTAAAATGTGTACGTACTGGTACATTATCACCCTTCCTTATACAGGCGAGAGACTTGATTAACTCATTACCAAACTTAAACATTTTTAGCTTGTCCAAATTGAAAGCATTCACATACAACAAAATCAACTGAACATTTGAAATTTGATTTGTGAAGGGAAGAAAACATTGTGGGAAAAGGAGAAAATGCTGGTTACCAGCATTTTCTCCTTTTTCCACAATTTTTTTTGTAAGGACTTCTCTCTCAGGGTCATCAAAAGTGGGGACTGGGTGGTAATGGGTTAACAAATTAAACGGATGAAAGAGCATGATTCACAATTATAACGTTATATGCATAAATCTAAAATTTAAATCAGATATAATATGCTGTCGTCTGGTATTCGTATTTTACGACTGACGAGGCAGTTAAGTAGCCACCACTGGACAGTGGTCAGTGGCCCAAGTTCATAAATCACCGCTGTCCAGTTTAGGCGTATAACAAATTAACTTTGACACCTCGAAGCATACCTCATGACAAGTGACTAGGATCAAAACGGAACGACATTTACCTGGGCCCGCATTCGCCATGCATTTTGTTAAGAACATTCTTAGTCTTACTAAAATTGGAATTTTCTTTTTTTTCTAAATCTTAAAGTAACACAACTTTTGATTGGCTTAACCAGTTGGTTTAGCCCGCTAACTGCTCATGTCATACTCTTCGAAGATTCGACCTGTCTGCCATGACGCATCACCCTCCCTCAAGTCGGGGGATGGGGGTGTAGTAATACGCACTTTAAAGTAGCAATGGAGAAAATAGCTTTTATCAATACGTTTGAGGAGAAACCAAGCCTGTTTTAGCTCCAGATTTCTCTAAACTGCTGATTGTAGCTGAATGAATCGCACCAGGTAGCGTTTTATTGAGTAAACTTTTATTTTAGCTTGTAATTCAAAGTAACGGTTTTCGCGTAGAAAAATAGTCCGATTCTGTACCCAGAATGCCCAAGTTCGATAGATGTGTATATTGTAGAATGCCATTTAGAGGGAGATAATGGGTTTAGCCAATCAGAATTTGTGTTACTTTCAAAATATAGAAGTTGAAATATCAAAAAATCGATAGTTGTGTTACATCTAAAATGAAGAACAAAACAAAGAATATTCTAAAAATGGTTGGTGTATACGGGCTGAGCAGGCTGGTCTTTTTACCAGAGGGCAACATTTTAGACAGCTCGAGTACACTTGTAATCCATGTCCACGACGCTTGTAGCGAATCTGCTGAAAACGCAATGCTTCCACGGACTCTATACAAAAGGAATAAGAAACTGTCGTTTCTGGAAATTTTTTTCTCGCGAGAACACTGTCTACCATCGAGATTACACCAGAGCGCCTCGCTTGATATATTCAGAATATTTCCCGTAACCGTCCGAAAAAGCGGTACATAAATTAAATGTGCCAGGCGCTCCTAACTTTTGTAATTTGTAAACCGACGTTCATAGGCCTACATGTTACCCTGGCTTCAAAATGAAAATAGAACTCAGTGAATGTTAAACTTGGAAATAATTTCTCTAGAAAACAAAAAAATTCACAAATTCACGAATTTTCAAAGATTTATTTGGCATTTGAAAGTGACTACTGATACTACTGAACAAGTTGCCGATTCGAGGAAAGGTCGACATTTTAGGCCTACGAAAATAAGGGGCTATGGAACTAGCGGCTATTTTTAGCCACGAAAAAATATCGGTAGGGCCAGGACACAGATGCTACATACCAAATATGAAAGCTCTGCACCTTCTAATTTCAGAGAAGAAGATTTTTTAAAGTTTTCCTTCTTTGTTCCTATGTTTCAAACTTGTGACCCCCGGTGTGGGGCCAGTTTTGACCCCAGGGGCATCAAATTAAAATCTTGGTAGAGGGCCACTAGGAGATGCTACATACCAAATGTCAAAGCTCTATACCTTCTAGTTTCAGAGAAGAAGATTTTCAAAGGTTTTGCTATTTTTTAATTTTGGTTGCCATGGCAACCAGGGTTATGTGTGGAATTCAATCTCTTATACAACTTTGATAGAGTTTTACCCAGGGAACATCCTGCCAAGTTCCATCAAGATTGGCCCCGTGGTTTAGGAGAGAAGATCTTTAAAGAAATTGTGGACGACGGGACTTAATTGTGTAAGGAAGAAATGGAATTTTTCAATTGAAAATGGCTACACATTGTTTGTTGGACTTTTTTTCAAAATCAATAGGATTAAAGCTAATGAAAAGATCAACAAACTGTGCAGGTTTCACGAAAATCTGAGTACAAATGCCAGACGTTAACAAGAATAAGAATAATGGAGGACAGACGGACGAACGGACAGACAGACCAACGGACGGACGACGGAAAGCACGCCATGACATAAGCGCTGCTGGCTGAAAATCTGTAGAGCTAAAAAACAGAGAAATATTGTTTAAATATTAACTTGAAAATCAACCTCCTAAGCAAGATATTGTGTCTCTTTGGTTAAAGGGAGATTACTAGTGCCTAAGTTTGTACCATTTGTGTATTGGTGGTATCCCTTAGATCTTTCAAGGGTAGTCAGGAGTAACGTCCCTTGACGGAATGATGCATGATGGGTAGAGAGAGAGAAGCCATGTAACAATTCAATTAATTTTTATACCTGAATACTATAATTTTGAGATGTCTTTGGCCAACAGGTTCTAATTCCCAACATTACACTTAAATTTTCAACATGTACCTATAAATATTCATGCACAATCAAATGAATAGCGTGCAATCATGGGGCGAACTGGTTTTGGAACGAGCAACCCCGGAAGCAAAGTGGATAGAAGACAAATTTTGTGCATGCATATCATTGCGCCAATGGAAGGCTATGAAGAGGTGAAGCTCTTTTCAATCAAAAAGAAGTATTTCAACGACCGATAGCCTTTTGCAGTTTATTTCAATATGCCATTTCCAATTATATATTTGAGTGGTTTTGAAAAAACCGATTTGTCTAGAAAAATTGAGTTTCATTGGGTTTATTTCCTTCGGTTTTGCACAAAATACCATACATGGCCGTCAAAATTCAATATTGAACATTTTTTTTAATCTCATAGTGGCATTGTCTTCGACAAATGCCACAAAATTTGAGCTGTGCTCTGTGAAAAGGTGGCTTAATGTAACTGAAGGAAAAAATTAGTACCGGCCCATGTTAGCCATTTCTACTTTCTTAACGGTGAGTTTAAGTTCGCATAGCGCATTTGATAATTATCATTTACATGATACTGATGCGCAGACAAATCCTTATTATCGCTGCTAGATAGCATTCTACAAAATTAATACACATCTATCTAATTTGGACACTCTGGGTACAGAACTGGACTACTTCTCTACGCCACAACCGTCGTTACTTTGAATTTCAAACTAAAATCAACGTTTAGTCTATAAAACGCTACCTGGTGCGAGTTATCCAGCTATGATCAGCAGTTTAAAGAAATCTGAAGCTAAAACAGGCCTGATTTCTCCTCAACGTATTGATATGCCATTTTCTCTATTGATACAATGTTAGCGTGTACTACTACAATTCCCCCCATAATTGGGGACGAGGAGGGTGGGGGTCGGATATGGCATGCGCAGACAACGAAGTCGAATTTTCGAAAAATATGACATGCGCAAATAATGGCTACAGGCATTTTCCCCGTAGTCTGCGCATGTCATATTCTTTGAAGATTCAACCTGTCTGCTATGACGCATCACCTATCCCCGAGTACTTGAGAAAAGTAGGGCCTATACCGAAGCTATTACCGAAGCTTATAGCCCTTGGCATTTTTTTTTTTTATAATTAATGACCGATGCATCGGTGACATGCTAGCAGACCATAGATGAAAAAAAAAAAATCGCACCAGGTATAGCGTTTTTTTTTAATAAATGTTTGTTTCATTTTGAAATTAAAAGTTGTTCTGAAAAGTAGTCCGGTTTTGTACCCAGAATGCCCAAATTTACATAGACCTGTGTGTAGATTTCTAGAATGCCATCTAGCAGGAGATAATGGTATTTTCTCCTGTTCCTCATGTTTCCAAAAAACCCGGCTGAATATGGTTCAGGGGAAATAACTCACTTCGGTCCTAGTACTGTCCATCAGGTTTTGTTTCCCTTCATTTATGATGTCATATTAACTCTTTACCAAACGACAAAATTTTAGACTGGTCCAAATTAAAAGCACTTGCAGACAACAAAATAAACGTAATTCAAAAGCTGAAATTTGTTTCCAGCAGGGTAGAAAATATTGTATGAAAAGGAGAAAATGCTGGTTACCAGCATTTTCTCCTTTTCCCACTATGTTTTCAAAAAGGCTTCTACCTCTGGGTCGTAAAAACCAGGGATGAACAAGGGCCGATCTACCTCATGATTAAGTGGGTTGTTAAAACTGTGGCTTTTATAGATCCACGAGTATCAATGATGACTTGCCTGGTATCACGTAGGCCTATCACGGAGATGCATTATGCCCCTCTAAACGGGCATGTCGATTTGCGTCGAAAGAAAAATCTGAATAAGCATAAATCAGCAGAAATTTTTTTCATTATCCAAAAATAGATAAACTCATTCAATCAATAAACTCATTCAGTCTCATGCCCATGTGGTATTCTTCACGTGACTGTCTCGTGTATATGACTCGGTCTATTTATACACGATTTTCTTTTCTGGTTAGATTAGTCAGATATATTTCAAAATTAATTTAGGATAAGGTTTGGTTGTGTTTAAATATAAAGCACAGTAACTTATACCATACTAGGAAACTGGTTGTGTCGTTGAAAGGGTGGAACTATTTTTTTCTCTGTTTACACTGACACATTGTAATTCGGTTCACTGAAAGGATAGCCATTAGACTAGACAGAGTGTAAACAACCCAAGAACATATTTTTACATTTTTGTACAGCGCAGTAAACAACAAAATCAGACACAATGGTTGAAGGTGGAATGAAATGTGTGAAATTTTTATTATTTGCATTTAATTTAGTTTTCGTGGTAAGTAATGATTTCCTACGGTATTTGATTCGTGAATTTTTTGACACATCGACAGGATTGCTGTTGAGTGTTTTGCAACGATCCATTCTAACGGGAAGTTAAAGTTCCTTTCGACATAGATACTATTTATTGTCAAGGGGAGAATGATGTTTCAATTGTATCCATGTACAATCTCTGAAAAAAGTTGATTCGTCGAAGATCTGACAAAAAAAATTAACATTTGTAGTAAAAAAATAATAAAACAACGAAATGCGATCCATAACCCGGATATGGATTGGTTGATATTATCTATGACGTCACGGGTAAAGGGACCAAAGGCTTATCTGACCTACAACGTGGGAAAAGGATCAATTGGCCATTTTCAGACTACATTTGTCGCGGATCGGTCTGCACAGACTTACGCGAAAGAACATTTTCTGCACTTCTGTACATTTTTCTCTTTAATTCATTGGTCTATCGCAGGACAAAAATCTAATTCGGCTGTATTTCAAGTGTCATAGAGCCTGTGTGAAATGTGCAGGTTGATCCGAGACTAGAAAAGATAACTGTCCCCAAACTTTGGCTCAAAGGCAATGTTACTTTTTGACGGTGTACAATAAATGTCAAAATATGAAAAAGATCACTGGGGTGTCTCATTATTAAGACTAGATCCGAGACAAACTTTACGCAAAAGTCCGCATGCCTATTTTGGCGTGTTACAGGTCATTTTTAACCATTGTACAGCACATTATCAAGGAAATCAAGTTCAACTCTAAGAGCGCTGGATAAACCTGTGAAACATTTTTATCCAGAAATACAGTACTGATAGTCATAATTTCACTTTCATGATTGCTGTTGTCTACAGTGTTTCAGCAAATCTTAGTGTAAATCAAGAATCAGGCTGCAATTTTGTGCAGCCTGGTTCTGATCTACACTACTGAAGTAGTGAAAGGGGCTTAAAAAAGGGCCTTTAACCCATTACTACACAATCCTGACTTTTAACAACCCTGAGGTAGAGGCCTTTTGAAAACATTGTGGGGAAAGGAGAAAATGCTGGTAACCAGCATTTTCTCCTTTTCCCACAATGTTTTCTACCCCATCCAATATAATTTTCCTCATGTGAGTTGCTTTTAAATTGCCATTTGTAATGTTCTAAATTTGCACAAGTCTACATTTTCCTTGTGAGGTAAAGGGTTGAAGGGTGGCTTATATTGTCTTGGTCACCAATTTTTATCTAACCTTTCACCTTACAGCAAAAATGTACACCTAATATTACATTTATGCTCTCTTTTTTTCCTTCAATGTTTTCAAAGGGCTTATTCCTCCGGGTTATCAAAATTCAGAATTGTATGATAAAGATTAATTAGTCATATCCTATTGGTGTACAGCCAACAAATTTTGGGCCAGAATAAAAGCCCACAAGAAAATTTCCTAATAAATACTTTTTTTCCAATTTTCAGTTTTGATTCTCAAAAATATGCACCATTAATAATGATTTATTTTGGTTTCATGTATGTGCACCACAAAATTTGTCAAGTAATTTGAAACTTTTTAGCGACCCTAAGAAAGAAGCCTTTTGAAAACATCATTGGAAAAGTAGAAAATGCTGGTAACCAGCATTTTCTCATTTCCCACAATGTTTTCTACCCATTCCATACCAAATTTCAACATTTCAGTCACATTTATTTTGTCGTCTGCTAATGCTTTCCATTTGGACCAATCTAAATGTTTTTGTGTAATAAAGAGTTTAGAAAGTGAAAGAATTGAAGACCATTATCTATTATTAATCATGAATGCACTAATGACCATGCTGTTTAACTCTTTATCAAATGACAAATTCATAGACTTAATTCAGATTGAAAGTACACATATTGGCAGAGGACAGTTTGAACTCAATATAGCTCAATTGATGGATTTTATCTTTAAAAGGGTAGAAAAACATTGTGGAAAAACAACATTTTACAAAGGCTTTTTTCTTTGGGTTAAAAGTCAGGATTGTGTGGTAAAGGGTAAATGACAAAATGCATAATAATTGGCAGTGAAATCAATATTCTGCATTGAATACAACAGGTTTCTCAAATAGCAATACACGGAAATACCCCAGTTTTTTTCACTATCAATGTCAGATTAATACTGAGAAAAGTCGGAATGAATTGTCTTTTTTCGTGATATTTGACACAAAATTTTAGCCTTGACAGAATGAAAACATTTGCAGACGATAATTTCAGTGTGGTACAAATGGTGCAATTTCTCTATGATAGGATAGAAAATATTGCAGAAAAAGGAGAAAATGCTGGTTACCAACCTTTTCTCCTTTTCCCTCAATATTTTCAAAAGGATTCTTTCCCAGGCTCGTTAATTTTCTTCTGTCATGTTTTAAACTTGCCATCAATGAACAACATTTCAATCAAATATCATGAAAGAAGACAAATATTTCATACTGTTACAGTTATCTAAATTCGATACGAAAATTTTGGGGTATTTCGGTGGTATTTCGGTGATTCGTCGGACCCTCTAAGTATATAAATCAATGAAATATGTCCTATTCTACCGAAACCAAATCACAAAAGTATTGATAGGAACCACATAAAAGCATTTGCAGACAACAAAATAAAAGTGACTGAAAATTAGACATTTGTCTTGTGAAGGTTAGAAAACATTTTCCCACAATGCTTTCTAAAGGCTTCTTTCTCAGGGTTGTCAAAAAGCAGGGATTGTGTGATAATAGGTTAATATATCGATGGCAAATGCTTTCAATTTGGACAAGTCTATAATTTTGTCATCTTATCTAGTAAAAAGGGTTATGGTAAAATCTTATAATGGTACATGACAATAGAATGTAAAAGGAAGATAATACAATAATGAACCTGCTTTGAACTATAGAAATTTTTGCTCTTTGTATGTTCAACATAAATATTATTTTAACTGACTTAATTCACTTTTTTGACCTGGGTGTTTGTACATGAGTGTCTATGTGACGGTAAATTAAATTACTTACCCAGACTGTTACAATGCAAATAATTCATCGAGCACATTTGTTTTAGTGTTACCAAGATACAGATGCAACATACTTCTGAAAATTCTGTGAAAGAATAGGCTTAGCACCAGCCATTCTTCAGAACATTCTTAGTCTTACTCTTCAAATTTCATCAGTGTGAGAGTAACAGAACTTCTGATTGGCTAAACCTTGGTGGTTTAGCCAATCAGAAGTATTGTTTCTTTCACAGTCAGAAAATCTTGAAGAATAAGACAAAGACCTATTATAAGAATGGTTGGTGAATACAGACCCTGATATTTTTTTTGTACATCCAGAATTTTATAAAAATGTTTGCAAATTATGGGCATAATATAAAGACCTTCTAAAACCGTCACTAAATCCCAAGTTTTAACGACCTTGTCACCCTGAGGAAGAGGCCTTTTGAAAATGTCATGAGAGGAGAAAATTTGGGTAACCAGCATTTTCTCCTTTTTGTACAAATTTTTATCGCCTATCAAAGACGATTGTTTCATTTGAGCCATTATAAAATTGTTGTCCACATATGCTTTCAATTTGGGTAGGTCTAAAATTTTGCAGTGTGGCAAAGGGTAAACCCTCTTTCAAAACCATGGTAACCATTTATGATTTTTTTTTTCACCTTTTCCCAATAATGTTTACTACTCGTTGTCTGCGCATGTCATATTCTTTGAAGATTCGACTGTCTTATATGACGCATCACTAGCCCGGAAAGCGGGCTGACTGTAATATTGGGCTATATAAAGTAGCAATGCAGAAAATACTAGTAGCTTTTATCAATACGTTTGAGGAGAAATGAGACCTGCTTTAGCTCCAGATTTCTCTAAACTGCTGTTCATAGCTGAGTGCATTGCACGAGGTAGCGTTTTATTGAGTAAACGTTTTTAATTTAGTTGGAAAATTCAAAGTAACAGTTGCTGCGTAGGAAAGTGGTTCGGTTCTGTACCCAGGATGCCCAAATTAGATAGATGAGTATTTATAGAATGCCATCTAGCGGGAGATAATGGTTTTCTACTATGTCAAAGATGAATCTCATTATGAGAACCACATTTAATTCTCCATTATGTGCAAATGCCTTCAAATTAACCCTTTACCCAATAAGGCATTTCTATGGTATCTCTAATTGACCCTACATAACAGCAAGGATGAAGCTGTTTTTGTGCGTATATGACACCTTTTGATAGCATAGAAAACATCGTGACGAAAGGTGAAATTGCTCGTGACGAGCAATTTCACCTTTTGCCACAATGTTTTCCAAAGGCAAGTACAAGCAACGCGTAGAAATGAATATCTATGGAGTAAAGGGTTAAACCTGAGCCCCAATAGGCAGTTAACTATAGTGTATTGAACTTGAATCACCACATTGGCCAATTTTACAAGGATTTATGATGTTCATTGCGACAGGATTCCTTTCTCTTTGCACCGCTGATCATTTGGCAGTGATTTTGTGGGAAAGCAGTGAGTTTTACAAAGTACTGGTTTGGAAAGCTCTAGAAAAGCATATGTATAGATTATAGGTGCACTGGCCACTGCGATATAAGTGAAATGATCAAATATAATGGGAAAACAAAGTTAACTCTTTACCAAAGGACAAATTTTTGCACTTGACCAAATTCAAAGCATCTGCAGACAACATACATGTATCAAATTTTGGTCATATGATGATTTCTGGCTTTGATAGGGTAGAAAATATTGTAGTGAAAATGCTGGTTACCAGCATTTTCTCCTTTTCCAATAATGTTTTTTATAGGCATCTTTCTCAGGGTCGTTAAAAGTTGGGATTGTGCTGTTAAGAATCAAACACAATCTAATCAAAACAGTTGATTTCAATGTGACATAGTCCACAATTTTGTCAACAGTGAAAATGTAGGGGTCAAAAGGCTTTTTTCCCTCCGCTGTGAAAACCTTTGTTACGATAATTTAGAAATAAACCTAATGTCTATTCTATGATGGAAAGTATCCATACAGAATGGCTTCAAAATAATGTCAGGAATGCTAACAATTTCTTCTTTTTACCCTTTACAAAACAACTCTGTATTGATTAACCCTTTCCTAAACAATCCTTGGTTTTTATGACCCCGAGATAGAAGCCTTTTGAAAACACTGTGGAAGAGTAAAAAAGAATGTGGAAAAAAGGAAAACTGCTGGTTACAATAGATTTTAAAGGCTTTCTTAACAGTGTTGTTAAAACTCAGTATTTTGCAGTAAAGGGATAATGAGAAAATCTAGCCTTGAAAGAGGTAATTAGTGATCGTTATCATGATTTGAGTAATACTTGGCAAGTTGGCAATACTGCTATTATTCTAACGAAGGCTTTTAACTAGCAAGTGCAGTTTCATTTTGTATAAAATAGGGCACCAAGCCCAACTGGCACAGTTCATATTGTACATGACATGAGAATAGATTCATTGGGATGGTTCAAATCCCTAGTTTGACTGGCTTTTATGGAGGATATGTTGATAGCGTCAATGAGACAAGATTCATTTGCTTTCACAGCTGGTCATTGTTTCAACAATGGTAATGTGGTAAAGCAGCCAATGGTTTGGAAAAGAATATTGAGTGAAATAAATACTAGCTTAAGCGAGAAAAACAGCAGGAAAGCATGGATAGGTGCACTGGCTACTGCAATATAACTACATAATCCTGCACTTTAACAACTCTGACAAAGAGCGCTGTTGAACACAGTGTGGGTAAAGGAGAAAATGCTAGTAACCAGCTTTTCTTCTTTAGCCATTATGTTTTCCTTCTTTTCACAGAATGTCATGTTTGAAATTGTTGTTTGCAAGTTTCAAAGGGTGTAAAATTTTGTTGTATGGGAATAGATCAGGGCTTCACCAGTCTCCACACAATTCAGAATTTTAACAACCCTGAGAAAGAAGCCTTCTGAAAACACTGAGGGAAAAGGAGAAAATGCTGGTAACCAGCATTTTCTCCTTTTCCTGTAATATTTTCTTTCCTTCCCAAAACAAAATTCAAATTGTCTGTCACTTATTTTGTCGTCTGCAAATGCTTTCAGTTTTGACCAGTCTAAAATTTCGTAGTTTGGTAAAGAGTTAACCCTATAAATGTGGTCGTCTATTATTTCAAAATAATAATTTCCGAAAGATTCAGACATTAAAAATTGACATTTATTTCTGTGTGAATAATATTGGTAGTGTATAACATGCATGCTTTTTTTCTTACAGATAGCGGCAATTGCTCTTATTGCGGTCGGAGCCTATGTACAGATTAACCTGAAAGACTATTTTGAACTGATCGAGGGATCATTTAGTTCAGCTGCAGCTCTATTGATCGCAGTCGGTGTCATCATCTTCTTCATCGCTTTCTTTGGATGCTGCGGTGCCTACAGAGAAAACCACACATGTGTGATGACAGTAAGTTGTCGTTCCTTTTCCTGTCTCTCGTTCCAATAGACAACAGGCAATAATACCTGGATCTGCATTCACCAACCATTCTTGGTCTTATTCTTCATATTTTCCTAAAAGTAAAAGTAACAGAACTTCTGATTGGCTAAACCATTTAGCCAATCAGAAGCTCTCACGTTGACAAAATTCTGAAGAATAAGGCTAAAAATGGTTGGTAGATGTGGACCCTGTTTTATCCATAGCAGCTATTGGTTATCTGTCTTGTCAAATGCACTAATCAAACAGCATGTAACAGAAAACATTAGTTTATGTTTTAAAATAACGGAACAATTTTATTTTTGGCTGAAACTTTTTCGACAAAGATTTGGAACCTGTCCAGGATTGGTTTATTTATTTGATCTTAGGATCTTTCGAGCACTTGGTTGTCATCATATATACAGACTCTTCTCACAAGGTCATGGTCGTGGATGACAGTCAAGTGTTCCGAAGATATACTTATTTGGTTTTCTCAAAATAGTATTTCGTTTTGTCAAAATAGCACTTCGTTTTAATGATTTAGTATTCCTCTTTTTCCCAGTGTGTTT
Organism: Tridacna crocea; assembly: GCA_943736015.1. NCBI lineage: Eukaryota > Metazoa > Mollusca > Bivalvia > Cardiida > Cardiidae > Tridacna > Tridacna crocea. Next base: position 1,731,895 of record OX031073.1, read on the forward strand.
CCTAAAGGCTTCTTTCTCAGGGTTACCTAAAGTAGGGATTGTGTGGTAATGGGTTAACCACACAATGACAACTTTTTGCAAACATTGTGGGAAAAGGAGGAAATGCTGGTAAAGTGGAAAAAAAGTCTTTTAACCCTTTACAACACAGTGACGACTTTTAATGTTCATGAAAGAGAAAGCTTTTGAAAACATTGTGGGAAAAAATTAAAAGAAAATGCTAGTTACCAGCATTTTCTCCTTTTCCCACAATTTTTCCTACCCTATCAAAGAAAAACTATGTGATAGTGAACCACAATCTTTCTTTAGTAAAGATAGAAAACAATGTGGGAAAAGGAGAAAATGCTGGTTCCCAGCATTTTCTCCTTTTCCCACAATGTTTTCAAAAGGTCTTTTTCTCAGGGTTTGTTAAAAGTTGGGATTGTGGGGTAAAGGGTTAAAAAACTTTCTATACTTTTCTTCAATGAAATACATGTAAAGACTTATCTCGAATGTGGTATAATGTGAGATTCTATTTATCTCTGTGTGACACGTCTTGTCATACTTCATCATAGTCACATGACAGTATACAATAGGAAGTAACCGACCCTTTGCTTTTGTATAAACCCAATACCACTACTACTTTTGACGACCCTGAGAAAGAAGCCTTTAGAAAACAATCTTGGAAAAGGAGAAAATGCTGGTTACTGGTAACCAGCATTTTCTCACCTTTCCTACAATGTTTTCTGCCCTTCACAAAACAAATTTCAAATTTTCAATCACTTTTATTTTGTTGTCTGCAAAATGCTTTTGAGTTGGACAAACCTAAATTTTGCCATTTTGCCGTTCGAAAAAGAGTTAACCCGTTACCAAACAAACCAAGTTTTAATAGCCAAGGGAAGGTAAACTGTTTGAAAACCTTGTGGAAAAAGAAGTACATACTGGTAGCTAGCATTTTATCCTTTTCCCACAAAGTTAACCCTTTACCCATAAGGCATTTCTATGGTATCTCTACTTGACCCTAAATAACAACAAGGATGAAGCCGTTTCTTGTGTGTATATGACACCTTTTGCCACAATGTTTTCCAAAGGCTCCTACAAGCAGTGCGTAGAAATGAGTATCTATGGAGTAAAGGGTTAAAGATCAGAGATGGAGTAAATTTATGCAAATATTATAATGAAACCATTAAGTTATTCAGTCCAGTGAAACAAGTTTTCAGACGTGATGCTTGTATACAAAAACTGCATTCACAAATTTCTTGCGTACACACAACTGTCGTGAAAGATACCATCCCTACCTCCCACCCACCTGGAGAATAAGAATGTTTGGTGTCTATGGACCCAGGTCGATGTTTTCAGTAAAGGGATAAAATGACAACTAGGTAAATAGGATGGATCATCGTTATCTATTGGATATTTTCAGTTTGCAGCCCTTCTGATCATCATCTTCATCCTAGAAATTGCTGGAGGTATCACAGGATTTGTCCTCAGAAACAAGGTCAGTGCATCATCTTTTTTTTGCTTACCTGATAATAAATTGCTTAACCATTTACCACATGACAAGATTTTAGACCTGTCCGAATTGAAAGCATTTGCTGATGACAGTTTCAATGTGGCTCATAGGAAATGATTTTTCTTTAAAAGGGAATAAAACATTGTGGAAAAAGGAGAAAATGCTGGTAACCAGCATTTTCTCCTTTTCCCACAATGTTTTCAAAAGCCTTCTCTTTTATGGGAATTAAAGTTGTCTTTGTGTGGTAAAGGGTAAACCCTTTACCATGCCGATTTTGACGACCCTGGGAAAGAGGCTGTCTCATCGCGGTATGAAAATATTGCGGGGAAAGGAGAAAATAGTGAACAGTTGAAAACCAGAATTTCTCCTTTTTCCAACGTTTTCTACCCTATCAAAGGAACAAATGCACCATTTTGGCCATGCTGAAATTGTCGTCTGCAAATGCTTTCAATTTGGACAAGTCGAGAAACATGTGTAATGGTGGATTAAGTCTTTACCAAACAACAAAAATTCAGACATGTCCAATTTCAAAGAATTTGCAGACCACATATTAACCCTTTCCCAAACAAGCCCTTGTTTACGTGTCTGCAGTACAGGTGTTTTGAAAACACTGTGGGAAAAGGAGAAATTGCTTGTAACAAGCAATTTCTCCTTTTCCCACAATGTTTTCTACCCATTTGGAGAACTTTCTCCCATTTTTATCAAATTTGAAATTGTCATCTGCAAACTCTTTGAGTTTTGAAGAGTCTAAAATTTGTCGTTTGGGAAAGGGTTAAATGTAGCTGAAATGATGATTGTTGTTTTTGATGGAAAAGAAAACATTGTGGGATAAGGAGATGTAACGGACTCCGGGTTTTTCTCCAAATGCTTCCAAAGTTATTTAGCTAGCGCCAATACCCGTGTGCAAGTTCTGTTACAATGGGTTCGTCCCAGACCCGGCTTTTGGCAGTTATTGGAGGAAACTGGGAGGGGTTGGAGGAAATTGGAAAATATTGGAAATGGAATTAAAACGTAGGATTCGATCACAATTAATAATCTTTAATAATTCCAAATTATTCCAAATTTCTTATATACTAGACTATACGATTAGATAGAATTTATACTGCAAATGGAGAGAGAGATCAGATGGAGTTTATTGGGGGATTTTGGAGGACGTCGGTTGCTCCATTACGGTTCCGACAACGTCTTCCAAAATACACACAACATTGGCACTAATACCTTACCTCCTGACTCATTTTCAAATTTTACCAATAAAATTGGTCTATCTGATTTGGAGGAAGCCTGTTGGAAAATATACTATAGTCTACAAATCTGTAGTTATATTAAAACCCCATCAAACACAGTGTATGAGAGCTAGAATTCCTCTGAGCGAAGCGCTCAAGAAGCAGCGTATTTATACTGAGAACATGACGTCATCCATAACGTCATCTTAGCAAATCGCAACTTTCGGATAACAATGGACTATCAAATGGTTTCCCACGTCGGAAAGACAAAACTCTATGTCTCGGACAAGGAACAGCAATATACTGGTGCCCGACGTAGTTTAAATACGCAGTTTCTTGGATGCAGTTCGGCTAAGTAATATTATAATAAAGTATTTACACACAATGCATGAAAACTTATCAAAAACAGAGCGGAATGTTTAAGAACTAGATCGAAGGTATGTTTAGACCAAGCATTCCTTCAGAACAAAATACAATATTTAAGGTATCTATCCAGAATGACCTTAACTTTGTTCAATGTTTCCAAATAAAGATCGGCAATGATTACAAGAGCGATAAGCTTTGCAAACATGCCGATCATTCAGCAGAGAAAGATCAGACTAGGCAGGCTACAAACGTTACAGAGAAAATGCTGGTCACCAGTATGTTCTCTTGTTCCCACAATGTTGTCAAAAGCCTTCTCCTACAGGATGGTTAAAAGTCAGGATCGTGTGGTAATGAATTAAAGAAGAGCTTTTTATATGGTTGGTCCCCGACAACTTCTTTAGGTCTGTAAGAACTGCCTCCTTGGCCTAGTTTACTGGAAGGTTAGTTTGAAAGTAGCTATAGCTTGTCTGGGTAGCTCAGTGGTTGGTGTATCGACTAGCGACATGGTGGTTTCAGGTTCAATATCCAGCTGGGCCAAATTTTCTTTACATTTATTATTTTTGCCTGCCACCTCTGACGCATGCAGGGAAAGTAGTGAATGGGTGGGAAAGATAGCTGCATTCACTTCAGGGTCCATATTCACGAACCATTCTTAAGGTTATTCTGTGTCCAATTCTCAAGAAATTTCTACAACTGAAAGTAACAGAACTTCTAATTGGCTGAACCATTTGGTTTAAATTTTCCCACAATGTTTTCAAAGGCTTTTACTCTTAGTGCTGTTAAAAGTCGGGATTATGTGGTAAAGAGTGAACCAATTTACCACACGATCCCAAGTTTTAACGACTCTGTAGGAGAAGGGTTTTGAAAACATTGTGGGAAAAGGAAAAAATGCTGATAACCAGCATTTTCTTCTTTTTCCGCAATGTTTTCTTCCCCACCAAAAGAAAAATCATTTCAGTTACATTTAAATTGTCGTCTGCAGATCCTTTGAATTTGGACTAGTCTAAACTTTTGTAGGTTGGTAAAGAGTGAAACAAGGGAAGGTAATGATCAGAGAATTTTTGACACTTTTATGACCTTTTTTAACCCCTTACCACACAATGACGACTTTTTAACACCCCTGGGAAAAAAGCTTTTGTGGTTTAACCCTTTACCACACAAGAAAATTTTAGACTGGTCCAAATTGAGAGCATCAGCAGACAACAAAATAAAAGTGACTGAAAAATTGAAATTTGTTCTGGGAAGGGTAGAAAACACTGTGGGAAAAGGAGAAAATGCTGGTTACCAGCATTTTCTCCTTTTCCCCCAGTGTTTTCAAAAGGCTTCTTTCTCAGGGGCATCAAAAGTAGGGATTGTGTGGTAATGGGATAAGGGGAAAATGCTGGCAACCAGCATTTTCTCCTTTTCCCACAGTGTTTTCTACCCTATGAGTATGAAGGAAAAATTGCACCATTTGAGCCGCATTGAAATTGTCGTCTGCAAATGCTTTCAGTTTAGACGTACAAGGCTAGTTTGTTTTCCTCTGGTAAAGGTTTAACACATTACCAAACAACAATATTTTAGGCTTTTCCAAATCAAAAGTACCGGCATTTGCAGACGACAAACAAAAGTGAATGAAATTTGTTTTGTGAAGGGTAGAAAACATTGTAGGAAAAAGGAAGAATGCTGGTTCCCACAATGTTTTCTAAAGTTTATTTTCTCAGGGTCATCAGAAGTAGGGATTGTGTGGTAATGGGTTAAACTTAAAATATCGCCATAAAAATCAAGTAACTGCATGTGGTGCTCGTGTTTTTGAACTTAGGTGAACGATGTTGCCGAGAAGTACATGAAGGAGACCCTTAATGAGAGGAACGCAGTCTGGGACAAAGTACAACCAGAATTTGAATGTTGCGGGGTACACAATGCAAGCGACTGGAATACCGGTAACGGCACAATTCCTCAATCATGCTGCATCACAGCGGGTTGCAACACCACAGACCCAAGTCAGGTTTACAAGCAGGGATGTCTGGATAAGTTTACGGACTATGTCAAGGAAAAGATTGTTATCATCGGAGGCGTAGGAATCGGCCTGGCGTTCGTTCAGGTAAGGAGCATTGACTGATTGCGTTTAGCTTATTAACAAACGACAATATTTTAGGCTTGCCCAAATTGAAAGCATTTACAGACCACGAAGTAAAAGTGACTGAGAATTTGAAATTTGTTTTGTGAAGGGTAGAAAACATTTTGGGAAAAGGAGAAAATGCTGGTTACCAGCATTTTCTCCTTTTCCCACAATGTTTTCTAAAGGCTTCTTTCTCAGGGGCGTCAAAAGTAGGGATTGAGTGATAATGGGTTAATATCCTGTCAAGCAAAAGTCCTTCTCACAATGTTTAGAAAATTATTGCCAAATTGACTGAAACTGTATTTGAACATGGCAGACATAGTGGCATTATTTTACGATCTATTAGCCCTTTACCAAACAACAAAATTTTGGAATACTCCAGATAGAAAGCATTTGCAGACAGCAAAATACAGTGTAAATGTGAATCAAGAACTGGATTTTTAATTTTTGGAGGGTAGAAAACATTGTGGGTAGTAGGAGAAATTGAAAATGCTGGTTACCAGCATTTTCTCCTTTTTCCCGCAATGTTTTCAAAAGGCTTCTATCTCAGGGTCGTAAAAAACCATGGATTGTTTGGTGAAGGGTGAAGGGCTAGTAAACTGATTATTTTTCAAAGGATCAGCATTGTTTGCAACATTATTTCTGCTGGGCCCTTGTAGCAATCAGGACTCAAGAACACTAGGTAACTGGTTCAATCCCCTCCTCGGCCAATTTCTTTTCGAGGATTGAATATGGTTATTGCGACAGGATTCATTCCTGCCCCACCACTGATCATTGCTTAGATGATGGTTATTTGGAAAAGCAGTCAATTGTGGGGATTAATTGTAAGAGAAACTGTGGGAAAGTATGGGTAGGTACAATGACCAATGTAATATAATGTTGAAAATGGCGTTAAATACTATAAATCAGTCTTTATCAACTGATCATGTTTTAACTGTTTTCCGTTTTCAGGTCATTGGTATTCTGTTTGCCTGCTGTCTCGCAAGGGCCATAAAGAAAGAGTATGAGGTGGTGTAACAAGTCTGACAGCTGATCTACAGCAACCAAAGGAGTTAAGTTTGAGTCTGGCTAGTTGGATTTTTCTTACAAAATATTAAATAACAAGCTTTTGTTGTAGACCAAAAGTGTCCTCTGTATATTTTTCTAAACTACTCAAAATTCATAAAGGGTGCACCAATATTAATATTTTTTTAATTGACTTCACAAAAAATGACGAGCTTTAATCTTTCTCTCTCGGATATACAATTTGAATAGTGCCCAGGCGAAAGGGGATTAACTCTTTACCAAACAACAAAATTTTGGGCTAGTCCAAATTGAAAGCACTTGCTGCTGACCATATGGTGTGCAATGCGCAAAAAGGGGCATTCGGACATTGTCGTCTCAGATCAGCCTGGGCATTCCGCACAGGCTAATGCGAGGCGGCACTTTATGACTACATTAGATTTTGTGCTACAGAAGACTTGTGCAAAACAGAAAATTACATAAAAACGGAAAGTGTCATCTAAGATAAGCCTGCGCGCGCTGATCCGAGATGACACTTTACGCAACTGTCTGAATGCCCCTTTTCGCGTGTTGCAGGCCTTATAAAACCAGACTGAAAAATTTAGATTTGTGTTTGGAAGAGTAGAAAAACATTGTGGAAAAAGGAGAAAATGCTGGTTACCAGCATTTTCTCCTTTTCCCACGATGTTTTCCAAAGGCTTTCTTCTTAGGGAAGTTATAAGTCAGGATTGTGTGGTAAAGGGTTAAAACATCTCCATGACACGTGACACCAATCAGGTCCTCACTTAACATTGGATCCATATAAACCATCTGACAAACAGTCGAGTTACAAAGCAGAATGGTCCTTCAACGTGCAAGAAAGTGGACGAATGGCAGCGAGTTTCGTCCCATGTCAGCCGGCATGGACTGCACCGGCTTACACGGGTCAATACTTTTCACGGATGCACCAAGCCCCCTTTTCACAGAGCATGGATTATTTTCGTGGTTAAGATAGACAGAAATATGAACACGAGAGTCGACATTCTTTCTGTCAAAATCGGAATTATAGGGATATTCTTTTAATGCTATACCAAACAATCCAGCGTTTTAAAAGCTCTTAGACAAAGGACTTCTGAAAACATTGTGGGTAAAGGAGAAAATGCCGGTGACCGGCATTTTCTCCTTTTTTCCACAATGTTTTTAAAAGTTTTAAGTGTTTTATGCTGTAGGGCTGTTAAAAGTCGGGAAGTTTTCTGCTGTAGGGCTGTTAAAAGTCAGGAATGAATGGACAAGAATTAATAGCTTTGAAGTTGACTTGACTTAATAGCTTTGAAATGATGTTTTAAAATGACCCAGTGGGAAGAAAAAGGGAGCAAGACTAAGTGTCAATCATTGTTAAAGAAAATTCAGAAATATTCAAATGTACATAAAGTATAGTACTAATTAAGTTGAAATTTTTGCAAAGTTAAAATTTTTGCGATTTCGCCATTTTGGAAAATTTGCAACTTTTTCTGTTGGCCTAGTTTACCACAAATATACCAACAAGTAACGATTCCCTTGAGTTCGTAAACATTTCTGTAAGCAAAATGTCCATAACCTGTAATTCGCAAAATTTTCGTCACACATATAATATCGATGTATACAGTGCTAGCTGTGACTGATTGACACAAAGCTAAAAAAGAACATAACATGATTTATATTTCTTTACGTAGAGTGAAAGTAACAATTCGTAGAAAATATGGTGTTGGATATACATGTAGTTATCGTTTGTTGTAGGACTTCGATGTATCTTGTTTTTCATTTTAAAAAAAGATATTAAAAAAAAAATTAGTGTTTGAAAGAGATGCAAATGAAACCGTATGTATTGTAAAAACTTACAAAACAAAGACCTGTGACAGTGGGCATCAATATTCAGTATTGTGCGCCAACTGTAGCTCTCAAAATAATTTTAAGTTTTAGCCCTTTTCCACAAGAGAAAATTTTCGACCTGTTCAATTGAAAGCATTTGCAGATGACAAAATAAATGTCACTGAAAAATTGAAATTTGATTTTTGGAAAGGTAGAAAACATTGTGGGAATAAGAGAAAATGCTGGTTACCAGCATTTTCTCCATTACCCACAATGTTTTCAAAAGGCTTTTTTCTCAGGGTCGTTATAAGCCGGGATTGCGTGGTATAGAATTAACCCTGTATCAAACAATCCCTAGATTTTACACCCCGAGATAGAAGCCTTTTGAAATGCTTGTCCGAAGATGCTTTGTATTTGGTTTTATCCAAAATTTTGTCATTGGTAAATGTTAAGGCACATTTACATTTTTTGTTTCCTTAATTCTTTACCACACAAGAAAATTTTAGACTGGTCCAAATTGAGAGCATTTGCAGACGACAAAATAAAGGTGACTGAAAAATTGAAATTTGTTCTGGGAAGGGTAGAAAACACTGTGGGAAAAGGAGAAAATGCTGGTCACCAGCATTTTCTCCTTTTCCTACAGTGTTCTCCATTACCCACAATGTTTTCAAAAGGCTTTTTTCTCAGGGTCGTTATAAGCCGGGATTGCGTGGTATAGAATTAACCCTGTATCAAACAATCCCTAGATTTTACACCCCGAGATAGAAGCCTTTTGAAATGCTTGTCCGAAGATGCTTTGTATTTGGTTTTATCCAAAATTTTGTCATTGGTAAATGTTAAGGCACATTTACATTTTTTGTTTCCTTAATTCTTTACCACACAAGAAAATTTTAGACTGGTCCAAATTGAGAGCATTTGCAGACGACAAAATAAAGGTGACTGAAAAATTGAAATTTGTTCTGGGAAGGGTAGAAAACACTGTGGGAAAAGGAGAAAATGCTGGTCACCAGCATTTTCTCCTTTTCCTACAGTGTTTTCAAAAGACTTCTTTCGCAGGGGTGTCAAAAGTAGGGACTGTGTGGTAATGGGTTAAGATGTCTATAGATCAAGATCGTACAGTACAAAACGTCCAGCGTTGATCTTTGATCTAAGCTGTCAGATTTTGTGAAACACTGAGAGCGAAAGCAAGTATGAAATTGTGATTTTTCAGGTCTTTTTTCTAGACTTTAATCATTTTTGTTGTGGTTACTTTGTGCTATGAGGTATATACATGTATTGTTTATAACAAACAAGAGGTACGCATGATCTTGCAATGACCAGGAAGAACCATATGATCAGCGGAAAGAGTAGATTCTGATCATACTACACAGTCTGTGCTGTCTTAGCTTTATATACACATGTATACCAGAAAAGCAATTTTGCCTGACGCCCTGCAATGGAAGAATGCTTGAAACTGAAATTAACAATTGAAGTGTTTTTCTGCGTAAATTCCCACCAAACTCATATGACTTATGTTAAAAATCATACCATCCTTTGTTGTATTGTATTGTAATCCGTGCAAAACTGTACTAACTGTCATGTGACACCGTCATGTATTAGCAAGTAGGATGTGTCATCTTTTTTACTAAGCCGTCATGCCTGAATGGTCCTAAGGAATAGGGGTATTGAAAACATCATGGGAAAAGGAGAAAATGCTGGTTTCCAGCATTTTCTCCTTTTTCCATAATGTTTTCTATGCTGTTAAGAGCAGATGCAAATGCTTTTCATTACAGGCAAGTTTTTTTTTTTTATTTTTGTTTGGTAAAGAGTAAATACATGTACATTATACTTGATGCCAAACAACAAAAGTTAAGACTTGCCCATATGAAAAGTCTTTTGTTACTGCATCCCTTTACATTGAGCCATTCTTTATCACCGATGATTGCTGTTGTAATGTTTTTTATCTGGGGAATCCGCCAGTGGTGTGAGAAGAATATTTTACAAAGTGCTGGTGAAAGAAAATCCAGGAAAACATGGACATCTGCATTAGCCCCCCCCTGCGATATAACTGAAATAAGGTGGAAAGTGGCTTGGAAAATCACACAAATAAATGAATAACTGTATGCTTGCTTAACACAGATTGCTTGTTAAGTAGAGGTGGCCACTAAGGCAGATTTAGAAATTTATATTGGGATCTTGTTGTGTTTTGATGAAAAAAAGTTATAAACTTACATGCTTTAAAGTTTAGTTAACTCTTTACCAAATGACAAAGTTTTAGACTGGTCCAAATTGAAAGCACTTGGAGACGACATGATAAAGATAACTCAAAAATTGGGGGGGGGGGTAGAAAACATTGTGGGAAAAGGAAAAGATGTTGATTACCAGCATTTTCTCCTTTTCCCTCATTGCTTTCAAAACGCTTTTCTTTCAGGGTCGTTAAAAGTGGGGATCGTGTGGTAAAGACTTAACCCCCCCAGCCCATAAAAGCTGTATTTGAAGCCCACTTAATCGCAGATATTTTAAAACATTGTTAAATACAAAGTAAGCTTTAATAGAATCAGCATTTTGTTACAAAGTTTTTCAAAGTGTCTTATGATAAAACTACAAAAATTAGTGTTTATCTCAGGTTGTTTTAAACTAGAATGAAATTAACCCATTTGCCTATATAGTTTCTCTTTTCAAAACTATTTTTAGATAGCAAACAATGTACAGTAGATCAAGGATCAGATTGCAAGTTGTATAAAGTCTGATCTTGATCTGAATTGCCCACAAGAGCAAGCTATGGTGTTGATCAAAGCTCTCTAAAATAATTTAAAGAACCTTTGATCTTCCATTGAAGTTCCTTTACCCTTTCCCACACATTGACAATTTTTGACAACCCTTGGAAATGAAGCCTTTTGAAAACATTGTGGGAAAAGGAGAAAATGCTGGTTACCAGCATTTCCTTTGTTTCGGACAATGTTTTCTATCCTATCAATAAACAATTGCACCATTTGAGCCACACTGAAATTGTTGTTTGCAAATGCTTTCAATTTGCACGGGGCTAAAATTTTGTCACCTGATAAAGGGTTAAATCGGAATAGTCTGAAAATTCTTCAATATGAGCCAAGCCCTTTGTAAAGGGGACTCAATGCGTCAGGAAAAACAATAGAGCCAGATCAGCCCACACAGTCCACACACACTGACTTAGTTGGAAATATTTTATTTTGGTAAATCTGGTTAAAGAAATTGGATTTAATGAACCAATATTACACTGTATCATGCATCACAGATACGCATTAAACCCCCCGCTGTCAGAGAATGGCTTGTATTTATATTTTGGGGAATTATGGGAAAGCAGAACCAAAGTATCTAAGATTTAACTGCTGGATAAATGTGTTCAGATTCGAATGTTTGTTGAAGTTTGATGTACATTTTTATACTTTCATTCTAGTAGTAAATGTCTAATTCTGTTTATACGACATTGTTTACTTTATGCATCCCTTTGCTCTTCCAGTTATTGCCATTTACTCTTTACAACACAATTTAAATGACACTTGAGAAAAAAACCATCTGAAAAGATTGTTAGAAAGGAAGGCAGTGCTGCTAACCAGGTGTAGCTCTGAACTATAGGACGAAATTTTCTACTAGTCCTAATTTAAAGCAATTCGAGGTAAAAAAAAATCACCTGGCTAAAATGCTGAGCAAGTTTGACTTAACCCTTTACCCCATAAGGCATTTATATGGCATCTCTAATTAACCCTAAATGACAGCAAGGATGAAGCCATTTCTGATATGTATATGACATCTTTTGATAGCATAAAAACATTGACAAAAGGTGAAATTGCTCGTCATTAGCAATTTCACCTTTTCCCACAATGTTTTCTAAAGGTTTCTACAAGCATTGTGTAGAAATGAGTATCTATGGAGTAACGGTTTAAGCGTCAGACGGTTGTGTTCTATATTGTAAAGCTGCCTATATTGGAGGCTAATCATCTACTTTATACTTGAAGCTATTGACTCTTCACCAAAAGACAAAATTTTAGACTTGTCAAAATTTAGAGCATTTGCAGAATGACAAAATTGTAGGTGGCTTAACTCTTTACCAAACGACAAAATTTTGGACTAGTCAAAATTGAAAGCATTTGCAGACGACAAAATAAATCTGAATATAAAATTGAAAATCACTTTTGAGAAGGATAGAAAACATTGTGGGAAAAGGAGAAAATGCTGGTTACCAGCATTTTCTCCTTTTCCCACAATGTTTTCAAAAGCTTTCTTTCTAAGGGTTGTTAAAACTCGGGTTTGTGTGGTAAAGAGTTAAGGGACAAACTTAATTCTGATTACCAGCATTTTCTCCTTATCCCACATTGTTTTCAATAGGGTCTGTTTCTCAGGGTTGTTAACTCATTACCAAACGACAAAATTTTAGGTTTTTCCAAATCGAAAGCATTTGCAGAGGACACAATGAAAGTGACTTAAAATTTAAAATTAGTTTTATGAAGGGTAGAAAGATTGTGGGAAAAGGAGAAATGCTGGTTACCAGCATTTTCTCCTTTTCCCACAATGTTTTCTAAATGCTTCTTTCTCAGGGTCATCAAAAGTAGGGATTGTGTGGTAATGGGTTAAAAGTAGGGGTTGTGTGATAAAAGAGTTAAACCTTTACTCCATAGATACTCATTTCTTTGTATTGCTTGTAGAAGCCTTTGGTAAACATTGTGGCAAAAGGTGGAATTGGTCGTGTCGAGCAATTTCACCTTTTGTCTCAATGTTTTCTACGCATTCAAAAGGTCTTGTATACACACAAGAAACGGCTTCATCCTTGCTGTTATTTAGGGTCAATTAGAGATACCATAGAAATGCCTTATGGGGTAAAGGGTTAATCATGGATGATGCCCTTGGCTAACCATTCTCATCTTCTAGCCAACCCTTGGCCTGCTAAATGGCTTCAATGAAACTGTCAAATCGATAGAAAAAAAAACCTGAAAAATGCTACGTCAAACTTACGTTTTGAAGACAAAATATCAAGAGATAATATCGGACACTGTAGACCCAAGGTCAAACTGCATGTTCCGTGCAGACTGATCTTAATCTACACTACTTCCAAAAGGTCAGTGACTTAAGCTTTTCAGTCTAAGGGTTAACCCTTTACTCCATAGATACTTATATCTACGCATTGCTTATAGGAGCCTTTTGAAAACATTGTGACAAAAGGTGAAATTGCTCGTCACGAGCAATTTCACCTTTTGTCACAATGTTTTCTATGCTATCAAAAGGTATCACATACACATAAGAATCAGCTTCATGCTTGCTATTATTAAGGGTCAATTAGAGATATCAAAGAAATGCCTTATGGGGTAAAGGGTTAAATTATCAGCCATAGCTCATAAATGCTGCAAGAGTTAGTGTTTAGCAAAATCCAATAATAATGCACAATATCCATACTGAAGCTATGCCCGTTTTCAAACTTTTCATTACGGTAATATGATATGTCTGATACAACGATTTTTCGTGACACATGTTTTCTCGTTGGTAGTCTACAATTTTATCATATGGACACAAAATGGTTTGGAATGAACGGTAGACTAGTATGGTCAATTAACCCTTTACCACACAATGACTGGTAACCAGCCTCCTTTTCCCACAAAGTTTCATTATCTCCCGCTAGATGGCATTCTATAAATACTCATCTATCTAATTTGGGCATCCTGGGTACAGAGCCGAACCACTTTCCTACGCGACAACCGTTACTTTGAATTTAAAACTAAAATAAACGTTTACTGAATAAAACGCTACCTAGTGCAATTCACTCAGCTATGATCTGGAGCTAAAGCAGGTCTCATTCAGTCTCCTCAAACGTATTGATAAAAGCTATTTTCTACATTGCTACTTTATAGAGCGTAATATTACAGTCAGCCCGCTTTCGGGGCTTGTGATGCGTCATATAAGACAGTCGAATCTTCGAAGAATATGACATGCGCAGACAACGCACAATGTTTTCTACTCTATCAAAGAAAAAGTCATTTTAACTAGTAAGAAATTGCCGTCTACAAATCCTTTCCATTTGGATAGGTCTAAAATTTCGCCATGTGGCAAAGGGTTAACTAGTCCGAGGGACTATGTTCTTGAAGACTTTTTTGTACCCATTTTCTCCTATTTCCGCAATGTTTTATCCCCTCTCCGAGCCAAACCTTGTGGTATGGACAGTACATATTTTTTTTTAAACCTGTCCTCTGCACGTCCTTTCAATGCTTCATTGAGAGACTATTTAACTCTTTCCCAAATAATCCCTGCTTTTTACGGGTCTGGAATTGTACATAGCCTTTTGAAAACATTGTGGCAAAAGGAGAAAATGCTGGTAACCAGCATTTTCTCCTTTTCCCACAATGTTTTCTACCCTATCATAGACAGAAATCATCTTTTCAGCAAGAGTTGAATTGTCGTCTGCAAATGCTTTTAATTTGGACAAGCCTAAATATTGTCGTTTGGGAAAGAGTTAGATATGTTCATGAAATATTCAAAACTACCAAACAATAGAATTTCAGTCTGGTCCAAATTCAAAACACTCGCAGACGACAAAATAAACGTGACCAAAAAAAAAAATTGAAATGGCTTTGGGTAGGTTAGCATAAACATTTTGAGAAAAAGGAGAAAATGCTGGTTACCAGCATTTCCTCCTTTTCCAATGATGTTTTCAAACTAAAACGACTTTTTCTTCAAGGCCATCGGGAGTGTGTAGTAAACGATGTAGGATATAACTTTATACTATAGCGATAACAAACAATGAACTTTTCTCTGTAGCTAAAGCGTATAATCCCACCCACTCAAAGGGTCTGTTTCCTGTATGTACAACTCGAGATAAAACCTCAAAAAGTGCAAAAACTCTTCTTTCGTACTTGGTTACAAATCAGCAATAATAATAGATATAAATACGTCACTCCCCACCCATCCTGTCGCTCTAGCACAAAAAAAAGAATGCAGTTTCCTGTTGTCGTTTTTTTCCAGCATAGCTGAATGCACAGGTTTTTGACATACTTTCCTACTTCTTGTAAAGTTGATAGTTTCAAATTAATAAATACAAACTAGCCATTGGTAAAAAAAGTGGACAGGTTTACATGTATTTTTTAAGGGTCCTTGTAGGCCTGCTATCAGGCAGATCTATCTAGAGTTACGTCGTCTACCCGTTTTATCTCTTGAAAGATATTTCTCGTTTCTACTATACATAGCCACTCCCTTGCACTCCGGATCATTCACATTCACCTCTGTAGTGGGCTCAGAAAGTAGTCCTTCATTACATGATACTTTCGTCACATGACCAGAACTCAAAATGGCGACACAAACGCCGGTGAAAGAAAGACCAGTATCGATTACTTTGTGTGCTGTTGAAACAGGATACGGCCAATCAGACCAAATGGTAGGAAATGTGAAAAAGACAGATTTTCTGAAAAGCTTAAATGTCTTTTAAAGGACCATAACTTGTTTTTTAATCTTATAACCTAAGATTTATCGGTGTGTCAAAACTGTTGTCATAATTCATCGATGCAGCCATTTTTGTTAAACTTTGCGTAAGATTCTGATCAGTCAAGAGGCTCGAAAAAAATAGTTCCATTTTATACAGCTAAATTCATCAGTTTGAACGCACCTATAATGTATCCAGAATCATATTTCCTTTGTCTACCCTACAATTTATATAATAATATGAAATAGTTAAACAGTAACAAAACATCTTTTCCTCGGTTTGACAAGAATTTTGTCATTTAGCCCACCGTAGAGATGTATGTGAGAGTAAAGAACGACAACTCTGCTCGGAGATTGATACATAGCAAGTCCTTTGTATTGTTCCAAGGTTTCAGTTTCGTTCGTAGCCATGTTCTCAAAGAAAAGTTACCTAAAACATTGAGATTTTTTCTAACTCCTTAACTATTTAACTCATTTCCGAAAGACAATATTTTAGGCTTGTCAACATCAAAAACATTTGCAGACGACAAAATAAAAGTGACTGAAAATTTGAAATTTGTTTTGTGAAGGGTAGAAAACATTGTGGGAAAAGCAGAAAATGCTACCAGCATTTTCTCCTTTTCCCACAATGTTTTCTAAAGGCTCCTTTCTGTGGTAATGGATTAAGTTAACAGCATTGACATGGGTCACTGTTTCAGTGGTATGTTGTAAGCCCCGTAACCTTAAGGCCAGAGGTTTGAGCTTCATTGAACGCAATCACGGTATTGCCTTTGGGCAACACACATTTCTGAGCCCTGGGCTAGCACCAGTGAAACCGGCATTCACCAACAATTCTTAAGAACGTTCTTGGTTTTACTCTTCAAGATTTCCTGACTGTGAGAGTAACAGAACTTCTGATTTGCTAAACCATTTGGTTTAGCCAATCAAAAGCTCTGTTACTTCACACTGACAAAAATCTGAAGAATAAGACTAATCTTGAATGATCTAAAGAATGGTTAGTGTATACATACGGACCACTGGACGTACATGAATGCGTATGACCTGACTATGACTGAAATAATGTTGACAGTAGCGTTAAACTCTTTTGGTTTAATTGATAACAACTTGCCAAAAGCAATGAATATGAAAAGTCCAAACTGTTTATCTAGAACAAGAGGAAGACACAGTTTCCTGTGTTTGCAGTGACAAGTATCCTTGTATTCTTCCGCGGTTTCAGTTTCGTTAGTTAGCTAGGTAGTTACGGTCTCTATGAAGAGTTCGTAAATGGGTTTTAATTTCCTTTAACCACACAACCCCGAACCTGAGACCTTTAGAAACGGAGTGGGTTTTTGAAAACACTGTGGGAAAAGGAGAAAATGCTGGTAACCAGCATTTTCACCTTTTTCCACAGTGTTTTCTATCCTATCAAAAGATAGTTCCATCAATTTAGCCTTATACATGTTGTCGTCTCAAGGTGTCTTAAATTTGAATGAGCCCAAGATAGTCATTTTTTCGATTATAAATGAATACTGTTGCAAAGTAAATGACGCTGGCGGGGATCAATGTAAAAGTGAAGGGCCCGTAACCAGGAGGTCCTGAATTTGAGCTTCACGGGAAACAATGGGTTTTCGTGTATTTCGGCGATACACTTCCATTTAAATTTGACTAAAAGGATTTGTATTATCATTGTGGAAATAGAGGAAAAAAGTCGCGTCCAAACTAGCATGATCTCCCGCTACATGGCATTCTGCAAATACACATCTATCTAATATGGGCATTCTGGGTAAATAAGTAGACTAATTTTTCAAAACGACAACCGTTACTTTGAATTTCAAAATAAAATCATCGTTTACTCAGTTAAACCCTGCCTGGTACGATTTATTCAGTTATGATCAGCTAGCAGGTGTAACCTTTGCACCGGCCATTTATTAAAACAGTCCATTATCTCCCGCTAGATGGCATTCTATAAATACTCATCTATCTGATATGGGCATCCTGGGTACAGAACCGAACCACTTTCCTACGCGACAACCGTTACTTTGAATTTAAAACTGAAATAAAGGTTTACTCAATAAAACGCTACTTCGTGTAATTCACTCGGCTATGATCTCCAGTTTAGAGAAATCTCTTGCTAAAGCAGGTCTCATTTCTCCTCAAACATATTGATCAAAGCTATTTTCTACATTACTACTTTATAGAGCGTAATATTACAGTCAGCCCGCTTTCCGGGCTGGTGATGTGCCATATAAGACAGTCGAATCTTCGAAGAATATGACATGCGCAGACAACACCAAACTAGAGCTGTCACTGAATGTGACTTAATATTCCCGCCAGCGCTTTAATTTTGTACACAGACGGACACATACACGGACACGCAGACAGGCATGCTGATTCGTTTTGCGGGGGTGTAAAGATTATCTACGAGTGTTTTTATTGGCCAACGGAAGGGTCATTATCTCCCGCTAGATGGCATTCTATAAATACTCATCTATCTGATTTGGGCGTCCTGTGTACAGAGCCGAATCACTTTCCTACGCGATAACCGTTACTTTGAATTTCAAACTAAAATAAATGTTTACACAATAAAACGCTACCTCGTGCAATTCACTCAGATATATGATCAGCAGTCTAGAGAAATCTAGAGCTAAAGCAGGTCTCATTTCTCCTCAAACGTATCGATAACAGCTATTTTCTATATTACTACTTAATAGAGCGTATATAATATTACAGTCAGCCCGCTTTTGGGACTAGTGATGCGTCATATAAGACAGTCGAATCTTCGAAGAATATGACATGCGCAGACAACGACGGAAGGGTTCGAAGCCACAGCTTAAGAGTTTAGAGTGTCCCGAAATTGGTCGTTTACAAGTCTCACGGTCTACCATTTGAGCTATTCAGCCCGACTTGAAAAGGGTGAGAAAGCTGTTTTGTATGAATCCTTATTCAGTTTGAGAATTTACTTCCTGTTAGTTAATTCAATGCAATTGCTTTTACATAAAAGCACTTGTGATATCTTACTGTCCCGCACCATCGTTTAACCCTTTCCCAAATAATCCAAGTTTTTTACGGGTCAGGAATAGAAGCCTTTTGAAAAACTTGTGGGAAAAGGAGAAAATGCTGGTAACCAGCATTTTCTCCTTTTCCCACAATGTTTTCTACCCTACCATATAGAAAAATTATCATTTTAGCAACTGTTAATTTGTCATTTGCAAAATTCTTTCAATTTGGTCTGGTCCAAAATTTGCTGTTTGGGAAAGGGTTAAACCTTATCTTACCAAATAACTCAAAAGAAAATTTCGATTCGATAGTAAACACCAAAATACCGGTATTACTTTTTCGAAAGTATGTTGTGACATCTCTTTAGAGGACAGTGTAGACCCAAGATCAGACTGCACGTTCTGTGCAGTCTGATCTTGATCTACGCTGTCCGCAAAAGGTCAGTAAATCCCACTTAGCAGTCTAAGGATTAACTCGACCAAATATGGTCGACCGAAAATTACACAAGTTGTGGTTAGAAATCCAGTAGGGCATTGTCCTAAATAACAACTCATTTTTTTAAATGTGGTAGATCTATTGTTCTAAATAACAAGGAAACTAAGTGGTTTTGTTAAGTGCTTTTTGTTAAGTGGTTTTGCGTTTTAACCCATTACCACACAATCCGTACTTTTGACGCCCCTGTGAAAAAAGCCTTTTGAAAACACTGTAGGAAAAGGAGAAAATGCTGGTAACCAGCATTTTCTCCTTTTCCCACAGTGTTTTCTACCCTTCCCAGCACAAATTTCAAATTTTCAGTCACCTTTATTTTGTCGTCTGCAAATGCTTTCAATTGAACCAGTCTAAAATTTTGTCGTTTGGTAATGAGTTAAAGGGGCTTTAACACAGATTTTATTTTCCAAGGAAAAAAAATAGTAACAAAGACAGCTTCTGATACACAGCGATGCTTTTAGAATATGGCTGAAAACATATATAGACAGGAGAAA
The DNA here is from genome assembly GCA_943736015.1 of Tridacna crocea. Lineage (NCBI taxonomy): Eukaryota > Metazoa > Mollusca > Bivalvia > Cardiida > Cardiidae > Tridacna > Tridacna crocea. Next base: position 1,751,278 of record OX031073.1, read on the forward strand.
TTAATGAGTTTTTTTTTTCATTGTTTTACTGTGAAATCTACCATACCGTTAATAACGGTATTCGTATGGCTGTATTGCTAACATAAGTTCGATACGTGTTTAACATAAAACAACTGCTGTTGGTTCCGTAGATCACATTATCTCCCGCTATTTAAATGGCATTCTACAAATACACATCTAACTTGGGCATTCTAGGTACAGAACCGGACCACTTTTTTACGAACCGTTACGTTAAATTTCAAAATAAAATTAACGTTTACTCAATAAAACGCTACCTGGCAAAAGTCATTCAGCTGTGATCAGCTAGCATGTAACCTATGCACCGGCCATTTATTAAAAAAGCCCCCGTTGTCTGCGCATGTCATATTCTTCGAAGATTAGACTGTCTTATATGACGCATCACTAGCCCCGAAAGCGGGCTGACTGTAATATTACGCTCTATAAAGTAGCAATGTAGAACTAGCTTTTATCAATACGTTTGAGGAGAAATGAGACTTGCTATAGCTCCAGATTTCTCTAAACTGCTGATCATAGCTGGGTGATTTACACGAGGTAGCGTTTTATTGAGTAAAGGTTTATTTTAGTTTGAAATTCAAAGTAACGGTTGTCGCTTAGAAAAGTGGTTCGGCTCTGTACCCAGGATGCCCAAATTAGATAGATGAGTATTTAAAGAATGCCATCTATCGGGAGATAATGTTGGTTCCGTAGGTCACATCATCTCCCGCTAAATGGCATTCTACAAAATGAATACGCATCTAACTTGGGCATTCTAATGATTCTAGGTACAGAACCGGACCACTTTTCTACGAACCGTTACGTTAAATTTCAAAATAAAATAAAGGTTTACTCAATAAAGCGCTGCCTGGCACAAGTCATTCAGCTATGGTCAGCTAGCATGTAACCTATGCACCGATCATTTATTAAAATTGCCCCTACAGGCTTACTTTTACAGGCCCTACTTTTCCCTGGCATATGGGATGGGTGATGCGTCAAAGCAGACAGGTTGAATTTTCGAAGAATATGACATGCGCAGACAACGCCGTAGGTCAGTGTTCAATTCTATCTACAATAGTTTTGAAAGTCATTGGTTCGAGACCAACCCAGGGATTTTTTCAGAACCCCCCCCCACCTCCTTTTCGAACTATGGGTAAACAGTTTCTTTTGTTTTTTCCTTGCAAAAAAAAAAAAATCACACACACACACACCGAAAACATAAATTCCGGTTAAAACCTGGTTTAACTCATTACCTAACGAAAATATTTTAGGCTTGTTAAAATCGAAAGCATTTGCAGAGGACAAAATAAAAGTGACTGAAAATTTGAAACTTGTTTTGTGAAGGGTAGAAAACATTGTGGGAAAAGGAGAAAATGCTGGTTACCAGCATTTTCTCCTTTTCCCACAATGTTTACTAAAAGCTTCTTTCTCAGGGTCGTCAAAAGTAGGGATTGTATGGTAATGGGTTAATGTCCCTTTGAAGGGTTAATGGTGGGAATAATTCAGTGCACTTAAAAAGGTCTGGAAAGGAGGTATCGTAAAGTACATTCGCTTATTGTGCAATGTGTGTGGTTTACATAACAATGGCTTTGTCATTCTGTTGTGCTTTAACTCTTATCTAACTAACACTTTAAGGTAAGACCTGTGTAATGGAAAACGGCTATTTCCACTAAAATATCATCCTGCAAAAAAAGCTATAATTAAAAATGAGTATTATTGAACTACTTTCACCGTTTCTTTTTTTTCATTTTTTCCCTCTTTCAATTATCATTTATAAACCAAAAACCACCATATTCTCAATTCAAAAAGAGGTAATAATTACCTCTCTTTTCAGCAATCTAACAACAGTATCAAAAAATAATTTCAAGATAGACATAAACGGAATTTCTGATCCGTTAGAAATGTGCAAAAATATTGTTTCTGCATAAATCCTTATATATCCTTATTTATCAGCCAATTAGAATTTTTGTCCCATGTTCACCGGAAGTGCATTACACAGGTCTTACCTTAAAAACCCAAATATTGTTGTTATAAAGTTATGTTTTGGGAATAATATCTCTTTATCGGACAGTGTAGATCAAAGATCAGACTGCACGTTCTGTGATCTGATCTTGATCTACACTTTCCGCAAAAGGTCAGCTAGTTGCGCTTAGCAGCCAAAGGGTTAACAATTGGTTAAGTCAGGATTATCATGTTACGACAATGATGTCATAACAGTTCATACTCTTAGGAAATTTCCAAAAATTTTAGTTTCGATATTGAACGTTTAAAATCTCACTAGCTGTTTGCACCGATCTTGGGAATAGAGTTCGTAACATAATAAAAAAAACAAATGAAAAAAAGAAATGCATGGCAGGAATAAAGGGTCCGGGCTACCATGCATGAAGGAGTGGTCTCCCGTAACACCGAGTATCCAGTTTTATGACATCAAATGTTAGGTGAATCTATGATTAAATCCGGACATTCGTTTGCTGAATTGTGATCTGCATTGATCGATCAATACCATCAGCACAAATGACAGAAATTTTATGTCATTTACCTTGGCAATAATTTGCATTAAATATTCCGCTAGGTGGAAGTTTTCAAGTACGCAGTCAGCGCTATCTGATTTGAGCATTCTGGAAACAGAAGCGGACTACTTTTCAAGGCGGCAATCGATGCAGCGAAGTTCAAAATAAAACATTATATTTCTCTAATGCATTTTTCAATACAACCTAGCATTTCATCAGATTCAACCATTTTTACGAACTCCATATCAACACGAAAATCACGCGATTTGCCAACTTTAAGTAAATTGATACTTTGGTCGCCACGGGAAGTTTGCTTCTGTTTGCGTTTGCAGAATGTAGCCTCTCCAATAAAACCCATATCGACATTAAATTTTCACAATGGTTCCAGTAGACAGGTTTGCAATTTCTTTAACTCTTTACCAAACGACAAAATTTTAGACTGGTTCAAATTGAAAGCATTTGCAGACGACAAAATAAAGGTAACTGAAAAATTGAAATTTGTTCTGGGAAGGGTAGAAAACACTGTGGGAAAAAGAGAAAATGCTGGTTACCAGCATTTTCTCCTTTTCTCACAGTGTTTTCAAAGGGCTTCTTTCTCAGGGGCATCAAAAGTAGGGATTGTGTGGTAATGGGTTAAACCCTTTACGAATCCTGTGTTGAGCGACCCTGATAAAGAAGGCTTTCGGAAACATTCTGGGAAAAAAAGAAAAAGGAGAAAATGCTGATAACCATCATTCTATGGGCTCCTGACTATTTGATGGCAAATGTTACGCTGTCTGTCTTATTTAACGACATTTCTTGTTAGATTATCTTCATTGTGGACGCAATAATGAGATATGTCAATGGTAGGGAAGAAACAGTGGAAAAAGAAGAAAATGAATTTCCACCTTTTCCAATTCGGCTTTTTAAAATAGTTTATCATTAGGATCGTTTACCATTTTTAATCCATTCAAAGTGAAAGTTCTTTTTTATTTGAACCACAGTAGACTTTCTCCAAGTCAATTTAAATATGCTTCAACATTTCTCATTTTGTTTAACCTTTACCACACATTCCAGAGTCTGAACAACCCTGAGAAAGAAGGATTTTGAAACCATTGTGGGATAAGGTGAAAATGCTGGCAGCATTTTCTCCTTTTTCCCCATAATAGTTTCTACCTATTCAAGGACAAAATCCAGACGCTATCATTTGAAAAATATGTGAATTTTAGTCTGTAAATTTCTTCACTTAGATAGGTTAAAAAATACTCTACCATGTGGCAGATAATGAAGGGTTGCAAACACTAGAGCTGGAGAAAGGGTTTTAATGTCGTGTGTCGTCAATACAGTGAGTGCTATTTGATTGGCTGCCCACCTGTGGCAGCTGTCAGCATTGTTGATGGAATTGGCTCGGTTTTCATTCAAAGTCAATACATACATGTACAAGTAACATAAACCGGATAATATGTAGATTTACCGTTATGGAATCCTGTAGTCGCCATCAAGTTTTCGATGTAACCTTACACCTATGTTCAGTCTGAAGGGTTGCTCCGATGTTATTTTTGTGACTGGGTTTCCGCATCCCTTCACATCAGCCCGTCTTTATCTTTAATACCATCAGAAATTTCAAAATCGTACCCATCATCTTCCTTTCTGCTTAATGTGTCTTTAATCTGCTTGTCAGCTATCAAAAAGGACACAAGAAAATATTGATGTATAACATCAATGGCGCAGTTGTTTCTAAAATAAGGCACATTACAGCATTTCAAATTGACCAAAGTATTTTTTTGTAGAACTCGGTGAGTTCTAAATGAACTGAGAAGTCCTTAACAATCCTTAAACTGCTAATTAAAACTTAAAAAGAAAAACCAATAATGGTAAGACACAATCTTAGCCATTCTTCGGCGAAAAAAAAAACACCATAATTTCAATTGGCACTATGTACAAAAGTAGTAAAGTAGTTGTCATTCGAGAAACAACACAAAAAAAGAAATAGTACTAAAACCAGGTTCCAAATTACCAAATTGATATTAAAAACTGGGTATGAAATGACAAAACTGAGTGCGAAATGACCAAAAATTAAAAAAAATAAAAGTGGCTACGAAATGACGAAATTGTACGAAATGGCTTAGGTACGAAATGATCCAGTTGCGAAATGGCTTGAACCAGAGTAAACAATATGGCGGTCTTCATAGGTATTTTTCAAAAGCGAATAAAAATATAGAGCCGCCGCTCATGCGGCCACAATAAATCGATAGATAAATGAGTTATATTCATGATGACACAAAGTTAAGTGCAAAGTTTTCGTTCATATTTTTGTGATTTACCATTTACCTGGCATAAACACATCTGGCTAATTTGTAAACAAACATTCATGTTCACGCTGGTAACATAGTTCTAAGCCGATAAATTGTGAATAAAAAAGAACTTGAGTTATTCCAGAAGTGACTTCTGAAATATTCCAGTAAATGTCAAGCCTAGTTTAGACTTCCTGTGAAGTAGGTCGATGGATATTTATATTCTGAAATCATGGAATTATAAGGGGGGTAACACTGTCATTTCTTAATGATTTCGTTGTTGTTGTAAAGATCTACCTTATGGGTCGATATTTAAATCTAAAGATTATCAAAAACCGGCAAGTTTTAAATCCAGAAATTGTTAAAAGTCCCACGAAACTTTAAGAATGCAAACATATACCTGTATTTTTTTTTCCTCAAAGTAAACATGGCGGCGATATTTAAATATTATTAAGGCATAACCCGTATTCATGCGCGACGTATTCTGTAAAGAGGCGCGGCATATGCAATTCGGCGTGTGGCTTTGTGTATTTGGTATACACTTTTCAATGCCAAGGCTATTTCCCATCATCGAATCATTCAAATAAAAATATCAAAAAGTTATCAATTTGGAAACAATATTGAGAGCTTTGCTAAGAGGAGGGCAAAACTTGGAATACACCCGACAAGACTGAAGTTGAGGCTGTGGGTTCTCTCTCCCCCCACAGGGACATGGAGGGAATTGTAAAGAGGCATGCAGATAGTCCTGTTTTCTTTTTCTCTAACCAGTAAAAAATGATGTACACAGGGTTACTTGGTATCTGAAATTATGAGTAGATTTATGAACTGTTTCAAAGTTAGGACATGATACTTGCGATTATAAATAAATACACGAGTACACGTAGATGAGTTCATTGCCCGGAGGGTAAACTCTTTCCTTACCACAAATAACACCAAAAGCTTTTGTGGACACAGTAGATCAAGATCAAACTGCACAGAACGTGCAGTCTGATCTCTAATCGCCACTTTCCACTGCTTTATTCTCGTTTATGACTGAACTGTCTTGATCTTGAACCGAAACTGTATTAGTAGGCGTTGAAAAACAGCGGTTTATTTATTCGGTAATGAAAGAGTTAGCCCTTCCCCTAACAACAATTTGTTGACACTTTAAGATTGATATCAACAGCAGACGATAAAATAGAAATATGCACAGACGAGCTTAATAGTTCTCTGATAGGGTAAAGAATTGTGGGAAAAGGAGAAAATGCTGTTAAACAAGAATTTTCTCTCTTTCCCATTATCTTTTCAGTGGTCTGATTTCCGAAGTTTTTGAAAACTCGGGATTGTTTGCTCAAGGTTTTCTTTTCACTTGCAGACGCCAAATTAAAGTAGCTGAAACGACAGTAATTGTCTTTGAAATGGTAGAAAACTTTATGGGAAAGGGATAAAATGCTCATTATCTCCTGCTGTATGGCATTCTATAACATTCATGGTTTTCGTAACCGGGATGTTTTCCTCAATGATGCTAAAATACGTGATAAAAGGATAAAGAGCCCTAGCAAACATTCCTGAGTTTTAACGACAATCAAATAGGAGTCTTTGCAAAACAATGTGGAAAAATTATGAAATTCAGATATCCAGCACTTTAGATACCTTTTCCACATTTTTTACTGTCCTTCTAAACACAAATCTTATCAATCAGTTGACCCAGATGTCGTCTGCAAAAGATATTAGCGTAGAAGAGTCTGGTAAAGAGTTTAAACTCGATATCAACGACCTTCCCCGATATTCAAGATAAAGATTAAAACTCAAACGACAAAATTTAGACTTTCCTAAATTCAAAGCGTTTGCAGACTAAAAAAAAAAAGGTGGGGGTGGTTGTTATGTTTGTAGAAGAGGTTTGATACTTTACCAAGCAATCTGGATGCCCGAATTAGATGAATATTTGTAGAATGCCATCTAGCAGGAGATAATATTTTTCGGAATATGTATAAGCTATGGATATGCCTGCAATGACATTCTTTTGGATTACCCACAAAGGTGAAAACTTTTTACCAGATGCCACAATGTAAGACTTGTCCAAATTCAAGGCATATTAAGGCGAAACATTAAATTTGGTTCCATTGTACAGAAGACGACTATGAATATGCATGTCACGACCTTCCCCTAAATTCACCCTAAAGGTCACTGATCTCCGGACTTTAGACATGACCAAACGTTTAAAACCCTTTACCAAGCGATCTCTGGATTTTTCTACCCCGAGAGAGAAGCTTTTTGCAAACATTGTGGGAAAAGGAGAAAATGCTGGTAACCAGCATTTTCTCCTTTTCCCACAATGTTTTCTACACTGCTGAAAACAAATTTCAATTTTTGAGCTACGTTTATTTTGTCGTCTGCAAGACTTTGTGCTTTTTTAATTTGGACCAGTCTAAAATGTTGTCGTTAGGTGAAGGTTTAATGCGACTTAAATTGTGAGATTTGTCTGTGAATTGACAGAAAAAACTTTGTTGGAAAAGGAGAGAGTTTCGACAAAACAAGTAAGAGAAAATGCTGTTTCGGTATAACAACCATTTGTATTCAAGCTGTATTTACGAGGGTTTTGAAGTAAACCGACGAGTTGCTCGGTAAAGAGATTACAGTGAGTCACAAACCTAGCTCTCCTGAAGTCAAACTCATGTGATCTATGTATATATTACTGATAAATCACGGATTTATTGATGCTGTTGAATTTTACCTGACGAAAACACTCAAAACAGGAATAATTGAAACCTATTAAAACAGAATTCATTAAGTTTGACTTCACCCGAATGACTGATTCCATCTTTGAAAGGGGAGAAAAAACATTGCTGGAAAATAGGAGAACCAGTATTTTCTTTTTTGCTCTACCATGCCTTCCGCGCAGGCTGACATGAATCAATACATTTTGCTGTTGATAAATTTTCTGCGTGTTCAAGGACCATTATACCTCATAATTCAGTCTTTTGTTAGACGAAATGGATTTATGGATCCATGATAAAATATGATGAAGAAGATGTATCAAGCTCCCTTTTCTCAGAGAGAGAGAGAGAGAGAGAGAGAGAGGATTAGTTTTAGAGGATTCTAGATCTATTATATTATCTGTTATATCTTTTTCTTGTCAATTGTAATTTAACCATTGCCGGTTTCCGTACTAAACTTTTAGTTGTCTATGTAAAACATTTTCGGATGTAACGCACTTTTGCATGCTAATAAGTGAATGGGAGGGGACGGGTCACGTGTACAGATCCTATAACGGTACTCGACTTCAAGGATTGCAGAAAAAATATGATAAAAATCTAAATCTACTGGGATTGGCGCAGAATATACTATTCTATGAAACTCCGGTATTATTCTCAAACTGTAAACCAGGGTGTTAGTCTATATGTACTTTTATAACGTCTTTCGCAGAATCCGCCGAGTTTTTCCGAGATTTTGGACAATATTAAAAATAAATTTTCAATTTGACACCAATTACCCAAATATTGCTGTTTCAAATTCTATTTTCGGGAATGGTATCTCCTTATCGGACAGTGTAGATCAAAGATCAGACTGCACGTTGTGCAGTCTGATCTTGATCTACATTGTCCGCAAAAGGTCAGCGGGTCGCGATTAGCTCAGCCAAAGGGTTAAACCCAAAGTCCACGAAACCGAAAGTAGACATTGCATTCTTTTGACAATTACTCATCCGTGATGAATTACCATTGTAAGTTATATTAAGTTGTCTAGTAAATGTCATAAGATTCTACACGCTAAACTTTGGTATGCCTGTCTAGTTTCAAATTTGTCGTACCTATATCGTGTGAACGCGCCCTGTTGACACGTTTGACGAAGGGTCATACACGTATGTCTAACGTGTAGAAAAATATGCTGTTCATTCAAAACAAACCCGTCAGCTGTCATATGATTATTACGTCACTTCCCATCAACGCCTAACGATACAATTCCCACTAGGGCATGTGGTATCTTTGGATTCTGAGTAACTTGAAAACTTGGTACATGACATGATAGAGATCATTTATAAAATTATTTATAAAATGAAGCTTTTGGCAAAGTGTATTTGGTTACCAGCATTTTCTCCTTTTGCCACAATGTTTTCAAAAGGCTTCTATCTGAGGGTCGTACAAACCAGGGGTTGTTTGGTAAAGGGGTTAAAAGTACATTTGGTAAAGAGCCAAAACCTGAACATAATATTTTGAGTTGAATGTTGATTGTATGCCGTTTCAGGCCATTTTCAATATTATTTTAAATATATCACAGAGGCAAGTCCATCTGTCCATTATTCTTAACCCTTTACTTGATATGCCAATTTGAGACTCTTCCATTTAACCTTTTCCCAAACAACAAACTTTTGGACTAGACCAAATTGAAAGTATTTGCAGACGACAACTCAACTCTTGCTGAAAAGATGATTTCTGTCTATGATGGGGTAGAAAACATTGTGGGAAAAGGAGAAAATGCTGGTTACCAGCATTTTCTCCTTTTCCCACTATTCTTATCAAAAGGCTACTATTCCAGACCCGTAAAAACCAGGGATTGTTTGGGAAAGGGTTAAGCAGCAAATAAAGATATGATGTCAAAAATATGGACAGATGAGGATACAAATATCTGATTGAGTGGAAAACATTGTGGGAAAAGGAGAAATTGCTCATTACGAGCAATTTCTCCTTTTCCCACAATGTTTTCAAAAGCGGTCTGTTGTAGATACATCAAAATGAGTATCTGTGGAGTATAAGGTTAAATCGTTTGAAACCTGTATCCATATTCACCAACCATTTTTAAGTACGTTCTTTGTCTAATTTTTTTATTCTTCAAGAGTTTCTTACTGTGAAAGTAACATTACTTCTGATTGGCTAAACCAGCTGCTGGTTTAGCCAATCAGAAGATATGTTACTTTCACATTGATGAAATTATACACGAATAAGCCTTAAAATGTCCTTACCAATAGTTGTTGAATACAGACCTAGGTTTGAAAGCTGAATGAAAATCCGTTTTAACTCAGAAAGATTTCTATCCAATAGGCTTAACTAGACAACAGACGTACAGTAAAGATTCAAGATCAGACTTCAAGTTCTGTACAGCCAGATCTTGACTGATACCAGTCGCAAAAATCTGTTTTTACCAATGAGGTCGAAAGGATTACTGTAACATGGATTCCTGTAACATTACCTTCTTCCTAAACTTTTTCTGCAACATTTTACTTTTGAAAACAATCTGGCAAAAGGAGAAAGTGCTTTAGAAAGCTATTCCTCGTATTGCCTCAATCTTTTTGCATGGATCAATGCTTTGGATTTAGAATTCAAACAATTATCAAGATCTAACAATTAACACCTTTAGCACCCAAACCCGATTTTCAACCAACCTGTGGAAGAAGGCTTTTTAAAACATTGTGGGAAAAGAAGAAAATTCTGGTAAGCAGCATTTTCTCATTTTCCCTAAGTGCTTTCTACCCATTTTAAATATAAACCCCCTTTTTTGAGCCATAGTTAAATTGTCATAGAGCTGCAAATGCTTTCAACTTCAGCAAGTCTAAAATATTACCCATCTCGCAAAAAGGGACTATCTGGGGATTCCGCCCATCAATCAAATGAAAACAGATCATTTACCATAGTGCAGGTCAGTTTTAAGTTGATAATTCAAAAATGATTGTATAACAAGGTAGAATGACCACTTTACATATAGAAAATATCATAAAAACAAAGAGTGTCAAACCCGGTTAGACAGTGCACTTCGCACAGTTTGACCAGGTTTGATACTTTTTACAGTTCCCAGAAGATCCCTTTTTTGTGATGGGTCACAATTTTTTTTGTTTGGAAAAGAGTAGTGTTTTTAACCCATTACCGCACGATCCCTACTTTTGACGCCCCTGAGACAGAAGCCTTTTGAAAACACTGTAGGAAAAGGAGAAAATGCTGGTAACCAGCATTTTCTCCTTTTCCCACAGTGTTTTCTACCCTTTCCAGAACAAATTTCAATTTTTCAGTCACCTTTATTTTGTCATCTGCAAATGCTTTCAATTTGAACCAGTCTAAAATTTTGTCGAGTGGTAAAGAGTTAAACTTGTCTGCTACAAAGTACAGATGTACTGAGCTTTTAAAACTTAAAAATATATATTTTTTACCAGTTCAGTACAATTCAATGAGACATTAGATTTTACGGAATCAAAATCATAATTAAGATTTCAGGATTTTTCTCTTTTAAAAAAAGTGTCTATTCCTTCATTTTCACCATAAAATTTTCCATACAAAGAAGAAAATTGCTGACAATAAACCCTGTGAATATCTTCAAAATTCACTAATAAAAAATACAGTAAGTGTAAAGATAGGTAAAATTAGTCCAAGTTGCCAAATAAAAATTCGATTTAAAATTGATGAATTTCAGATTTTGTTAAAAAAACATTTTTTTTTCTCTTTTGGCTGCTAAATCCGAGTGTCTAGAAAGTGTCTCAAGTTTTCATGACTATGAATATCTGTATTTCTCGTTGGCCAATGCAAGTCGTCTGATGTTTCCTATACAACCGGCTGCTGCTTCCTGTAGATCCTCGTCAGCTGATCCAACCATCTTTAGTAAAGGCTGAAAGAAGAAACAAGTTGTTGGTATGGTTTTCAACCCCTTACCACACAATACCCCAATACTGGTGACTAGCATTTTCTTCTTTTCCCACAATGTTTTATACCCTTTTGAAAGACAAATGTTATGCTTTAACCCTTTACCACACGATGACGACTTTTGACGACCCTGAGGTAGAAGCCTTTGGAAAACATTGTGGGAAAAGGAGAAAATGCTGGTAACCAGCATTTTCTCCTTTTTCCACAGTGTTTGTTACCTTTTCAAGAAAAAACTGCTCTATCTGAGCTACACTGGAATTGTTGTCAGCAAATGGTTTTAATTTGGACAAGGGTAATTTTTCTGTCTGGTAAAGGATTATACCCTTAACCCTTTACCACACTACTTTTGACGCCCCTGAAAAAGAAGCCTTTTGAAAACACTGTGGGAAAAGGAGAAAATGCTGGTAACCAGCATTTTCTCCTTTTCCCACTGTGTTTTCTACCCTTCCCAAAACAAATTTCAATTTTTCAGACACCCTTAGTTTGTCGTCTGCAAATGCTTCCAATTTGGACCAGTCTACAATTTTCTCGTGTGGTAAAGAGTTAACACACAATCGCTATGTTGGTGACCAGCATTTTCTTCTTTTCCTACAATGTTTTCTTCTCAATGACAGATTTTATGTTTTGAATATTATTTGATATGCAGTATGAAAATGGTTTCAGACTTGACCAGGCTAATATTGTGTCATGTGGTTAAGATTACTTGTTTGCTTTTATTTTGTCGTCTGAGAATGCTTTCAATTTGGACAAACCTAAAATTTTGTTGTTTGGTAATGAGTTGAGATGACGAACCTGCACCACACCAGACTCGTGCATTGTGATACAATTTTCTGGATGTTTCGACAGCTGGTTCAGAGCCCTGGCAGTTGAACGGTGGACATTCTCATCTGACGACTTTAGATATCTTACGAGGGGAGCTACAGCACCTTCACGGCCGAATGAAACTCGATTGTTACCCCAGTTACAACAGCGTGCTATTGCTTCAGCTAAATGTCTTCTAAGTTTGTCATCAGTCTGAAATGAAGAAGTAACATGATGAAAGAAACAAAACAATCCCTTGTTTTCACGACCCCGAGGACGATGGGATTGAAAAAAAAAAATGTGAGGAAATAGAGAAAATGCAACCAAAGCTGTAAATCGCAATATCATATACAGTGCATGAGCCATGCTGCTTCAAAAGGCGACTTAACCCGTTACCACACAGGGAAATTTAACACTTGTCCAAATTGAAAGCATTTGCAGAGGATAATTTCAATGTGGCTCAAACAGTACAATCACTTTTTGATGGAGTAGAAAACATTCTGGGAAAAGGTAAAAATGCGAGCTGGTTACCAGCATTTTCTCCTTTTCCCACAATGTTTTCAGAAGGCTTCTTTCTCAGGGTCGTTAAAAGTCGGGATTGCCTGGTTAAGAGTTAATGCATCCCAATTACATTAATTAGATATTGTGCTACAGTAAACTGTGCAAAATTGAAAAATTACATATTAACAGACAGTGTTGTTTCAGACTAGCCTGTGCAGAGAGCGTGGACTGATCTGAAACGACACTTTATGCATTTGTCGCTATATACTTTAGATCTATAATGCATTTATACAACCATATGATTTCTCATTTTGATTTATTGAAAGTTCTGTGGGGTTTTTTTGGTATTTAAAAACTAGCACAAATGGAATAACTGAAGCAGAAAGTTGACAAACTATCATAAATTCACACAGTCATACAGATTTAATACTCTAATAGATTCACATTTTTAAAACGACAGGCTGTTTACGCATGTATGCACAAGCGTTATTGGGTAAAGTTCACATAGGAGATTTGAAGTTGAAAAGTACATAATATGCATTTAAAAATCATATATGAAAAATAGAAAATTCATCATCACTCCAAACCACTTTACTTTGCAAATTTTCTAAGGTGTAGGGGGGGGGGGGGAGAAACAGGGAATTGGGGTGTTTATAGCTAAATAAAGATACAGACTGAATGCTGAAAAAGTAAATATCAAATCAATCAGTACATTTAATGTTTTATCTCCCAAATTTTTTTAGCAAAATCCATGGTGGGGAGTTCCTGAGATTATGCTTTAATTCATAAAAGAGTATGTGGAACCTCTCTAAACCCATTTGCTACATTCTTAAAACAAAATGAGCCAGGTTTTTACGAAAGGATGCTAAATGCACATACCTAATTCTCCTAAAATGATCGTGCCCCAGAGATATCACATAATTATAGGTCTCTAAAATCTGTTTAGTCTAACAATTGACCTTTCTGCTGATTTTGATTGACAGGTCTACCGACATCTTATCGGCCAATGAAAACGCAGCATTAGGCCTCATGTAAACATAAAATTCTGACGGAATTTCAGGTTAGCTTGTCTGGCTTGACAACCAATACAGTGTGTTACTATGAGGGGCGTGCCAAACTCGCGTTTACATAAAAGTCAATTGACAAGATTCAGCCGTATATTAGTCCTTTAACATGTAGAAAATTTGCAAATAGCAAAAAGTTTCGACCCATGTCAGCCTGCGCGGATGCGCAGGCTGACATGGGTCAATACTTTTTGCCGATACAGTTAAGCCCCCTTTTCACAGAGCAAGGCTAAAATATTATTCCTGGGGCAGCATGCCCCTGGGTTCATTGAAATGGTTTGCTTTCATGATTTTTGCCCGAGGCAAGCCCCTGACAGATGTTATTGAGATTGTATTGTCTACTTATTACATTCAGATAAAAGAGATGCAAAGTAAAGTGTATCAATTCGGACTTTGATTAAAGAGGTAATTGTATGAGAGGCTGTGACAGCTGGTATTTTCATTTCCTGTTGTTTTTCGTCTATAGAAAACAAATACCAGGAAATTTTTTAGCCATGCTATGGCAAGAGGGGTTTAAATGCATTCCTGTAATGCGTTATACCAAGGAAACTATATTACTCACAATTTGCTAGGGATCACTCTAAAAGATTCACTCTAAATATATATATGTGGCATGTATCATGAGTGTATGGTTTTATAATAAGCTACATTGCCACACTGAGCAATAAAATGACTTGTGGAAATGGATCTTTAACCCTTTACCTCACAATGCCAACTGTTAAAGACACTGAGAAAGATGCCTTTGGAAAAAATTGTTGGAAAAGGAGAAAATGTTGGTATCCAGCATTTTCTCCTTCTCCAACAATGTTTTCCATCCTTTCAGAAAATTGTACTATTTGAAACATGTTTCATTTGTTATCTACAAATGCCTTGATTTTGGACTGGTCTAAAATTTCCCTGTGCAATAATGAGTTAAAAACAAACAACCAATGTCCTACTTCGTCACAATGTTTTCAAAACTACTGCAAATGAGTGAAATGACCTAAGCAAGATGTGGTAACGGAAGAGTTGAAAGAGACTGGATCCGCATAATACCAGTAAAACTACTGGCATGCTTCAATCCATTGTAAGTACATTAAATTAGTAACAAGATCTTATTAAGATAAATTTTATACCATATGTAACTTTCTTACAAATTCTGCACTCAAAAACAACAAAAATGTCATACTTATAGAAGAGACTTAAGCCATATTAATTGTGACATCTTTTATATTGCCGTAGGGTTGTTTGCTTAAACTTTATGACAATGATCCGGCATTTTATAACTTTCAACAGCTGTTCTTAATTTCAGGCGACCAACATTATCTTAGAAACTTCATCAGAAACAATATCAATTGGTGACCAATCAAAAACATGCTTTCACTTCCAATAAAAATGGCAGGAGTCACGTAAGCACTTGTATACAGTCCGGCACGTTCACATGACAAAGGCCAATGACTCAAGATTACTTATCTTACATTAAAGAATTCAAACTTTATAACAAGTAATTTACCTAGATTTTTAGGCTATGCCTCCTTGCATGGATGATAGATAAAAGTTGTGCTTTGGCAAAACAAGGGTTTGTTGGTTGTTTTGGGGTTTAACGCCACTTTAACAGCTAAGTTCATATCATGGCGGTCGGTGATGCACATGTGTTTCCTGGCTCTCTCACACCGGTACTTACACAACTTTCTTTCCAAAGCCACCGACTACTTTTCTCACATGCATCAGCAGAGGTGGGAAGCGAAAATATGCTGGAAAGAAAGTTTGCCTTAACTGGATATCAAACTCACAACCACCAGGTCAGGAGTCCCACACGCTCACCACTGAGCCACCCGGGCGGGCCGGCAAAACAGCAGTAAATGCATCATTGTGACACATCATACCAAGCAAGTAATCACATAATTTTGGACCCATATAACCTCTTTTGTCACAAAACTGACTGAATTATGAGGTAAACCGTTCTTTTGACATGCATAAAATCGACCAATAGCAAAAAGTTTTGACACAGGTCAGCCTGCACAAACTGAATGTCTTTAATTGCACTTAATTGTGTAATTGTAACAAAGATACTAACTTTAACCCTTTCTGAAACAATCCCTGGTTTTTACGGGTCTGGAATTGTAGCCTTTTGAAAACATTGTGGGAAAAGGAGAAAATGCTGGTAACCAGCATTTTCTCCTTTTCACACAATGTTTTCTACCTTATCATAGACAGAAATCATCTTTACAGCAAGAGTTGAATTGTCGTCTGCAAATGTTTTCAATTTGGTCTTGTCCAAAAGTTTGTCGTTTGGGAAAGGGTTAACTCATTACCAAACGACAAAATCTTAGACTGGTCCAAATTGAAAGCATTTGCAGACGACAAAATAAAAGTGACTGAAAATTTAAAACTTGTTTTGTGAAGGGTTGAAAACAGTGTGGGAAAAGGAGAAAATGCTTTTCCCAAAATGTTTTCCAAAGGTTTCTTTCTCAATGTTATCAAAAGTAGGGATTGTGTGGTAATGGGTTAATACATTGGGGTCAAAAAATGTTTTTTTTTTCCGAAACAAAAAAGTTTAGGCCTAGTCCAAATTGAAAGTATTTGCAAACAACATACTGAATGTGACACAAAGTTTGAAGATTGTTCTGAAAAGGGTAGAATACATTGTGGGAAAAGGAGAAAATGCTGGTTACCAGCATTTTCTCCTTTTCCCACAGTGTTTTCAGAAGGCTTCTTTTCCGTGTTGTCAAAAGTTGGGATTGTGTTGTAAAGGGTTAATTTGGGGGGAAAGAGAATGTTGAAACAAATATAGGATTGGCTATTGTTACAAAATAAGCCAAGTTGAACTTTGCGCAGTTAGTCATTGAACTAGATCAAGATTCTAGATACAGAAAGTAACAAATATAGTTTAAGTTATACGATTTTTATAAATCACTCTTGATGACTGGTGCTTGAAAACTTTTACCAGTACTTGCACCGTGTTTTGGGTAGGCAAGGTTGAATCTGACCATCACAGGATTCAAACCCAGAACCTTTTGTGCAACAGGACTACACTATATCACTTCACCACCAGTTTCTCCCACCTAATTTTAAAGAGATGGTTTATGAGATGTACTACCAGAGACATGGTCTATAGGCCCAAAGCTCCACATAACAGGGGGTGATGGTATGCTAAATCCATTATTTCTCTTCCAAACCCTATGTTGTGGGTACTCATTAGAATTGTCTCGATGAGACGATTCTAATGAGGGTACTCATTAGAATTGTCTCGATGAGACGATTCTAATGAGTACCCATAACATAGGGTTTAGTTGAGAATTATCCATATTTCTATTTTGAAATCAAGATTACTCCCTCTATCTGGCGTTCTATATAGAGGTCAATGAAAGAGATGCGAACAATCATTTTTTTTTTTTGTTAAATCTCAGATCAGGCTGCTGGTTGATGCAATATGTCACCATAGACATGGTCTGCCGGAGTCAACAAGAGAGGTACAAACAAATTTTTTTTTTTTAAATCTCAGATACAGCCACTTGGTTATGAGATACACCTCTTAAAAACATCGTACACCACTTTACCACACAATGATGACTTTTAACAACCCTAAGGAAGAGGCCTGCTGAAAACTTTGTGGGAAAAGGAGAAAATGCTGGTGACCAGCATTTTCTCCTTTTCCCACAAAGCTTTCTACTCCATAAAAAAAAAATTGTATCATTTGACCAACTGTGAAATTACAGTGCTGGTAACCAGCATTTTCTCCTTTCCCACCAAGTTTTCTACTCCATCAAAAAAAAATTGCATCATTTGACCAACTGTGAAATTATTGCCTACAAATGCTTTCGATTTGGATAGGTCTAAAATTCTGCTGTATGGTAAAGGGATACCAGAGTAAACAAGAGTGATCTGAACAGATTTATTATCTCATGATTAGATAGCTGGATTTTGAAATACATGATCAGAGATATGGTCCAACTTAGTCAAAAAGAGATTATGCATACACACAGACATACATTTAAATATAATCTCAGGTCACTCAGAGGATTTTATATGATACTCTACTTGGGACATGGTCTATGAGAAAGATGAAAAAAAAAAAACAGTTTTATTATCTCAGACCAATCTGATGGTTTACAAGAGATACTACCAGATTCACCATGAATGAATGAAAACAAACAGTTCTGTTATCTCTGATCAGTAAGTTGATTAATACCATACACTTCTAGAGTCATCGTCTATAAGATTCAATAAGAGAGATGTAAACATAGAGTTTTATTATTTTCAGATCAATCAGATGGAATATAAGATACACAACAAGAGTCAGCAAGAATAAATAAATGCAGTTTTGTTATCTCAGCTCGTTCAGATGGTTTATGAAATACACTATCAGAGACACAGTCTACCTGAGACAACAAGAGAGAGGCAAACAAAAAGTTTTATTATCTCAGATTAGACAGATGGTTTATGAGATGATTATACCACCAGAGGCATGGTCTATAAAAGTCAAAAAGAGAGATGCAAACATAAGAGTTTTTTTATCTCAGATTAGACAGATGTTTTATGAGATGATTATACCATCAGAGGCATAGTCTATTACAGACAAAAACAGAGACACAAATTTTCATTATCTCATATCAGTCAGAATGTTTATATGATATACTATCAGGGACAGCAAAGGGATACATGAGGAGATGAAGCAGATGGTTTATAAGATGGATACCACTAGAGGCATGGTCCACAAGCATCAAAAAGAGAGATTAACACAAACAGATCTCAGATCAATCATATGGTTAACTCTTTACCACAGGAGAAAATTTTAGACTGGTCCAAATTGAAAGCATTTGCAGACGACAAAATAAAGGTGACTAAAAAATAGAAATTTGTTCTGGAAAAGGTAGAAAACACTGTGGGAAAAGGAGAAAATGCCCATAGTGTTTTCAAAAGGCTTCTTTCTCAGGGCATCAAAAGTAGGGATTATGTGGTAATGGGTTAATGAGATACGCTACCAGTGACATGATTTATAGAGGCAACAAGAGTGAACACAAACAATCAGTTTTATTATCTCAGGGTCAGCCGGATGATTCATGACATAGTGTACTTGAGATGTAAGATCAGCTGACCCTTCACAAGTTGGCACATTTTGAACCTTGCAGTGCTTTTCAGTGTAGATCAAGATCAAACCTTACAGGACACAAAGTCTGATCTTAGGTCCACACTTTTGGCTACACTCTAGGGCATAAATGAAAGAAACCTGTAAAGGCAAGCAGCCCTATCTAAGTCTTTACAAAACAACAAAACTTGTTCTGGTTCGAATTGAAAGCATTTGCAGACAACAAATTAAATGCTACTAAAATGACTAGATTTATCTATAACAGGGTAAAAAACAGTGTGTGAAAAGGAAAAAATCCTAGTCACCAGTATTTTCTTCTTTTTCCACAATGTTTTTTAACTCTTCAACAAACGACAAAATTTTGGCCTTGCCCAAATTGAAAACATTTGCAGGCCACAAATTAAACATTACTAAAATATTTAAATTTGACTTAAGAAGAGTAGAAAACTTTGTGGTAAAAGGAGAAAATGCTGGTTACCAGCATTTTCTCCTTTTCCCACAATGTTTTCAGAAGGCGTCTTCCTATGAGTCATAAAAACCAAGATACATGTATTATTTTGTAAAGGGTTGATCCATTACCACACAATCTATACTTTTTACAACCCTGAGAAAGAAGCCTTTAGAAAACACTGTGGGAAAAAGGAGAAAATGCTGGTTACCAGCACTTTCTCCTTTTCCCACAATGTTGTCTAACCTTCACAAAACAGATTTAAAATTTTCAGTCACTATTATTGTGTTGTCTGCAAATGCTTTTTATTTGGACAAGCCTAAAATATTGTTACTTGGTAAAGATTTAAAGTTTTCCTCCTCAGGGCAGTACAAACGGGAAAAAGTTGGATAAAGGATATAGACAGATTTCAAGCAGTTGGTCACAGACAGGAGAGGAAGAGTTGATCAATGTAGAGTTACCTTGTTGGACATTTTGCCGTACTTAAATAGACAATAGAATAAAACATTGATATAAAAGTCAACAGATGGGCTATATAACTGTTAACTATATACCAAACGAAAAAATTTTAGACTGGACCCAATTCAAAGCATTTGCAGACAACAAAATAAAAGTGACTGAAAATTTGAAATTTGTTTTGGGAAGGGCAGAAAACATTGTGGGAAAAGGAAAAAATGCTGGTTACTTTTTTCACATTTTCAAAAGGCTCCTTTTTCAGGGTTGTGAAAAGTCGGGATTGTGTGGTAAAAGGCTAACCCTTTAACACACAATCTTGGTTTTAATGATAATGAGAAATATGAGAAATGCAGCTTTTGAAAACATTGTGGGGTAAGGAGAAAATGCTGCTTGTCAGTATTTTCTCCTTTTCTCACAATCTTTTCTGCCCTTTCAAAGACAACAATGCCCATTTGAACCACATTTAACCCATTACCACATAATCCCTACTTTTGATGACCTTGAGAAAGAAACCTTTAGAAAACATGGTGGAAAACGGAGAAAATGCTGGTAACCAGCATTTTCTCCTTTTCCCACAATTTTTTTACCCTTCACAAAACAAATTTCAAATTATCAGTCACTTTTATTTTGTTGCCTGCAAACGCTTTCGATTTCGACAAGCCTAAAATATTGTTGTTTGATAATGAGTTAAGTTGCTTGCAAAAGCATTGCATTTGGGCACATCTGAAATTTTGTTGGTAAAGAGTTAATTGACAGTGGTCTTCCAAGGCAGGGATGCTAGGATATTTTCAACTTGAAGTACAAAGATGTTTCACTATAGTGCACTCGGAGGAGTCTTTGTCTCTTGTATATTTCTTTGAGAATAAACCTCTCGAGTACATTTGTCATAATTCAGTTTCTAATTTTCTCCTCTTCTGCAAGTACAAGGAACAGTTGTCTTCTGTCTGAATAAGCCTTGCAAAAACATGGTATGTCACCAAAACAGGGTATTTTACTAAAACACGGTATGTTACGAAGACATGGTATATTATCAAAACATGTTATCTTACCAAGACATGATGTTTCACCAAACCATGGTATGTTACCAAAATATGGTATGTTATCAAAACATGGTATGTTACCAAACATTTTGTTTCACCAAAACATGGTATGTTCCCAAAACATGGTATTTTACCAAAACATGGTATGTTACCAAGACATGGCATGTTATCAAACATGGTATGTTACTGAAACATGGTATTTCACTGAAACATGGTATATAACCAAATCAAAGTATTTTACCAAAACATGGTGTGTTACCCAAACATGGCATGTTACCTACCAAGACATGGTATGTTACCAAAGCATATATATTTTTTTACCAAATCATGGTATGTTACCAAAAAATGGTATGTTACCAAAACATGGTATGTTAAAGTCAATATAGTTTTTCCTAGATTGAACACAGAGTGAAAAAAGATTCCTCCACCTTTTTAAATTAACATTCTAAATGTACTTTATAAGAAAATTTGCCATTCATTAGGTTTAGGTATGTATTCCCACACCAATCTAAATTTACAAGCATTCTAAATATTTAGAATATTTCAAGAATCTTACATCCATCTAATTCAACCTGGCTAAAAAATATTCTAAACTACTGATGGCTGATGTCATACAAAGTGAGAGATCTATACATATACATACAAAGAATTATAATAGCTATCGGCAGTTTTCAGCATGTGATAGCAAACCTTCAAGGAATTAATGGCCAAAAACCCACAAAGAAATATTGAAATCTACTTATTCAACCTAGTTACAAAGTAGAATACTTGAAAAAGTTGAAAATACTGATAACCAAATTGATTACCAAATAACCCCTGTTTTTTGTTACATGATTATGAAAGAATATAAAAAAAAAAAGAAATAACAGTAAAAACTCCAAAAACGCCCTTTTTCCAAATAGAACTCACTCTTTCTTCAATTGTAGGCAAATATGGTTCCCATGGAAACTCTGATCTTTTAACACCATTGGGACAACTCTATTGATAAGAATTGT
This sequence comes from Tridacna crocea, assembly GCA_943736015.1. NCBI lineage: Eukaryota > Metazoa > Mollusca > Bivalvia > Cardiida > Cardiidae > Tridacna > Tridacna crocea. The sequence continues at coordinate 1,773,030 of OX031073.1, forward strand.
TGAAGTTACTAGCAACAAGAATTTGAAGGGCTGTCAGAGAAATTAAGAAAAAATGTTTTTTTTGGATAATATTCCTTACTTAAGACGTATTTGTTTTACACTGATTGGGAAAGAATTTCATTCAACTTACACAAAATCTCTCTCAGTTTTGCCTCTTGGAAACAAAACAAGTACTCATACCGAATGTGTGGGACAATTAAGTCCGAAAGTTGATACCCGCTTCCAGGAATCAAAATCAGGACATTACAGTTATGAGGCTGACGCTTTGCCTCATAACAACGGATGCAACTAAATGTAATAACTCCTTACTGGACAGTGTTAGATCCAAGAAAGTGTTGTCTGATCTTGACCTACACTGTCCACAAAATACAAAATAAAAGTGACTAGAAATTTGAAACTTGTTTTGTGAAGGGTAGAAAACATTGAGGGAAAACGAGAAAATGCTGGTTACCAGTATTTTCTCCTTTTCCAACAATATATTTTGAAGACTTCTTTCTCAGGGTCATCAAAATTAGGGATTGTGTAGTAATGGGTTAACCCATTACCACACAATCCCTACTTTTGATGACCTTGAGAAAGAAGCCCTTATAAACATTGTGGGAAAAAGAAAATGTTGGTAACCACATTTTCTCCTTTTTCCACAATATTTTCTACCCTTCACAAAGCAAATTTCAAATTTTCAGTCACTTTTATTTTGTCATCTGCAAATGCTTTTGATTTGGACAAGCCTAAATTCTGTCTTTTGATAATGAGAGGGTTAAACTGCCATTTACTCACAGACATGTTCACTCTAGAAATAAGACCTAAATAATAACAACATCAAAGTTGCATTTGTCTACTATAGTCTTACTAAATGTCTGAAAGTCCCTTTTCCCGTGTTGAAGACCATATAATACACCCAAATTTCACAATTTCATCTGATACGTCACATATAGAGAATACTTACTGTGTTTGTAAGCTTTGCAAGCATAAGGACAACACCATGATCTGTGATGACGGCCAGATTTTCTTCATCTTTCGCAATGTTGGCTATCGCAGCACAGACGCTGGCTAGTACCTCTTTATGTTCAGATTTCAGCAGACTGACAATCAGTTCCAGGCCTCCGACAAATGAACGTACCATTTCACCTGCATCCTGAAATTCATAATGAAATTATAGATTGCTGACTCTAGAGGACACGAAACAACTGTGGACTATCTCTTTACCAAACGACAATATCTTAAAATCAATGAAGTTGAAGGCATTTGCAGATGACAAATTCAATGCAACTCAAACAATGATTTTTGTCCTTGATAGTAAAGAAAACATCGTGGGAAAAGGAGAAAATGCTGCTTACCAGCATTTTCTCCTTTTCCCACAATGTTTTTAAAAGGCTTCTTTCACATGGGTGTTTAAAGTCAGATCAAATGGTAAAAGGTTAAGTACAATACTATGCAGTCAAAACAAGGCTCCATATTGAAGATTTTTCAGACAAAACACCAGGGCGTCAAATCTCCTGTGGGGGAGGTGTGGACTGGGGAACGGGTGTAAATGCACAGATTCAGACTGGTATAGGGGCAGAGAGTAGACCTACCTTAGCATTCTCAATACAGGGACAGATAGCCCAGGCTGCACTGGCCTGCACTTCAGGGTTTTGATTCTTAAGTAAGGACCACAGTAACCGAACTCCATCTAGTCGGTCTATTATTCTGAAATTGGTTAAAAAAAAAAACAGGATAGAATGTGTTCTGTCTTATTAATAGTAACAGTAACTAATCCAACTATATCAACCTATTACCAAACGGCAAAATTTCAGTCCGACCCAAATTAAAAGCATTTGCAGACAAAACAACAAATACTGGTATGGATCGAAAATCTAAATTTTGTTTGGAGAGTGTAGAAAACATTGTGGGAAAAGGAGAAAATGCTGCCTACCAGCATTTTCTCCTATTCCCATAGAGTGTTTTCTATAGGCTTCTTCCTCCGGGTCAATAAAAGCTGGGATATTGTGTTGTAAAAGTTTAACCCGTTACCACACAATTCCTACTTTTGACGACCCTGAGAAAGAAGCCTCTATAAAACATTGTAGGAAAAGGAGAAAATGCTGGTAACCAGCATTTTCTCCTTTTCCCACAATGTTTTCTACCCTTTACAATATAAATTCCAAATTTTCAGTCACTTTTACTTTGTCGTCTGCGAATGCTTTTGTTTTGGACAAGCCAAAAATATTGTCCTTTGGTAATGAGTTAATGCTCTACCAAATAATCTCTCCTGCTATAGAGTGGATTTAGCCTTTTGAAAACATTTTGGGAAAAGAAGAAAGTGCTGGTAATCAGCATTTTCTTCTTTTCCCACAATGTTTTCTACTCCCCTGTCAAACATTTAAGAATCTGAACCACATTTAATGTATAGAGTAAAAATGCTTGAATTTGAACAAAGGCAAAATTATGTCATTTGGTTGAGAGTTAACTTGCAACAGCCATGTTGTGCCAGAATTCCTGACACAAATCTCAATTTTTGAGCCACACTTATTTTATCATCTGCAAAATTTAACGCTTTCAATTTAGGCAAGTCTGAAATTTTGGTGCTTGGTAGAGAGTTAATAATTAATCCACTAAGCTAATATTGGATGTGGTACTTAACCCATTACCACACAATCCCTACTTTTGATGCCCCTGAAAAAGAAGCCATTAGAAAACATTGTGGGAAAAGGAGAAAATGCTGGTATACTGAATTTCTGTTGTTTTTTTCCGAGAATACACATCAAATTTAGCCAACACATATCTGGGTTGATATTCACCAACCATTCCTAAGAATGTTCTTTGTTGTATTCTTCAAGATTTTCTGACTGAAAGTAACAGAACTTCTGATTGGCTACACCAAATGGTTTAGCCAATCAGAAGTTCTGTTGCTTTCATATTGACGAAATTCTGAAGTATAAACTAAGAATATTGTGAGGAATGATTAGTGAATACGTACCCTGATTTTCTCCTTTTCCCTCAATGTTTTCTAAAGGCTTCTTTTCAAGGATCTTCAAAAGAGCGGATTGTGTGGTAATGAGTTAAAAAGCCAATGCTTTTATCCAAACAATGCTTTTCATTACAATCCAGATACAGCTTTTTTTTTAACCTTTAGATGCCATCTATGTGTCACATTATCTAACCTTTTGTTTGTGTGAAAAAGGCCTGGTATATTTAATAGTTGAGTACATATAAAAAGAATTGATCTGAAAAAGGTTTTCACAGATCAACTTACATGTAATGACATATGCTGATGACAAATGCATAAAAATATTGAGTTCAAACACTCCATTTATATCTACACTTTACCAAATAACGACATGGTTTTGTCACGGAGGAAGAAGCCTTTTTATGAGTCCTTTTGAAAAATATTGTGGGAAAAGGAGACCCAGCCTTTCCTTGATCCTTTATCCACAATGATTTTTACCCTTTTTGAAGACAGCTCGGAGCATTTGAGCCATATTTGATTTGTCATCTATGATTCCTTTCTATATGAAAGATTCTAAAGGATTGGTCCTGAACATAAAGGTTCTCTGTTTTCATCACCCTATGCAAATTGTTCGTTTTAACTCTTTATCAATCAACAAAATTTTTGACTTCTCCAAACTGAAAACACTTCCAGATGACAAAATGAACATAACTCAAAAACTGAAACTGGTTTCCAACAGGGTAGAAAACATTGTGGGAAAAGGAGAAAATGCTGGTTACCAGCATTTTCTTCTTTTCCCACAACGTTTTCAAAAGGCTTCTTTCTCAGGGTCATAAAAACCAGGGATTGTTTGGCAAAGGGTTAACTCTTTATCAAAGGACAAAATTGTAGACCAGTCCAAATTGAAAGCATTTGCATACCACAAAATAAATATAGCTCAAAAATAGAAAAATTGTTCTGAGAAGGGTAGAAAACATTGTGGCAAAAGGAGAAAATGCTGGTTACAGCATTTTCTCCTTTTCCTACAATGTTTTCAAAAGGCTTCTTTCTCAGGGTTGCTAAAAGTCGGGATTATCTAGTAAAGAGTTAACCAACATTTTGTCCTTTTCCCACAACATCTTCTTCTCTTTCAAAGACAACATGCATGTTTTCAGCTCTTTCAAAGAACAACTGTTTGAGCCAAATCTGATTTGCCATCTGCAAATTCTCTCAATATAAATGAGTATTAAGGGTTATTCATGTACAAAATTGTTCTGTGTTTTGAAAAATGTTTAAAAAAAAAAAAAACATGATGTGGAAACAGAGAAAGTGCCAGTAAATAGCATTTTCTCCTTTTCCAACAAAGTTTCTTAGTTTATTCTATTATTCTGCTTGTATGTTCCGTCTTGTTCACTGGTATTTTACATCATAGCCAGATAACGAAATCATTATGGCAAAAACAGAATTCTATATGGCTTCCATTGCGCGAAAAGGGGCATTCGGACATTTGCATAAAGTGTCATCTCGGATTAGCCTGCACAGTCCGCACATTACAACTACATTAGATTTTGTTCTTCAGTTGACTTGTGCAAAAAAAACCCCAAAAATTGAAGAAAATGGAAAGTATTGTTTCAGATTAGCCTGCACAGACTGCACAGGCTTATTCGAGCCGTCACTTTACGCAAATGTCTGAATGCCCCTTTTTGCATGATGTGAGACATATGTCACTTTTTTCCCTCACTGTTTCCAAAAGCCTTCTCCCTAAGCCTTGTTAAAACATGAGATTATCTGAAAAATTTGAAAAAGCTAAATTATTTTTCTCTATTTATCCTTACACCATGTTTTCTTGCTCCTCTGCACATTGGCCCACAGCCTTGGTTACGTTTACAAGTAAAGCCTGATTGGTTCCCGTCAGCAAGTTCACTAAAGGTGAGATTCCACCAGCCTTTCTTATTTGTTGTCTGTTTGGTGTTTCTTTGGCTAATTCTCCTAAAGCACCTACCACATTCACTAATACCTGAAACAGATAGTCATCTCTTTGCAGAATGACAAAGTTTTAGACAAATGCAAATTGAAAGTAATTCCAGACAACAATTTAACCATTTGCCACACAATCCCAAATTTTAATGGCCCTGAGGAAGAAGATTTTTAAAAATTTGTGGGAAAAGGAGAAAATCCTGATAACTAGTATTTTATCTATCTCCAACATTTTTTTTATCCTATCTCAGATTACTTTTCCTTTTTGAGATATACTTAACTCTTTACCAAATGACAGAATTTTAGACTTATTTTCATGAGTGGCACAGAAAGTTCTTGCAACTTATACCAATTTTTTTTTATTCTGCTTCCCAGAGAATACACCAGTACCTGTGCCATAGGTAGAGATTTTAACCCTTTACCCCATAAGGCATTTCCATGGTATCTCTAATTGACCCTAAATAATAGCAAGGATGAAGCCGTTTCTTATGTGTATATGACACCTTTTGATAGCATAGAAAACATTGCGGCAAAAGGTGAAATTGCTCGTCACGAGCAATTTCACCTTTTGCCACAATGTTTTCAAAAGGCTCCTACAAGCAATGCGTAGAAATGAGTATCTATGGAGTAAAGGGTAAATAAAAAAAAAAGCAACACTTACCTCCTCTGGTTGGTCGTTTAACTGGGAGACAAGCAGATCAATAGCCTTGAGGTCCTGAAATCTCATCACGTTCTCTGTACTTATAGCACACTTCCAGATGGCTCCAGTGGCAGCCGCTAAAAGTTCTTTATTGTCGTTTTGTTGTAACAGTAACACAAGCGGATCAAGACCACCATAATGTCGCACGAGGTCACGTGTCTCTTTTTCTTCAGCACACTGTTTAAAAGACATTTTGTTAAAGGTGGGTATTTAGATTTTTCACATCACACCAAATTAAGAAATATATATTTATCACTAAAATTTACATGAAAAGGCGATACAAATCATCAATAATTAAGAATCATAAAATTACAAAAAAAAAAATGATGGTATTCCCTCAAAAGGCTATGTAGCCTCTTAAGCTATTTTTAGATTTTGCATCAAAAATGAAAAGAGCATTGTGGAAATGTTAACTGACTGGCATGTGCCAAATGACGCATAAATTCCATAACATAACACACATGTAATTATTTTCCATATTGTCTTCTTTGGATGCTATGTTTGAAGCTTCGTATGTGTATTTCCGGTATATAAATGAGCAAGTTGCTCATGTAAAAACAGATTGTGTTTCCCGTCGGTGTCGATCTGGGCTATAGTGAATCTCTAATTTCTCTTGTTGTCAGATGGTTTTCGACTGCTGGGGTTTTATGAAAGGAAATTATAAGGTTTTGGGAGTATAAGGATAATTTTGTAAAATTTTCATTCCAGAATCTGAAGGGCCACCTTTAAACCTAAGGCTGCTAAATTTGACTCAAGGCATTTTTATGGCCAGGATAGACTGAGATCAGACTGCACAAAATGTGCAATCTGGGTCAATATTCACCTATCATTCTTAGGAATGTTCCTAGTCTTATCTTCAAAATTTTCTAGTTTTAAAAGTAACAAAACTTCTGATTGGCTAAACCATTTGGTTTAGCCAATCAGAAGTTGTGTTACTTTAACAACATTCTCAGTCTAATTCTCAAGAATTTTTACATTTCAAAGGTACCCAACTACTGTCCATTATCTCCCGCTAGATGGCATTCTATAAATACTCATCTATTTGATATGGGCATCCTTGGTACAGAGCCGAACCACTTTCCTACGCGACAACCGTTACTTTGAATTTAAAACAAAAACAAGGTTTACACAATAAACTATGATCACCTGTTTAGAGAAATCTGTTGCTAATGCAGGTCTCATTTCTGCTCAAACGTATCGATACGTAAAAGCTATTTTCAACATTGCTACTTTATAGAGCGTACAGTCAGCCCGCTTTCGGGGCTAGTAGTGATGCGTCATATAAGACAGTCGAATCTTCGAAGAATATGACATGCGCAGACAATGAACTACTGTCAGCAGAACCAAACAGTGCAGGCAGTTGGAAATTCCATTACTTTCTACATTTAGAATATGAGTGAAGAATGCAACACAGAATGTTCAATAAATAATGTCTCTAGTTCCTGATGGAGAAAGAAGAGCTTTGCAAAGCGGCGCATAGACCCATGCAGGGGCTTGTCAGTGAAATGGGTTAAAATCTAGAATGCCTGCAGATATAAAAATTTTAAGTCACACACAAACCTACACATCATAGAGATTCATTGTGATAAGTTTGAACTTATTCTAATGAAAACTGTAGGAGGAGTTGCGCACACAAAAAATTGCTAACAGACAGACAGACTGATAGACGGACGAATGAACCAATGTCCTATGCCATAATATTATAAAAATACTGGTTGCATTGGTTGGTTATTTCTGTTTATTTATCGTCGCTACCGTTTGCCCATCTGAGCAATGTCCCCAGAAGACGTTTAGTTGTTAAGGGGGATAGTGCAAGGATACAGGTCGAAATTACTGAGAGCTTCGCCTGGTTCTTTAATGTGCTGGGCGTATAGCACCGTCACACGGGACCTCGATTTAATGTCTCATCCGAAAGACTATTAGAAATTTTAGTTGGCCAGCCGGGGATTCGAACCTACAACCTGTAGTGACCCAAAACACTGTGTTCACAAGTCCTACGCTCTACCTACTGAGCTATCTCGGCTGGTTATACAAATACTGATAACCAATATAACCAATATAATCGCTCAATAGAGTATTCTTCAGAAAAGGGTGTGACATTTCTTACCTTGAAAATAGCTGAGGCACAATGCATCTGTAGCTCTGGGTCCGAAGACTTCAGATTTTTTACCAAATCTTCTATCATTCCTTCAGTTCTAATTGCTAGTCTGTAACTTGGCTGTAATGTGAAAGTTAACTTTGATAGAGATTGAAACTTGATATCAAATATCACTTCAACAATGCTATTTGTTTTTTCAGAGGGTAAAAAACATCATGGGAAAAGGAGAAAATGCTCGTTACCAGCATTTTCTCCTTTTCCCCATGATTTTTTCAAAAGATTTTTTACCACAGGGTCCTTTAAATTCATATTACCAAACGACAAAATTTAGGCTTGGCCAAATCGAAAGCATTTGCAGACGACATAATAAAAGTGACTCAAAAATTGAAATTTGTGTGTGGAAGGGTAGAAAATATTGTGGTAAAAGGAGAAAATGCTAGTTACCAGCAATTTCTCCTTTCCCCAAAATCTTTTCTAAAGGCTACTTCCTCAGGGTCGTTAAAAGTGGGGATTAAGTAGTAATGGGTTAACTCTTAATTCCAACTTTTAACGACCCGGAGGAAGAGGCCTTTAGAAAACGTGTGAAAAAGAGAAAATGCTGGTCAGAAAATGCTGGTGACCAGCAGTTTCTCCTTTTCCAAAAATATTTTCTACCCTATCAAAGTCAGAAATCACCATATTAACCAGATTTTATTTTTTGTCTGCAGATGCGTTGAATTTGGTCCAGTCCAAAAATTTGTCGTTTGGTAAAGAGTTAAACAATGTCATTTGTTTTTTCAAAGGGTAAAAAACATCATGGGAAAAGGAGAAAATGCTGATTACCAACATTTTCTCCTTTTCCCGTGATGTTTTTAAAAGATTTTTTACCACAGGATCCTCTAAATTCAGGATTGTGGGTTATTCCATTACCACACTATCCATACTTTTGACCACCCTGAGGAAGTAGCCTTTAGAAAACATTTTGGGAGAAGGAGAAAATACTGGTAACCAGAATTTTCTCCTTTTCCTACAATGTTTTCTACCCATCACAAAAATTCTGAGTCACTTTTATTGTGTCATCTGCAAATGGTTTTGGTTTGTACAAACCTAAAATTTTGTTGGTAATCAGTTAATAGGGTTAAATGAATTTATACCTCTGAAGCACATTCCTGCAGTGTTCCAACAACTGGTATTAACATGTCCTCATGGGTAGATTTAAGCAGCCTAGCAAGTAACGGTATAGCTCCTGCTTTCCTCATAGCTTCCTTGTTCTTCTTACTTTTACTGCAACTCCAGAGGGCCAGGGCGCCACATCTAGCTACCTGAACGTCCTTCTCTAACTCTGCTGTCATGTGACCTGTGAGAGGTGCACAGTCCAACAGTCCGACCTGTTAGCATGGATCAAAATGAACAAAAGTAAATTTTTCATGCTATATAGCCATTACAGAACAATACAGATTTGGACTTTTATCTTAAAACCATTAATCCTTCATCAGATGACAAAATTTTAGCCATGTCCAAATTGAAAGTATTTGCAGACGACAATTTCAGTGTGGCTTAAATGGTGTAATTTTTCTATGAAATAATAGAAAACACTGTGGGAAAAGGAGAAAATGCTGGTTACCAGCATTTTCTTCTTTTCCCACAATCTTTTCAAAAGGCTTCTTTTCCAGGAGCGTCAAAAGTCTGCATTGTGTGGTAAAGATTTAAACCTTTATTAGACATCATAATTTGGGCTTGTCCAAAGCTGTAGCATGAAAACAAAAATCAAGTCTGGCTAAAATGCTGGGATTTTCAGTATTACTAACCCTAGTTACCAGCATTTACTCCTTTTCCCAGAAAGTTTTTAAAAGCACTTCTGTCTACCTCTCTACCGAACGACATAATTTTAGACATGTCCAAAATGGAAGCGTTTGCAGACAACAAAATTAATGTGACTAAAAAACTGAAATTTGTTTTGGGAAGGGCAGAAAATATTGTTGGAAAAGGAGAAAATGCTGGTTACCAGAATTTTCTCCTTTTCCCACAATGATTTTAAGAAGGCTGCTTTCTCAGAGATGTAATAACCAGGGATTGTTTGGGAAAGGGTTAGAAGTCAGGATTGTGTGGTAAAAGATTAAATAAGCAAATGACATTTGAAATTTGGTTCAAATGAAAGTATTTTTTCCACGAAGAACAAAGAGAAAATGTTTCACAAAGAAGTCTCAAATTTCCCAAAAAAATTCATAGATTCATCAATTTACAATTAACAATGACTTTTACATTTGGTAATGTTAAACTAAAATTTGAAGTTATAATACCGAAAACTCAGAAATATATCCAAAATGTTATCAAACATGACATGTGAATGTGACTGTATAGACACAGTGCAACGAAAGTGTGGTAAAATCTACATTCTAACATGACACGCGAATTCGGCTCTATAAACACAGTGCAAGGAAAGCTTGGTAAAATCTGCGACACTCCATGCAGAATGACATCATTCTATATCAAATGACTTCATTCAGTGAGTCAATGGAACATAATCTTCATCTGTGAGTCTACTCCAAGTTTGAACTTGTTTTCCTATCATTAAGAATTGGCCATGTTAGAATCTAAATAATCTTCTTTCTATTGTGGTTCATCATTCAATAAACAATGTTGTGAGTTATGAGGCGCAATAAATAAACCACTCGCCTTATGTAGAGTGACGTCATTCCATGTAGACAGATGTCATGCTGTACAAAGTAAGATATTCAATAGATCATAATCTGCATCTCCGTTTTCACTCTAAGTATGAGTTTGTTTTCCTTTGATTAAGAGTCTGTCACACTAGAATTGAAATAATCTTCCTTGTATCATGGTTTATCGTTCAATAAACCACGTTTGTGAGATATGAGGCACAACAAATAATCCACGAGGGTGACAGCTCTGTAAAGATAGACACCACTTACCAGCTTTTTAATACCAACATGCTGTCTTACGGTCCTGCGAGCCCGTCTGAACTTTGCCACGTTAGCTATTGTTTCAGCCGCCAGACACTTCAAATCCTTGTCAGGGTCACGCAGAATTTTGACCATGGTTTGTAGACCACCTAGGTCAGCAATGGCACGGCGGATTTGAACATTTCTGGAGATTTCCTTCAGGATTTTCAAAGAGCCAATCTGATTAAAAGAAAAAGAAAAAATAAGAGTATCTTCTATAGATTGTCACAAACTGCCTTTGATAAAATTACTTTTTTATCTGCTAGACACCTTTTTTAACCCTTAACCACACAATCAATACTTTTAATGGTCTTTTGAAAAACCAGCATTTTCTCCTTTTCCCACAATGTTTTATATCTGTTCAGGAACAAGTATTATCATTTAAAAAAACATGTGAACTGTTCTCTTAAATTCCATCAGTGAAGACCAGTTTGAAATTCTGCTGTGTGGTAAACGGTTAGAATAAAAGACATGCATATATGCAAATAATTATGTTCTAGAGACAGGTTCTTGCTTTACCATACAAAAAAATTTTAGACTTGTATAATTTAAAAGCATTTGCAGGCAACAGAGGCAATTTGATCTTTTGAAAAACTGAAACTTCTCTTCAGAAATGTGGCACATGTTGTTTGAGAGGTAGAAAATGCTAATTTCCAACATTTTCTCCTTCTCTTACAATATTTTTTTAAAAGCCTGTTCATTAGGGTCATTAAAATGGGACTGTGTGATAAAGGGATGAAACAAACTTTAACTCTTTACCAGACGACAAAATTTTAGCACAGTCCAGATTGAGAGCATGAAATGGGGCTGTCTTTCTTTGATATGATAGAAAACATTGTGGGGAAAAAGGAGAAAATGCTGGTTATCAGCATTTTCTCCTTTTCCCACAATGTTTTCAAAAGGTTTGTTCCTCATTGGTGTTAAGTCATCATTGAGTGGTAAAGGGTTCACCCTTTACCACACAAGGCCAACTCCAATGAGGAACAAACCTATTGAAAACATTGTGGGAAAAGGAGAAAATGCTGGTAATCAGCATTTTCTCCTTTTCCCACAATGTTTTCTACCCTTTGATAGCCAGATTTCCTGTTTTCAGTAACATTTGAAATGTCATCTGCAAATGCTTTCAACTTGGACAAGGCTAAAATTTTGCTGTGTAGTAAAGAGGTAATCACATAGCTTTTAAAAGTTTACTTCTTACAACAGGTATATTTGCGAAGGTGTTTGGAAAGTTTACAAGGAAATTTTCCAAAGGAATTTGAATAACATTACCTTGCATTTGATTTCATCTGTATCCAGTAAATTAATTAAGACTTCTAGTCCACCAACATCTCTAATAGCCAGCTGGCATGTCTCCTGCGCCAAGTTAAAGTCTCTCATGGAACAGAGAGCAATGATTGTGGCTGTTTGGTTACCTCCCTGGTGATAGGTAATAAAGACATATATGTCAAGTTTTGCTTTTTTCATTTTAGTTAACCCTTTACCCCATAAGGCATTTCTATGGTAGCTCTAATTGACTCTAAATAGCAGCAAGGATGAAGCCGTTTCTTATGTGTATATGACACCTTTTGATAGTGTAGAAAACATTGTGGCAAAAGGTGAAATTGCTCGTCATGAGCAATTTCACCTTTTGCCTCAATGTTTTCCAAAGGCTCCTACAAGCAATGTGTAGAAATGAGTATCTATGGAGTAAAGGATTAAAACACATTTATTTTACATTGACTGAAAAAAAGTTCTCGCAACTTGCACTGATCTCACTGCCGAGCCCTGTTAGCTCGGCTGGTAGGTCTTGAGAACAAGGGTCACAAGTTCAATCCCCGGTTCGGCCAATTTCTTTCTGAGGATTGATGATAGTCATTGCGAAAGGATTTATTCCTCTCCTATCGATGACCATCGTTTCAATGATGGTTATGCGGGAAAGCAGCCAGTGGCTTGGAAAGGAAATTGTGCAGAGTACTGGTAAAAAAGACTCCTGAAAAGCATGGATAGGTGCACTGTCGCTGCGATATAACTGAAAGAATGTTGAAAAAAATTGTTGAACACCGTATAATCAATCAATCAATCAATTAATCAATCAATCAATCAACTGGTCCCTCCATGGGAACTACGCCAGGGCCTGTATTCACCAACCATTCTTAAGAACGTTCTTTGTCCTTATTCTGCAGAGTTTTCAACATTTGTAAGTAGCACAACTTCCGATTGGCTAAACCATTCGGTTTAGCCAATCAGAGGTTGTGTTACTTACAAATTTAGAAAAGGTTGGAGTATAAGACTAAGAATATTCTCAAGATTGGTTGGTGAATACCAGACCAAGATTCAATTAGGACTTGACTTACTTTCAGATATTTAACAAGTTTCTGTATCTGCCAGTACTCCGATGGAAGATCAGCGTTAGTTTCACTTCGTCTTTCCACTGCCTCTTCTTCTTCCTCACTTTCTGAAGAGCTCTCACTAAAACTGTCCTCCGCATCGACTGGAGTTTTACTTTTCATCCTTTGCACTGGCTTCTTTTTCTTTAGGGGTCGTTTCTCCTCTATTTTTTCACTAAAAATATCATTTCTTATTTTTCATAACCTATTTTTCATACCACTCCATACTGTGTTTGGCATGAACACATAATGAACAAATATGTAACCTACATTTTCTCCATTTCCAATAATATAATAGCAATAGCATGTCTTTTTTAGCAGCAAGGAAAAACCTACAAAATGTCAAGAAGAAATTCTAATTGAATTCTTTGCCCCAGGAATCCTCTGGTTAGACAAAAAGACAAGGTCTCTTAAAAACATTATGATAAAGGTAGTATTCTCATTTTCTCATGTTTTGTTTTACCTATTAACTCATTCCCAAATGACAATATTTTAGGCTTGTCCAAATCGAAAGCATTTGCAGATGACAAAATAAAAGTGACTGGAAATTTGAAATTGATTTTGTAAAGGGTAGAAATATTATGGGAAAAGGAGAAAATGCTAATTACCAGCATTTTCTCCTTTTCCAACAATGTTTTCGAAAGGCTTCTCTCTAAGGGTCGTCAAAAGTAGGGATTGTATGGTAATGGGTTAAAAGACAAATGCAATACATGTACCACTGCTTCAGGCACATCTGCAAAATTAATACGTCCAACATGAACAAGTCTTCAATTGTTGTATAGGTATATAGTTAGCTGACAACAGTATCTTTGACTTGTCCAAATTGAAAATATTTGAAGATGATAAATTCGACCTATCCCAGATACTAGAGTTTGTCCTTGAAAGGTTATAAAACTTTGTGGAAAAAGGAGAAGTTGCTGGTTACCAGCATTTTCTTCTTTTTCCACAATGTTTTCAATACCACTTTTCTTCAGAGCTATTAAAACTTGGGTTGATCATGTGGCAAAGAGTTAGAGTTTTGATGAGGTTTAAAATTCCACTGTCTTGTGAAGTTTTAACCCTCCACCACACAACCCTGAGTTTTAGTGAACTCAGAGAAGAAGACATTGTGGGGAAAGGAGAAACTGCTTGTTACTATCATTTTCTTCTTTTTCCACAACAAGTTATCGTATCCAAATTGACAGTATTTGCAGACAATAAATTAGATATGGCTCATAGGGTGTAAGATTTTTCTATAAAAGGACAGAAAATATTGTGGGAAAAGGAGAAAATGCTGGTTTCCAGCATTTTCTCCTTTTCCAACAATGTTTTCAAATGGTCTCTTTCTCGGGGGTCATTAACCCTTTACCACACAATCCCAACTTTTAGTGACCCTGAAAAAGAAAGCCTTTGAAAACACTGTGGGAAAAGGAGAAAATGCTGGTGACCAGCATTTTCTCCATTTTCCCACAATGTTTTCTACCCTTTCCAAAGAAAAATTCCATTTTTGATTCACATTTATTTTGTCGTCTGTAACTGCTTTGAATTTGAACTAGTCCAAAATTTTGTCGTTTAATAAAGAGTTAAAAGTTGGGATTGTGTAGTAAATGGTTAATTTGGACAATTTAAAAATACTGTAACACAGTAAAGAGTTCAGAGAGAGAGAGAGAAAATCATAAAAGAAATTTACCTTTCTCTATATTCCTCCATCCCAAGAGCTTTCCATTTCAGTGATGGTTCTAGCTTCTTCTTCTTCTGAGATTTTCCTTTTTGTTTTGTGTCTGCATCTTTTGTTTGTTCTCTCTGCATACCTCTGTCCTGTGTTTTGTCTTTATAATCTTCGTCTCCCTCGGACCGGGTCTCCATCTTGTGTTCTATGTATCTGTCATCTTTCTCCTTGACCTGAAATATTAGCCGTCAATTGTATTATATAAGGCCTTTACTTAACAACAGAATTTTAATTCTTTACCAAACAACAAAATTTTACACTGGTCCAAGTTGAAGCACTTGCAGACGACAAAATAGACGTAACTCAAAAATTAAAATTTGTTTCCAGCAGGGTAGAAAACATTGCGGGAAAAGGAGAAAATGCTGGTTACCAGCATTTTCTCCTTTTCCCACAATGTTTTCAAAAGGCTTTCATCTCAGGGTCGTAAAAACCAGATATTGTTAGGGAAAGGGTTAAAAGTAAAATTTGATTTTTTTTTTCCCACCAGGCTAGAAAACGTTGTGGGAAAAGGACAGAATGTTGGTTATCAGCATTTTCTCCTTTTACCACATTGTTTTCAAAAGGCTTCTATCTTACAGTCCTAAAAACCAGAGATTATTTGGTAAAGGGTTTATTCTTTAACACAATACAAAATTTTACTTTGAAAGTCCGCAATCAGTAATATGCAAGTTTTTTTTAACATGCATATTCACGCATATATACAAGTACACAGTTACACAAACAATCGTAACATACCTTCAGCGAGAATTCTTGTTTTTCTATCATTTCGGCAAACTTGGCATTTTTATCTTTGAGCAATGTGACAAGTTCTCTATATGAATCTCCCTGTTTTGTATAGTCTAGCTCTCCTGGTTTGTTCGGGTCAATACCCTGAAAAATTCAAAAATACATATTTCGGCTTTTTTCTCACTACAGTAATGTATAAAAGAGAAGAAAAAAAAAACCCAAAGGATTTCCAGTCTATGAACTTCTAACAAAATAAGCCTGTATTTTTCTGATCTCAAAGTCGAAAGCTTCTGAAAACTTTGTGGGAAAAGGAGAAAATGCTGGTAACCAGCACTTTCTCCTTTTCTCACAATGTTTTTTCAACACCAAAAACTAATTCAATTACGAGAGCTCTATTGACTTTGCTTTCAGCAAATGTTTTCAATTCTTACAATCATACCTGAAATTTTGCCGTTTGATAATTAAAGACCTAAATAAAATTTAGGTACATGTATGTCTGATTCCGTATATCTACTGCCATTATGTCAGACCTATACAGGGTATCCCAGAGGTTCTGAACCATCCTGATTTTCACTTTATTTCTGTGTTTCAGATCTAACACTGATTTTAAATTTTTCTTTCTTTCTTTCAGACTTAATTTTGGCTAATAAACTTACAACAAAACAGAGTTAACTTGGTCTTTAGTATGATAAGGACCATTTGAAATGATTTTTTTTTTTTTTAAAAACCTGGGCCCTTATCTGTGTCTTAGAAGATTTTAAGTCGCATTCTGGTTGTAGAAAGTAATACAACTTCTGATTGGCTAAACCAAATGGTTTAGCCAATCAGAAGTTGTGTTACTTTCAAAATTCATGAAATTCTGAGAGAGAGTGACTAAGAACGTTCTTAAAGAGTGGTTGGTCATCCTGGATGCTGCACAACTTCTGGGCCACCCTGTATATTGCCTGAACAGATATCTAAGCTACATACACTATTGCAATAATATCCGCTCGTATTGGCAGTAATGTAGATGTTAGCAGCATCGTGAGGTTTGGCCTGAATGTAACTGATGTCACCATGTAACTGTCTCCAGGGCTGGGCCCGGCACCCATTCTGAAAGATGTAGCCGTCTCCTGAAAAGGCAAAATTTAACTCTTTACCAAAACGACAAAATCTTAGACTTGTCCAAACTGAAAGCACTTGCAGACAAAAAATAAATGTAACTCAAAAAATTGATTTTGTTTCCAGCAGGGTAGAAAACATTGTGGGAAAAGGAGAAAATGCTGGTTACCAGCATTTTCTCCTTTTTCCACCATGTTTTCAAAAGGCCTCAGATAGATCTCAGGGTTGTAAAAACCAGGAATTGTTTGGGAAAGGGTTAAAACCTGTATTATAGACCACTTTGAAAGTAACACAACTTCTGATTGGCTAAACCATTTGGTTTAGCCAATCATAAGTTGTATTACTTTTTACAACCAGAGTATGGCTAAAAATATTCTTAGACATGGATAAGCGCCCAGGCTAGAAAAAAAAAACAACATTTATTTCAAATGGTCCTTATCAATTGTGTAAACAACCCAATTCTGTCAGAGACCGCTGTTTTAAATGTACAATATTTCCTATATCAACTTGACTCTTTACAAAATGATAAAATTTATGACATATATACATGACAGCATTTGAAGATCAAAAAAATGTACCTGTATATCAAAATATAAGTCTTTCTGTCTTTGATGGGATGGAAAACATCGTGAGAAATGGGAAGAAAATGCCAGTAAGCAGCATTTTCTTCTTTTCCCAAAATATTTCCAAATCCTCCTTTATCACTGTCATCAAAACTCAGGATTGTGAGGTAAAGGCTTAACTCTTTACTATACGACAAAATTGTGGACTTGTCCAAATTGAAAGCAGTTGCAGTTGACAAAATAAATGTGGCTCAAAAACTGAAATTAGTCTTGGGGAAGGATAGAAAACATTGTGGGAAAAGGAGAAAATGCTGGTAACTAGCATTTTTTCTTTTTCCCACAATTCTTTCCAAAGGCTTCTTTCTCAGGGATGTCAGAATTGTGTGGTAATGGGTTAAGGGGATAGAAAACATTCTGGGATGCAAGAGAAAATGCTGGTTACAAGAGTTTCTTCCTATACCATAATGATTTCAAAAGACTTCTTTTAGGTGGTAAAAACAGGGGATCATTAATCTGTTAAATGTCTCTACAATAAATTCAAACTGGGAGATCTCTTACCCCAGAATTCAATGGACTCTAGAACACATTTATCATCATCCAGTCCAGATAGCTGTTTTAGAATGGACACTTCACCCTCTACCATGGCTGGTGTAAGACGAACTTCACTGTAATAAATTATTTTGGCTTACAAGTAAAAATAAATTCACATAAAATTTACTAAATTATTAAAGTAAAACTTTGACAAGGGGGATAACTGAAATTTATGTTTAGTGTTAGAGACTTGTTCATTTTGTTACCACATAATTATGCACTAGAGGACTAGAAGACAGATATAAAGGATCTGATGTGAGTTGGTATTTGAGATAAAATTTTATTAAACAAGTCAACAAAGAAAAGTTATAAACTCATTACCAAACGACAATATTTTAGGTTTGTCCAAATCAAAAGCATTTGCAGACGACAAAATTAAAGTGACTGTGAAAATCTGAAATATGTTTTGTGAAGGGTAGAAAACATTGTTGGAAAAGGAGAAAATGCTGGTTACCAGCATTTTCTCCTTTTTCTACAATGTTTCCTATAGGCTTCTTTCTCAGGGTCGTCAAATGTAGGGATTGTGTGGTTATGGGGTAAGCAAGCATTTGGCAAGCTCAACCCATTACCACACAATCCCTACTTTTGACGCCCCTGAGAAAGAAGCCTTTAGAAAACATTGTGGGAAAAGGACAAAATGCTAGTAACTAGCATTTTCTCCTTTTCACACAATGTTTTCTACCCTTCACAAAATAAATTTCAAATTTTCAGTCACTTTTACTTTGTTGTCTGCAAATCGTTTGGATTTAGCCAAGCCTAAAATATAGTCATTTTGTAATGAGTTAACTATAACATTTCTTGTGGATGAGTTTTTACCTTCAAAACCAATGAATGTCAGATTCTTATATAACTGTCTGACGAGAATTATAGTCCATAATATGTTAAAACATAGGCATACACATACGACGTGTAATGAAATTTACATGAAGCCTATTTGTTTCTTTGACAGGTACATTACATACAAAAAATAGTTCCGCAGAAACTTGCATATGTTAATTTTGTTTTGAATCAAAAAGTGATTAAATTAACAACTTTATCATAATTATGAAACTAATGCTAATTTCACTCAGAAACATTGTCAGCAAAGTTTAAGAAATGAAGAGAATAATTACAGAGTGTCAACCAAATACAGCACTATTTTCTTATCTCGCATCTGTATGAGCCCAAAAAAATTTAAAATGGCTATATTACATTGAAAAATAAGGGGAATTATGTTATAAAACTCTCTCTGACAGGCAATACCAAGTACTTGACAGAGCTAAGGGCTTGGCTTATGGCAATATAAAAGAGAAATTACCTTGTGATCTGTTGTATAGAGGTTTGAAGTAGTTGCTGATCAAGCCTGTTTATCTGTAACTGTAATCTCAACTGACATTTCTTCTCCTCTACCTCACCTTTGTCACTGCTACCTTCTTGTTTGGCAAGTTGCTCTATCTCCTTAGTAATCTCCTCGATAAATCTGGAAAATAAATGTGTAGTTTGATCAACCCAGATGACAAAATTTTAGTCCTGTCCAAATTGCAAGCATCTGAAGACAACAAATGAAATGACTATAAATGATGAGAATTATCTTTGGGAAGGCAGAAAACATTGCTAGAAAATAAGGAGAAAATGCTGCTTACCAATATTTCCTCCTTTTCCCAGCATGTTTTCAAGAGCTACCTTCTTCAACCTCACTAAAACTCTGGTTTGAGAGAAGGTTAATTACATGGTGTTTTATGCTGCTGTTGTTTCTATTCTAGTCATATCATAGTGACAGGTAACTGACTCCTGTATGGCATATTTTTTACCCTTTATCACACAGTTATGAGTTTTAATGACCCAGAAAGAGAAGGCTCTTGAAAACATTGTAGAAAAAATTCAGAAAATGCTGTAACCAGCATTTTCCCCTTTTCCCACAAAGTTTTCCACAATGTCAGAGAGAAACTCTATCATTTAAATTGCTTGCCTCAAATCTTTTAATTTTGACATATCTACATGTGAGTTATGTGGTAAAGAATTATTCAGCACTGTGCTAGGACTCTGAGATGTCTTGAACAACAACCCCCAGACAGGAGGTTTGAATTCGAGACCTACAGATTGTAACTCATACACTTTCGCCACTGCCCGATGCATGACCTTCTGTTGAATGAATTTAATAACCAATTGCTGGACCATTCGACCTGCAGTGACTAGTGTTTCCCACTATTTTCAACATTATTTGAGTTACATTGCTACGGCCAGAGGATGTATTCATGCTTTCCTTGAATCTCAATTACCAGCAGGAAGAATACATTGACAAGCAACAGAAGCCTAAATATTATCATTTCTATCCTGTACCTTTTCTAGTAGAAAATCAATTATGAAAAACACACTATGATTAACCCATTACCACACGAGAAAATTTTGGACTGGTCCAAATTGAAAGCATTTGCAGACAACAAAATAAAGGTGACTGAAAAATTGAAATTTGTTCTGGGAAGGGTAGAAAACACTGTGGGAAAAGGAGAAAATGCTGGTTACCAGCATTTTCTCCTTTTCCCACAGTGTTTTCAAAAGGCTTCTTTCTCAGGGGCGTCAAAAGTAGGGATCGTGTGGTAATGGGTTAAGACAGTCACATATTTCAAACCTGTAAATAGAGTTATCATCTCCCTCCACAGTGGCAAATCTGTCTCCCAACATTTTAGCCGCAGGATCTCTATTTTCTGTGATATATGAAAATTATAATCCAGATAAGTGCACTGAAAAGACTGGTCTAAGTTTCCAGAGCACTTATACATATTTACTAGGTGACAAAATTTAGAAAAGCCAAAACTGAAAGCATGCCAAGATGACAAAATAACTGTGACTCAAAAACAAATATTCAATTTGGAAAGGGTAGAAAACATTGTGTTACCTCGAGCAAATGTTTGTTTTCAGCATTTTCTCCTTACCAAACAGTGTTATCACAAGCTTATTCTGTCATTACAATTTAGCATTGTGTGGAAATGGACTGAAGGGTAAACAGGTGAGTAAATAGCTTGCAAAATGCGAAAAGGGGCATTGCGTAAAGTGCCGTCTTGGATTAACCGGCACAGTCTGCACAGGCTAATCTAGGATAGCACTTTACAACTATCTTAGATTTTTTGCTACTTGCGCAAAATGCAAAGTTACCTAACAACGAAAAGTGTTGTTTCAGTTTAGCCTGCGCGAACTGCACAGGCCGATTGAAAACAACACTTTACCCAAATGTCAAGGTGCCCCTTTTTGCATGTTGTAGGTCAAATACATTCCTTTAGTTTGAATACAAAAACAAAAGATTTACTCAAGTTTCATTAACAAAAGCAGTGGCCTTTTGATGCATAATATGAAATTAGACCACAACTTGTAAAAACTTGCAAATTGGCTGCTATAAGCATAACATGTGATATTTGTAAATTTATCACCAGTGTAGAATTATCTATACTACTCCAAAATCTTGCATTTTTTTAAAAAAAAAATTTAGAGCAATCAGTTAAACTCTCTACCAAACGGCAAAATTTCGAAATTTTAAATTTTCCATTTGAAAGCATTCACAGGCAGCAGATTAAATTTGGCTGAAATAATGAGATTTTTTCTTTAGATGGTACAAAAATGGCTGAAAAAGGAGAAAATGATGGTTGAAAGCATTTTCTCTTTTTTCACAATGTTTTCAAAAGAATTTCTTTGCCCAGAGAATGTAAAATACATGATTATTTTGCAAAGGGTTAAACTTTTCATAAATTTCTATTACCTTCCAAACAGCTGCGCAGTTCCATTAGCTTGTTTTCCCCTGCCAGTCTTAGTACAGTAGAACAAAACTCCAGTGAGAGAACAGCCACCTGGTATTCATTGGCTCCGGACTTTTTCAGTGTCAACATAGGGTTTCCATCTTTCTCACTGTTCTGTGTAGAAACCATATCTTCCCCTCTACAAGGAATAAACACAATTCAAGCCATGCTCTGGTAAAAGTGCTTCAAACCCTTTACCGAACGACAAAATTTTAGACTGGTCCAAATTGAAAGCACTTGCAGACAACAAAATAAAAATAAATCAAAAATTGAAATGTGTTTCCATCAGGGTTGAAAACATTGTGGGAAAAGGAGAAAATGCTTGTGTGGGAAAAGGAGAAAATGCTGGTTACAAGTATTTTCTCCTTTTCCCACAATGTTTTCAAAAGGGTTCTATCTCAGGGTCGTAAACACCAGGGATTGTTTGGGAAAGGGTCAACCCATTACCACACAATCCCTACTTTTGACGACCCTGATAACGAAGCCTGTAGAAAACATTGTGGGAAAAGAAGAAAATGCTGGTAACCAGCATTTTCTCCTTTTCCCACAATGTTTTCTACTCTCCACAAAATAATTGCAAATTTTCAGTCACTTTTATTTTGTCGTCTGCAAATGCTTTCCATTTGGAAAAGCCTAAAATATTGTCATTTGGTAATGAGTTAATGTATCTCTCTGACAATTAATAGAATCATGAGGTAGACTCATTCTTTGACATGTAGAAAGTTGACTAATTGCAATAAGTTTTGACCCAGTTAACCGGCACGAACTGTGCCGGATGACCTGGTCGATACTTTTTGCAGATGTGCTTAAAGGTGGGTATTCAGGTTTTTCACATCTCACCAAATTAAAAAATGTATACATCACTGAAATTTATATGAAAAGAAAATACAAATCATCAATAATTCAGAGTCACAAAATTACACACAAAAAAATTTTTGATGGTATTCCCCTAAAAGGCTACGTAGCCTCTTAAGCTATTTTTAGATTTCGTGCCAAAAATAAAAATAAGCACTGTGGGAATGTTAAGTGACTGGCACGTGACTAATGACGCTCAAATTGCATAACATAACAAACATGAAATTATTTTCCATAATGTCTTCTTCCGACACTATGTATGAAGCTTCGTCTGTGTATTTCCGGTATGTAAATGAATGAATCGCTCATGTAAAAATAGACCGTGTTTCCTGTTGGTGTCAACATTGGCTGTAGTAAATCTCCAATTTCTAATGTTGGCGGATGGTTTTCGACTACTGGAGTTTTATGTATAAAAATTATAAGGCTTTGGGAGTATAAGGATGATTTTTTTGTATTTTTGTAAAATTTTCGTCCCAAATTCTGAAGGGCCACCTTGAACCTCCTCTTCAGAAGGCATGGTTCATTTTTTTTTCTCTCTGTGGGGCTTAGCCCCTTATTAACACTTTCCCACATGACAAAATTCTGGACTAAAATACACCTAAGTATTTTCAGATGACAAATAAAATAACGATTTCTGTCTATGATAGGGTAGAAAACATTGTGGGGAAAAGGAGAAAATGCTGCTTTCCAGCATTTTCTCCTTTTCCCACGATGTTTTCAAAAGTCATCTTCCTAAGGGATGTAAAAATTTGGAGTTGTGTGGTAAAGGATTTAACACTATTTCACCATGCTGCAATAGCCAGTGCATCTATTCTTGTATTCCTGTAATTGATATTATCAGTACTTTTCTAAACTCTTTTTCCAAGCCACCAAATACTGTTGACACAGAAATAAGTTTCTTTTCCTAACTCTGAAAAATATCAATTTCCAAGAAGTAACTAAACTTTAAAGATTTTTAGCATGCAATTTAAAATTTCATACATGTATTATATACAGATAAGATTAAATTATAATTCTATTTAACTCTTTGCCAGATTGCTAAGATGAGCTCAATCCATTACCACACAATCCCTACTTTTGATGACCCTGAGAAAGAAGCCTTTTGAAAACATCATGGGAAAAGGAGAAAATACTGGTAACCAGCATTTTATCCTCTTCCCACAATGTTTTCTACCCTTCACAAGATAAATATCAAATTTTCAGTCACTTTTATTTTGTCATGTGCAAATACTTTGAATTTGGACATGCCTAAAATATTGTTGTTTGGCAGGCCTGTAGGAAAGGGGGGGGGGGGGGGGGGGGGGGCTCAGCCCCACCGCCCCCAATAGTTTTGAAAATCATAGTAACTTAAATATGAGTTGTGAGTTGTTAGGGCAATGCAACAACCACGCAAAAAAATCTCAGTATTTCGAAGTTAGCACCCCCCCTCCCCCCCTCTCAATCCTGAAATGCTTCCTACGTGGCTGTTTGGTAATGAGTTACTAAAAGACGAATATGATTCAGACGATTTGTCTCTGAAAGGATTGAAAATGTTCCGGCAAGAAAAGGAGAAAATGCTGGTTATCATCTCATTTTCTCCTTTTTTCCACCAATTAAAATATCAAATTATTTAGTAATGGGTTAAATAAAGGGTCATCTTACTTTTCAACAAAAGACCCTCCAGATAGCTTCTCTGGTCGTAAGGTAGACTTCCATGCCAATGGAGTTTTGAAAATTAATTTGGATTCTTCTGGATTTTTGGAGGTGAAGTCGTCGATCCAATGCATGATGGCGTTGAGAAGGTCCTCATTCAACTTTGTAAATTCCAGTTTTCCCCCAGAGCCCCCCTTAGCAGAAGTCCACTGGGCTGCACGTTGGAGTGCCTGACCCATTTTGAATGTAATTATCTACAGATCTGTGTTAAAAATATATTGGAAAAGAATAAATTAAAATAAAAAGAGATTAAAATCCTAACAAAACAATCCAAGTATTACTTTTTACCAAACAATCTTGAATTTCATAGACTATTAAAGAACAGGCTTTTGAAAATTTGCTGGGAACAGGAGAAAATACTAGTTTACAGAGGCATTTTCTCTTTTTCCAAGCAAGTTTTCTACCCTGTGAAAGACAGAAATTTTCATTTGAGCTACATTTAATTAACTCTTTACAAATTGACGAAGTTTTAGACTTGTCCAAATTGAAAGTGTTTGCAGACGACAATATAAACGTAACTCAAAAATTGAAATTTGTTTCCAGTAGGGTAGAAAACATTGTGGAAAAAAGAGAAAATGCTGGTTACCAGCATTTTCTCCTTTTCCCACAATATTGTCAAAAGGCTTCTATCTCAGGGTCGTGAAAACCAGGTATTGTTTGGTAAAGGGTTAATCATCTGGAACTGTTTGGTTGAGTCTAGAAATTCATCTTTCTGTAAAGGGTTAACTCTCTACTGGATGACAAAATTCTTACATTTAATTTTCCAAATTTAACCCTTAAGCTTCTAAACTCATCTCACTGACCTTTTGTGAACAGTGTAGATCAAGATCAGACTACACAGAGTGTGCAGTTTGATCTTGAATCTACATTGTTGGAGAGGGTGATATTATATCCCAAAACACAACTTTAAAATAGCATTGATTGAAATTTTACTATCAAAAAATAATTTCAGTTATTTAGCATGAAAAAATTAAATCATAGGTAGACAGTGATTGCCTTTGGAGACAGTTTTCTGTACCATGAGTCAAAGACTGTGGACTGTTTGGTAAAGAGGTTTAGTGAACTTGAAGAATGGTTTGGAAAGTACTTAAGCAAAAGAAAAAATCTTGGTTAACAGCACTTTCTTCTTTTTCCATACTTTTTTGACCAATCCGAGTATAATTATTAACTTTTGTGTCTCAGATTTCGCCAGTGTACGAAATCAATAAGGATAAAATTTTAATCTGTAAGTGAATGTAGTAATTTTGGTATTTCTTACAATTCTTAATCAATTACCACACAATCCCTACTTTTGACGCCCCTGAGAAAGAAGCCTTCAGAAAACATAGTGGGAAAAGGAGAAAATGCTGGTAACCTGCATGTTCTCCTTTTCTTACAAATGTTTTCTACCCTTCACAAAACAAATTTCGAATTTTCAGTCACTTTTATTTTGTCGTCTGCAAATGCTTTGGATTTGGACATGGCTAAAATAGATCTATTGTCGTTTGGTTATGAGTTAAAAAAAAAAAAAAAACCTAGCCATATTAGAAAAATCACTTATGGTACTTCGGCCTTAAATACACTGAGGGTGCATCTATTTTATGCAGTTGTTATTTTCAATTGCCCATCGATGAATTTTTACGAGTAAAATTTCGATCAAAATTTGTGAACACAAAATCTTATTGATCATTGAACCTATACACATTCACTATACAGTAATTCAAAGAAAAAGAGTTCAAGAAAAGGCATGAAAGATAAAGAATAGCAGTTCTGAAATAATTATCACAAGCTGAAAAACTTTAGTTTCAGTTTTACCTTGGATGGAGCTCACACAACTGTGTACATCGGTTGCTAAGGTCTTATTGCGCATGCGTTGTCAGGTTCCGGGATTGTTCGTCCCGAAACTAGTTCGTGCAAGGGCTAGTTCGTTCCTGTGTTTCATCGCTCTTCATAAACGACAAAATCTTAGACTTTTATCAAGTTGAAACCATTTGCAGCTTACATGATACATATGACTGAATATTTAAAACTGGTTTTAAAAGGGTAGAAGAAATTAAGGCAAATGAACAAAACGATGCTAGTAACTTTGTTTTCTATGTTACTCTCTCTCTCTCTCTCTCTCGCCCTCTCACTCTTTTAAGAGTGAAGAGTGGGGGGGGGGGGGGGGGAGGAGAGAAGGGTGGAGTGGCCACGACCTTTCCTTTAAAATTTTGGAGCTTTATTTTTGGAAAACTATATATAAAAATTTGACCTCTTTGGAACGCTGATAATAATTATAATCTAGTGAAACACTTACAGGCTTTTATTTCACAGGTTTGACTAAAAATGTTGGCAGGCTCGATAGTCTATCCAAGTCTCACTGAATTGACTCGGCACGTTGACCGTGCATTATAGATCTAGAATCGTCCTCTGGAGGCCTTATTTGATGACCATGAAAATGTTAAAAGATATGATTAATGAAAATAATTAATGATTAATTTCATGAAAACCAGTTGGGTCTATCACTTTGGTATGTTTTACAAAGGTCATATTCTGAGGTAGTGTGATCCCGATTATAACTCCTTACATGACACAGAGCACAAAACCAAGTTTAGTTAGCTAATGGTTAAGTTACTATTAGTAGATTTGTTTAATAACATTGTTGAATTGAAAATTTGATAGGAGAAAATAGGAGAAAAATGATAAGACACTTGAAGCAAAACACATTTATCGACCTTTCTTGACGTGTTAGTCATTTTCCTTAATTTCTTACACTTTTGTTTTACTTTTCATTCTTAGCTGATTTTTGTAAGATTTTAAGCTACCATTGCGAATCAAGGACCGGTTGCGGACAGTGTAGACCAAGATCAGACTGTACAGAACACGTAGTCTGCTCTTGGACCTACACTATCCTACATGGAGATATGTTTTTTACCAAAAAATAACTTTGAAATAGCCTTGCAATATTCACTATCGGCTTGTGAATTTAATTAAACTTATTTCGTAGGACAGAGGTTAAAATAAAACTCGAAATAAATTGCACGTTTCATGATCTGGAAAAACTGGCGAAACTGTGAAAAATTGATGGTCTAAGGGAAATAACTGTTTATAATATCAGCAATATCAGAGTTGCCTCCCTTGTAGATCTTTTTTTTTCAGAGTCTAAAACCGAAACTGCACACACAAAAAACTACACACGCATTAAAAGGTTGCAGAGGCAATCAGTATTGGGAACATTTCCCGAGTTTTAACGGCGAGTATTTACTTTTTTGAAGTTATTTTTAAGTAGATAACGACTGATATCGCATAACGGACCAGTAATCTCCCTTGCATATATCATCAAATTTGTAAACACGTTAACCGCTAAAATTTAAAATCGTAAGTTACGATTTGTTTTTTCATGATAAGATTAAACAGTGAATGTAAACTTAATTCAAATAACGATCCATGCAATCAATATAAAATGATACGCAAGCTTCGATCAGATTTTACAGCACGTAGGCCTAAGTGTACATTTTAAGACTATCCACGTTGTCAAGGTCCCCTAATGGATTCCTTTGCTCAAGGTCATCGACAAGATCGTCAAATTATGTGCCGAGTTACCCTGTTATTTCAAATTCATTATTGTTCAATGATAAATCGAGCATAAATAATTCTCCGATTCTTATCAACCTGTGTCATGATTCGATTTTTTCTCGCAGATTGTGTATATGCTTGTCCGAAATACTGTGTCACTGTTAAAAAGCAGGAATCATTTCAATCCATTACCGAATAAACACAGTCAAATGCCGTTCAAATTTCTGTCGGAATACTGCTAAACGTTTATAAGATAGACTAAAAGAAATACGTACTACTTTTTCATTTAAAAAAAAGTGTTGAATACCATTTCTTACAACGTTCGATCGGTTCGTTCAGAATTTTATCGGAGGGCGGACATTTTTTTTTTGCAATAAGGGAGATCACTCTTGATAAATTTGATTTTATGATTGTATGAGTTGTTTCCCTTAGACCATAAAAATGAAGGCGAAAGTCCGTCGAACCGGTACTGCCACACATTTATTTGACTGCAGGTGAAATCGAATATTATTCAATTAACGCTCTTTATCGAACAACGAATATTTACCTTTTCCCAAATTGATGATTTCTGAGTTTTGTAGGGTGGAAAACATTGTGAGAACAGGAGAAAAATGTGGAGACCAGCACTTTCTCCTTTTACTACCTTTTCAGAAGCCAGTTTTCTCAGGGTAAAGGATTAATCTCAAAATTGCTGTGCTAAAATTTAGTTATCCATGTAGAAAATGAAATTCTCCATCAGACTGTCTTCTCTAGGCAGTATGCCTTAACCCTTGCCCAAACGACAAACTTTTGGACTAGACCAAATTGAAAGCATTTGCAGACGACAACTCAACTCTTGCTGAAAAGATGATTTCTCTCTATGATAGGGAAGAAAACAATGTGGGAAAAGGAGAAAATGCTGGTTACCAGCATTTTCTTCTTTTCCCACAATGTTTTCAAAAGGCTACTATTCCAGACCCTTAAAAAACCAGGGATTGTTTGGGAAAGGGTTAACTCTTTACCAAACAACAAAATTCTAGACTGGTCCAAATTGTAAGCATTTGCAGACAACAAAATAATTGTGTCTCAAAAATTGAAATATGTTTTGCGAAGGGTAGAAAACATTGTGGAAAAAAGAGAAAATTCTGGTTACCAGCATTTTCTCCTTTTCCTACGATTTTTCTTACGATGATTCTTAATTATTGATGATTTGTATTGATTTTTCGTACAAATTTCAGTGATATGTATATATTTTAATTTGATGAAATGTAAAAAATCTAAATACCCACCTTTAGAGTTAGAAGTCTTGAAAATAATGTGTGACAAAGGGTTATTCTTTCACATAGCATTTTCTCTTGTTCTGAATTTTTTTTTTCAAACTTCTTACGAACGAAGTCCGTAACAAAGAAACAAATGAATAAATGCATGGCAGAAACAAGGGTCGGAGCGGGATTCGAACTCCGAACTCCCGGACGCAAAGCCAATACCCTAACCACTGAGCCAAAGAGATATCTCCCTGACGCAGTAGCCAGGTATTGTATTTAAATCGGGAGAATGCCATGCAGGAAGGAGTGGCCTCCCGCAACACACCCCCTCTTAAAGTCATCATTTATTGATGACTCAAAGCCTTATTAGGCAGGAAGTCCGATTTTGGACAACAAATGGGATCAATGGCTCAATGGCCAATCCCGGACGAGCCCCCATCTTACGAACGAAGTCCGTAACAAAGAAACAAATGAATAAATGCATGGCAGAAACAAGGGTCGGAGCGGGATTCGAACTCCGAACTCCCGGACGCAAAGCCAATATCCTAACCACTGAGCCAAAGAGATATCTCCCTGACGCAGTAGCCAGGTATTGTATTTAAATCGGGAGAATGCCATGCAGGAAGGAGTGGCCTCCCGCAACAAACTCTCAAAGAGAAATTCCAGTTTTTGAGTCACATTTTATTTGTTGTCTGCAAATGCCTTCAATTTAGACAGGTCTAAAATTGTGTTGTTTGGTAAAGAGTTGCAAGAGAAGGCTTTCGAAGAATTGTTGGAAAAGGAGAGAAAGTGGTTTCTGGAATTTTCCTCTTTTTCCTGTAACGTTTTCTACCATATCAAAGACAGACGTCATGATTTGACCTACGCTCAATTTGTCATCTACAAAAGCTTTTTTAATTTGGTTCTGTCTTTTGTTGTTCAGTAACGATTTAACTGTTTACCACACAACAAAATTTTAGACTTGTCCCAACTGAAAGCATCTGCAGACCAAGATATGAATGCGAGTGAAACATTGAATTGTTTTGGGGGAAGGGGAGAAAACATTGTGGGAAAAGGATAAAATACTGGTTACACAATATTTTCAAAAAGATTAATTCCCAGGGTCTTTTAAAGTTGGGATTGTGTGGTAAAGGGTTAAAAGACAAATCTAATTTTGTGGTCAAGTAAAGGGTAGTTTACTCTTGATTCCTTTCTAGTAAAGTGTCTCCATAGGATTACACCACCTGATAATTTTGAAAGGGTACAAAAGTTTGAGAAACAAATTATGATGAATTTTAAACCAACTTTATTTTCGGATTTTCATGTTAATATTGACATAACAAAAGCACCACATGTGGATGCTAACACTGGGCTTCAGTTACTTTTAGAAACACACTGTTTTTTAATTCAAATTCTACATTGAAAAAGGGGCATAACTGTGTCAAAAGTACCTTGATGGTTGCCTGCCCTTATTGTATATGATCTCCTTGACTCCTTACCAAACGACAAAATTTTAGATTGGTCCAAATTGAAAGCATTTGCAGACGACAAATTTAACATGTCTCAAATATTAAAATTTGTTTTAGCAAGGCTAGTACTGTAAACATTGTAGAAAAAGGAGATAAACTGCCGATTACCAGCATTTTCTCCTTTTTCAACAATGTTTTCAAAAAGCTTCTTTCTCAGGGTCATTAAAAGTCAGGATTGTGTATTAGTGGGTTAAAATTTGGTTGGAGAAGGTCAGAAAAAGAAAACATTTTAAGAACAGGAGAAAATGCTGGTTACCAGTATTTTCTCCTTTTCCCACAATGTTTTCAAAAGGACTCTTTCTAAGGGTCGTTGAAAGTCATGATTAAAATCATTGAAAACTAGCCCTAGTTTGAAGCAAACATTTTCAGCAATTACAGAAATATCTTTAAATGTGGACATTTTTGCACAAAGATGATGACGATACAAAGATAGATGACGAAAAGACTGTGACATAACCTCAATGAATACTTCAACAAGAGGGCCATGATGGCCCTGGATCACTCACTTGAATTTTTGAGAGCACTGTAGCCAATTCTTTTTTTTTTTTTTTTTTTTTTGGGGGGGGGATGGGGGAGAGGGGTTATTGAAACTTAGGAAACAAGATCATTATTTTACCAAACAATTTTGAAAAGATCACATGTAAAAGTCAATTCAAAATCTGTCACCACCCCTACAATCTTCACCAAAGCAATGATGATGAATCAGAATTCTGCAAATAAATGTTTAGATAGATCGCCCAATTGGCTGTTATTTCCGATAGATTAAAAATTTCCCTAAATCTATAAAATGTTGAAAAGGGTCACCCTAGGAACATTTCTGTGAAATTATTTCAAAATCTGACCAGAAATTTCAGATATGAAGATTTTTTCAGAATTTCTTCATGTCCATATACAGTAAATAGCTCACAGCCATCAGAGCCACATTTCTTGATGGATCAAAGTTTCTTGAACACTTTGCAAAAAGGGTCTCCCCCCCCTCCCCCCCAATCAGACCCATATTTCTTGACCAAGTGATCCTAAAAGCTTCTCCTGAGCATGTCGTGCTCAGGTGAGCTAAAACTAGCCAAGTCTAAAAATTATGTAGGTTAGTAAGAAAATTGAATAGACCTAGAAGCTAAGAACATTGAAATACAAGAAAGCTATTTTCTATCATCAACAACAAACCTACTGAAATACAGTATACAATATGATGTCAAGGTCAACCTAAAAAAAGCTTTAACTTTTTACAACGTAACAACATTTTAGACTGGTCCGAATTGACTGCATTTGCAGATAAAACATTTAACCCATTACTAAACGACAATGTTTTAGACTGGTCCAAATTCAAAGCATTTGCAGACGATAAAATAAAAGTGACTATAAATTTGAAATTTGTTTTGTGAACTGAAGGGTAGAAAACATTGTGGGAAAAGGAGAAAATGCTGGTTACAAGCATTTTCTTCTTTTCCCGCAATGTTTTCTAGAGGCTTCTTTCTCAGGGGCGTCAAAAGTAGGGATTGTGTGGTAATAGATTAAGGTTACTCAAAACAGGAAATTTGTCTGTCAAAGGGTAAATGACAATTTGCCCCTTGCTTGAAGGATAAAAGTTGTCTTTGAAAGTCTAGAAAACGTTGTGGGAAAAGAAGAAAATTTATACTGATTACCAGCATTTTCTCCTTTTCCCATATTCTTTTTCACAAGAGTTACTTCTTAGGGTTGTTTAAAGTCGGGATTGCGTGGTAGAGGGTTAAGAAAGAGTTTACCAGCATTTTCTCCTTTTCCCACAATGTTTTCAAAAGGCTTCTTTCTCGGGGGGCGTCAAAAGTAGGGATAGTGTGGTAATGGGTTAACTCTTTACCACATAGCAAAATTTCGGTCTGTCCGTATTGAAAGCTTTTGCAGATGACAAATTAGGTGTGGCTTAAATAATAAGATTTCTCTCTTTAACCCATTACCAGACAAAAAATTTCTAGCCTTGTCCAAATTGAAAGCATTTGCAGACGACAATTTCATTGTGGCTCAAATGGTGTAATTTTTCTTTGATAGAGCAGAAAACATTGTGGGAAAAGGAGAAAATGCTGGTTACCAGCATTTTCTTCTTTTCCTAAAATGTTTTTTAAAAGGCTTCTTATCCACGAGGGTCAAAAGTCGTCATTGTGTGGTAAAGGGTTAAGTGTCCAAAAATACTGTTAGAAAAGAGAAAATGCAGGTTACCAGCATTTTGTCCCTTTTCCACAGTGTTTTCAAAAGACTTTTTTGAAAGCTTTGCAAAAAATTATGGACTGTTTGGTACAGAGATGAATAATTTATACGATGCATATATCAATTAATAAATTTCTATAACTTTCTAAAATGAAACAAATATACAAAGAGACATTACAATGTATTATGAATATAAAACCTGTACACAAAATGTGTAGTTGTCCTTATATAAATAACATATTGCAGTAACTTTACCTGGGCTTGTGTTTGCTTTGGTTGTTCGAAACAGAATTTAACGCTGTTTTAACAGCATAGGTCACATAGCTTGTCAGAGCACCTACGCATGTGCTTGCTGGCTTCCTCACACCAGTACTAACACTATTAATTGTACGGTCAGGTGGCAGGAGACTTGGAAACTTGTTCACGGGTGTGGTGAATCATGTCGCCCCGAGCCAAAGGCATGTTAAATGAAATTTTCCTGTATTATAATCTCACGAATCCAGTATACTGATGAAATAGAAATTCCCTTCTGGGTGCCCTGATTCAATTTAAACTGATGTCACTTATAACTGATGTCACTAAAACGTGCATTTTGGTACATAAATATGCAGATCGCCGCCGCCATTTTTGCATGTTGTGTTGCACATGTAGTGATGTTTACGGGGCACTCAAAAAGGGAAACTGGCTTTATGTGGTTTTTGCCAGGGAACATGATACATATCTCCCCGACATGTGAACCAATCAGATCATGAGAAATGTCATTGCAGTATAATGAAACTTTATTTCCAAGTCACTGCCTACTTTCTCACATGCATCCGAGATGAGCGGTGAATATTTTGTGAGACAGAAGGTGAAGCCAGATACCAAAAGTTTGCAAAGTAATTAAATCATTACCACACGAGAAAATTTTAGACTGGTCCAAATTGAAAGCATTTGCAGACGACAAAATAAAGCTGACTGAAAAATTGAAATTTGTTCTGGGAAGGGTAGAAAACACTGTGGGAAAAGGAGAAAATGCTGGTTACAAGCATTTTCTCCTTTTCCCACAGTGTTTTTAAAAAGCTTCTTTCTCAGGGGCATCAAAAGTAGGGATTGTGTGGTAATGCGTTAAAAGCAGATAGATCTGTAAACCCTAGAAAAGTTGCTGCAACATGATATTCATTTTACTATGCATGCACCTATTTTTACATCAATATATATATATATGCAATTACTGACAATTTTAATCAAAAATAGAACGAAATTATAATAAATAGTGGTTTGAGTACAGGATAAACTTTCTCTTATAATAGCTGAAGAATATTATGACACTAAATTTCAATCCTTTTAGTAGATGACAAATTTTTAGACTTGTCAATAAAGAAAAGCTTTTGCCAACAATAAATCAAATGTGGCTAAAATGGTTATATTTGTTTCTGAAAGGTTAGAAAATACTGTGGAAAAAGAAGAAAATGCTGGTTGCCAGCATTTTCTTCTTTTCCCAACAGTATTTTCAAAAGCTTTCCATCAAATGGTAGGTTAAAAACCAATACTGTACCGGAAAGGGTAAGATATTATGACGTAATGTGATGGAACATTCCCACATAATATTATGTACCATATCCGACTCTGTCAGATAGACTACTTATTTTTTTCCAGTGTGTTTGGATTTGTTCGTGTAGGAAGCATGTATTTGAGCTATTAAATTTGTAGGTATACTATTATGATAAAATGTACATAAGGAGTGCAATAAGTGAAAAGGGGCACTCAGACATTTGCAGGCTGATCCGAGATGACACTTTACACAAATGTATGAATGCCCCTTTTCATATGTTGAAAGCCATATATGTATATAACTTAAATGATTATACAGTGATTGACATGTTACATGTCAGTTAAACATTAAAATATCAGCCTCTTTATAGCTTCTTGATATATTTACCTATTTTTGCAAGATGAAAGCGACTTAACTCTTTACTACCGATCCCGACTTTTATCAACCTCAAACTAGTTAAGGAAATATGCTTGCTTTGGGCTCGCTTCATAAAGTTTCCTTAGACTAGACTCATTTTATAAAATCTTATCTCTCAAAGCCAAGTTATGTCAGATCCTATATATCTCAATCAATTTGTCTTTGAAAGGGTTGTAAACTTTGTGAGAAAAAGGCCCAAATGCTGGTTACAATCATTTTCTCCTTTTTCCGCAATGTTTTCAAAAGTTCTTTTCCCTTTGGCTCATAAAATGTGGGAATTGTCTCAAACCATAAGTATCTTTTTCTCGCAAAAATGGATACATGAAGCAGATATAATATTATCATAATGAGATGATAATTGTGTTGATTTACAATTTCAAATGGATACAATGAGAACTTATTGCACAATTACAGCACTGTACTGTTACAAAACAAGACAAACATTGTGGAGAAAAAGGAGAAACTGCTATTAGCCACCATTTTCTCCTTTTCCACAATTTTTTTTCAGAGCATCTTTACAAATGGCTATTTAAAGACAGGACTGTTTCATAAAGAGTTAACCCTTTACTCCATAGATACTCTTTTTGACGTATCAACAACAGACAGCTTTTGAAAACATTGTGGGAAAAGGAGAAATTGCTCGTAACGAGCAATTTCTCCTTTTCCCACAATGTTTTCCACCCAATCAGATATTTGTATCCTCATTTGTCCACATTTTTGATATCATATCTTCATTTGCTGCTGAAATAGAAGAGCCTTAAATTGGCATATCAGGTAAAGGGTTAATACAGTTAGAAAATATTATAGGAAAGGGAGAAAATGCTGGGTGTCAGCATTTTCTCCCTTTCCAAAGATATTTTCTAAAGTTTTCTTCTCTAGGGTTGATTCTTTTGTAAATGAATGTACTTCAATAGATAAATGTATACAGAACAATAATTATTGTCTATTTGACTGATCACAATTTAATTACATACTTGAACAACAAAACAATAACTTATTTAGAAATAATCTTCGTCCTATTGTGGTTTATTGTTCAACAAACCACAGTTGTGAGTTATGAGGCACAATAAATAATCCATATGGGTGATAACCCCAGTGGTTTATTCATTGTACAACATGGTTCACTGAACAAAAAAACCATGATAGGAAGATTATTTTGATTCTAACATGACCAATTCTTTATGAAAAGAAAACAAGTTCGTACTTACAGTAAAAGCGTGGATGTGGATTATGTTCCATTGAATAACTCACCAACTTACTTTACATAGAATGAGCTCAATCGATATATAATGACGTCACTCTGCAGGGAATGTCACAAATTTTACCATGGTTTCTGTGCACTATGTTTATAGAGCCGAATTCGCATGTTAGAATCTGTGATTTAACCCATTCACAAACAATGTAATTTTAAGATTAGATCAAATTGGAAGCATTTGAAAACAACAAAATAAACATAACTCAAAACTTAAAATTTGTTTCCAGTACGGTAGAAAATATTGTGGGAAAAGGAGAAAATGCTGGTTACCAGCATTTTCTTCTTTTCCCACAATGTTTTCAGAAGGCTTCTTTCTCAGGGTCGTGAAAACCAGGGATTTTTGGGAAACGGTTAAGAGTTCAAAAATGAAATAATCAATAAAGGCAAGCTCTGCGAAAAGGGGGCTTGATGTATTTGCTGAAAGTATCAACCTATGTCAGCTTGCGCAGTCTGCAAAGGCCGACAAAGGACATAGGGTTACGCTATTCCCTAACTTTAAATATTCTGCATGTTGACTTCTAAATTTAAATTCTATCCCATGATTCAGCCGACAGTTTGACAAAACCAGTTTTATGAATCCGTAAAGAGGTAATGGCTGGCTTGGTAAAATACGTCATAGAAATGCATTAAGCCCCCTTTTGTCAGAGCACTGACCATTAACCCTTTACCAAAAGCAACAAATTTAAAACTTTTCCGAACTCATAGAGTTTTCAGATGACAATTTCAAATTTGATAAAAATGGCAAAAAGTTCTCCAAATGGGTAGAAAACACTGTGGGAAAAGGAGAAACTGCTAATTACGAGCAGTGTTTTCGAAAGACTTGTACTGCAGACACGTAAAAACAAGGGCTTGTTTGGGAAAGGGTTAACCCTTTGCCAAAACAACAGATTTATAGAGTGGTCCAAATAGAAAGTATTTGCAGAAGACAAAATAAATGCGACTGAAAAATTGAAATTTGATATGGGAAGGGTAGAAAACATTGTGGGAAAAGTAGAAAAATGCTGGCATAGGTAGAAAACATTGTGGGATAAGGAGAAAATGCTGGTTACCAGCATTTTCTCCTTTTCCCACAATTTTTTCAAAAGCTGTCTTTGTTGAAGGTCGTTAAAAATTCGGATTGTTTGGTAAAGGGTTACCTCTTCACCACGCAATGCCGACTTTTAACGACCCTTAGGAAGACGTCTTTTGAAAACATTGTGGGAAAAAGGAAAAACTGCTGGTTACCTTTTCTCCTTTTCCCAAAATGTTTTCCAAAGGCTTCTACCTCAGGGTCGTAAAAAGTCATCATTGTGTGGTAAAGGGTTTATTGTTATAACATATGAGACTTACGCTATTCTTTACAAAAAACGAAAAAAAAATCAAAGAATGCCAAAAACACAATGTCACATAAATGGCATGTCTTTAATGCGACAGCCATTTTGTTCACAACAGCACAAAGAAAAACTTAACCCTTTCCCACACAATCCTAACTTTTAACGACCCTTAAGTAAAATGTATTTGAAAACATTGTGGGATAAGGAGGAAATGCCAGTAACCAGCATTTGATCTTTTCCCACAGTTTTTGATCTAACAAAAACATATATCATATAATTCAGGGGCGTTTAACCCTGTACTGCACAATGCCGACTTTTAACGACCCTTGGAAAGAAGCCTTTTGAAAACATTTTAGGAACAGTAGAAAATTATTTTAACCATCATTTTCTCCATTTCCAACAATGTTTCCTACCCTATCAAGGAAAAATTGCATTATTTGATCGACACTGAAATTGTCATCTTCAAATGCTTTCAATTAGGACTGGGCTAAAATTTTGGTTAAAAGATGAACATACATCTCTGTTGATACAAAAAATAGAAGCATCACTATAAAAAAAAAATGCAATCTTCCAAAAATTCTGCAAAAAAGTACAAAGTTTAAAAACAGAGAGGTCAGCATGTTACAATGCTGAATTTGAAACACTTTCACAATACTGTAACTCTGTACGAGACAATATTCAGACTTCTTCATCATACATCTGCAGATGACATATTATAAGTGCCTCACTTGATTGGATTTCTATATAAAAACAGTATACTAATTTGCGGGAAAAGAAGATGTTGGTTACAGCATTTTCTCCTTTTCCCACAATGTTTTCAAATCCTTTCTTTCTCAGAGTTGTTGAAACTCCAAATTGTTTGGATAAGTAAAGCCACATTCTTCAAGGATCTAGCCGAGAGAAAATCAGAATATTTCTCGATGGGAATGTACAAATTTGAGCAAAAATCTACTTCAAAAACAGGAAAACTAATTAACACAATCCCGCCCCCTCCAAACAGTCAGTATTGACCATTCTTATTCTCCAAAACTTTCTGAATTAAAAAGATACACAACTTCTGATTGGCTTAACCAAATCACACTTTCATTTATCCCAACAATCTTTTCCACTGTTATGAAGACATGTCCAATATTCTGAGACAGAATTAACTCTTAACCACACAATCCCGACTTTTAACAACCCTGTGAAAGAAACCATTTGAAAATGTTGTGGGAAAAGGAGAAAATGCTGGAAACCAGCATTTTCTTCTTTTCTGACAATGTTTTCTACCCTTCCCAAATGCAATTTCAATTTTTCAGTCACATTTATTATGTCCTCTGCAAATGCTTTGAATTTGGACTGGTCTAAAATTTTGTCCTTTGGTGAAGACTTAATCTGTCATCCACAAATACTTTGAAGACGGACATGCCTAAAACTCTGTCATCTTGGAAACAGTTAACAAAATACAGTGAACCAAATAGATGCACCAAATTGGCGTCTGTGGTTGTGAGGTAGGGCCTCGACCTCGTAGCCATAAGGTCCTGAATTCGATACCCGGGAGCGGGTGTCAACTTTGGGATTTTTCATTGGCCCACACATTTGGCGCGAGTTCTGGTGAAGTTCCCAGGCAGCAGAATCGAGAGAGATTAGTATATGTTGGAAGAACTTGTTTCTGAATTGATGTAAAATAAATATTTGTAAACTAAATAATCAAACTCAGTGTAAAAATTTTCTGTAAATTCTTATCTCTTTTCTTTGCCCTTATTACCCTATTGGCTTAACCCAATACCACACAATACCTACTTTTGACGCCCCTGAGAAAGAAGCCTTTAGAAAACATGGTGGGGAAAGGAGAAAATGCCAGTAACCAGCATTTTCTCCTTTACCCACAATGCTATCTACCCTTCACAAAACAAATTTCAAATTTTCAGTCACTTTTATTTTGTTGTCTGCAAATGCTTTCAATTTGGACTAGTCTATTATATTGTCGTTTGGTAATGAGTTAAACACTGACATGTTAACCTATCACCAAACAATTCTGACTTTTAACGTTCCAGGTCAAAAAGGCTTTTAAAAACATGGTGGGAAAAGGAGAAAATGCTGGTTACCTGCATTTTCTCCTTATCCCATCATGTTTTCAATCTTATCAAAAAAGAAAAATCTCCCCATTTAAGCGTATATTCAATTTGTTGTCTGCAAATGCTCACAATTCAGACCAGTCTAAACTTTTGTAATCTGGTTTAAATTCCCGAATTTTTATAACCCTGAAGGAGAAGACTTCAAAACATGGTGGGCAAAGGAGAAAATGCATATAACCAGCAGTTTATCCTTGTTTCTCTCTACATCTTTTCTACCCATCAAAGAACTGCAGCTCACTTTAATCACTTTTGAATTTGTTGTCTGTAGAAGTTTTTAATTTGGAGGAGTCTAGAAATCGTCATCTGGCAACGAATTAAACATAATACATTGATATCATTTGTTCTCCAGTCTAATCCCACTAACCAAAACATTGAGATTTCAAACACAATTGAGCATCAAGCAAAACAAACGAAAACAGCTACAATCTACCTAAACAGGGGAGGTAATACTGTCATCAAACTACAGTCTCGTGATCAGGACCAATATCGTAATTTTCCTGATTATTCCCCTGACCTACGTAACGAGAATGAGATCCAACCCCTGTAAATTTAATGGGTTTTGAAGGCTGCGGAAATGGTTTTGCGGCAGGCTGTTCCCACGTGGCCTCGGGCCATCTGACTGTCGGCTCTACACCATCACGTGCACGAACAACGGAGCCTCCCGCCATCTGTCTGGATGCTCGAGGATTTAAAGCTCTACGAATTCTAGTGCTGTCTTCCTCAGGAAAAAGTGTTCTGTTCTGAAACAAAAAAGAAAAGAACACTGCATAAGGGTGCAAATGCTGGGCTGTAGTAACTTGATTTTCAGAAAAAATCCTAAGTTTGAAAAGAGCATAACTTCGCAAAAAAATACTTTGATGTTTGCCTGCCTTTCTTGTATGGATTACTCTTTGAAAGATAACAACTTATCCTTGTTTTAAGAAAATATCTTCAGTAAACAGAGTTCTGGTAAAATGTCAAAAATTTTGCACGATGACAACAACAACAATAAGGCTACAGTGATAACTTGAGTTTTTTTTTCAATATCAGCCAAGTTATTAAAACATAAATTCTTAGGCTTCAAAAGAAAGATAAAATGGATATTATTCTAAGGCTTTTACCAAACGACATAATTTTAAACTAGTCCAAACTGAAAGCACTTGCAGATGACAAAATAAATGTGACCATAAAGCATAACTTGTTGAAGAATTCGAAGAAAACATTGTGGGAAAAGGAGAAAATGCTGGTTACCAGCATTTTCTCCTTTTTCCCACAATGTTTTCACAAGGCTTCTTTTTCAGGGTAGTGAAAACCAGAGGTTGTTTGGGAAAGGGTTAACTCTTTACCAAAAGATGAAATTTTCTAGACTAGTCAAAATTGAAAACATTTGCAGATGATAAACTTCATTTATTTAAATGACGAGATGTACATTTTTAAGGTAGGAAAAGATTGTTGGAAAAGGAGAAATGCTGGTTACCAACATATTATCCTTTTTCACAATATTTTCTAACGAATGAAAGACTGAATCCATCATTTTAGCTAGGTTTGATTAGTTGTATGCAAATGTTTTCGAGATTGTTGAGCCCAAAAATGTTTGCTTGTTAAAGAGTTAATAAATTGCATTCCTTAAATAACTTACAGATCTACTCATCCAGTTTCTTTTGGCTTTCTCTTTGCGAATATTTTTTCTGTCCTGAAACAAAAAATAAGCATTTATATTTAAAAATTGATACAAAATATTAAAACTCATTTCCCCCTACAGAAATTTTGAAAATGCTACAGAATAAGTACCATACTCTTGAAATTGACATCAAACCTTTATCGCATCCCAAGTTTAACCCTTTCCCAAACAATCCCTGGTTTTTTTGGGTCTGGAATAGTAACCTTTTGAAAACATTGTGGGAAAAGGAGAAAATGCTGGTAACCAGCATTTTCTCCTTATCCCACAATGTTTTCCATCCTATCATAGACAGAAATCATCTACTCAGCAAGAGTTGAATTGTCGTCTGCAAATGCTTTGAATTTAGTCTAGTCCAAAAGTTTGTCGTTTGGGAAAGGGTTAACAGATCTTGAAATAGAAAGATTTTAAAAATGTAGTGGGAAAAGCAGAAAATGCCAGTTATCAGCATTTTCTCCTTTTTCCACAAGGTTTTCTACCCTTCAAAAAACAAGTAGCAATGTTTGAGTCACATCTATGTTGTCCTCTGCTAATGCTTCCAACATTGCATTATCTCCCGCTAGATGGCATTCTACAAATACACATCTAATTTGGGCATCATGGTTACAGAACCAGACTACTTTTCTACAAGACCACTGTTACTTTGAATTTCAAACTAAAATAAATATTTACTCAATAAAACACTACCTGGTGGGATTCATTCAGCTATGATCAGCAGTTTACAGAAATCTGTAGCTAAAAAGGCCTGATTTCTCATCAAAAGTGTTGAAAAAAGCCATTTTCTCTATGGCTCCTTTATAGCACCTTTTACTACAATTCCCCCAATATTGGGGGGTGTAATGCATCATATGAGACAGGTTGATTCATGCCATTTTATGTTCGATCATATATCTCAAGTGCTATTTTATTATATATTTATATATCTCAAATGCCTATGAGTATTAGGTTCTATGTACCTCAAATACTAGCTTATGTTAGATTCCCACATATCTCAAATGCCAACTTATGTCAAATCAGATATATATCTCAAATGCCAACTTATCTCAGATTCTATATTTACATGACTCAAGAGAACAGGAAATCTTACCACATAGCTGACAGCACAACTTGCTGGTATCCATAGTATCAATGATAAAACTATCACAGTTCCAACTATATTACTTCTCATAAATGCAACTGGAATTTTGATAAAAAATAAAATCATTATGTATAGGGTAATAAAAATAAAACAATAAATCATTGTGAACATTTTGGTATTGTTTTCTTTTAAAAAGCCAAGCATTTAAAATTGAGAGCAAA
Organism: Tridacna crocea; assembly: GCA_943736015.1. Taxonomy (NCBI): domain Eukaryota; kingdom Metazoa; phylum Mollusca; class Bivalvia; order Cardiida; family Cardiidae; genus Tridacna; species Tridacna crocea. The sequence continues at coordinate 1,815,083 of OX031073.1, forward strand.
GAGAACTTTGAAGTCATATATTAAAGCGTGCAAAATGAGCGATGCTCTGACAAAATACATTAGGTTAGGCTTGAACAGTGCTATAACAGAAGGAGACTTAACCCTTTACCCCATAAGGCATTTCTACCGCATCTCTAATTGACCCTAAATAACAGCAAAGATGAAGTAGTTTCTTATGTGTAAATGACACTTTTTGACAGCATAGAAAACATGGTGACAAAAGATGAAATTGCTCGTCACAAGCAATTTCACTTTTGCCACAATGTTTTCCAAAGGTTCCCACAAGCAATGTGTAGAAATGAGTATCTATGGAGTAAAGAGTTAATAAGCCCAAAAGTGGTAATGGTCTAGAGAATGCAAAAACATACAACAATTTGTTTCCAAAATAGAACTAAAAATTTTGTTTGGCCAATGTTGATATAGCTGATGAAGCATTTGTAGATTATTATCAGCCTAAGAGACAGACGAGGAAGCAAAATATGGCCATCAAACATGGTCAAGGACCATTAATTGCAAAGAAAGAAAGAATCACTGCAATTCTCTGTAATTCAGATAATATAGACATTTTTTTTTTTTTTTTTGGCAGTGAAAGATTGAAATTTATTTCATCAAGTGAACATCATCGGTAATATTTTCACAAGTGATGCAGCCTGGAGTGAAAATAGTATGAGATGAAATAAATTTTGATCTTAACAGAAAAATACCAATATTCTATTTATTTCATGTTTTTAACCATTTCTGGGAGGAACTTTATCAAAATCCAGCACTGTTCTTTTCAGTTATTCCCCATGGCTTAACCCTCCGCATAGCACTGCATTACAATATTACATCAAGTGTGAGAAATTAAGGTAAACTAGAGCTGTCACAAAATGTGCCTTAACCCATTACCACACAATCCCTACTTTCAAGCCCCTGAGAAAGAAGCCTTTAGAAAACATTGTATGAAAAAGGAGAAAATGCTGGTAACCAGCATTTTCTCCTTTTCCCACAATATTTTCTACCCTTCACAAAAACAAATTTCAAATTTTCAGTCACTTTTATTTTGTCATCTGCAAATGCTTTCAATTGGGAACAGTCTAAAATATTGTTGATTGTTGTCTGGTAATGGGTTAATACCCCCCCCCCCCCCCCGTGCTTTGACAGAAACAGGGTACACAGACAGACACACAGACAAATGGACAGACACAAGGACGGATAGGCTGATTCCAATATACCCCCAAAAACATTTGTTTTGCGGGGGTAAAATGACATCATATTTCCATATGGTTGTGAGACTTGCACATTTTGCACATTTTACTAAGGTAGCTAGAACACAAAAATCAGTATTTTCACTTGTTGTAGCAATGAAAGATCGAAAAATATTTCAATGATATTTCTCAATGATCTACTAAAAAGGATAAAATACATGTAGATATCTTACCTAACTGATCTATAGATATATCTTCTATGATGTCAAACAAACGTTGCACCATGTCTTGTCTCTTTTTCTCACACACACCCTGAATAGACAAAGCTAACCAATCAAATTTCATCTAATATATACTCTACTCAACCACTCTAAAAACGCAACACTATATCTTGAAACATATTGCATTTCATTTATCGAGCAATATCAAATTATTTCGAAGAATAAACTCGTACAAGTTTTTAAATGTATCAGTAGGGTGTATGTCCTCCTTGTGATTTAACCCTTTACCAAACAATCCCTGGTTTTTATGACCCTGAGATAGAAGACTTTTGAAAACATTGTGGGAAAAGGAGAAAATGCTGATAACCAGCATTTTCTCCTTTTCCCACAATGTTTTCAACATTGCTGGAAACAAATTTCAATTTTTGAGTAACATATATTTTGTCGTCTGCAAGTGCTTTTAATTTGGACCAGTCTAAAATTTTGACCTTTAGGTAATGCATGCATGGCAGCATCTTCACATTGACAGGATGACAGGCCTAGGTTTTGTTGAGGTATACGTTGCCATTCCTGAACATGTGCGTGTTGCAACTGATTCACGTTGGCTGTCGGGGGTTAGCGTGTATACACTCAGCATCCAAGTTCGTCCCAAAGATGCTCTGTTAGAGCAAGTTCCGGAGAGATCGATGAGTATAAATATAACATACCAATCAAATTGTCTCTAAGACCAGATGGTAGCTCAGTGGAAAGGGGATCTGACAAGTGACCCGGTAGTTGGGAGCTCTACAGGATTCCACATAATTATCATGGATGACAAAACATTCACAGATTGATCAGTTGCATGGTATTCAATTCCATTTTCGAAATTACTTTAGTCACGAGCAATTTCACCTTTGTCACAGTGTTTTCTATTCTATCAAAAGGTGTCATGTACACATAAGAAACAGCTTCATCCTTGCTGTTATTTAGGGTCAATTAGAGATGCCATAAAAATGCTGTATGGGGTAAAAGGTTAAGAAGTGTCTACCTGATTACACATTCCCTGATAACACGGTCTCCCATCTGGCAAGAGAGTGTCATTTACAGAAGAGCACACACCTCCAGGAGGCTTACAACAGCGGTGACAGGCTTTCCCTGAATCTGAAATATATAGGATCTGACATAAGTTGCAGCTGAGAAATATAGAGGATCTGTTAGAAATTGGGATTTGAGATAATTAGGATACAACATGAGTTGGAAGCTGAGAAATATAGAAGATGCTAGAAATAGGGATTTGAGATAATTGGGATACAACATAAGTTGGCAGCTGAAACGAATTTTACAAGTCATTAAGGTTCCTTGTATCTGCAATATATGGGATCTGATATAACTTGGTGGCTGGGAATAAAACAAGATCAGACAGAAGTTTGCATTTGAGATAATTTGGATCTGGTCTAAGTTTGCAGCTGAGACATTTGATTAACCATTAAATTTCCTTGTATGAGCAATACATAAAATCTGACAAAACCTAGCAGCTGAAAAATGAAAAGGATCTGAAAGAAGTAGATGTATAGGTTAGCAGCTGAGATACATTCTGTCAAATATCTAATTTGCTTGTATCAGCATTATACATCAACATGTATATAATCTGGCATAACTTGATAGTTGGGGCTAATTTGGATCTAACAGAAGTTAGCTGGTGAACTAATATGTCGGATATGATCATCTCATCCAACAGGTAAAATCAATAGGATATGACAAGTTTGTAGCTGAGATATATTTCTATAAATCAGTCTTGAATTAATCATGGTTAATTTGGCATCTAGAGAAAACTGAAGATTTCTGTTAGGTTTCACTTACTGACCAACACTTGATTGAAACCATTTACCAGATGACAAACTTTTAGCCTTTTCAAACTGGAAGAATTTGCAGGTGAATTTTCTTTGAAAACAATGTGGGAAAAGGAGAAAATGCTGGTTACCAGCATTTTCTCCTTTTCCCATATTGTTTTCAAAAGTCTTCTTTTCCAGGGTTCTTTATAAGTCAGCATTGTGCTTTAAAAGGCTAAATGTTGCTTCAAGAATAAACACAGGGTTTCTGATAGATTTTCAACCAATCAACAAAATACTGCCTCTTTGTGTTGCTTTCGCATGGTGTAAATGTAACAGAATGACAGACAGGCAAACACAGACAGGGGACAGGCTCCAAACATTGGTCATGTGGCTGTTAACCAGCACTTCCTCCTTTCTCCATAATGTTTTCAAAGCCTTCTTTAACCCTTTTCTCCATAGATCCTCATTTTGACGTATCAACAGCAGACAGCTTTTGAAAACATTGTGGGAAAAGGAGAAATTGCTCGTAACGAGCAATTTCTCCTTTTCCCACAGTGTTTTCCACTCAGTTAGATATTTGTATCCTCATTTGTCCATACTTTTGACATTATATCTTTATTTGCTGCTGAAATGGAAGAGCCTCAAATTGGCATATCAGGTAAAGGGTTAAACCTTTGGGATTATTTGGTGAAGGTGTAAGCTATAAACCATACCTTTTGCACATATACAGGGTTCAAAATTAAAGCTGAAAATTTTGCAGAAATCCAAGCACACTCCACCTTGACAAATACCCCTGGAACAATACAAAGATTGGTTTGTTTGTATGATGTTTAATTAATGCTGTTTTCAACACCAGTTCAGTTGTATTGCAGCAGTAAGTATGAATATCAGTTATATTGTGTTGACCAGTGCACTTATCCATGACCATCGTCAAATCCTCAGAAAGAAATTTGCCGAGCAAGAGGTTGTAGCCAGGGATCGAACCCTGGTCCCCGTGTACGCTACCAACAGAGCTACCGGGGCTTGTGTCCTATGACTTCCTTCAAACCACATAAAGACATTAGCCTGGCTGGGGTTAAAACTAGCGACTCACTGGTCTCAAGTCCTGTCTGATATCAACTTAGATACCAACAAAACAAAGAGGAGGTTAGTCTGAGAAGAGTTCAGTTCTATGCATAGCTATGATGATACAGTAATACACTGTAATCTGCAACATATTTTGGAGTACAATGGCCATTAAAAGTTTTGTTATGTCTGCATGGTTACCATCAATTTCTCCTTTTCCCACAGTGTTTCAACCTATCAGAGTTCATCGTCTTCAGATCATTTGAATCTGAAACAGTCTAAAATTTGCCGATTGTTTAAGGGTTAATGTTAATGCATTTTTTTAAACACCCAATAACTGGATACAACCATTATTCAGTTGAATCAAGAAAAGGTATTAACATGAACTGAAATACACATATTCTTATACACTAATTTTTTACAACAAGAAAAACATGTTACGAAAGAAAATGGCTACTTCAACTTACTGATCTATACAGGGAGTCTTGTCTGGTTTATTTTTTACTATATTTGGGCATGTAATATTTACACCACTGCATGCTTGTTAAGGTAAATGTCATATTTGTAAGACAAGAGACCTATGAAAGACTAAAATGCTCAATTAGCCATAAACCAAACAAGATATTGAAACTAAAGCAATTTTCTGCAATAAATGAAAAGTTCAATTTAACACTTTACCACACAATCCCCACTTTTAACAACCCTGAGAAAAAAAGCCTTTGAAAACATTGTGGGAAAAGGAGAAAATGCTGGCAACCAGCATTTTCTCCTTTTTCCCACAATGTTTTCTACTTGTTCCAAATCAAATTTTAATTTTTTAATTCACCTTTATTTTGTTGTTGGCAAATGCTTTCAATTTGGACTAGACCAAAATTTTGTCGTTTGGTAATGAGTTAAACTTTACCACACGCCTCGAACTTCAGAAGACCCTGAGAAAGAAAGTTTTTAAAAACCTTGCAGAAAAAGGAGAAAATGCTTCCTCCTAAAAGCACCATTTAAGCTGCATTAGTTTTGTACTTCTGCAAATACTTTGGATTTCAACCAGTCTAAATTGTTTGGTGCAGTAAAAAAATATAGACTCTGCTGTCAGGGGTACATGTACTGCAGTGTTCATTAGTAACCAATAACCTTCCTCGGCAGAGATTGAACTCAGGACCTTTAGATTCCAAGGAAAATGCTCTATCAGCTTGCCACAAAAGCAAGTTCTATAGCAAGGCAGAACAACTGTAACTCTAAGAGGGCTATAAATTTATATCATTCTGTGGGACAGACCAAAAGTCTACAAGGTCCCCTGCCATATGGGGATTCGTAAAGTTTTTCATGTACAGTTTATTTTGCCAGTATATGGATCATTTTTAGTAGGTGCCAATATAACAGTTCTGACAAATAACATCGCAAGCAGGAGACTGCACCCGGGACCTCTCGATCCCAAGGCAAATGCTTTATGTCACACATTACATTGCTACATACAGTGTTGTGCCTAGGCCGTGGGATTGCTGGATTCCCGCAATTTTTTAAAACAATGTCCCTTAAAATTTAAGCCATTGAGGGATGTCAGGCGCGCTCAGGAAATTTTCCTTTATCTGGAGTCCATTACGATATTTACATACATTGCGTTAATAACAATGAGCACCTGCACAACGTAGACTGTGACTGTGGGATTTACTGAGATAAAGTCCCTTAGGGATATCCGATATTTAAAGCAGTATTACTGTTGTCAATAAAACAATATGGCAAAACACCAGATGTGGTTGACTGACTTTATGTCGGGAAATGTTAATAATAGAAAAGTTGCAGACGAAATTGAATCGTAGAGGACTGTTGAAAACCCTGAATTGATCACGTCATCTGATCCCGACGGTGACCAGGCAACATCTACCATCGCAGATACTAAACCATCAGCTTCTTCGACCTCCAGGACAAGAAAGAAAAAGGATAGAAAATTTCAGAAAAATTGGCTCATAAAATTTCTGTGGTTACAAGAGTCGGACGGAAGTATGAAATGTGTCCCCTAGATTTTTCTAGTGACCCCTTGAAATTAAGGTAGGGGGACACCTGTGTCCCCCAAAAATTTTGGCACATAAGATAGCGCCATAGCAGAGCTGTATAAGTGTCCCCTTTAACAATATACAAACACAAGCTATAAATTCATATTTATCTGTGGGATAGAGCACCACACTACGCAATAAGTACCAGCATCATAAAGGATACTTGCACTTTATTTCATCATGGCATGTTTCGTTTGTGGCACGTCGACACACAGACCCACTTGAGGCTGGCCTGCAGTCTTCTGAACAACATGGAAAGTTCATTGGACTGAAAAAAGTAAATAAACAGTTGATTGGTAAAGAGTTAACTCTTTACCACACAATCCTGACTTTTAACACCCCTGTGAAAAAAGCCTTTTGAAAACATTGTGGGAAAAGGAGAAAATGCTGGTAACCAGCATTTTCTCCTTTTCCAACAATGTTTTCTACCTTCACAAAATAAATTTCAAATTGTAAGTCACTTTTATTTTGTCGTCTGCAAATGCTTTCAATTTGGATCAGTCTAAAAATTTGTCGTTTGGTAATGAGTTAAACCAAGGAAGTAAATATCTGTGTGGTTTTGTAAATAAAGATAGGTTGCACAGATACCAGTATTTCTGTCTTTATCATTCATTTTCATTAAATCAATGCTTTTTCTACCATTCTTCTACAAAATGTGGACAAACTTTCAACAAGAAGAAATTTGATAAATCGCCAGTCTCAGTGGGTTGTCTATTCAACCATTAGACACAATCGACGGAATTTCCTATTCCACCAACTGTCCTTAAACAAATTGTCACGCAGCGAATGCCATAAAAAGGGAAAAGTTTCTGCATTGAAAGTCTAGCATTTGCCTACCTACAAACTTTTCCCTTGTCCATGACTTTGGACAAGTATCCCGTGTACTTACCTACAAATTTTTCCTTTGTAAAGTTTACAGTTACTATCGCAACACGGATCTGTCCCGTCTTTAGAGTTCCATCCTGCGTCACACTCCTCCCCCTCGTCAATTCTTCCATTTCCACAAAATCCCTTGTCCCCTTTACCCACTATAAAACAGTCATAACCCTTCACCTTGAGCACATTGAAAATGTAGTTCTTACTACACGGAGAGAATTGCTGCAAAAATGAAGAAAAAATCAAAATTTTTCCTCTAAGAAGAACAGGCTTAACTCATTACCACACAATCCCTACTTTTGACACCCCTAAGAAAGAAGCTTTTTGAAAACACTATGGGAAAAGGAGAAAATGCTGGCAACCAGCATTTTCTCCTTTTCCCACAGTGTTTTCTACCCTTCCCAGAACAAATTTCTATTTTTCAGTCACCTTTATTTTGACGTCTGCAAATGCTTTCAATTTGAACCAGTCTAAAATTTTCTTGTGTGGTAAAGAGTTAACCCTTAACAACAAAATTTTAGACTGGTCCATATTGAAAGCATTTGCAGACAATAAAATAAATGTGATTAAAGAATTGAAATTTGTTTCACAAAGGGAAGAAAACATTGTTGGAAAAGGAGAAAATGCTGGTTACCTGCATTTTCTCCTTTTCCCACAATGGTTTCAAAAGGCTTCTTTCACAGGGGTGTTAAAAGTCGGGATTGTGTGGTAATCGGTTAAGGCAACTGCAAAATGTACTGATCCAGGTCAGCCTGCGTAGTCCATTTAGTTGGTTGTATTGGGGTTTAACCCCACTTTAACAGCTAAGGTCATATCATGGCGGTCAGTGAAGCACATGTGTTTCCTGGCTTTCTCACACCAATACTAACACCGCTTTGTGAAGCTTTTGCTTTGCAAAGCTCTTGATTTGCACGAAGGGGCTTGTCAGTGAAATGGGTTAAAGACCAGTACTCCTGAAAATATCCAAATCTTAAAAGTCAAATGCACAACAACAAATCATAGAAATTTACTGTGGTAAGTTTGCACTTATTTCAATGAAAACTGTAGGAGGGCTTGCATGCATAAGAAATTGTCAAATTTTAAGTTTTGGTTTACATATAATTCTTTAACTGTAAGTGTTTCAAATTTGGACAAGGCTAACAATTTGTAGCCTTCTGGGTCTGCATTCACCAACCATTCTTAGTCTTATTCTTCAGAATTTCGTCAATGTGAAAGCAACAGAACGTCTGATTGGCTAAACCATTTGGTTTAGCCAATCAGAGGTTATGTTACTTTCACAGTCGGAAAATCTTGAAGAATAAGACTAAGAACGTTCTTAACCCTTTCCCAAACAAGCCCTTGTTTTTACGTGTCTGCAGTACAAATCTTTTGAAAACACTGTGGGAAAAGGAGAAATTGCTCGTAACGAGCAATTTCTCCTTTTCCCACAGTGTTTTCTGCCCGTTCAGATAATTTTCTGCCATTGTTGTGAAAGTTGAAATTGTCGTTTGCAAACTCTTTCAGTTTGGAAGAGTCTAAAATTTGTCGTTTGAGAAAGGATTAAGAATGGTTGGTGAATACGGACACAACACATAACAAATTTGTTTGTCACTTACCTTATTATTATTGTCATAACCGCTAACAGCCCAAGGATACATTAAGTACTTCCCGTCCTTATATTCAGACGGAGCACAGTTATCGGTCTCTGGGTCGTGCTCACTACCCATGTTATGGCCAAACTCTATATATTATAAAAAAAAAACATGTAAGAATTATTTTCACAAATCCATCATTAATTCTTGTTGCTTTTTATAAATAATACTTGACTCTTTACCAAACAGCAAAATTTTGGACGTCCAAATTGAAAGCACTTGCAGATGACAAAATAAATGTGACTCAAAAATTGAAATTTAATTTGGGGAGGGTAGAAAACATTGTGGGAAAAGGTGAAAATGCTGGTTACCAGCATTTTCTCCTTTTCCTTCAATGTTTTCAAAAGTCAGGATTGTGTGGTAAAGAGTTAACCAACCCAACCCTATACCCCAATTTTCAACATCCCTGAGGAAGAAGGTTTTTAAATACACTGTGGGAAAAGGAGAAAATGCTGATAACCAGGATTTTCTCCTTTTTCAACAATGGTATTTTATCTTTCAAAAAACTTATTTCAATTGTTGAGTCATAAATATATTTACAGCTTATTATACCATTAAGAAATTCCTTGAAATCTGGATAACTTGCCCCGGACATAAATTCCTATACACTGGGAAAAAGCAAGTAAATGCAGCTTTCCATTTAGGTGCCCCTTAGACATACCTGCACTTTAACCCTTTACCCCATAAGGCATTCCTATGGTATCTCTAATTGATCCCAAATAATAGCAAAGATGAAGCCATTTTGTATGTGTATAGGACACCTTTTGATAGCATAGAAAACATTGTGACAAAAGGTGAAATTGCTCGTCACGAGCAATTTCGCCTATTTCCACAATGTTTTCCAAAGGGACCCACAAGCACTGCCTAGAAGTGAGTATCTATGGAGTAAAGGGTTAAACACAAAATCCCGAATGGGGGCCACAATTATATTGCGAAGCCTACACCATATCATTATTAGTTTCCCTTGATGGCTATCATTTAAGCAAAAAGAATGAATAACGCCAGTTTTGTATACTTTCATGCACAAATACCATCATTTGAGAGCCAAGCCCGATAGCTGATTTGTTACAAGACTTGAGAACTTGAGGTTGAGGATTTGAGTTTGGACAAAGCCTAATAATTTGTTGACTGATTATATGGGGTTTTACACAGCTATAACAGCTCACTTGTTCATATTTATCCCTGGTTTCGCAGTCACATGGGATCTGAGGTGCCCTGCCCAAGGACGCTCCCATGACAAATCCAATGCTTCCTGTGGAACTCGAACCCAGGACCTCCAGTGAGCCTTGCAGGACCCCTCAAACAATTTAGTCATCTGATACCGAGTTAACAAAATAGAAGTGAACATACCATGAGCTGTAACAAGGTTGGCTTGCAGTGACAACACCCTGTGTCCTCTGGAATTCTGGGAAGAACTCCAACCTGTGTTGAGTGTTAACTTGGAGCCTGGATACTTGGGATACGCTGGAAAGTAATACAGTAAAACCTGTTGTGAATCCTGCCTGTTAACGACCATGAAAGAGAAGGCTTTTGAAAACATTGTTGGAAAAATAAACATATCATGGGAATAACAACGCTTGATTTTTGATGAAAATTCTAAGTAAAAAAGGGGACATAATCATGTCAAAAATTGATGGTTACCTGCCCTTGATATATTTGTTCCTTTTTAACTCTTTACCAAACGGCAAAATTTTAGGCTTGTCCAAATTGAAAGCATTTGCAGATGACAAAATAAATGTGACTGAAAAATCGAAACTTGACTTGAGAAGGGCAGAAAACATTGTGGGAAAAAGAATAAATATGATCAGACGTATCATTTTGTCAGGTTTTTGGATGCAATGGGTTTGAGATAAAACTAAAATCAACATAAAATGGAGAGGCTCAAAGTTCAGACATTGCTTTGACTTTGACATAATAAGAATTCTGAGATAAGCAATTTCGACATAATGAGAGTCCACTGTATTTTAAACTTATTTTTGGAGGAAAAAAGTCTCCTTATCTGACAGTGTAGATCCAAGATCAGACTACATGCTCTGTGCAGTCTGATCCTGATCTACATTTTCTCCAAATAGTCAGTGTGTTGGGCCTACCAGCTATGGGGCTAAGGCTTGAAAATGTTTTTGCTATGTTTGACCTTTTACCACACAATTCCGACTTTTAATGACCCTGGGAAGGGAGCCTTTTGAAAACATTGTGGGAAAAGGAGAAAATGCTGGTAACCAGCATTTTCTCCTTTTCCCACATGGTTTTCTACCTTCAGTATCTTCAGTAACTTTCATGTTGTTGTCTGCAAACGGTTTCAATTTGGACCAGTCTACAAATTATATTGTTTGATAAAGAGTTAAGACATTGAGTTCTTACTTGGTGAACAAATTCCCCCTACTGCGGAATATCTGGGGGATGCTATATACGCCAAACCAAGCACACCATCATCAAATTGTCTGTATGTAAACAAATGAGCCAAACAGTAGCGTGTAAAATGGGTATCTGAACTCAGGGCCTGAAAATAAACAAACCATATTTTGTTGACATCGTATCACTTAACCCATTGCCACACAATCCCTACTTCTGACGACCCTGAGAAAGAAGCCTTTAGAAAACACTGTGGCAAAAGGAAAAAATGCTGGTAACCAGCATTTCTCCTTTTCCCACACTGTTTCCTAACCGTCACAAAACAAATTTCAAATTTTCAATCACTTTTATTATGTCGTCTGCAAATGCTTTCGATTTGGACAAGCCTAAAATATTGTCGTTTGGTAATGAGTTAAGGCCACAGTAAAGCCAAAGATTAGTTAATTTTCACCGATTATAACTTGAAAATATAGCAGATTACCAATCACAACACACATTATATATAAGACCGCAGAAAACTCAGATGGGTCAGTTATTGCACTGTTTGCCATTATATTAGTGTGCCAAATTGCATGAAGAAGTCTGTCGATTTCAGTGACGACACTGATCGAGACAACCTTCGTTACTGCCAAAATACATGAAGAAGTCCTTCCATTTCAGTGACGACACTGATCAAGACAACCTTCCTTATTGTTTGTGTATATTCGAACTAGGTCTTTGCCTAGAGTCCAACACTGTGTAATTTGCATATAGGCTGTGACCTCTGTCTGAAAATCAAGACTGCAACACAGAAGCCTCCATTTTCCTTTGTTTACCTCATTAGATGCATGGCAAAGGTCATGTGACAGAATGCATGATCATCATACCAATCTATCTGAGTGTGTAATGGATCTGTCAAAAACCGGAAATGAGGAGTCTGTTTACATAGAAGGCCGCAACTAAGTAAAAGGTATTTTCTATCGACTGTAATCCAAAGAACCTTGCAACCATCAGGTGCAATATTTGGCATTAAAATATAAGAATGACTATAGTTTGATAAAGACAAAATTGAGTTAAAACTGGCTGAAAATGACTCTAAAGGCCTCTTTAAGACTGCTTAGCCATTTTTAAGTTTTTACAGTGCTTTTTTCTCTTTCTATCTGTAAGGATGTAAAAGAATTGTATCGGAAGATCAGAAGTTGGTAGGCCTCTCTATCTTTTGTTTCAGCCACATTTGACTTGTGGTCTGAATTGCTGAATTGCTTTCAATTTGGACAGGTCTATGGCTTTGTCAAATGCAAAAAAAGCTAAAACAGGTACTGAACCTGCAATCAACAGGTTATGAGTCAGATATGGTAAAAACTGAGTCATCCAGCAGGTCCCCCTGATGAATTCCTAGAGCTATTCTTTTAACCTATTACCACACAATCCCGACTTTTTACAAACCAGAGAAAGAAGCCTTTTGAAAACATTGTGGAAAAAGGAGAAAATGCTGGTAATCAGCATTTTCTCCTTTTCCCACAATGTTTTTACTACCCTTCCAAAACAAATTTCAATTTTCAGACCGTATTTATTTTGTCGTCTGCTGATGCTTTCAATATGGACAAGCCTACGATTTTGTCTTTTGGTAAAGAGTTAATTCAGGCAAGTCTAAAACTCTTGCCTGACGGGGATGTAAACCATGACTGCAGAGCAAAGGGACTGCTTACCTCCAATAAATCTTTAGTATCCCAATGAGCAATCTCGTTATTATAATGACTTCTCCCTTGTAACTTCTCTGTGGATGGGGTAGACATATTATGAATCCTCATCTAAAAAAAACAACCAAAAAAAAAATGGTTTTATGATAGCTATTCATAGTGGCAAACATTTCATATTTAAAAAAATTCTGGAGACTAAGACCAAGCACTTTCTTGAAAATGCTTGAGTAAAAAATTCTGGAAACTAAGATCAAGCACTTTCTTGAAAATGCTTGGTGGATACAGACCATAGAATTTTTTTCTTATTAGGTCACCACAAAATATTCTTAGAAAGACGGCTTTTCAAAGCCTTCTATAAAAAGGTTTCTCATAGAAACTTGCATTTCTCTTTTTCCCAACAAACATATTCTAAGAAATGAAAGCCAAAACCCATCATCTGTGTCAAAAACCTGTTTTTCTAAGGGTGGTTAACTCATTATAAAATGATAGATTGGTTAATTGAAAATTTTACACTTGTCCAAATTGAAAGCATTTGCAGATGATAAAATAAAAGTGACTGAAAATTTGAATTTAGTTTTGTGAAAGGTAGAAAACATTGTGGGAAAAGGAGAAAATGCTGGTTACCAGCATTTTCTCCTTTTCCCACAATGTTTTCTAAAACATTCAGCATCGTAAAAAGAAGGGACTGTGTGGTAATGGATTAATGTTTGGTTAGAGATTAAAGTTGAAGAATATTTAGGGTTACAAATAATCCAATATATTCAGAAACATTATATTACCTCCCCTATTTCAAAGTTAACTCCCTTCATTCCATTACCAGTCATATCAAACTCTGTCTGTCTGTAGATGTTATTCACAAAGCCTATCACAGTAATCTGTTGAAGTGAAAAGTATACATATGTATTGTAATAAGTCTTTACCAGACAAACAAAGTTTAGACTTTTTGAAGTAGAAAGTGTCTGCACAAAACAAACATGGCTAAGGCTAAGTTATTTTTTCTTTTAATTCTTTAGCAAACGACATTTCTTTGGACGGGACCAGATTGAAAACATTTGCAGACGACAAAATAAAAGTGACCGAAAAATTTTAAATTTGTAGTGGAAATGGTAAAAAAACATTGAGAATGAAAAATGAAAACAATCTTACTGGACTTCAGTCTACTGCATTTTCAGCTATTGAAAGAAGTTATGATTTATAAAGCTGCAGTTTAACTCTTACCAAACAACATAAGTTTGGACTACTCCATATTGAAAGCATTTGCAGACGACAAAGTAAATGTGACTGAAAAATTGAAATTTGGTTTGGGAAGGATAGAAAACATTGAGGGGAAATGAGAAAATGCTGGTTACCAGCATTTTCTCCTTTTCCCACAATGTTTTCAAAAGGCTTCGTTCTCAGGGTCGTCAAAAGTCGGGATTGTGTGGTAAAGGGTTAAAAGAAGTTATCATTTATAAAGCTGCAGTTTAACTCTTACCAAATGACAAAAGTTTGGACTAGTTCAAATTGAAAGCATTTGCAGACGACAAAATAAAAGTGAATCAAAAATTGAAATTTGATCAGGGTAGAGTAGAAAACATTATGGGAAAGGAGAAAATGCTGGTTACCAGCATTTTCTCCTTTCCCACAACGTTTTCAAAAGGCTTTTTTTCTTAGGGGGGCTAAAAGTCAGGATTGTGTGGTTAAGAGTTAACTGATATAAGAGTCCCATGATCATAAATCTCTTTCATTTGTCATAATGTTTTCTAAACTATATTCCCTAAACTGTACTTTACTTACTGGGAATACATTTTTCTGTGTCATGCAAAATAGTAAAATAAATATTACTGAATTACTAATATGAGCAGATAGCAAGAGAGTTCACTTACCATGTATAAGGCTGTATTACTGATAGATTGTCCACCCATGAACTCAAAGAAACGATAATCTGCAACAACTATTATCTCACAAGTCAGACGGTCATTTAGATATTTGGATGCCCTCTTGTTTCTTTTATGTATGTGATCTGAAATAAAAAATAGAAGTAGGACGAATGTACTACCATTGTGATGAGCAGACCTTTTTCTTTATTTCCCAACATGTTTTCTCAAAACCCAATTTTTGATGCAGGTTCATAGTGCATGTAAGGGAAGGTCTAAGTCCTTTACAATTTCACTGCAATAAATAGAGGATCTTACATGCTTGTTATATTTATTATCACTTTTATCAAACAAGTTGACTAAAATTATATGATGTTAGCCATCGCAAGATCAAATACATTTTAGTCAATGACATTGATAAAAATGACAATATATAAACACGAACATGAGATCTTATTTATCACATACAACAAATGATCGACAGAAAAATATCCCACATCATCACCTTCAGCCTCTACACCACTCACACGTCAATGTTTACTTTGTAGTTTGGTTTCAAATGTCTATATACACAACTAGAACATTGTAAAAGAAGGAGAAAATGCTGGTAACTATTTTCTACCCTTACCAAAACAAATTTCAATTATGAGTCACATTCACTTTGTCACCTGCAAATACTTTTAATTTCGACTTGTCTAATTTTCTTTTTTTTTGTGTGTAGTTAAGAGTTAAACCTAGTACCTACCCTCGCTGATATCTACATCTACTCGACCATGAAGTTCTGGATCAACATAGGCCCCACCTTCCTTTATACCACAGGTCTTGTGCCTACAAATAAAGTGTTTATTTAAGAAATAATCTTCTTTCTTTTATTTAAGAAATAATCTTCTTTCTATCGTGGTATATCATTCAATAAACCACAGTTGTGAGCTATGAGGCACAATCAACATGGTTTATTGAACGATATACCGTGATAGAAAGAAGATTATTTTGATTTTAACATGGCCAATTCTTAACAAAAGGAAAACAAGTTCAAATGAAAAGTAAAAACGCGGATGAAGATTATGTTCCATTGAATAACTCACTTATTGAATGACGTCACTCTACATGGATTGTTGCAGATTTTACCACGTTTTCCTTCCACTGTGTCTATATAGCCAAAGTCGCGTGTCATGTTAGAATGTTCAATAAACCACAGTTGTGAGTTATGAGGCACAATAAAAAATCTACGAGGGTGATAGTCCGAGTGGTTTGTTCACTGTGCCTCATACCTCACAATGTGGTTTATTGAACGATAAACCATGACAGAAAGATTATTTTGATTCTAACATGATCAGCTCTTAACCCTTTACTCCATAGATACTTATTTCTATGCATTGGTTGTAGGAGCCTTTGGAAAACATTGTGGCAAAAGGCGAAATTGCTCGTGACGAGCAATTTCTTCTTTTGTTACAATGTTTTCTATGCTATCAAAAGGTGTCATACACATAAGAAATTGCTGCATCCTTGCGGTTATTTAGGGTCAGTTAGAGATACCATAGAAAAGCCTTATGGGGTAAAGGGTTAATGAAAGTAAAGCAAGTTCATACTTTGAGCAAAAATATGGATGAAGATTATATTCCATTCAATAACTTACTTTCTTTACAGAATGACATCACTGTATAGAGTGATGTCTTTCTTTAAAGAATAACATAGATTTTACCATGCTCTCATTGCATTGTGTTTATAGTGGCAAATATATGTTTCATGTTAGAAATTGTATTTTACACCTAGAGTAATTGAGTAGTGCTCCAGCAAATTGGGGTTTAACACTTTACCAAACAACAAAATTCTGGACTAGTCCAAACTGAAAGCATTTTCAAACAACAAAATAAACGTGATTAAAAAATTGAATTTTGAACTGGAAAGGGTAGAAAACATTGTGGGAAAAGGAGAAAATGCTGGTTACCAGCATTTTCTCCTTTTCCCACAATGTTTTCTAAAGGCTTCTTTCTCAGCAGTAGGGATTACGTGGTAAAGAGTTAAAAACCGACTATAAACTGCTTGAAAACAAGTACAGATGTGTCTTTCACTCTATACCAAACGACAAAATTTTAGACTGGTGAAAATTGAAAGCACCTGCAGACAACAAAATAAACGTAACTAAAAAACTGATTGATTAATTGATTGTACTGAACATATGGGTTCAATGCCTTTTTCAACATTATGTAAGTTATATTGCGGCGGCCAGTGCACCTATCCATGTGTTCCTGGAGTTTCTTTTACCAGTACTTCACATGATTTTCTTTCCAAGCCACTGGCTGCTTTCCCACATAATCATCGTCGGAACAATGGTCAGCAGTGGGACAGGAATGAATCCTGTCGCAGTGACTATCATCAATCCTCAGAAAGAAATTGGCCGAGCCAGGGGTCGTAGTCAGGGATCGAACTCTAGAAGCCATGTTCTCAAGTCCTGAGCTACCAGGCAGGGCTCGGCTCATAATTGAAAACTGTTTCCAGAAAGGTAGATAACATTATGGGAAAAGAAGAAAATGCTGGTTATTGGCATTTCTCCTTTTCCCACAATGTTTTCAAAAGGCTTCCATCTGAGGGTCGTGAAAACCAGAAATTGTTTGAGAAAGGCTTAACTCTTTACCAAATGACGAGATTTTAAACGGGCCCACATCGAATGCATTGGCAGATAACAAAATAAATGTGAATGAAAATTTGAAATTTGGTTTGGGAAGGGTAGAAAACATAGTGGGAAAAGGAGAAAATGCTGGTTACCAGCATTTTCTCCTTTTCCCACAATGTTTTCGAATGTTTTTTTTCTCAGGATGGTTAAAAGTCGGGATTGTTTGGTAAAGAGTTAAGACAGTAATCAAGAACAGTTGGTGAGTATGAGATCTAAAATGTGGTGGGCATTGTAAAGATGGTACAAAACTGGACTCACATTGGTTTATTTTTTTCAGGTCTTTCCTTTTTCAAATCCGATTGTCTATAAATCATCATTGTGTGGTTTTCTGAGTGAGATAGATGTCTCCATGAAGGCTGTATGAATGAAAAAAGAATCTTGATTATTTTTCTGTTAAACTCTTTAATTCTTTACCAAATAACAAAATTTAAGACTTGTCTAAATTGAAAGCCATTGCAGACGACAAATTTAAGATGGGGAAAATGGCACAATTTTTCCTTGATAGAGCAGAAAACATTGTGAGAAAAGGAGAAAATGCTGATAACCAGCATTTTCTCCTTTTCTCACAATGTTTTCAAAAGGCTTCTTTCTCAGGGTCATTAAAAGTTGAGATTGTGTGATAAAGAGTTAACTCTTTTACCAAAAAATCCCAAGTTTTCACGACTCTTGAGAAAGAAGCCTTTTACACATTGTGGGAAAACGAGAAAATGATAGTAAACCAGCATTTTCTCCATTTCCTACCATGTTTTCTACCTTTTCCACAACAAAGTTTAATCTTTCACTCACATTTATTTTGCTCTCTGCAGATGCTTTCAATTTGGACAGGTCTAAAATTTTGTTGTTTAGTAATGAGTTAACCATTTACCAAAAAACAAAATTTTGGACTGGTCCAAATTAAAAGCATTTGCAGTCGACAAAATAAACATGGTTCAAAAATTGAAATTTGTTAGAGTAGAAAACATTGTGGGAAAAGGAGAAAATGCTGGTTACCAGCATTTCCTTCTTTTCCCACAATGTTTTCAAAAGGCTTTTTTCTCAAGGTCGTTAAAAGTTGGAATTGTTTGGTAAGGAGATAAACTCTTTAACTGACTACCATACAATCCCTGGTAACCAACATTTTCTCCTTTTTTAACCAACATTTTCACCTTTTTCTATGCAGTTTCTACTTTTTCCAAAATAAATTTCAATCTATCAGTAACAAGTTTTTTCTGTCTGCAGATGCTTTCAATTTGGACAGGTCTAAAATTTTGTTGTTTAGAAATGATTTAAGTCAATACCACACAATCCCTGCTTTTAACAACCCTTAGGAAGAAGCCTGTTTGAAAACATCCTGAATTTCTATTTTTGTGTGACACTTATTTTGCTGGTTCAAAAGCTTTCAATTAGAGCAAATCTAAGACTTTCTCAAGTGGGAAAAAATTATCGTAAGTTTATCGTAAAAATTAAGGATCCATGACTACTTGAGTGAGCAATCTAAATATATACAACACCAATAACATGTAAACTTACCTCTATTATATAGGTGTCCTCCTTTGTCACAATGTTGGCAAGAATGGCTCTTTTATCTTCAAAGTTTACATTGGCAAATGATGTTATATCCCCTGTAAATATAGATTTATTTACTATCATGTATTACCAAGAACAACTTTAACATGTGTATTTCACCTGCAAAAGTTAGGATCAGTGGATTTGAATATGTTATTTTCACGAACTGCTAACGGTGTGGAATTTATTTGTTAATTCTTTATTAGTGATTATTCTAGACAAGTCAAACGGGCAGGAAGGCATGAAAAAGGGGCAGGGAGGGACAGTAGCATGTTAAATGACTTCCAGTATCAGACAAAGGCAAAACAGTGTCCTTGACTGATATTGGAAACAAGTTCTAAGTATAACTTTGGTTATGAATTGCATGTAAAAGAATAAGAAAGAATTATTATTAATTCATAGAGTCAAAACCACATCATCTGACTATATGGGTTTTAATTGCCTTAAAATTCATGACCCCATAATGCACAGTCAAACTTAGCATCAAATCCTTGCATTTCTCATCAGATAACAAAAAAAACGTCCAGGGTAATTAAAATAGAAAAGATTCTTCTCAGCTGTATGAAGAAACAACGTTTTGATTCAAAACATAAATACGACTTAATTATGACTTAGAAAGAATTACAAAACTTAACAAGATTTCAATTATTAATTTATATTTTATACACTGTGTTGGCCTACTGATGGAGAAGTCTGCTACTGCATAGCCATTCTAAAAATAGACTGCTAAAAATAGAACACTGCAATGCAGATTTTGCTTTCAGAAATTGCCGATGCACTAAGAGCAAAAAGTTTCATCAACTAATTTTTATGATTGTTTGCAACTTTGGTTTACAGTACATAGTTGTAATCATGCAAAAAATGTATGTAATGATAATCTCCAGCTGTAAGAAGAGTTAATTCTGCTTTATTTTAAAACTAGTCCTGTATTGAGATTATCACTGATTGTGTGACATCATGTAAGCAACATGTAAGCACCATTAGCAGTCGCTAAAATAACTGAGGTGGAAAAAACAGACAGGGTTTCGCTGGATAAAGGGTGGATTGGCTATTCAATGACAGATAAGGATTATAACACTCTGCTGTCCTGTCTAACTGACCAAGTTGTTAAAGGATAATTAGTGTCACCCTTAGTCTCAGATTGGCTGTATTTCATGAATATAGTCAGGTCGGAAGAAATTTATGGCAAACCTATTTGACTTGGAAAGATTGATGAGATGAAGCCGAGGAACTGAAGGCGAGTTTTTTGCCCATGTAGCCCCACTGCTTGTTCTCTGAAACCAAAACAATAGATAGCCAAATTTTGTTTACAGTATATGGTAAGGGCAACAGGGCTGGTGCTTACAGATTCGAAGGCACAAGGGCGGAATAAAAAAGGGGCAGGGTGGCGCGCCCTGCTATTCTACTCCAGAATAAACATTATTTACCGAACAACAAAATTCTAGGCTTATTCAAATTGAAAGCATTTGCAGACGACAAAATAAATGTGACTAAAGAATTGAAATTTGTTTTAGAAAGGGAAGAAATCATTGTGGAAAAAGGAGAAAATGCTGGTAACCAGAATTTTTTTTTTCCTTTTCCCATTAAAAATTCTAACCATTCAAATATAAATGTCAATTTCTGAGTCACATTATAATTTGTCCTCTACATCAGCTTTCAATTCCGACAGGTCCAAAATTTTGTTGTTTGGGAAAAGAGTTAACAAGTAATTTACCTGCTACAGTCCCTGTTAATAATGAATTTCTTCTCACATGGAAAGGTTCTACCTTTCCTTTACCCTGGTCAAATACTCCCTTGAAATTCCTGGATAAAATGTTTGATGGCTTCAAGAACAGGTGAAAAGACCTGAAAAGACAAAAGCCAAATATGTGAACATGAAAAAGATTAACCCTTTACTCCATAGATACTCATTTCTATGCATTGCTTGTAGTAGCCGTTGGAAAACATTGTGGCAACAGGTGAAATTGCTTGTGACGAGCAATTTAACCTTTCGTCAAAATGGTATCTCAAAAGGAGTCATATACAAATACGAAACAGCTTCATCCTTGCTGTTATTTAGACTCAATTAGAGATACCATAGAAATGCCTTATGGGGTAAAGAGTTAACAGCAGAATTGATCAACAGTTTGCATAGAGCTACAGTCCTATTTCAATATGATTTGAATCTCCTTTTCACCAGGTTGGCCTGTGTTGAAACTTTTTGCTACTGATTATTTTTCTACTCTTAGGACAATTCTACCTCAAGATTGAGATTTTATGGATCCATACTAACATGGTAACAATAATCCTCGTTTTTCGAGGTTGAAAAGACCAATATCATAACCACTGAGCCAAAGAGATATCTCCCTTACACAGTTGTCGGGTATTGTATGCATGAAGGAGTGGTCTCCCGTCACACTGGATTTATCAGAAGTTTATTGAGAATTGGTGGATTATGGTTTGGTATTTCATGATTTCAACCATTGAAAAATACTAATTTGATATTTTCGAACTCTTTAATTGAAGGCGGAAACAGAAGACCAGCTTTATAAAATGCATCACAGATAGATTCAGCCTTATTGAAAACACTGTGGGATAATGACAAAATGCTGGTAACCAGCATTTTCTACTTTCTCCACATTTATTTTCTATCCTTTCAAAGACAAATCTTAGCATATGAGTGGCATATACTTAGTCTTCCCAGGCTTTTAAACTGAATGTGTCTAAAATTTGGTTGTTTGGCATGAAATTAATGTTTTACCACACAACCTGACTTTTAACACCCCTATGAAAGAAACCTTTTCAAAACATTGAGGGAAAAGGAGAAAATTCTGATAACCATATTTTCTTTTTCCTACAATATTTTCTTCCCTTCCTAAAATAAATTTCAATTCTTTTGTCAAATTCAGTTTGTTGTTTGGCAAAAAATTAGACTCGCTTTTGCAAGATCATTGCCCAAACATTACTTTTACCTTCCCAAGGCATTAAATTCTAGCTCTGTAAGGTGAGCATCACTGTCAGGATCCGGATCAGCTGATCTGCGGACTCTGTGAGAAATGTCGTCGGCTTTCAAAGTCTCAAAATAGTGAAGATCTTCATGTACTGTTCCTGAAAACAAAACAAAAATGGAAGTGTTTGTAATTAAAAAACTAGAGCTGTCACTGAATGCGACTTAATACCCCCACCAGTGCTTTGACAGAAACAAGCAATTGCTAGTATTTCATACAGACGGACATATGGATGGAGAGGCTCATTACAGTATACTCCCGAAAACATTTCTTTTGTGGAGGTATAAAAAACAGACAAACTTGTTTCCTTTTTTTCCCTCTTGTTTTTATGCTCAAATATTTGGAAGGACACAAAGCCAGAAAAAGGTAAATCATTATCATCCACCTATATTTGTTTTTGTATATGTTTAACCCTTTATTTCTATGATTCTTTACTAGGTGACAGAATTCAAGACAAGTCCAAATTCAAAGCTTTTGCAATGGTAAAAATAGGCGTGCCTGTAAAATTGAACTTTGTTTAGGAGAGGGTAGAAAACATTGTGGAAAAAGAAGAAAATGCAGGTTACCTGCATTTTCTCCTTTACCCACAATGTTTTCAAAATAATGCTCTCTCTCAATGTTGTTAAAAGTCGGGATTGTGTGGTACAGGGCTAAACCTTTAATGTGGTGTGCTGATTAAGAAGGTAATTCATTAAGAAGTCTCAAATTCTGAAATTGTGAGGGTTTAATAAAAACCAGTAAATGACTATAAAATTATTATCACCTCGCTGCCAACCCTTAAAATTCGGGCAAGCCTTCATTTATGTCGTCTAATACGAAAGGTAAACAGTGGGTCGAGAACGAAAGTAGGTACGAAAAATATTGATGTCGATGGTTAGAGTAAGCATAAGTAAATTCTCCACTTACCTTCAACAACTACGGCTAATGACAAGCTCAAATAAACCAATATGAAGAATTCCATTTTTTCAGGGCATCGTCAGTCATATTAGTTCACGATTGTTACTCTATTACGCAAAAGGCCGGCCGATTTCAATCGAAACTCAGAACACGGAAGAACCTGCTGACTTCAACTGTTATTGGTGAGGATGATGACCGATCGTTCCAAATGTATTTCAATCCTACAAAGGCGGAAATGATGAGGAAGTAACCTCGTGTACAGATAATGAACTCAAAGGATAAATTAGTACTACATTATCCTTATTTTCCTAAAAGCGAGTTTTCTAAATTTTATCGAATTTGGAAGCTTCAAAGGAGCAAGCCTAAGGTGGGGGGGAGGTTTAAGGTTTTCAGCTTTTCCTACAATAAATCTCTACATCTTTACCGCATTTTCTCCTTTTCCCACCATGTTTTTAAAGGCTTCTTACTCAAGGTCGTCAAAAGTAAGGATTGTAAAGTAATGAATTAATATCAAAAGGGGAACCTACACAACAAGTGCAGGTAACCATCAAAATATTTTTTACACAGTTAGTCCCCTTTTTTCAAGTTTAATCTTTTTACTGTAAATCAAGCCATGGCAGCTGAGCGGTAACTAGCATCTGCTTTTGGTGCTCTTTTAATAACTATTTACCACACAACAAAATTTTAGACTGGTCCAAATTGAAAGCGTTTGCAGACGACAAAATAAAGGTGACTGAAAAATAGAAATTTTTTCTGGGAAAGGTAGAAAATACTGTGGAAAAAGGAGAAAATGCTGGTTACCAGCATTTTCTTCTTTTCCCACAGTGTTTTCAAAAGTCTTCTTTCTCAGGGGTGTCAAAAGTAGGGATTGATTGGTAATGGGTTAAATATTGTTAAGGTCAGGATTAAACAGGGAATCTACACAACAAGGGCATTTAACCATCAAAGTATTTTTGACAGTTATGCCCATGATGCCCCCTAGAATTTTTACTGTAAATCAAGCAATCATAGCTAAGTGTTAGCACCTGCATGTGGTGCTCTTTTTTTTTTAAAGACATTATATCAACATTTTAGACATTTTCTAATAAATCCTGTGCTGTTGCAACCACGAGAAGGCATTTGAAATATATACAAGAGGGCCATTTGCCCTGGAACGCTCACCCTAGACTATAGCTTATGGGTGAAATTCAATTCTTTAACCCTTTACTCCACAGATACTCATTTCTACGCATTGCTTGTAAAAGCCTTTGGAAACCATTGTAGCAAAAGGTGAAATTGCTCGTGACGAGCAATTTCACCTTTTGCCACAATGTTTTCAATGCTATTAAAGATGTCATATACACATAAGAAACAGCTTCATCCTTGCTGTTATTTAGGCTCAATTAGAGGTTGCATAGAAATGCCTTATTGGGTAAAGGGTTAAACACCTGTGGTAGAGCTTTACCCAAGGAACATCCCTGCCAAGTTTCATCAAGATTGGCCCAGTGGCTTAGGAGAAGATGTTTAAAGAAATTGTTGACGGACGACAGACGATGGACGACGGATGCCGTATATAGGGCAATCACAACAGCTCACCTTTAGCACTTTGTGCCAAGGTGAGCTAACGAGGAAAAGGAGAAAATGTTTGTAACCAGCATATTATCCTTTCCCCGCATAATTTTTACATCAAATGTAAACTATTTGAGAAAGAATTGTTTTTTTTTTTTCCATTTCCAAACCTTTGCTTTTATAACTGCATTTAACACCCATTTCAACATTGCTTCAATTATATAGCAATAGGCAATTAACCTATCCATGCTTCCCTTTTCTTTTACTTACAATTTGCATAGATTTCTTGATGCCACTGGCTGCTTTCCCACATATTGTTGAATTAATTATCAGCTTGAGAGAGGAATCAACTGTGTAACAGTGGCTATCGTCATTTGTCAGGAAGATGATTTGTCTAGCTAGGAACTCAAACCAGCAACTCATTGGTCTCATGTCCTGTGCACTACCAACTGTGCTACCAGGCCTCAGCTTGAATTTCACTTAAGGATGTTTAACTCGTTACCAAACAACAAAATTTTAGGTTTGTCCAAATTGAAAGCATTTCAGACGACAAAAAAGTAACTGTAAATATGAAATTTGTTTTATGACGGGTAGAAATCATTGTGGGAAAAGGAGAAAATGCTGGTTGGTAGCATTTTCTCCTTTTCCCACAATGTTTTCTATAGGCTTCTTTCTCAGGGTCGTCAAAAGTAGGAATTGTGTGGTAATAGGTTAATCCTTTACCAAACTAGCTCTGATTTCTACAAGCCTGAGAAAGAAGCCTTTGGAAAACATTCTGGGACAAGAGCTTCGCAAAGCGGCGCATATACGCCCGAAGGGGCTTGTCAGTGAAATGAGTTGAAATGACGCAGAGTTATGGTTCATGTGCACTGCACTTCTCCATAATGTGTTCTATCGGTGTATGAAGTTGCAAGTTATTAGCTTTTATAGTTTGGAAGTTATGGCCTGGACAAAAATTCAAACCGAAAATTAACAAAGGGCAATAAGTAAAAAAATAAAGGTCGCAGAGTTATGGTTCATGTGCAATGCACTTCTCCATAAAGTGTTCTTTCACTATATGAGGTTGCAAGTTATTAGCTTTTATAGTTTGGAAGTTATGGCCTGGACAAAAATTCAAACTGAAAATTAACAAAGGGCAATAACTCAAAAAAAAGAAGTCACAGAGTTATGGTTCATGTGCGATGCACTTCTCCACAATGTTATCTATCAGTGTATGAAGTTCAAAGTTAATAGCTTTTATAGTTTAGAAGTTATGGCCTGGACAAAAATTCAAACTGAAAATTAACAAAGGGCTGTAACTCAAAAAATAAAAGTGGCAGAGTTATGGTTCTTGTGCACTGCACTTCTCCATAATGTGTTCTATCAGTGTATGTAGTTTCAATTTAATACCTTTTATGGTATGGAAGTTATGGCCTGAACAAGAATTCGAAGTGAAAAGTTGGTTATTTCAGAAATCAAGGGCAGATAATTTTGGAACGGAAACAGCGATAAAAATTCTAAGACCCAGGTGCACAACTAGACATCATGGAGATTCATTGTGGCAAGTTTCAAATAATTCCGATGAAAACTGTAGGAGGAGTTGCGCACACAAGAAATTGCTAACGGACGGACGGACGGACGGACAGACAGACGGACGGCTAAACGGACGGACGGACGGACGGACGGACGACCGGGGGTATAACATAATACGACCCTTCGGGCGTATAAAAAGAAGAAAATGCTGGTAACCAGCATTTTCTCTTTTTCCAACAATGTTTTCTTCCCTTCCCAAATGAAATTTCAAATTTCTAATTCACTTTTATTTTGTCATCTGTTAATGCTTTCAATTTGGACCATTGTTAACATTTTTTGTTATAATGTGGTGGCCAGTACACAAATCCATGTATTTCAGCAGTTTCTTTTTCTTGTGATTTACATGATATTCTTTCCAAACCACAGGCTACTCTATAAAACTTTGCCGCAACAGTGTTCAATGGTGCAAGAGGAACAAGTCCTGTCAAAATAACTAGGAATTGGTTGACCTGGTGAAGTGAAATGGGCACTACTGTGCCCATATTCGTCAAACATTCTTATGAACTTTCTTCCTCTTATTCTCTACAATTTTCTACATTTGTAAGTAACACAACTTCTGATTGGCTAAACCAATTGGTTTAGCCAATCAGAGATTGTGTTACTTACAAATTTAGAAAACATTGCAGAATAAGACAAAGAATATTTTTAGGAATAGTTGGTGAATAAAGGCCCTGATTTCCATCCCTCACAGTTACTGACGAAGCTGCTGGTTTTCGCTCTATGGCATGTCCAATTTAGTCCAAGGCTTGGCAAGGCAAGGTATATAGAGGTCTTTTACAAATAAACAAACCAACTCGGATGAATGTTTTCATATACACATTATAATGTTAACAAAATCTGCATTTCTCTTTACTTAAAACATTTCTTTACACATTTACAATAAATACAAACCACTAAATAGTTGTTTTACAAAGATATCTCAATTTACCTTATCCCTTTGCTGCTTTATCCAGAGTTTTAATGACCCGGCAGACGAAGGGTTTTGAAAAAATTGAAAGAAAAATAGGAAATCCTGGTTATCAGGTTTTCCCCCCTTTTTCTTCACTATTTTCTATCCTGTCCAATTAAGGAGTCACCATTTGAACTACATTTAAGTTGTCGTCTGTAAAAGCTTTCAATGTGGTAGAGAAAATTTTTGTTGCTTGTTAAATCTTTACCAAATTACCAAAGGAAAAAAATTTGGACTGGTCCAAACTGAGAGCATTTGCAGACAACAAATTAAAAAGGACTCAAAAATTGAGAATTATTTTGTGAAGGGTAGAAAACATTGTGGGAAAAGGAGAAAAGCTTGTACCCTGCATATTCTCTTTTTCCTACAATACTTTCTAAAGGCTTCTTTATCAGGGTTGTTAAAAGTCGGGATTGTATAGTAAAGAATTCAGAAGTTATAACATGTACGTACTTTCTTGTCATGCATATACCATAGTTTTCATGGCTGCAGTGTTTTTAACAACTTTACCAAACAACCCCATGTTATAGCAACCCTGAAAAAGGCGGCTCTTGAAAACATTGTGGGAAATGGAGAAAATGCTGGTTACCAGTATTTTCTCCTTTTCCCACAATATTTTCTACCATATTACAGACAATCCTATTGAATTTACTCACAGTTGGTGGTCATCTGCAAATGCTTTTGACTTTTAACATTAAGAAAAGTATTGGCAAGGTCAAATTCAAACATTAGGGCCTACACTCACCAAAATTTTAACCCATTACCAAACAATTCCTACTTTTGATGCCCCTGAGAAAAAAAGCCTTTAGAAAACATTGTCGGAAAAGGAGAAAATGCTGCTAACCAGCATTTTCTCCTTTTCCCACAATGTTTTCTACCCTTCACAAAGCAAATTTCAAATTTTTAGTAACTTTTACTTTTAAAGTTAAATAATTCACTATTTGTCTTGTTCTCCATAAAGAAAGTCACACAATTTCTGATTAACTAAACTGATTCTGAGGTTTAGCCATTTAGAAATTGTAAAACTTTGAAAATTTAAGAAGTTCTCTAGAATTTGAATAGATTTGTTACTTCATAATGTTGGTGAATGCCGGTCCAGACTATTCTTATTTCATTCTTGGGTAACCCATACAAAGTTTATGTAATCCATTTTTATTTTCAGTGCACAGTGAATAAAACAACAACAAGTGTACACTGACTTTCTAAGATCTGCAGATATTCCTATTTTACCAAACTCTTTACTAAACAACAAAATTTTAAACATGTCAGAATTGAAAGCATTGACACAGACAACAAAATGAATGAATGTTTTTGATAAGGTAGGAAAAAAGAGAAAATGATGGTAATCAAAATTTTCTCTTTTTCCAACACTGTTTGTAAAAGCCCTTTGGTACAGGGTTAACTAGTTTCAGAGAAATTCTGATAATTTTTAGCCCTTTGATTCTTCACAAAACGTGGTGGGAAAAGAAGGAAATGCTGGTGGCTAACATTTTACTATCTTCCGACAACACTTTCAGCATATTCAAGGACAAACCCATCAGTATTATATAAGTCTTCAAGTAGCATTTAACTGTTTGAGTAATATTTCATTTTACCTCTGCAAATGTTTTCCAATTGG
This sequence comes from Tridacna crocea, assembly GCA_943736015.1. Lineage (NCBI taxonomy): Eukaryota > Metazoa > Mollusca > Bivalvia > Cardiida > Cardiidae > Tridacna > Tridacna crocea. The sequence continues at coordinate 1,843,599 of OX031073.1, forward strand.
ACATGTCTAAAAGTTACTCATTTGGAAAAGAGGTAATTATAAAATTCTTGCATTTTTGAAACAGATTTTCTCTACTATTAGCGATGAATGAGTGAAAAAGTTTGTGAAATAAAGAGGTCCTCCAGTACACTGAAACCACTCAAAAAGAATAAAAACATTCACAAGTAAGCCCTAACACTAAAATAACATGAAAGTGAATTTTACAAACATTCTTTGCAACATTTTCATTTATCTAAAACTCATGTAACACATTCGTAAAAGGCAAACTAGCAGCCAAAACTTAACAGTTTAGGGGTCTAATTATAATTCATCCCATGCAAATGTAATTTATATTAAAATCACGCATATGAAGTTCAACAGTCTGTCAAAGATCCAGTTACCGTTAAAGAACAAATCTTAAAACTAGAATTAAATTTGGCAACTTTAACTCTTTACCACACAATCCCGACTTTTACCTACCCTGAGAAAGAAGCCATTTCAAAACATTTTAGGAAAAGGAGAAAATTCTGGTAACCAGCATTTTCTCCTTTTCCTGCAATGTTTTCTACCCTTCCCAAAACAAATTTAATTTTTGAGTTATGTTCAATTTGTCACCTGCAAATGCTTTTTGAAGTCTAAAATTTTGTTGTTTGGTAAAGATTTAAACCTAGTTTTGAGAAAAAATATTTACTTTCGTAGACTCCCTTGTCAGTCATACCATTGTCCATACTTTTAAATGGCAAAAATTAAGTAACATGAACATATTTTAACAGTATCTTGACTCTGGAACTGTTTGCATTTAGTTTAATTTAAACATATTTATTTTACATCGATTGAGAAACAAGTTCCGACAACTTATACTTATCTCTCTCTATTCTGCTTCCTGGGAACTACAGCAGTACTCGCGCTGAATGTGTGGGCCGATGAAAAATCCTGAAGTTGACACCCGCTCCTGGGAATCAAACTCAGGACCACAGACACTGTTTGCCTTTGGTCGCTAGTAAGCCTTTAAATTTCAAAACTTTCTCCATGTCCTTCTTCTTTCATATCCCAGTTTCACAATTCATACACTTTTACAATTACACGATAGAAGATAAATTTTTTCATGATATTGTTAATTAGTGAATGTATCTTTACAGTAATACAAATACATTGTAACAAAAGCACAAAAATGACTTTATAACAAATTGAGGTGTTGATGGGGAAGGGATTAAATATGGCTCCTTCTCTACATGCACTTTTTCTGCATTCACTCAACAAATCGTGAAAAAAAGTTTTATCTATACTTAAACAATCCCCAGTTTAAATGCCCCTGAGGAAGAAGGCTTTTGAAAATATTGTGGGAAAAGGAGAAAATGCTGGTAACCAGCATTTTCTCCTTTTCCCACAATGTTTTCTACCCTTTCACAGACAAAATGCATCATCATCTACAAATGCTGTCATTTTGGATGAGTCTAAAATTGCTTCTTCTGAAAAAAAAGTTCAGTAATAGAGAAATCTTTAAAAAAAAAAATACACATGAATATGACAGTGTAAAATAACATTCAAGATCATTCAATTATCTTAACTCTTTACCAAACAATCCAGACTTTGAACAACCCTGAGAATGAAGCTTTTTGAAAACATTGTAGAAAAAGGAGAAAATGCTGGTATCCAGCATTTTCTCCTTTTCGTATAATATTTTCCACCTTTTCAAAAACAAGTTTTAATTTTTGATTCATGTTTGATTTGCCGGCTGCAAATGCTTTCAATTTGGACAAGTCTAAAATTTTGCCGTTTGGTAAAGAGTTAACTCTTTACCAAACGACATAATTTTGGACTAGTCCAAATTGAAAGAAAATGCAGACAACAAAATAAAAGTGATTTAAAAATTGATATTTGATTTGGGAAGGGTAGAAAACATTGTGGGAAATGGAGAAAATGCTAAGTACCAGCATTTTCTCTTTCTCCCATAATGTTTTCAAAAGTTTACTTTCTTAGGGTCGTTAAAATTCAGGATAGTGTGGTAAACAGTTAAGGCACATTAACATCTATACTTGATGAAATTTCAATGCCTGTAAATATGACTTCATGCAAAACCAACAAAAATGCATTTGAAAACATTGTGGCACAAAGCAAAACGTTCAAGAACGAGCCCTCTTTTCATTTGTTTTGTGTGTTCTATCTATCTTGAAAGATCAGAAAACAATCAATATGTTAAGCAAATCTCATGTTTCTGTATGTATAAAGCCCCCTTTTGCCAGAGGGTGGCTCAAGTACAAGGAACAAGGTCACATTTTTCTTGTATACAAAAGTGTAACATTTACCAGGACACATTTACCTGTAGAGAGCTCCAGAGAGAGGGAGTGATTTTGATTTCAAAATTGAAAATCTTAATTATTCCCCACTAAACCCTACCTTGACAACATAGGTTTCAGAGAGATATAATGACTTTGGAATACCATCACTCCCTCTTATTTTGAGCTCTGTCTGTAGGTGCAAGTCAAGACCTGGGGGTTACAAATAATTACGAGCAATTCTAAATAGCGCTATCATTGAAACTTCCAAAAGATTGGCTGGGACAATATGATTTGGCCAATCCAATAGCTACTTTTTATCTGCAGAATTAGAGTCAAGCTGAGAATTGTTTGAAGCTACCATTTAAGAAGCAATATAACAACAATCAAAACACAAAGAGTATCAATCAAGTTTACCAGGCAACAGCAACTCAGATTTGTCCATATTGAAAGCATAGGCAGAGAACAAACAAAATGTGATCAAAATAAATGAGATTTGCAACACAAAATGTAGGAAATATTGTGGAAACAAGAAAAACTGCTGGTCACAAGCACTTTTTCCGTTCCACGAAATGTTGAATGTTGTCAGAGTCTTTTTCCTTCATGTCATTAAAACACGAGATTGTATGGTAAAGTACATGTATTGATAAATACTCTTGTAACTGCCTTTTGATAAAAAAAAAAAGTTCATCATTTGATCAAGACAATTCTGTTCACACACACACACTCACACAGTTCAAGCAATGACCCACCCTCCTTCAACTGAACTATCACTAATTAATGATCTATTATGTTTGAAAAAGGCGTTAAATCCCTTACCAAACCATCCCATTTTTTTTTAAAACCCTCTACCACACAATACAATCCCAAGTTTTAACGACCCTCGAGGATGAAAGATTTTAAAATATTTGAACCATACTGGATTTGGTGTCGGTAAATACGCTTAAATTTGATAAAACTTACAATTTTATTGTCTGGTAAAGAATTCATTCTGTAACACAAAATTCCTACTTTTAATGACACCAGTAAAGAATTTTTGGAACATATTGGGAAAAGGAGAAAATGCTGGTAACAGCATTTTCTCCTTTTTCCAGTATGTTTTCTATCCCATCAAAAACAAGTTTCATCTTTTGAATCACATTTAAATTGTCACCTGCTAATACCTTGAATTTGGATTAGTCCCAAATTTTGTCGTTTGGTAAAGTATTAACACTTCATCTGAGTATGGAAATACATATTACGAATAACATATCTGGTGTAAAAATTATGACAAACACTTAATTTCCAAGGTTTTCCTAGAAAGACTTATTCCCAAGGCTGCAAAGCACGAGTTGCAGACATTTTGTGGATGGTACACATCAAGATCAGACTCTGTGATCTAAACTTGGATTTACAGTGCAACTGTCTAATAAGGAGATAAGGACACAGAGTGTCTCAACAAATCAAATAGTGACTCTGGACACCTTAGACTTAGATCAATTTTTTGTCAAAGAAATCCGAATAGAGAACCAGTCATTGACTACACTGCTACCTGCTTCATTTTGTTAACTCTTTACCAAACAACAAAATTTTAGACTGGTCCAAATTGAAAGCACCTGCAGATGACAAAATAAACGTTACTCAAAAATTGGAATTTGTTTCTAGCAGGGTAGAAAACATTGTGGGAAAAGGAGAAAATGCTGGTAACCAGCATTTTATCTTTTTCCCACTATGTTTTCTACCCTTCACAAAACAAATTTCAAATTTTCAGTCACTTTTATTTTGTTGTCTGCAATTGCTTTTGATTTGGACAAACCTAAAATTTTGTTGTTTGGTAATGAGGTAAGTATTCGACCTGCTGTAATACAGGCAATTATTGTGAATAAACTAGGAGAAAATATGAGTTTTCGAGTCTGGCAATCACTCATAATGTTTCATTTGCAAAATTCTGCCTGTTATTTCATTATCAACTGTTGTTAAAAAGAACAATTAAGTAACTGGCTGACAACTTTGGCTGCCAAGTGCCATAAAAGGACCTTTTGCAGACAGTGTAGATCAAGATCAGACTGTGCACAGAATGTGCAGTCTGATCTTAGATCTACACAGTCGAATAACGAGATATTCTTCTCAAAAGATAACTTGGAAACAGCAACATCTTGGCTTTCACTACTGATTTGAAGGCATTATTTATATTTAACCCATTACCACTCAATCCCTACTTTAGACGCCCGTGGAAAAGAAGCCTTTTGTAAACATTGCGGGAAAAGGAGGAAATGCTGGTAACCAGCATTTTCTCCTTTTCCCACAATATTTTCTACCTAATCAATAAACAATTGCAGCATTTGATCCACACTGAAATTGTCGTCTGCTAATGCTTTCAATTTGGACAGAACTAAAATTTTGTCGTCTGGTATAGGGTTACTGTAACTCATTCAGCAGGATAAGGGTTTATTATCAGGTAGGTGAACAAATTTTAAAGATCAGACTGTTATGATAGTAATTACAAAGCTCGACGGTCTCATCTTGGATTTTAGTTATCTTGAAGAGTAGATTTTTGTTACCCACTCCCTCCATACAGAATGTGCTTACTTAAATTTACAACTTTCCTGAAACCAGGATATTTATGGAACACTGGTGTCGAACCCTACTGTTCTGGAAGCCACTGTTTCACTTTAACACATGTCTTTGTGGTTTTCTTTCTTTTCTTCTATGCCTTTTTTTTTTCCTCTATAGTTTCAAAAAGTGGCCACTCCACAACTTTCCATAAATAGTTACAAAACAAATGATTGGACCAATTTGATCAAATGACCTAGTCAGTTCAGCCAATCAGATCACAGTTTACTTGCAACAACCCCCCTCTGAGGACTGGGTTTGTTCACCATTTAATCTCACGCCTGGTTGTCGCTGCTGCGCTGACTGTCCACTTGTATCACTCTTTGGCAATTTCTTTGCTGTGGAGACAAAAATAAAAAAATAAAATCACTTTTACAATAAGAAACTTCGTAACAAATGCACAGCTGAAATACATCTGGTTGGATTCAAACCCATTACTGATTTTTTAACTCATTATTACCAAACGACAATCTTTCAGGCTTGGCCAAATCGAAAGCATATGCAGACGACAAAATAAAAGCGACTGAAAATTTGAAATTTGTTTGTGAAGGGTAGAAAACATTGTGGGAAAAGGAGAAAATGCTGGTTACCAGCATTTTCTCCTTTTCCCACAATGTTTTCTAAAGGCTTCTTCCTCTTGGGGCATCAAAAGCAGGGACTATGTGGTAATGGGTTAAAAGACCAGACCTCCAGATGGAGGGAGTGATTTCAATTTCAAAATTGAAAATATTAATAATTCTCCACTAAACCCTATGTTATGGGTACTCATTAGTATTGTCTCGTGGAGATGATTCTAATGAGTACCCACACTATAGGGTTTGAAAGAGAACTAACTGAATTAGAATACCATAACTCCCTCTTATCTTGATCTCTGAGGACCAATACCATTACCAATGAGCCAGAGATATCTCCCTAACACAGTTGTTAGGTACTGAATTTACGTCGGGACGAAGCTATCCATGAAGGAGTGGTCTCCAATCATTACTGGATATAAATGGCATAAAATTAACCCTTTCCCAAATGACAAAGTTTTGGACTAGACCAAATTGAAAGCATTTTGCAGACAACATTTCAACTCTTGCTGAAAAGATGATTTCTGTTTATGATAGGGTAGAAAACATTGTGGGAAAAGGAGAAAATGCTGGTTGCCAGCATTTTCTCCTTTACCCACAATGTTTTCAAAAGGCTTCTATTCCTGACCCCTAAAGACCAGGGATTGTTTCGGAAAGAGTTAAACAAAAGAGCACAGCAGGCCAGTACAAATGCTCTACTGCAGTTACATGTACCTGATTTGCACAGAAAAATTAAATGTAGAAAAAGGGACATAACTATGTCAAAAATACTTCGATGGTTACTGGCCCTTGCTGTATTGCTTCCCCTTTTGATAATAACCAGCTAGTCCAAATTTGAAGAAGATATCTCCTGTTATGACACAGACACTATTTCATGCTTTTTGATAGTTTATCGAGGCATAACAAGAGACTTATATAGAGGGTATTTGTTTTTTTCGGTAAAAGATCGGAATTTTTTCCATCGAGTGAACACCTTTGGTAATATTTTCATGAGTGGCACAGCCACGAGTGAAAATATTGCCAATGGTGTTCACGAGATGAAAAAAATTTCGATCTTTCAGCAAAAAAACCAAATAATTTATTATTCTATTTATTTCATGCTGTTAATCCTTTCTGTGAGGAGCTATTTCAAAATCCAATACAGTTCTTTTCCATTACTCCCGGTGGCGTACCCCTCCCGCATAGCAACATATTACAATATTACGTCAAGCGCTAGAAATGAAAGGTATATGACATCATATTTCCCATCTGGTTGTTAGGCACGCGCAATTTACCTTGGCAACAAGAACATGAAAATCGGTATTTTCACTGGTGATACCAGTGTAAGATCGAAAAATATTTTCACTGCTATTTCTTGATATCCTACCGTAAAGTATGAAATAATTTTTTATATTTCATGATTCTGGCCAGTGAAGTATACTTATTATATTTTCTAGCTATTCAACTGAAGACTGAAACAGTTATTCCCACACACTAATTACCTAGGTATGCCACTCAACCACATGGAAATATGACATAATTTACTCTACATTTCCCACGCTTTACAATCCACATGTTTATTTTCTTCGGGTTTGAGTTGGAAAGAGTAGAAATTAAATACCCATAGGAAAAAGAACACTAAACACAGTATGTTGCTATGTCATTAAATGGTGTCTGTGGTTGTGAGGTAGAGCTTTGGCCTCATAACCATAAGGTCCTGAATTCAATGCCCAGAGTGGGTGTCAACTTTGGGATTTTTCATTAATCCACACACTCTGTGCAAGTAATGGTGTAGTTCCCAGGAAGCAGAACTTGTTTCTCAGGCGATGTAAAATAAATGTTTAAAACCAAAGTCATCACTCACCTATTGCCAAAAATATATCATTCACATTCATTGCTGTTTTTGCTGATGTTTCCATAAATAACAGGCTGTTTTCTTCTGCGTAAGCTTGAGCTTCCTGAAAACACAAGCAATTTCATTGAAATGATATCCCCGCAGAAAAATTTGTAACTTAAAATCGCTCCAATTCGACATTTTTCATCAAATCAAAAAATAAATTTGCGCAGGCTGACCTGGGCCAAAAATTTTTCTCGCTTGGTCATTTTCTGAAGGTCCAGTGACAGTCTACCTCAAGATTACGTCGTTTGTTAAAAGAAGTGGTTATTATGGATCTATGGTTATGTGAAGGCTTGATTAGTATCATGCATCACAAAAATGCATTTAGCCATAGCAGTTCCTCCTTTACCAACAATGTTTTCAAACCTATTTAATGTTTTGAGAAACATTTTATGGAGCACCTGCAAATGCATTCACATTGTACAAGTTTAAAATTTTGTAACTTGGTAAAAAGTAGTTTTTTTTTCAACGACACAATGTTAAAAGGAAGTGTGAAGAAAAGGGTAAAATAGTGGTTTCCAGCAATTTTTCCTTTTCCCACAAAATAATTTCAAACTAGAGCTATTACTGAGCGTGATCATATCCCCCACCAGCTCCTCATAAAACAATGCAAACAATGGAGGATGGCTCAGTACAAAAGTAAGAGTTGAAAAAAGTTCAAAGGGAGATAATTCCACAACTAATTGTAGCAGCGTCATGGAAATTGCACATGCACAAGTTCGTATGTATAGGAATACTGCGTGCAGGGCTTCCCCTGCAAGTTTTAATTTTTGCGCCATCAAATTCGCCACTTTATAAAAATTGGGGCCAGTAGGAGCCAACTGAGGTAGCCACATAGTGCTTAGATACTTCAGTTTATTGGCCAATGCTAAAGCTTCTAAATACATTGCTCAATAGTGTTGTACAAGCTTACTTATGTTTCTTTTTCCCCAATGGTTTCAAGGTTTTGAGCTGCAGGGACATAGAATTTGTATTTTAAAAGTAATACAGCTCCTTAATTCTATGACTGCCAATCTGTTAGAATTCTGTCAGTTTTTAAGAAATTCAGGAAGAAATTTGGGACTGTGTAGTGAAGGGTTACAACATCATTTCTTTTATCCTGAAAAAAAGTTAAGTTTAATTCTTTAGAAAGTCCTTTTATTCTGGTCTTTTCTCTCAGTATGAGTGTCCTATATAGTTATTTGTTTCTGTGCTATCACCATGACAAAGTGACCTACAAAGTGTAATTCCCCCCCCCCCCATTCATTCAGCATTTTCACATCATAAAATCATCCGTGTTTTTTCCTCGTTATTAGACCTATTTTAGCGTCTACTTTAGAGTTTTATACATATATTTGTGTAAACTTACTGTTGAAAGTCATCATCAAAGCTAAAGACAGTATGAAATGCTTTTGATTGAACAACGTCAAACTGACATCTTCTTGTGTCATGGGTTTTCACGCTTTTTCGACAACCCATTTTGGATATCGGTTAATTTTCAGAAATTGTTTTGGGCATTATTGTGCATAAAATTTTTGGTATATGTAGCAACTAACTTCAAAATCTGTCATTTTTACGCAAGATAAGCAGATCAATACCATTATTATGTTTTTCATTAACAATATCGGTAAATACACACAATAAATTTCTAGCCAGTGAAAGGCTGTAGACCATGTAACCAGGTAAGGCAGACTGAAGGCGTGGCTTTAGATATTATGGGCGGCAACTAAATCTTGTATCTGATAACTGATTGGTTTGATATAGGGTGCTCAAAGGGGCATGACGAAATACTGATCTTTGATTGTTTATCAGTGGTGTGTATGCTAGTATTGTGTGTAATTTAGACAAGACCATTAATGAATGCCAGCCTGATAAGGTGTGATAAACAGTTACGCGAGCATCCTTTACACTTGATACATACTGTGTATGTCAGAGGACGGTTTTTAGACACTTACTTGTCGCCAATACATTCGCCAGTGCTTCACTTTTGGTGCCATTTTTTCTAAATTTTCGCATTTGGCGCCACTGGCGATCGACAGCGGGAGCCCTGTGCGTGTAAATTTGAGTTCAGTACACTTGTGTCTAGGGCTCCGTACCGGTACTCGATATATATCGAAAACCGGTATTTTACGTTCGATAGATATATCGGATCGAACGTTTCTGTATCGAACAAAATATCGATCATCAAAAGAAAATAAAAGTAAAGCATATAAATACCCAATTGAGTTGTTTTTAACGGCGAAATTCATTACGAGTTTACTTTAGGTAATCTCTAAAGTCGAGTAGTCGTAGAGGTAGGTGTGGCTACCTGGGAAACTTACAACCAATCGAAATGCGTCATTCTTTATTACTCGCCCTGTACCCGTCACACAATGGATGACAATTAGCTAATACCCCTATTCTCGTTCCCCCGTCATGTTGTTTGAAATCTGCAAATTATGCATCAATCAGCAGATTGCAGACAAATTTACGCTGATAATTGGTCAATATAGTTGATTAAAGAAAGGTAATGAACATCTCGTGATGTGATCGACAGGTAGCGATGGAAATAATCGAAGCCGTGACTTTTCAACCTTCCTAAGATTTTATATGGTCGATCTTTTAATGTTGCCGAAAAATGTGGCTCGAAAATCAAATCTCTTTTTCCATTAGATTATCTGAAATCAGTGTTCCGACTCGCGTAAATTATTGTGTAAATCATTTTATAGACTTGAAATTTGCATAACAAATGTTAATCACGCGCGAGACCTCACGTAAGAAAAAACATGGACAAAAAAGGCCATTATCTGTTTATCGTGAGTAAAATAACAGGTTTTGATGCTACATGTAGTTCTAATCCTTATTGAGAAATCTATGTCGAATCATGCGAACATACCTATCCAGAAATTAACACGCATGAAAAATTGTTCGGTGAAAAAAAAAAAAACACACGGAAACCCATGACACAACAAAATGTCTCCTTGACATTGTCCGATCAGAGTCCTCTTAGACTGTCTTTTCAGCTTTTTAATGAGTAGTAAATGTAGATCTAGGTAGAATTCATATTAATTTAGGCCTACATAATTATGAAATTTCAATACAATCTAGAAGTGTTAAATTTGCGGTATTTTGTTTTTCAGGTATGCTGAAAAAAGAACAAACACAATTTTCGCATTTTTTTCTTTCTTTTATTGAAAATTGAAATATCATATGATATATCGAATATCGATCATTTTGTATCGATACAAATATCGTATCGATCAAACTGACCGATACGGAGCCCTACTTGTGTCTATGGACAGATAGCCATGGCCATTTCAGTACAACCCCCCTCCACTTCGTTGTGGGGGTGTAAAAGACATTCTAACATGACACGCCAATTTGACAATATAAACACAGTGCAAGGAAAGAGTGGTGAAATCTGCAACATTCCATCCAGAGTGATGTTATTCTGTACAAAGTAAGTAATTCAATAGAACACAGTCTTTACTCTAGGAATGAACTTGTTTTCCTTTCGCAAAGAACTGGTCATGTTAGAACAGAAATAATCTTCTTTCTATCGTGGTTTATCATTCAATAAACCATGTTATAAGTTATGAGGCACAATGAATAACCTACTCGGGCTATTGCCCTCATGGATCATTTATTGTGCCTCATAATTTACAACTGTGGTAACCAGCATTTTCTCCTTTTCCCACACAGTTGTCTTCCCTACCTAAGACAAATTTCAATTCTTTAGTCATATTTATTTTGTCGTCTGCAAATGCTTTCAATATAGACCAGTCTTAAATTTTGTTGTTTGATGATCCCCCATCCACTTTGTTGTGGCGGATTATAGAAGACAACAGGGCTATCAACCCTTTACCCCATACGGCATTTTTATGGTATCTCTAATTGACCCTAAATAACAGCAAGGATGAAGCCGTTTCTTATGTGTATATGTCACCTTTTGATAGCACAGAAAACATTGCGACAAAAGGTGAAATTGCTCGTCACGAGCAATTTCACCTTTTGCCACAATGTTTTCCAAAGGCTCCTAAAAACAATGCGTAAAAATGAGTATCTATGGAGTAAAGGGTTAAAACATATCTAGATATTGCAATACTTACATCATATTCCACCATTCTTTTATTCGCAAGATCAGCTTTGTTTCCTGCTAGGGCTATCACTATATTTGGGCTCGCCTGTCTTTGTAGCTCTTTGACCCATGTTTTGGCTCTACCAAATGTGTCCTGGAGAAAAATGTAACAAAACACTCTTTGAAAAAGGTGTTAAAGTAAGACCTGTGTAATGGAAAATAGCTATTTCCAGTAAAGTATCATCCTGCAAAATTAGCTATAATTAAAAATGAGTATTATTGAGCTACTTTCAACAATTCATTTTTTCACCAATTCATTTGTTAAGGCATCTGAAAAAGTGTCTACCCAGGCCTGGGCCAAAACTCTTTGATCAAAGATAAATCTAAGATAAATCTTAACTGTTGAGCCATATTTCAATTTACAATCTCCATGATGCTTTCAATATAGGGAAATGAACAATCCAAAGTATTCTCATACCAAAAGTAGCTAAAGGAACTGACCTGGTTTGTTATATCATATACAACTATTGCAGCTTGTGCCCCTCTATAGTACATTGGTGCTAAACTGTGGTAGCGTTCTTGACCTACAAATGTATGAATAAAAATTAATGATACATGTACATGTAACTTTAGAACAAGTGTACAGGTTTTAAAAACAAGAGTGGCAAATTGTCACCTCTCCCATTGCCAGTTGTCGAAGGGGTATGATCATTGTAAAGGGAAGGTATTGCAACATACATGTTTACCATGTCTCAAGTCAATTTGAATTGAATTGGCAAAGTTCCGTTCTGGACGAACAAGAAATACTGCAAAAATGACGATCAAAGTGGAATTGTTCAAAATCTGAACTAGGTTATTCTTGTGCACTGTACTTTGTAATATTGAAAAAAAAAAAAAAAAAAATGCATGCCAAGTTTGAAGTTGTTCTGACTGAGATGACAAAGTTATATTCTGGACAAGCACTAAAGCCGTAAAAATGACAGGAATTATCTCAAAGACAGCACCAGGTAGAGCTATGGTTCTTTTACCATGGAAACTATCTTTGAGGTGAGAGATGAATAAATACTAATCCCAACAACTTTCGTTCATTCTCAGAATTTTGCCAAGCTGGGGGCCAAACTCATGACCCCCTAGATTACAAGTCCTATAGTTTAACCTATTACCAACCAGTGTCTGGTTTTTATGACCAAGAAGAAGAAGAAGCCTTCAGAAAACATTGTGGGAAAAGGAGAAAATGCTGGTGACCAGCATGTGACCAGCATTTTCTCCTTTTCCCACAATGTTTTCTGCTCTATCACAGACAAATTCCTTTTTTTGCGCTACATCTAAACTGTCGTCTGCAAATGCTTTCAATTTGGACAAGTCTATTATTGGCTTGTGTGGTTAAGAGTGAACTATTAGAGAGCCAAATAAAGCTAACAGACATTTTACATCCAGAAATACAACCCTAATAAATGGAATGTCAGGGTCAATTCTATGTAGTATGTCTCTGCAGTGGACAGAGTAGATGAAAGATCAGACTGCATGTTTTATGCAGTATGACGTCAATTTACACTGGCCACAGAGGCTCCATACAAGTGAACAACACTTTAAAGGTTAACATCTGACTTGCTGGTATTGGGTTTGATACACCTGACAGGAGTTTTGAGCTGAATTATGAAATACCTGCAGTGTCCCATATTTCAAATTTTACTGTTGTATCATCTAGACAAACTGTCTGTGTTAAAAATGCAGCTGAAAAATAATAAAGAAAATACATTTTGATCAATATTTTGAGAGAAAATTGAACATATAATGCAGCTGTCAACATTATTTCAGTCATATCATGTATAGTAAGGTACAGTTAGGTAGCAAAGGACTGGGAAAGTTGCTCACAGCTGTGCGCCTTCAGCCGTGAACAAGTTCCCAAGTCCCTTACAACCTGACTGTACAACTAATAATATCCTTGGTTTCATCAGCAGTATGCAAAGGCTCACGAATGAACACTGGTGAGCAGTATTTTCCTCTTTTCCTACATTTTTTCCACTCAATTTAGTATATATATCCACATTCCAGTCACATTTGTTTTGGCTGGAAATGCTTTCAATTTGGACAATATTTTGTCACTTGGTACCTGTCAGTACTGAACTTGTTATCTAATGAAATGTTTTTACATTTGACCAAATTGAAAAGCATTTGGAGACAAGATATCAAGCTTAGCTGAAATTATAATACTTGTTTGTGAAAAGTATAGAAAACATTATTACATAAGGAGAAAAATACTGGTGACCAGTATTCTCTAGATTTTCCACAATGTTTTGAAAGTCTTCTCTGTTATGGTCATTAAAACTCGGGCCTATGTGGTAAATGGTAAAAGAATAATTTCCTCATTCCTACAAAAGTTGGAAAATTTATTGTAAATTTGTGTACAAGTGCTATTCAAACTGTGTAACCCTTTATCACTTAGTCCTGAGTTTTGGCTAACCTGAAGCCGAAAGCTTTTAAAAAACATTGTGGCAAACATTGTGGGTAAAGGAGAAAACCAACATTATCTTTTTTCACTTCCCTGCAATGATTTTCCTTTTTCAAAGACCACAATCATCTTTATGCTATTTGTCATCCACTGCCTTTAACCCTTTCCCAAACAATCCCTGGTTTTTACAAACCTGAGATAGAAGCCTTTTGAAAACATTGTGGGAAAAGGAGAAAATGCTGGTAACCAGCATTTTCTCCTTTCCCACAATGTTTTCTACCCTACTGGAAACAAATTTCAATTTTTGAGTTATGTTTATTTTGTTGTCTACAAGTGCTTTCAATTTGGACTAGTCTGAAATTTTGTTGTTTGGTAAATGGTTTAACACTATCAATTTTGACAAGTCTAAAAAAAATTATTTTTGATGTAAGGCCAATAACAAACAGAAACCAGATACTTTCATCTGAATCCTACACACCTCCAATTGTACTCTCCTGGTATTCATGAAACTGTCCCTTGACAAACCGCAACACCAGACTGGATTTTCCTACTGCAGATTCTCCCAGTAAAACCAGTTTGAACTGACAGATCTTTCCTTGGGCTGCACCGTTAGGTCTCTGTGCACCTGCCCGACTTGACATCTTCCCAACAAGGTAGGTTTTAAATCAGAAATCTTCTAGGAAAAGTTTTGATACTGCAATAGAACAAGATATCATCTATGTTGTCTGTATGAATTGTTAGCTATAAGCAAAAAAGGTTAGGCTACTGTGCAGATACTGTTTTTTTTTTTCAATATTCTTGTTCTAAAAATATACATGTATATCACAACTCTTTCAAAGGATTCATTAATATCCTACTAAAGAATCCTGTAACTCTTAACCTAACGACAATTTTTTTCTCTGAACTGGACCAAATACAAAGCTTCTACAGGCAATAAATTGAATCTTGTTAAATTGATGATTTCTGCCTTCAATAGAATAGTAAACATTGTGGGAAAATAAGAAAATGCTGGTTACCAGCATTTTCTCCTTTTCACACAATGTTTTCTATAGGCCACTTTCTCGGGGTCGTTAAAAGTCGCGACTGTGTGGTAAAGAGTGAAGTCTCCACAAAACAATCCCTAACTGAATGACCCTGATAAAGTTTGTGAAAATACTTTTTCGACCTTTTCCAAATTCAAATTTCTGAGTCATGCTTATTATATCTACTGCAATTAACCTCTTTCAATGACAATGCTTCTCTAAAACAGGCCTATCTTGACTGCTCTTTACCAGTGTTAGCCATTTGTAATTAGACTCGGGTGATAAATATACATGTATCCATTTCCTTGACAATAACAATGACGACAAATACAACATAGGCTAAAATTTCTTTACTACCAAGAGGAATCCTCAAAACCAAACTAGAAAATATCATTAAAACACCACTTTGGTGGGTGGCTACTTCACTGCTACCACTCTTCTTCCTGTACCACAGTCAGTTTCAAAACGTGGTATAGTACAGGTAAAAGGCTTTAAGCAAAAACACAGTGTGTAAGTTTGTGTCTGGTTTCTGATTTTGGTGCATAATTAATGAATTTGTCAGGTGTCACGATATTATGACTCATCAATATCTTAGATGAATGAAAATGTAAACAAACCCCGGATTCGTCGTGAACATATAACCAAATTTCACATACGTTAAAATGCTAGAGCATAAAAAAAGACAAAAGCCTAGAGAACCTGTATTTCATATTTACTGACAGGCATATTACAAAAAAAAAACAGAAGGAAAGGTTACGAAATATGAATTGAATGACCATCGGTTCCTTGATTTCGGCTGTCAGCCATTAACCGTTTTGATTGAGCTTAAAAATATGTGTGAACAAATACATGTTGACATTTCTTCCGAAATATCGGTCCACAAAACCAACCTGAACCTGAGCCTTCGGCAGCTTAAGTTGTTCGAAACTACCTTGTAAATTCGTCACGTAGCTCACTTTTTTTGTACGTTTGACACTTCGATGCGTAGAACCACCCCTAGAGTAAAACGGTAATTAGGCTCAAAGCGGATATCACTACGCTTGCCGAAATAGATACTTTATTAACTATCTTCAAAAACGGATTTTACTGTTGAACATATTAATTAAAACCAATTATGATAATGTGATGAATCTAAACTCTTTTCTGAGTTTACATTTAAATTAATACTCAACTGCGCAAGAATACTTTATCGAACGAGTCCCATTGAACTGAAGCTGAAACCCCCAAAGATGAATGACGTCAGAAAATTTATAAACGGATAATGAGCCAAATGGGTTAAGAACATATCAGAAGTAATATTCAGTAAAGAAAAAAAATCAGCTGCCCAAGCCTAGTAATATCTCCTATAAATATAATTCAAAACTATTCAAATCGTAAGTTTATCAGGTTCACCGTAAATTAACCCATTACCAAACGACAATATTTTAGACTGGTCCAAATTCAAAGCGTTTACAGACGACAAAATAAAAGTGACTGAAAATTTGAAATTTGTTTGGTGAAGGGTAGAAAACATTGTGGAAAAAGGAGAAAATGCTGGTTACCGGCATTTTCTCCATTTCCCACAATGTTTTCTAAAGGCTCCTTTCTCAGGGGCGTCAAAAGTAGGGATTGAGTGGTAATGGGTAGCCTAAAAGCAAGAGGAAAGCTAGGACCCGAGACACTCTACTTGCTTAAGTAGGTTTTAACACTTTACCAGACAATCCCTACTTTTGACGACCCTGAGAAAGAAGCCTCTAGGAAACATTGTGGGTAAAGGGGAAAATGCTGGTACCAGCATTTTCTTCTTTTCCCACAATGTTTTCTACCCTTCACAAAACAAATTTTAATTTTTCAGTCACTTTTATTTTGTCGTCTGCAAAAGCTTTCGATTTGGACAAGCCTAAAAATTTCGCCGTTGAGGTGATCAATAGAGAGCCAGCTGAACACTTTAAACCCTTAGGCTGCCAAGCGCGACTTAAAGATCGACCTTAATTATGCTGACGGTGTAAATCAAGATCAAAGAAGGGCTTGATCAACAGTGGGCTTCTTTATTTTATGAGAGAGTAGTGATATAGAAATGTTGTTAAACTAGATACATGATATCTTTACAGTCTAGTAGTTGAGAAGTAATATTTCAATATCAAATAAAAATTCAACGACTTTAAATAACCCAAAGGCAGTTTTTAATGCGATTCAATGACGTTTGGCGGACGGTTCACATAGATCAATATCAGACTGCACTTATTCTTCGCTCTTTTTTATACAGTTTTGTGGAGTGAACCCTGGTAGATCTAGTTGAACCTTGTCTTGAAAGTAAAATATCCTGTTTTGTTCTGTCTATTTTTTAAATTATTCTAAAAGTCTGTAACATGTTTGTTCTCTCTCTTCTATATTCTAGACTTGGTAGACCTAATCATTTTCTCAGTCTCTCATGTATGATAACTTCTGCTTTCTGAGACTTCTTTATGATTTAGTTGCTCTTCTTTGAACATTTTCTATTAATACTTTTTTGATAGATTGGTAACATGTTTTCTATCCTCTCAGTTGCCACGGTATTTTACGGTGATTTAAGTCAATTCCATTTCCACGCTTTTAAAGGGTACTAGTTTCTATTCCCTTCCGCTTTTTTGTATTCCTTTCGGAAACTTACATCTAACGAAAGAAGGAACCCGTCAAAGTTTGGATAACAACCAAGGAAACGCAGAACTAGAGTATTAAAAGAAATTAATTTCCCCGTTTAAAGTGTTATTTCAAGAATAAAATTCACCACAAAACTGAAAAATAAATGATGATTCTATTTTTAAACATCAAAATTACGAATAACTTGCGTAGGCACCACGAATGCTGCATAAAATTTGTTAGAAGTGTTAGACTAGGTCCTTTCGTCCCCGAAACATTTCACCCTTGATTTTTCCGGACAGGCTAGATTTGACTCCATTCAGTTTAATTAATCTTTACCAAATGAAAACAATTAAGACTGATTCAAACTGAAAGTAATAGTAGGCGACTACTCAAATGTGGCTCAAACAGTTGGCAAATAAGAAAATAATCTCTAATTTGGTAGAAAATGATGTGAGAAAAGGAGAAAATGCTGGTTAGCAGCTTTTTCTCCCTTTTCCATGAGGTTTTCAAAAGGCATGTTTGTTAGGCTTGTTAACACATAGGCTTATTTGGTAAGGGGTTAAAACTATTTCTCAGGTTAGGTTTACCAAACCCTTTAACCCTTTCCCAAATGACAAATATTTAGACTGTCCCAAACTCAAAGTGTTTGCAGATGACAATTTTGAATTTGATGAGAATGGCAAAAAGTTTTCCGATAGGACAGGAAACACTGTGGGCAATTTCTGCTTTTCCCACAGTGTTTTCCTAAGACTTGTACCGCAGACACATAAACACCAGGGCTTGTTTGGGAAAAAGTTAATTTAACCTTACCCCTCTTCCCCTCAAATATTGTCAACCTTTGCACATTCTATGAGTTGTAGATTTTTTGTACTGACTATGTCAGCACACACATTTAACATCAAGAGTTTGTGAGAAACAGGCCGATCACATACTTAGTAGTCATTGATACAGATTTAGATCAGACTGCTAAGAAAAGCCATATTTTGCCAGATAGCCCGACCAAAACAAACAGTGATTATTTCATGGGGAGAGGGGGGTGATCTTTACTCAGATCAGTGTCAGAAAATGTTTATTTCATTATGATTATGCATATAGGATGAAGTCTTAGCCCATTACTACACAATCCTTACTTTTGACGCCCCTGAGAAAGAATTCTTTAGAAAACATTGTGGGAAAATGAGAAAATACTAGTAACCAGCATTCTCTCCTTTCCCCACAATGTTTTCTATCTTTCGCAAAACAAATTTCAAATTTTTGGTCACTTTTATTTTGTCTTCTGCAAATGCTTTCAATTTGGACAAACCTAAAATTTTGTCGTTTGGTAATGAGTTAACTATTTACCAAATGACAAAATTTTAAACTTGTCCAAATCGAAAGCCTTTGTAGACTACAAAATAAACCTGACTCAGAAACTCAAACTTTACTGTAGAAGAATATTTGGGAAAAGGAAAATGTACTGTTTACCAGCATTTTCTCCTTTTTCCATAATGTTTTCAGAAGGCTCTTCCTCTTGGTCATATAAATTAGGAATTGTCTGGTAAAGAGTTAACCCTTTAATACATAATCCAAACTTTTAACAATTTTCAACATCCCTGAGAAAGAAAGCTCTTGAAAACAGTGTAGGAAAAGGAGAAAATGCTGGTAACCACGTTTTCTACCCATCCCAGCACAAATTTCAATTTTTGAGTCACATTTATTTTGTCATCTGCATATGCTTTGATTTTGGACCTGTCTAAGATTTTATCATTTGGTAAAGAGTTAACCAGAAAACAAACTCTAAAATGTTAGCATAAAAGATGGAAGTATTGTTGGAACAGGAGAAGACAATGGCCACTAACAGCTGCTTTCTCAGATTCCTAAAAACTCAGAATTGTTTTGTAAAAGGCTTAGTCACAATTTCCTTTGTTCCTTTTCAGGAATGGTATCAAGAGTTCACATAGGTGGTAGAAAGCTCAGTCAACCTGGAGTTCAAAGGTCAGAGAGGTCATTGTATGACCCAACAATTGAATTTCAAGGTCTCAATATCTACAGAACAGGTAATACAGTTGACGCATGTTCTGGAAAAAGGGGGTTTAACCCATTACCACACGAGAAAAATTTAGACTGGCCCAAATTGAAAGCATTTGCAGACGACAAGATAAAGGTGACTGAAAAATTGAAATTTGTTCTGGGAAGGGTAGAAAACACTGTGGGAAAAGGAGAAAATGCTGGTTACCAGCATTTTATCCTTTTTCCCACAGGGTTTTCAAAAGGCTTCTTTCTCAGGGGTGTCAAAAGTAGGGATTGTGTGGTAATGGGTTAACTCTACCAAAATGAAACGACAAAAATTTATACTCACCAAAATTCAGAGCATTTGCAGACAACAAAATGAATATGCTTAACTCATTATCGAACAACAATATTTTAGGCTTGTCCAAATCGAAAGCATTAATTTTGCAGAGGACAAAATAAAAGTGACTGAAAATTTGAAATATGTTTTGTGAAGAGTAGAAAACATTGTGGGAAAAGGAGAAAATGCTGGTTACCAGCATTTTCTCCTTTTCCCTCAATGTTTTCAAAAGGCTTCTTTCTCAGGGTCACTAAAAGTCAGACTTGTGTGATAATGATGTAAAACCATTTTATTTGTAGGGATTTTAAAGTATGCATTTGTAAAATACTCACTGCTTGGTGCCCTAAACTTGACCCATTTTGTTTATGTGGAGATTAGAGTGAAGATCTGATTGCACAGGTGTGCTATCTGATCTGTATTCTGACAAAAACATCCCTGTTCAGATAGACATATCTAAGGGTTTTTACCTAACTATGCTCAATTTAACTCTTTACCACATGATAAGATTTTAGACCTGCATGTCCAAATTGAACGCATTTGCTAATGACGGTTTCAATATGGCTTGTATGAAATTAATTTTCTTTGATAGGGTAGAAAACATTGTGGGAAAAGGAGAAAATGCTGGTAACCGGCATTTTCTCCTTTTCCCACATTGTTTTCTATAGCCTTCTCTTTCGGAGGCATTAAAAGTCGTTGTATGGTAAAGGGTTAATGTACCCATCTCTATACTGGTTTACATCATCACCTAGTGCAATATTTGAACTACTTTGAAATCTATCTTTAACCCTTTACCATATGATCCCTACTTTAATGATCCTTTGAAAGATGCTTTTTGAAAACATTGTGGGAAAAAAAGAAATTACTGGTAACCAGTATTTTCTCCTTTTCCCATTAAGTTTTCTATCCTTCCTAAATCACATTTCAATTTTTTATTCACATTTACTTTTTGGTCTGTGGATGCTTTAAATTTGGACTAGCACAAAATTTTGTTGTTTGATAAATGGTTAATAAAAGGAAAATGCTGGTAACCAGCATTTCCTCCTTTTTTCACAATGTTTTCTTCCCTTTCAGTGATAGCATCATCATTCAAGCCACATAAAATTTGTCCCGTACAGCCTTTTTGAATTTAGGTAGTTAAAAAAATTCAGCACCAAAAAGGAGCATTAAAGTTTAACTCTTTACTGCACAAAGCCTACTTTTAACGACCCTGGGAAAGAAGCCTTTTGAAACCATTGTGGGAAAAGGAGAAAATGCTTTTCTCACAATGTTTTCCACCCTATCAAAGAATAATTGCACAGTTTGAGCCATGTTGAAATGCTTTTAATTTGGACAAGGCTTAACCCATTACCACACAATCCCTACTTTTAACACCCCTGAGAAAGAAGCCTTTAGAAAACATTGTGGGAAAAGGAGAAAATGCTGGTAACTAGCATTTTCTCCTTTTTCCACAATGTTTTCTCCCCTTCACAAAATAAATTTCATATTTTCAGTCACTTTTCTTTTGTCGTCTGCAAAATTAATGCTTTCGATTTCGACAAACTGAAAATTTTGTTGTTTGGTAATGGCTTAAATCTTGTTGTCTAGTAAATATGTAGTTAAACACGATGCAAATTGACAGATCTAAAGTTTTCATCATTTATTTTTTTTACAGAGACACCGGAAACTGTCCTAACTGATTATCCCTACAGGCCAGCTCCAGACATTTCCATTGTATGTGAGAAGTGCAAGACATTTATTCGGCTACCAGCTCTGAAGGAACACCGATTATACCATAATGCTCTGTCATTGTTGAAATACGCAGACGAACCCAAAAATTCTGACCTCCTCCTGAAACGTAGAAATGCAATCTTGCGAAAAGTTAAACTTTCAGCATCAAACGATAAGCCTGTTCAAGCAGAGAAAATTCAACAGATTAACGAGGCGTATGAATACCTAAAGTCTCTTATTGAAGGGAGGTATGAAGAATTAAGACAAGTAAGAGAAGATGTGAATGCTGAAGTGGGTGGGATAGCATTAAACTGTAGCCCTGACTGTGTGCAGGCAGTTGGTATCGCAGCAAGTGCTAATGAGCGCTGGAAATCTTACATGGAAGATGCACGAACATTTCAGGATGCATTTGGAGAAGATAAACATAAAATATTTTTTGGATTGTACGATGGTTATCATGGAAGATTTGCAGCAGAAATGGCCGCCAGTGAGTTGCATAAACTGCTCTTGAACGAGATAGTAAAGTTTGATCCAAGAACAAGAAACAGTTTGGGAACTAATCTAGGCGGGGAGATCGATATTTCTCAGTATAAATTTGAACGGCCTGACACGATGCAGAGTGAGCGTGTAGTTTTATATGACGAGAGTGTTGATATTATTCAAAATATTATCAACGTTTGTGAGGGTAAATATAACGAACTTATATCTAAACAAGAACCTAAAGAACCGTCTGTACAAGATGAGCAACCTGACACAGAAAGAAGCCAGACTAAAAGAAAAAGACCAAAAACTCCTTTTGAGCAGAAAATGGAGAATGCGTTTTCAAAGTCTTATTACCTGTTGGATATTTTACTTTCGTATGGAAAAGACGAGAACTCGAAAGTCAGATGGAGTGGATGTTCAGCGTTAACATGTGTCATACAGGTTTGTATGTTTGATAATTTAATGTACTGTATTACACCATGGGAAGATAAACATTAGTTTAGTTTAAACATATTTATTTTCCCTCAAATTTACATGGAAATGGGGTTGGGTCACAAGTTATAACAACTTAGAAATCGACCCTCCCCCTACAATATAATGAATTTACAAGTGTTCCACAACTAATTATAATACACAAGAAAGAGATATAGAGAGAAGGAGATAAACATTTAGACCCCCCCCCCCCCCCCACATTGAAAGCATTTACAGACGATAAATTTAATTGTTGCTCAAATGATGGTTTTTATTCGTCTTTTAATGGGTAAAAAATCATTGTGGAAAGAGGAGAATATGATGTAAAGGGAGATAATAAGCAGCATCTAATAGGGGGTGTGTCGCGGAAATCTTGAAATCGGGGCTCAATCCGCCAAGGTAAGATCCACTAGGTGATTGTAACCTTGGCTCGCCAAGATGGGGAATGGGGGAAAGTGTCTATCAAAGCAAGCTTCCATTTTGAAATTTTTTATTCAAGATGAATAATTCTGTCCCAGAGATGCTTAATTATGAAGAGTATTTATTGGCACTCAACACAATTGGACAATCTTGTTATTGTTCTCAAACATCAGATTTTCATCTTTTTTCATAAACTATTCCTACTGTTACTATCTACTACCTATTCTAGGCTTTATTTTGAACAAGGAAAGTCATAGACTTACGTTTTATTGTCAGGGTTGGGATTTGTTTGGATTCAGATGGGCTTGAGATGATTTTTGTCAGTCTTTTAGGTGTATTTTGATTGGATTTAGTCTTGTGAACAGTCTTTTTGTTTAGCTTGCATCTCACTTGTTGGTTGTCGTAAGTCATTGATGTGACTGAAAAATCACTGTCATTGTAGAAAAAAAAATGTTTTTGGGGGATTGGTTAACCCTATACCAACAATCCCTGGTTTTTACGACCCTGAGATTGGAGCCTTTTGAAAACATTGAGGGAATAGGAGAAAATGCTGGTAACCAGCATTTTCTCCTTTTCCCACAATGTTTTCTACTCTACTGGAAACAAATTTCAGTTTTTGAGTTACGTTTATTTTGTTGTCTGCGAGTGCTTTCAATTTGGACAAGTCTAAAATTTTGTCGTTTGGGGGTTGCTTCAGTGTGGGGGATCTCATTGCACTATTTAGTTCTTCTAATATCTTTTGAAGGACTTTATCGAAGAGTTGGATGAAAAAATTGAGAATACAAGCACTGTTAGTGGAGCCTCTGGAGGATTTGAACCACCTAGAACTATCGGAAAAATCCACATTGCCAACTCAGGTAATTCTTTTTAACACTTTACTAAACAACAAAATTTTGCACTCATCCAAATTTAAAGCATTTGCAGATGAAAAAATAATTGTGAATCAAAAACTGAAAAGTGATTTGGGAAGGTTAGAAAACATTGTGTGAAAAGGAGAAAATGCTGGTTACCAGCATTTTCTCCTTTTCTCACAATGTTTTCAAAAGACTTCTTTCACAGGTGTTAAAAGTCGGGATTGTGTGGTAAAGGGTGAACACTTTTCCAAATGGTTCCTTAGTTTTACAACCCTGATAAAGAGCTTTCATAAAAAAATTTTAGAAAAAAGGAAAAGGTGCTGGTAGCCAGTATTTTCTTTTTTTTCCCACAATGTTTTCTAGCCTTCCCAAAAGAAATTTCATTGTTTGAGTCACATTAATTTTATTGTCTGCAAAAATGCTTCCAATTTGTACTTGTCTAGAAATAAGTTTTTAGCAATTTCTGAATATGAAAGCAGCACAGCTTACATTATCTCGCTAGATGGCATTCTATAAATACTCATCTATCTAATTTGAGCATCCTGGGTACAGAACTGAACCACTTTCCTATGCGGCAACCGTTACTTTGAATTTCAAACTAAAATAAAACACTACCTTGTGCAATTCACACAGCTGTGATCAGCAGTTTAGAGAAATCTGGAGCTAAAGCAGGTCTCATTTCTCCTCAAACGTATTGATAAAAGCTATTTTTTACATTGCTACTTTATAGAGCGTAATATTACAGCCTGCCTGCTTTCCGGGCTACTGATGCGTCATATAAGACGGTCAAATCTTTGAAGAATATGACATGTGCAGACAACGGCACTGCTTATGATTGGCTAGACAATCTGTTGGTTACTTTAAAGTAAAGAAAATCTTGGAGAATAAACCCAAGAAGTTCTTAAGAATGGTTGGTGTAAGTGGACCCAAGTTTATGTTTATTTATCATTTCCTGTGGTACTATTTTAGCAGTGGCTGCTAGCGAGAAAATAAAATGTTTGTCACAAAATATACATCCCTTTCTCATATGCTTACATCTACTGGTACAACTATTACTAGTATTAACTCTCTACCCCATAAGGCATTTCTATGGTATCTCTAATTGACCCTAAATAACAGCGAGGATGAGACCATTTCATATGTGTATATGACACCTTTTGATAGCATAGAAAACATTGTGACAAAAGGTGAAATTGCTTGTCACGAACAATTTCACCTTTTGCCACATTGTTTTCCAAAGGCATCCTAAATAACAGCAAGGATGAGACCATTTCATATGTGTATATGACACCTTTTGATAGCATAGAAAACATTGTGACAAAAGGTGAAATTGCTAGTCACGAGCAATTTCACCTTTTGCTACAATGTTTTCCAAAGGCTCCTTCCTACAAGCAATGCGTAGAAATGAGTATTTTTGGAGGAAAGGGTTAAGTGTTATTTATTCCAGGCAATGTCAGTGGTGTCCTGGTTCGAGGTAACAGGGCTTACGGAATCACAAAAGATCATACTCCAAACAACAAGAAAGAAAGGAACAGAGTACTGAAAGATGGTGAGCTTTGCAATCTAGTTGATTGATTGTTTGATTGCTTTCAACAATACTGCAGTCATATCACAGTGACAACTCACATAGTTATGTATTTTCTTGGTTTCACCAGTACTAGGGCAGGGCTCTGACCTATCTTGCCAAAGTTGCAATCATATCCTTAGAGTGCCAAATAAGCCCAAGAGGCAGTTAAGTATCTGTCTTAAGCCTAAAAAAAACTGTGCTAGGGTATTTTTACCCTTTACCAATATGATCCCATGTCTTAACAACTGTAAGGAAGAGGATATTTTAAAACACTGTGGAAAAAAGAAGATAATGCATCCAGTATTTATTTTGTTTGCATAGCATACTATCTGACTTGGAAATGTCTAAATGCACTTTTCAACTTTAATTCATGTAGATTTTTAAATTTTATTTAATAGGTACCAAAGATTAGCAGTTTTAGCAACCCTGTGAAAGGAGGCCTCTTGAAACATTTTGGGAAAATGTTTTTTATCCTATTGAGCCAATTCCAGCTTTTGAGCAACTGGTTGTTTGCTAAAACTCTAACTTCGACTTAAAGTTAAAAATGTTGTTTGGTAAACTGTTAAACCTTTACTAAACAATCTCTGGCTTTTATGACCCAGATGAAGAGGCCTTCTGAAAACATTGTGGGAAAAGGAGAAAATGCTGCCAGCATTTTCTCCTTTTCCCGAAATGTTTTCTACTCTTCTAAAGTCAAGTTTCAATTTTTGTGTCACATTTATTTTGTTGTCTGCAAAATTTTATGCTTTCAATTTTGACTAATAAAATAAAGTCAAAAATTTTGTTGTTTGGTAAAGAATTACCAGTAACCCCTTTCCAAACAATAAATTTTGGACTAGACCAAATGAAAGTACTCGCAGACAACAAATAAGATAAGGCTAAAATAATTGTTTCTGTCTTTGATAGGGTAGAAAATTTGTGGGAAAGGGAGAAAATGCTGGTTCTCAGCATTTGTTCCTTTTGCCACAATGTTTTCAGAAGCCTGATACTGTCTCTGTCCTTAAAACTTGGGTGAACTTAAGACTTGGAAAAGAGTGAATTGATTGAAATTCTGTCAATTATAGGTGGCACATTGAGCGAGAGTTTGAAAGATTGCCGAGTTAACGGAGTACTCCAGACAACACGCGGCCTAGGTAACCATGGAGACACATCTTTGAAAAACTGCGTGATTGTCGAACCTCATACAAACAGTATACCAATAGACCAATATGCCCAGTTCATGATTTTAGCCACAAGAGGTGTGTGGGAGGTATTTAGTGAAAAGGAGGCAGCATCACTACTTCTTAAGGTATTATGTTTTCCAAAATCACCATGGTTAACCCTTTACCACACAATGCCGACTTTTGACGCTCCTGGAAAAGAAGCCTATTTGAAAACATTGTGGGAAAAGAAGAAAATGCTTGTAACGAGCATTTTCTCCCTACTTTTGACGACCCTGAAAAAGCAGCCTTTAGAAAACATTGTGGGAAAGGAGAAAATGCTGGTTAAAATGCTTGTAACGAGCATTTTCTCCTGTTCCCACATTGTTTTCTTCTCTATCAAAGAGAAATTACACCATTTGAGCCACACCGAAATTGATGTCTGCAAATGCTTTCACTTTGGAAACTGTAAAAGATTTCTTGTCTTGGAAAGTACTAAACCATTTACCAAACACTGGAGTGTTTTGGCAAACCTGACAAGGATTTTGAAAAAATTGTGGGAAAAGGAGAAAATGCTGGTTTCCAGCATTTTCTCCTTTTCCACAATGTTTTTTCCCCTATTGATTACAATCCCATCGTTTGATCCATATTCAATTTGTATCAATTTTTTCCCTTACAATGAAGACTTTTGATGACCCTTTGAAGGAAGCTTTTTGAAAACATTGTTGGAAAAGGAGAAAATGCTCCTATTCCCCCAATGTTTCTACCCTACCAATAAACAGTTGTACCATTTGGGCCACAATGAAATTGTCGTCTGCAAATGCTTTCAATTTGGACTAGTGCAAAATTTTGTCGTTTGGGAAAGAGTTAACCTATACCAAATAGTCCAGTAATTGATAGACCCTGATGAAGTAGGATTTTTAAAACATTGTGGTCGAGAGGAGAAAACTTTTACTATGATGTTTTTGACCTTTCAAAGACAGACCCGTTTTTTGAGCCATATTAAATTTGCAGTCTGCAAATGCTTTCAAACTTGACTTTTCTCAGAGCATGGTTCATGTATTTCAGCTTCTACCAGCTAATCAGATTCCTCCACCAAGCAAGGTTAGCTCGAGTTTAAATCCTCTTTTCGAGCAGATGAGGGATTGTAAGAACACACTCGAGCCAAACTCTCGTAGAGTTTCGTTTTCGAGTGTAGGTACACCAACCAGGGGACGTAGTGCAGAATTGGAACGTCCTAACCGGCAGAGAAGTGGAACGCTACAGTCAGTCGATGAGATGAGTGAGAAGTCATCTGAAAATCATGGTATGGTTTCAAAAAAGGCACAGAAAAATAGTATGAATACTCATGAAAATCAGAAAGAAACCTTAAACGGCAGTAACTTAGAGAGAATTGAAGAAGGGCAGAATGATATTACAAAGAAGGTTGGATCAGATGATGAACAGAATAAAAAGACAAGTGATGAAAATGACAGAAGAATGTCAAAACAACATTTGACTCCAACAAATAGCTCTGGACAGAAGTCAAAAAACAGAAATGGTAACAGGTACGTGGATGCTGATATGCAAACGGAGATTGGCAGCGAAAATGGCGATGATGAAAGCGGGAGTGAGTCCGGGCATGAGGGCGATATAGAGTCCTACTTCGAAGATATATCCTTTCCTGGCAGTGTGTCGAGGATTTCCATGCTTGATGGGCCTCCATCCAAAGAACAGATGCAGAGGAATCAGGCTCGCTATATGGCGGAGTACTTAATCCAAGCGGCATTGCTTGCAGGTGCCAAAGATAATGTTACGGTAATGGTGGTTTTGTTTCCTGGTAGCGGCATGTGAAAAGGTACATGGGGTTGTTAAAACTTGAAATAGTGTGATAAAGGGTGAAAGAAACTCTAGAAAAGCAAGGATGGGTACATAGTAATGTAAATGAAATAATTTTGAAACATTTAATAAACAAAAGTTTGTTCAAATTATCTGCATGTATTAGATTTGAGCCATGCCCTATGAAAAAGCGGGGTTTAACCCTTTACCACACAATGAAATTTTAGACTTGTCAAGTTGAAAGCATTTGCAATGAGTTTAAGGTGGCCCAAATGACAAAATTTGTCCTTAATAGGTTAGAAAACATTGTGGGAAAAGGAGAAAATGCTGGTTACCAGCATTTTCTCCTTTTCCTGCAATGTTTTCAAAAACCTTCCTCTTCAGGGTCTTTACAATTGGGGATTGTGTGGTAAAGGGTTAACTCTGTACCAAATGACAAAATGGTAGACTTGCCTAAATGAAAGCACTTGCAGATGATAAAATTAATGTGACCCAAAACAGAAATTTGGTTTTGGAAGGGTAGAAAACATTGAGGAAAAAGGAGAAAATGCTGGTTACCAGCATTTTTTCCTTTCCCCACAATGTTTTCAAAAGTCTTTTTCTGAGGGTCATTAAAAGCCGGGATTAAGTGGTAAAGAGTTAAGGGATCTTTTTTATGCATTGAACCGAGCTAGTCATCATGCAATTAATGGTTGGTTATTTTCGTTTAATTATCATCTACCAGTTGCCCATCTGAGCGATGCCCACAGAAGAAGGTTAATTGTTACGGGGGGATAGTGGAAGGATACAGGTCGAAACTACAGAGAGCTTTGCCTGGTTCTTTAATGTGCTCGGTGTATGGCACCGTCACACTGGACCTCGGTTTAACCCTTTACTCCATAGATACTCATTTCTACACATTGCTTTTAGGAATCTTTAGAAAACATCGTGGCAAAAGGTGAAATTGCTCGTGACGAGCAATTTCACCTTTTGCCACAATGTTTTCTATGCTATCAAATAGTGTCATATACACATAAGAAAAGGCTTCATCCTTGCTGTTATTTAGGGTCAGTTAGAGATACCATAGAAATGCTTTATGGGGTAAAGGATTAATGTCTCATTAGATCGACTAGTAGTAATTTTAGTTGGTCAGCTGAGGATTCGAGCCCACAACCTGTAGTGGCCTGAAACATTGTGTTCGCGAGTCCTACGCTCTACCTACTGAGCTATATCGACTTGTAATTATGGATCATGTAATTATGGATCATGAAATTGCGGATCATGTAATTGCGGATAATGTAATTATGGATAATGTAAATGTGGATAATGTATTTATAGATCATGTAATTGCGGAACATGTAATTGCGGATCATGTAATTGCGGATAATGTAATTGCGGAACATGTAATTGCGGATAATGTAATTGCGGATAATGTAAATGCGGATAATGTAATTATAGATCATGTAATTATAGATCATGTAATTGCAGAACATGTAATTGCGGATCATGTAATTGCGGATAATGTAATTGCGGAACATGTAATTGGGGATCATATTATTGCAGATCATTTAATTGCAGAGCATTTAATTGCGGATCATGTAATTGTGGACCATGTAATTATGGATCCATATTATCCTTTTTATGTATCAACAGGCTGAATCCAGAGGTAGACTGGTCCTTGTACATGTAGGAAATTGCACAAAAGTCAACAGTTTAGATACAGACCAGCATGTGCATTTGCACAGGCTGACCTGAGTTTATGCCTTTTCCAGATGCATTTAACCCCCTTTTCATAGAGTATGGCTCACATCTGACCATAATATATACTACTCAATCTTTGATAGGGATCACTTACATATTTCTGTATGGGTTTATAAGTTACAACAGTTTTGCATAAACTCTTTACCATACTGTAAAACTCTAGATTTGTCCAAGTTGAAAGCATTTGCTGACCCAAAATTAAATGCAACATGCACTATGGTGTCTGTAATAGGGTAGAAAACATTGTTGAAAAAGGAGGAAATGCTGGTATCCAGCATTTTCTCCTTTTCCAACAATGTTTTCCAAAGGCTTCTTACTTAGTGTCTTTAACAGTCGGCATTGTGTGGTAAAGACTTAAAGATCCATTTCCACCAGTCATTTTATTGCTCAGTGTGGCAATGTAACTTATTGTAAAACCATAATATGATACATGCAGCATATATATTTAGAGTGAATATTTTAGGGTGATCCCTAGCGAATTTTGAGTAGTATATAGTCCGCTCTTGTCTGTGATATAATAATAGCATTTTCACTTTGTTGTGTTTTATTTATATTTTAAATGTTGAGAATAATAAAGGAATCCTGAAGGTAATCATGTGTTATTTGGTGATTAATATTCATATTTCCATCGCAGCTTAAAAAATGTTTTTTAACACCCCTCGTAGAGTGTCTATCCTACAGGTAATCGACTTGGTACTTTAAAGTCCATATCCTGCTGAAGAGAAAACAGAAGTGGGGTGTTCAAAAATGGTATATTTTCTTTTCTATGAAATTTCTTTCAAGTTGAAAGAAATTTTATAGAAAAGAAAATATTAAGTATACTGTGATAGGTAAGGTTAAAAATCTAGTTCTTTTTGGTTATTTCCCGTGGCGTAACTGCTCTGCATAGCAACGCATTGTAATATTATGTCAAGCGCAAGAAATTTAAAGTAAATTAAGTCATATTTCCATCAGGTTGTGAGGCACGCGCATTTTACCTGGGTAACTGGTGCACAGGAACAACTGTTTCCGCCTTCAATTGAAGGGTTAAAATATAAAAACGGTATTTTCACTGTTCATAACCATGAAATATCGAGAAACAGTTCACCGATACTTCTCGATAACCTACCAGAAAGCATGAAATAAATTATTGATATATATGGTGTAGGTATAAGGAAATTCAAGGGGATTGGCTAGATAAAACCGGAAATGACAACAGTCATACTTTCTATTGTCTCCAGAAATTGAAATGCAGTCTACTAGTCACATGATTTGGGCCAGGGTGTGGTAGTTCCAAAAGTTGACCCTATCTATCGCCAGAGCCAAATTCGGATCCGCTTTCGTCCATAAATAATACTAATAATGTGCCATTTGTTTGGAGACATTATTTATAATTCAGTCTGTAATATATTGTTTAACCCATTACCACCCTACTTTTGATGCCCCTGAGAAAGAAGCCTTTTGAAAACACTATGGGAAAAGGAGAAAATGCTGGTAACCAGCATTTTCTCCTTTTCCCACAGTGTTTTCTACCCTTCCCAGAACAAATTTCTATTTATTAGTCACCTTTATTTAGTCGTCTGCAAATGCTTTCATTTTGGACCAGTCTAAAATTTTCTTGTGTGGTAATGAATTAAAACACGAGCCATGCTCTCTGAAAAGGAGGCTTAAAGGTGGGTATTTAGAATTTTTACATCTCACCAAATTAAAAAATATATATATATCACTGAAATTCATATGAAAAAACAATACAAATTATCAATAATTAAGATTCATAAAATTACCAAAAAAAAATTTTTTTTGATGGTATTCCCTTAAAAGGCTACGTAGCCTCTTAAGCTATTTTTAGATTTCGTGCAAAAATCAATAAAGCATTGTGGAAATGTTAAGTGACTGGTACTTGACTCATAATGCTTAAATTCCCTATCATAACAAACATGTTATAATTATTTTCCATAATGTCTTCTTCGGACGCTATGTTTGAAGCTTCTTCTGTGTATTCCTGTAAGTAAATGCGCGAATTGATCATCTAAAAATAGAGTGTGTCTCCCGTTGGTGTCAACCTGGGCCGTAGCAAATTTCAAATTTCTTGTGTTGTCGGACGGTTTTCGACTACTGGGGTTTTATGAATGAAAATTAAAAGGCTTTGGGAGTATAAGGATGATTTTTTTGCACTTTTGTAAAATTTTAGTCCCAAAATCTGAAGGGCCACCTTTAATGCTTCTACAAGAAGTACCCGACCCATGTCAGCCTGCGCGGACTGCGCAGGCTGACATGGATTGGTACTTTTTGTCATTTTTTGTATTTTTTTTTCTGCATGGTAAAGGTCATGCCTACCTTTAGATCTAGACATTACATAGAAAGGGGGCTTACTTTACTGCAAAAAGTACTGACCTATGCCAGCCTGCATAGTCGGCGCAGGCTGGCGTAGATCGAAACATTTTTGCCATTTGTTTTTTTTTTCTGCTTGTTCAAAGGACCATTATACTTTCAGATTCAGTCAGCTTTTAGACTGATGGTATGGATCTATGATTTTGTGATGTCATACTTGGTATACAGCAATGAGATACATTAACTCTTTACCACACGAGAAAACTGATTTAAACTGGTCCAAATTGAAAGCATTTGCAGATGACAAAATAAAGGTGACTGAAAAATTGAAATTTTTTCTGGGAAGGGTTGAAAATACTGTGGGAAAAGGAGAAAATGCTGGTTACCAGCATTTTCTCCTTGTCCCACAGTGTTTTCAAAAGGCTTCTTTCTCCGGAGCACCAAAAGTAGGGATTGTGTGGTAATGGGTTAAAGCCATTTTGCCAGAAGCTGACTCATTTACAAGTCGGCATAAGTTTTATCAAAGATTTATCAGTGATAATTCCACTATAAATTATAAAATGTCCTTCAAAAAGTTTATCACAAATTCTTCCTTTCGTGTAGATCTCCATTCATTTCGCATATTTTGGAGGGTTGTCGTTATTTTCCGAATATGGGGGCGGGATTGTGATCCTGTCACCCGGATTGCTTTGGTCATAGCCGGCGTTTTCTACTGGACGATGATTTGCTGGAACGAAAGAGCACAAAGCAAAATGTAAATATTCAGAGCAAAACGAGTTTTCTCGGTGTTGGAGCCGGTGTTCTGCTTAGAGTGGGGTTTTAACTCTTTACCAAACGACAAAAATTGAGACTTGTCCAAATTGAAAGCATTTCCAGACGACAATTTAAACATTACACAAAACTTAAAATTTGTTTTGGGAAGGGTAGAAAGCATTGTAGGAAAAGGAGAAAATGCAGGTAACCGGCATTTTCTCCTTTTCCTACAATGTTTTCAAAAGGCTTAGAACTTTCTCAAGGTCTTTAAAAGTCGGTAATGTGGTAATGGGTTAATAAATCTCTGTGATTCATTATACAATGCAAGTCATCATATACAGTGTAGATCTATATAATTATATAGATCTATTTATAAAATCCTTTTAGTTTAACAAACGTATGGTATTCACGTCGTAAAAAAGAACGGTTGCAAATTTTGCTATGACGAATTGTCCGTCTTTCAGCCATCTTGTATCACCTAGCAACAGTTCAGCAGGTGCTGAAGAAGAAGGCACAGTGTTCCAAAATATTCAATTGACCTAGAACATGTTCGGAGTGTTCGGAGTAGCGAAAGGAATGCGCCCTGTATATACTTTCACAGTCAATTAAAGTTAATACGTGAAAATTTATGAAATGAGAAGCAATTTCTTCTTTTTTCCAAAATGTTTTCAAAAAGAGTGCTCTTGGACGAAAAGGGCATATTCAGTGACCTACTGTTAAACACTTCTTGATTCCTTTTTCAAACTTGAAAAATAGTCTTGAAATTCGATTATCCGCATTTTCGATAACTCGAGCATAGCGCTTAGTTCGAAGTATTGCTTTGATGTACAAGCCTATGAGAAACATGAGGGACAACTCAAATTCGTTGATTAATGGTATTTTGAGAGAGAGAGAGAGAGAGAAAGGGGGAGAGACAGAGAAAGCACATAATAAATTGTCTGTCACGCCAAAGGGAGCATTCGGACATTTGCATAAAGTGTCATCTCGGATTAGCAATTCGCGAATGCTAATCCGAGACGGCATTTAGGGCTACAATAGATTTTATCCTACAGTAAACATGGAAAGTGATGTTTCGGATTAGCCTGCGCGAAGGCTGCACACGCTGATCCGGAACGACACATTACGCCAATGTCGGAAAACCTCTTCTCGCATGTTGCAGGCCAACTATAGAGGTAAATTTAAAGATTTAGAAACAAACTGAGAGATTACCAATGTCACCGTTGTCAACATTCACGTTGACCAATTTTGTGTCCTTGTGTCGACGAGATTTCACGAAACAAACAGTCAAGCAGATAGCCACCACGATCACTACAGTCCCACCGACCGCAATACCGGCAACTGCGCCGTTAGAAATGTAGCCTGCATCTCGACTGAAATTAGAATATAGCTTTTAAAAGTTTGGTATCAAAGTAGTGATATTGGTGATTGTTGAAGTAGGGGTGTTTATCATGGAAGCAGTGAACTGTATGTGATGATGAATGTGGTTATTTTATTTCATGCTTTCCGGTAGGATATCGAGAAATAGCAGTGAAAATATTTCTCGATCTTACACTGGTACAATCAGTGAAAATACCGATTTTCACGTTCTTGTTGCCTAGGTCAATTGCGCGTGCCTAACAACCAGATGGGAAATATGACGTCATATACCTTACATTTTTGCGCTTGACGTAATATTGTAATGCATTGCTATGCGGGAGGGGTACGCCACGGGAAATAACTGAAGAGAACTGTACTGGATTTTGATAAAGCTCCTCCCAGAAAGGGTCAAAAGCATGAAATAAATAGAATACTTGTTTTTTTTAGGTGAAAGATCGAAATTTATTCCATCTCGTAAACACTATCGGTAATATTTTTCACTCGTGGCTGCGCCACTCGTGAAAATATTTCCGATGGTGTTTACTCGATGAAATAGATTTCGATCTTTCACCGAAAAAAACAAATATCCTCTATGTAATGCAGATGGTCAAAATAATTGAGACAGGCTCCGGAACCTCCCTGATTCATAGTGCTATACAAGCCATCAAATACTTTTGGATCCGTAATAGCCACTTCCCTGAATACAGCAATTTGATCATGAGGTAGACTGGTCCTTGTGAACACATAGAATTGACCAAAAGCGAAATCTTTCAGCTTAGATCAGCCTGCACAATATTGTGGATTATAGTGTAAGGAAGCCAATAGCTTGCCAACGCTGTTAGTGATAATTTAATGTAGACAATGACGTGCCAACGTTGAGGGCAATATAGTGTAATGTAGATAACTGTTTGGCAACGATGTTAGCGAAAGTGTAATATAGACAATGGCGTGCCAACGTTGAGGGCACTAGTGTAATGTTGACGACGGATTGGCAACGTTGTTAGTGCAAGTGTAATATAGACGATGGCGTGCCAACATTGTGGGCAATAGTGTAATGTAGACAACGGTTTGGCAACGTTGCTAATGCAAGTGTAATATAGACAATGGTCTGCCAACAATGTGGGCAATAGTATAATGTAGACAACGGCTTGGCAACGTTGTTAGTGCAAGTGTAATATAGACAATGGCTTGCCAAAGTTGTGGGCAATAGTGCAATTTAGACAACGGATTGGCAACGTTGTTAGTGCAAGTGTAATGTAGACAATGGCTTGCCAAAGTTGTGGGCAATAGTGTAATGTAGACAACGGCTTGGCAACGTTGTTAGTGCAAGTGTAATATAGACAATGGCTTGCCAAAGTTGTGGGCACTAGTGTAATGTTGACAACGGCTTGGCAACGTTGATACTGCAAATGTAATATAGACAATGGCGTGCCAACATTCCGGGCAATAGTGTTATGTCGACAACGCATTGGCAACGTTCTTAGTGCAAGTGTAATACAGACAATGGCCTGCTAACATTCTGGGCAATAGTGTAATGTAGACAATGGCTTGGCAGAGTTATGGACGATAGTTTAATGTAGACAAGGGCTTGGCAACGTTGTTAGTGCAAGTGTAATATAGACAATGGCTTGCCAAATTTGTGGCCAATAGTGTAATGTAGACAACGGCTTGGCAACGTTGTTAGTGCAAGTGCAATATAGACAATGGCTTGCCAACGTTGTGGGCAATAGTGTAATGTAGACAACGGCTTGGCAACGTTGTTAGTGCAAGTGTAATGTAGACAATGGCTTGCCAAAGTTGTAGGCAATAGTGTAAATGAAGACAATGGCCTGCCAACATTCTGGGCAATAGTGTAATGTAGACAATGGCTTGGCAACGTTGTTAGTGCAATTGTAATATAGACAATGGCGTGCCAAAGTCGTAGGCAGTAGTGTAAATGTAGACAATACCTAGGCAATGTTGTTAATGAAAGTGTAATGTAGACAATGGCTTGCCAAAGTTGTGGGCAATAGTGTTATGTAGACAATGGCCCGGCAACAGTGATAGTGAAAGTATAATGTAGACAATGGCTTGCCAATTTTGGGATGATTTTGTATTGAAGACAACGGCTTGCCAGAGTTGTGGGCAAAAGTGTAATGTACATAATTGCTTGCCAGAGTTATGGGTGAGATTGTAATGTAATTTTTCAATGTTATGATGTAAGAGTGATGGAGACAATGACTTGCTAGATTGTTGTCGATAATGTAATGCAGACAATGGCTTGCCAGTGGGTGATAATGTAATGTAAACAATGGCTTCCCAAAGTTGTGGGTGATAGTGTATGTAGACTGGCTTGTCAGAGTAATTGGCGATAGTGTAATGAAGACAACAGCTTGCAAAAGTTTTGGGTGACAATGCTATGTAGATAATAGCTTGTCAAAGTTGTGAGTGATATTGTAAATGTGGACAATAGCTTGCTAAAAGTGTGGTTTTGTAATGTTGATAATAGCTTGCCAGTATTGTGACTGATTGTGAAATGTAGACAATGGCTTGTCAATGCCAATGTTGTGACTGACAGTGAAATACAGATAAATAGCTTGCCACAGTTGTGACTGATATTGAAATAAAGAAAATAGTTTTCCAATGTTGTGACCGACAGTGAAATGTAGACAATAGCTTGCCAGTGATATGATCGACAGTGAAATGTAGACAGTAGCTTGCCAATGTTGTGACTGATCTTGAGATGTAGATAACTGCTTACTTATGTTTTGGTGATAGTGTAATTTATTTGTCCCTTTACCCCCGATACACTACGTTCACAATGGCTAGACTTTTTCTGACTTGGGACCTAATACATATTGTAATCGATTTGTTTGCATTTTTAAAAGATCTTAAATCAGATACCTAGAGATTCAGATAAAAAATATAGATACCAGCATTTCGTGTTCCCTTCACAACAATGGTAATTGTCACCACAGGAAATCGATGTCACCTTCCCTCGGGTAACAGTCGAACAGTACTGTGTTCCCAGCACGCCACCTAGTTTTTGAAAAAAAGGGACCTAAAACCAGTATTTTCTCTTTTTCTTACAATATTTTCTAACCTGCAAAAGAACTTGGGCTCATTTGTATTGATTTCGGATTTGTCGTCTGGAGTTACTTTAAATTTGCAAAAGTCGAGAAATTAATGTTTGGTAAAGAGTTACAATGTATAATACGAAATGCAGTTTTCAGCTCTTTATCAAAGAAAAATAGACTGAAACAAATTGAAAGCACTTGTAGACGACAAATTATATGTTACTCATATGAATGATTGATTGATTGAATTTGAGTTCAAAGCTGTTTTAACCCAGTACCAAACAATCCCAGGTTTTTACGACCATGAGATAGAAAGCCTTTTGAAAACATTGTGGGAAAAGGAGAAAATGCTGGTAAACAGCATTTTCTCCTTTTCCCACAATGTTTTCTACCATTCACAAAAAAAAAAAAAAAAAAATCAAATTTTCAGCCACTTTTATTTTGTCGTCTGCAAATGCTTTCGATTTGGACAAGCCTAAAATTTTGTCGTTTGGTAATGAGTTAACAGCTTAGAAAATATCACGGTGGTCAGTGGATCTACCCATGTGTTTCCTGATTGCGTATTCACCAACCATTCTTAAGAACATTCTTTGTCTTATTCTTCAAGATTTTCTGAATGGGATGAAAGTAACAGAACTTCTGATTGACTAAACCATTCGGTTTCACCAACCATTCTTAGGAACATTATTTGTATTACTGTTCAAGATTTTCTAACTGGGATGAAAGTAACAGAACTTCTGATTGGCTAAACCGAATGGTTTAGCCAGTCAGAAGTTCTGTTACTTTCACAATGACAATATTCTGAAGAAAAAGACTCAGAATGTTCTTAAGAATGATTGGTGAATACGGAGCCTGGATTTCTCACACCATACTGACAATTTGGACTGGGCAAAAATTTTGTCGTTTGGTAAAGAGTTAAGTCGGGTTCGAACACTAGGACCATCGGGTTTTAAACCCATCTTCGTCACCACGTGGGACCCACCAACCCAATTACCCTGCTGAATAAATAAAGTGAAACTTTCGAACCAAAATTTTGACACTTGCAGGGTATTTTGTGGGGTTTCAATATCTCCTTATCGGACAGTGTAGATCAAAGATCAGACTGCACGTTCTGTGCAGTCTGATCTTGATCTACACTGTCCGCAAAAAGGTTCCTGAATAAGTGAAGTGAAACTGTCAAATCAAACTTCTGACACTTTAAAAGTATTTTGTGAGGTTTTGATATCTCATTATAGGACAGTGTAGATCAAAGATCAGACTGCACGTTCTGTGCAGTCTGATCTTGATCTACACTGTCCGCAAAAAGGTTCCTGAATAAGTGAAGTAATACTGTCAAATCAAAGTTCTGACACTTTAAAAGTATTTTGTGAGGTTTTGATATCTCCTTATCGGACAGTGTAGATCAAAGATCAGACTGTACGTTCTGTGCAGTCTGATCTTGATCTATACTGCCCGCAGAAGGTTCTTGAGGCACGCCTATTAGCCTATGAATTAATTAGACCGACAAAGAGGTAACTTACACAAATTATATGCGAAGAATAAACGGAGATGATAAATTGGAAAAGAAAAAAAAGTAACGTTAGTAAAGTATATAATATATAAAAAACCTTTCTTAGAGTTATGCTATTTATAGAGATATTATAGCAAACTCACCAACGAGACACAAAAACAGCACAGGAATAGCTCCTCGAGTAAACTCCATTGTCAAAATCTTTATATGTAGGTTGACTCGAAATTTATTACCCAATATAAACGACTCTGAATGGAAATGCAAATGTAGTCTGAATAGCCAGGGATAAAAAAAAAACTCTAAATTGTCACATGGTTCAATACACAGATCGGATAACAATAGCTACAGTTTATTTATCTTTACGCTTCACACTGTGAAGTGGGTAGTAGTGCTTGCACGAATACCAGTGCTGCTGCTACTACTACTACTACTTTTACTACTACTAATACAACCACTATTTATCTCCATAACTATTGTTTCTTCAACTTTTTCGACGTAGTTAAGCGAGTGATGGCATTCTAAATCCATTATTTCTCGTCAAAACCCTATGTTGTGGGTCGATTAACTCTTAACCAAACGAAAAAAAACACTTGCAGACGATAAAATAAATGCAACTGAAAGATTGAAATTTGTTTCCAGCAGTGTAGAGAACATTGTGGAAAAAGGGGGAAATGCTGGTTATCTGCAAATGCTTTCAGATTGGACGATTCTAAATTTTCATGGTATTTAATAGATCAAATCTTTTTTCCTCACCATTTATCAGATTACACAATTTTAGACTCGTCCATATTGAAAACATTTGAAGATGATAAGTCAAATGTTGATGAGGTAGAGAGAACACTGTGGGAGAAAACCCAGGTAACCAGCAAAAGAAGGTTTATTTCTTCCCCCTTCCCTTCAGCCTTCCCCTCAGCAAAGGAAAAAGTAATGTTTCTTTCCATTCAGTTGGGAAAAAAACTTAGAGTTCACCCGTTCAATATTGATTATGCTTTTGACATATTTTTAGACGCGGGTATGTCATATGACTGTTGCACATTCGACCTTCACATTGCTTTGATGTTCTACCCTTTAGAATAGTCTTATCTTTGTTGTAAAGTATGGTGCCATGTTTCTGCCACGAGCTACGAGATGGTTATCATGATATTATTTCGTACTTTTTCAGTAGGATATCGAGAAATAGCAGTGAAAATATCTTTCGATTTTACACTGGTACCACCAGTGTAAATACCGATTTTCACGTTCTTGTCGCCTTGGTAAATTGCGCGTGCCTGACAACCAGATGGGAAATATGACGTCATTTACCTTACATTTCTCGCGCTTGACGTAATCTTGTAATGCGTTGCTATGCGGGAGGGGTACGCCACGGGGAATAACGGAAAAGAACTGTACTGAATTTTGATAAAGTTCCTCCCAGAAAGGGTTAAAAGCATGAAATAAAAAGAATATTTGTTTTTTTCGGTGAAAGATCGAAATCTTTTTCATCTCGTGAACACCATAGGTAATATTTTCACTCGTGGCTGCGCCACTCGTGAAAATATTACCGATGGTGTCCACTCAATGAAATAAATTTCGATCTTTCACCGAAAAAAACCCCCAAATATCCTCTATATATTAGAAAACTATAGAGATCATTAGAATTATCGCTATACATGTATTTTTAAAACTTTTATTATTTAAATAGTATTTTCAGGAAAGTTTGTTTTATCACGATACTTCTGTAAAAAATTGGCAGTAGCTATCTCGATCGTATCTCGCGGCAGAAATAAGCCACCATAGTAAGTTTTTTTTCCCGCCGCACTCCACATTATTTCAGTCATATGAGGACAACAGCTCAGTTATTCTTGTGAATTTGGTACACTTTGCTTCCAGCAACCACTGGTGCTAGGTTAGAGTTAGACCGCTCTCACGAAAAGGCCAAAGTTAGTATGAGGATCTAACCCGGGACCTCCGGGTTGGAAATCGTACGTCTTCGCTTCTGCGACTCTAATAACGAGATTTTAACGTTGTGGAAAAACGAGAAAATGCCGAATCGTGTTTTTTGGATTATCGAGGGGTTAGTGCAAAAGTATTGTAAGTGCCTATTAACT
Organism: Tridacna crocea; assembly: GCA_943736015.1. Classification (NCBI taxonomy): domain Eukaryota; kingdom Metazoa; phylum Mollusca; class Bivalvia; order Cardiida; family Cardiidae; genus Tridacna; species Tridacna crocea. The sequence goes on from OX031073.1 coordinate 1,884,605, forward strand.
AAAAGGCACTTACAATAGTTTAATGGACTAATCCCTGGATATATTCTCATTAGCAGAGATCGTTTGATAATGAGTGAACCCATTACCACACAATTCCTATTTTTGACGACCCTGAGAAAGAAAACCAGCATTTTCTCCTTTTCCTCACAATGTTTTCTACATTTCACAAAACAAATTTCAAATTTTCATTCATTTCTAATTTGTAGTCTGCAAATGCTTTCAATTTGGACCAGCTTACACTTTTTGTCGTTTGGTAAAAGAGTAAAAATAGATCATATGAGTTACGTATTATCGTCGTCTACAAAAAACTTTATCCTTTTACCAGACTACTGACTTGTAAACCCGTCCAAACTGAAAGCATTCGCAGACGACAATTTTAGAGTGGCCCAAATGATACACTTTTTCTTTGATAGGATAGAAAACATTGTGGGGGAAAGGAGAAAATGCTGGTTACCAGCATTTCCTTCTCTCCCCTAATTTGTTTTCAAAAAGTTTCTTTCTCAGGTTCGTTAAAAGTTTGCACTGTGTAAAAAGCGTTTATTTGGACTAGACTAAAATTACGTCCAGTGATCAAGATCTTAAACCAGGGATCGTATATACAGCTATGTATATACGATCTCTGCTTAAACGGCTCCTTTTCTTCGAAAACTTTACAAACTATTTTATAAATGCAGATCGCAGATCAGACTGCACGTTTTGTGCTGTCAGATATTAGTCTATACAAGCCATAAAACACGTTTCAATCAACTCTCGGTTCGGTAAGAAGTAACAGAATAAATTTCACGCATTACAGCAAAACAAACATATTAAAATCCTTTACCAAACAATCCCGAGTCTTTCTTACCCATTACCACACAATCCTTTCTTTTGACGACCATGAGAAAGAAACCTTTAGAAAACATTGTGGGAAAAGGAGAAAATGCTGGTAACCAGCATTTTCTCCTTTTCCCACAATGTTTTCTACCCTTCACCAAACAAATTTCAAAATTTCAGTCACGTTTATTTTGTCGTCTGCAAATGCTTTCGATTTGGACAAAATAAAAATTTTGTCGTTTGGTAATGAGTTAAAAACTATCTTAATGAAGAAGACTTATGTAAAATGCTATTTAAAAAAGCCTTAATTGGTGGTAATCAGAATTTTTACCTTTTCCCGCAACGTTTTAATACCCTCTCAAAGACTAATTCATCTTTAGAGTCGCCTTCAATTTGTCGTCTGCAAATGCTTTGAATTTGGACAAGTCGTACTTTTTGTCGTTTAGTAAAGGGTTAACTCTTTACCAAACGACAAAATTTCAGCCTGGTCCAAATTGTAAGCTCTTGCAGATGACAAGTTTAACGTAACTGGAAAGTTGAAATTCGTTTCCAGCAGGGTAGAAAATATTGTGGGAAAAGGAGAAAATGCAGATCACCAGCATTTTCTCCTTTACCCACAATGTTTTCAAAAGGCCTCTATCTCAGAGCAGTAAAAACCAGGGATTGTTTGGGAAAGGGTTAATTACAGTCTACTGTGATTAATTTCGTAACATATGCTATTTCAAATTCGTAAAAAAAAGTAACAAAAAAAAGTGATATTTTATGAGATGATATAACACCAGGGGCGTATTCCTTTCGCCACTCCGAACATGTTTTAGGTCAATAGAGTATTTCGGAACACTGTACCGTGTTCCTAAGAACATGTTCTAGGTCAACAGAGTATTTCGGAACACTGTACCGTGTTCCTAAGAACATGTTCTAGCTGTTCTAACCCAGGTCGTATTTCTTTCGCTACTCCGAATACTCTGAACATGTTCTAGGTCAATGGAGTATTTTGGAACATTGTGCCATGTTCCTAAGAACATGTTCTGACTGTTCTAATCCAGGGCGTAATCCTTTCGCTACTCCGAACACTCCGAACATGTTCTAGGTCAACAGAGTATTTCGGAACACTGTACCGTGTTCCTAAGAACATGTTCTAGCTGTTCTAACCCAGAACATGCTCTGACTGTTCTAATCCAGTCGAGGTGTACCGCACATACTGAACGGTTGCTAGGTGATACAAGAAGGCTGAAAGACGGGCAATTCTTCATGGCAAAATTTGCAATTGTCCTTTTTTACGATATGAATGCCATAAATAGGGGCATAATAGACTATTCTCTACTCTCTCCCTGCAGCTAATCATATCCTCAACTAACACAGCTAAGACAGTAGCTCTTGCAACAGCCATCATGCCAATGTACTTTCATTTCGATTTGGTTTAAAATGATGTTCCGAATGTGCTTTATTCAGAACATACTTCCGGAACAGTGCATTGTGTTCTGAAATATTCCTTTCGCACGTTCCAGAACAGCATTCCAGAACACAGAACAATGTGCCAGAACAGGTGAAAGGAATATGCCCCAGGACACGTTCGTTTCTTCAATCCTTTATTGTATGATACCGACTTTTAACAGCCCTGGGAAAGAAGCCTTTTGGAAACATTGTAGGTAAAGGAGAAAATGCCGGTTACCAGCATTTTCTCCTTTTCCCAAAATGTTTTCTACCTATTCAAAAACAAATTAAATCATTTGGTTCACATTCAATTTGGCGTTTGCAAATGATATGAGTTTGGTATTGTCTAAAACGTTATCGTTTGGTAAAGTGTTTTCAACCCTGTAACAGACGAGAAAATTTTAGACTGGTCCACTTGAAACAATTTGCAGACGACAAATGGATGTAACTCAAAAAAATGGGAATTATCTTTGCAAGGGTAGAAATTATTGTCGGAAAAGGAGAAAATGATGTTTACCAGAATCAAAGCGTTGAGAAAGCTGAAGTGATATTTGTCAAGGAAGCCGTTGTATGGAATTAATAAACTAAAAGAAAAAGAGAAATATTGTTTTTTTTTTTCTTGAAAGTAAACTGACTATGCAAATGAATACCATACCCGTTTTGGTTGAAGAGAGAGTACTCATGACAGAGTTAGGATTATTTCTGTATTGGTGGTCTCCCTTTGATGATTAAGAGGGGCCAGGAGTCATGTCTCCTGACAGTTTGATACACGGTGGATAGAGAGAGAAACCACGTGAAATGAAATAAATTCTGCACCTGAAAACTATGATTTTTAAATATCTTTGGCCGATAGCATTAATTTTAATTCCCAACTTTACAATCAATTATTTCGATCTATAAATATTCATGTCAAATCAAATGGAGTAGCTCGCAATTATGGGACGAACAAGCCACGGGACGAACTAGTTTTGGAAAGAGCCCAGGACCGAGTGATCGGTAGATAAGTTTTGTATAAATGCGCCAATAGAAGGCTATGAGAAAGTGAAGCTATTTTCAATCAAAAATTAGTTTTTCCGCGATCGATGGCGTCACTCAGCGTATTTTAATACGCCATTTCGCATTACATATCCGTGGGCTACCGAAAAAAATCATTTGCCTGAGAAAAACTGAGTTTAATTGGGTTTATTTCCTTCGGCTTTGCACAAAGTAAAATACATGGTCTTCAAAATTCAATATTGAACACGTAGTGGTATTGTTTCGACAAATACCACAAAAAATGAATTTCAAAATTACATGTAGATTCAAAAGTTGCCATGTCGGTCTGTCTGTGTACTTTTTCACTGGCTCTAAATTTTATTTTTTTCTGCCAATGACTCATATACACACATGGACTAAATGTACAATAACAGATTGTCATCTTGACAATAATTTATGTACTTTTAAGTGGTAAGATTTAAAGATGTAGGCATATGCATTTTAACAACCGCATGAATAACTTTTCGTCGCTACTGGGTCTTTAATACGGACATGTTTATGGGAGAAAAAAGCACTACAGAGAATAACATGGCGGGAAACCCCGAAATGCAGCTGTATAAAGGACAATTTCTTCATCTTGCAAGATTTTTTTTTGTACGTTTTGCGAAACGTTAAAAAAAAACCCACACACACACAAATACAAAGACACAAAGAATCAATTATACTTTTCACGTCCTTTTGTATTCAAATTCATCTTTCATAACTTGCATTTGAACTGGTCAACTTAATTCATTACCAAACGACAACATCTTTTAGGCTCGTCCAAATCGAAAATATTTGCAGACGACAAAATAACAGTTACTGAACATTTAATATTTGTTTTGTGAAAGGTAGAAAACATTGTGGGAAAAGGAGAAAATGCTGGTAACCAGCATTTTTCTCCTTTTCCCACAATTTTTTATAAAGCCTCATTTCTCAGAGTCGTTAAAATAGAGATTGTGTGGTAATGCGTTAAGAAAAAAAACTTAGATATCTTTAAGTAACTAAATAATGATGAATACTAATACGAAACCAAAATCCGAAATAGGTCGACTGTTAAAAAACATTATGACAAAAGGGGAAATTGCTTCAAAGGAGCAATTTCTCCTTTTACTATAAAGTGTTCAAAGACCTTGTTATAAAAGATGCTCAAAAGAAAACATACACAGGAAGTAAGAGAGATGATTTAGAGCGGTCGAAGAAAAGGCTAGGCATTATGGACCTGAAATAGGAATAGTTAGGTAATTTACATAAATGTTCTAATTAGCATTTTACTTTCTTATTTCATTTGACAGTACTGCACGATCCTGGACAGTTTTGGACTACGTAACATGTGTTACTAGTGGGAAAATGTCTGTGTGCGGGAAAGGTAGTTATAGTTTTTCATTATAATGTTTGTTAAGAATTATCAATGTCTCATCGTCAGCATTCCAGTCGTCGTCATCATCAACATCATCATCATTATCATCATCATTATCATCGTCGTCAGCGTCGTAAACGTCTTCTTCTTCCACGTCGTTGACGACGTTAAGATGATGATGATGATGATGATAAGATGATGATCACGGTCATCATCTTCATCATCATCATCATCATCATAATTTAAATTTTTTTCCACTTGTTCATCATCATCATCTTTTCCTACTTGATCATCATCATCATCATCTTCTCCTTCTTCTTCCTCATGATCATCATCGTTATCGTCTTCGTCTTCTTCTTATTCCTTGTAGTTAATCATCATCATAATTATCATCATCGTCGTCCTATTCATCATCATTAGTTGAAGGCAGGCCCGTAGGAACAGGGGGGGTGGGGGGGGGCTTAGCCCCCCCCCCCAATAATTTTGACAATCATGGTAATTGAAATTACCCTTTGTTGCGGAGAGTTTCAAACGACGCAAAATTTTCCAAAAAATACAAGTTAGCCCCCCCCCCCCCCAATCTTGAATTGCTTCCTACGTTCCTGTTGAAGGCACTGTTTTTTTATTTATGATGGTAATTGTAATTGTTTACTTGCACGCTCTCTACTGTCTGTTCTTCATCTATGTCCTCTACAAAAAGGCATTCTATATATAAAATAGCGCACCTGTAGAGTGATCCAGGCTTAAATCATCTATTCGCTACTAGATCAGTTTGAAATCAAGATCAGAATGAACCGTTTACGCAGTCTGATCTAAGTTCTATACAGTTTGCACTTGTATGCTGTACAATCGTTAAGTATGTTTTACGAACCCGAAAATCTAATCCGTTTCAAAAGCACCCTGAAGATGGATGCCGTTGAAAACAATGCAGGAAAAGGAGAAAATGCTGATAAACAGCATTTTCTCCTTTTCCCACAATGTTTTATATCTGTAAATCAACGACTTTTGGTCATTCGTGTGATATTAAATTTGTTTTCTGCAAATGCTTTTGGTTTGGACGAGTCTAAAATCTTGTCCTCTGGAAAAGAGTTAAAAAGAATCACGGCAATGGCTCGCATTTCATACATCGCCGATGACATGGGTAAAGATTTGCTTGCAGTTAGCTGTGTTGTCTGATCTTGACCCTTTCTTTATTTGTTTCAAAACTTTATATATTGTGTATTTTTCTGTTTTGTAAATTCATACTTTTTTACCATCTCGAACATAATGATAATAATAAAAATAAATAAACAGATAAATAAATAAATAAATAAATAAATGAATAAATAATGAATAATAATAAACGGCGGATGAATAAAAATATTGAAGCTCTTTTTCAGTTCAATATAAAGAGAAATAATAGAAACTGACTAATCTCGCAAGAACAGTTGCTGTTAAAAATAGTCAGCGAGTACAATCAACCAGTGAAAGGGCCATGTATAAAGAGAAATAATATTTATTAGTACGAGAAAAGGATCTTTATCTAGCATAATATCTTCCGTTTACTTCAAAAACCTCGTAACTACAGCTTGTAACAAGTAAATCGACAATATTAATTTTTCTAAGATGTGAATAAGCGTATCGTTTTGGGGATGGCAACCTTTGTATATTGCTGTCCTAAATGCGCCTGTCAAAGAGGTTCGCAGGAGCCCGCGGAATAAACATGTCTACATTTCTAACCAATCATAATTTATTGTGCATTCATTTACGTTCATCAATGCCAATAAAAGTAGGTCAAGATTCGGCGCATTCAACTAGGCAGAGGTAAAAATAAACCTGCCGGCTAAGAGTTACAAAACCAAAAAAGACGAAAACAAAAACTTGTAAATCATTCTAAAAAACTGCGCTTATTAATTAATCTCCTGATAAAATACAACGAGACGATTTTGAAAGCGTCATTGTAAATCATGGATATACATGTATTTATGTCATAAATTTAAGCCTTAAATTTATGATATAGATACATGTATATACCATATAATATATATAATATACGATCTCCAGTAGCACAGTCGGCAGTGCACAGGACTCAAGAAGATGAAGATTCTGGTTCAATCCCCTGCACGAAGGAATATTGTGCGGTGTACTGGTGAAAGAAACTACAGAAAAGCATGGATACGTGCACTGGCCGCCGCGATATAATTGGAATAATGTTGGAATCGGTGTTAAACACCATGCAATCAATTTTATATAATAAGATAAAGTCTATGAAATAAAGACGTATGAAAAAACTTTGGCAAAAGAAGAAATTGCTCGTGACGCGCAACAATGACTTCAAAGTGCTGTATGGACAGACAAGTAGTGCGTATGCGGAGTAATCGCTAACATGCTGCACATTAGGCAGACTGATTTATGTGTTCGTCGGCGTTCTTTATTTTTCCGAACTTCTGGTTGCAAGTTGGTTCGTAATTTATGACCACTTAATCAGAATATATAATGTAATCTATTTTTAGAAACCACACGTGTCGTAAATTAATATAATAGAACCATGCTATGAGAAAAGAGGGTTTTGGAACGAAAACGCCCAGGACCAAGCAATCAGTAGACAAATTTTGTACATTTCATTGCGCCAACAGAAGGCTATGAGCGAGTGAAGCTATTTTCAATCAATGAAAAAAGATTTCCACGATCGATGGCCTCACCCAATGTATTTTAATATGCCATTTCCAATTACATATCTTAGTTCGACCGAAAAACTAATTTGTCAGCGAACAATTAACTTTTATTGGGTTTATTTCCATCGGCTTTGCACAAAATACGATACACTGTTGACGCCAGGGATTTGTCTTCGATTTAAATCGTTACCAATCGACAAAATTTCGAACTAGTCCAAATTGAAAGCATTTGCAGACGACAAAATAAATGTGTATCAAACTTTGAAATTTGATTTGGAAAGGGTAGAAAACATTGTGGGAAAAGGAGAAAATGCTGGTTACCAGCATTTTCTCCTTTTCCTACAATGTTTTCAAATGCTTTCTTTCTCAGGGTCGTTAAAAGTCGGAATTGTGTGGTAAAAAGTTAAACCGGAACCTTGTAGTTGTTATCTATGGCTAGCTGTTATAAAATAAAATGTATTTTCTATATTCCGTAATCTGTGCAACCATGCAACCGTGAGGGGCAACATTTGGTACGAAGGTACAACAATGGCTGTGATTTCATGAAATAAAGATATAGAAGATATATATTTTTTTTCGGGGAAAGATCGAAATTTATTTTATCGAATGAACAATATCGGTAATATTTTCATTCGTGGCGCCACGAATGAAAATATTACCGATATTGTTCACGAGATGAAATAAATTTCGATCTTTCACCGAAAAAAAAAAAATTCTATTTGTTCCATGCTTTTAAGCCTTTCTTGGAACTGCTTTATCAAAATCCAATACAGTTCTTTTCCGTTATTCCCCGTGGCGTACCCCTCCCGCATAGCAACGCATCACAATATGACGTCAAGCGCGAGAAATGTAAGGTAAATGACGTCATATTTCCCATCTGGTTGTCAGGCACGCGCAATTAACCTAGGCAACAAGAACGTGAAAATCGGTATTTTCACTGGTCGTACCAGTGTATGATCGAAAAATATTTTCACTATTTCTTGATATCCTACCGGAAAGCATGAAATAAAAAATTGGTTACTTGACCTTCTTGCCGCGTTTTAAAATCGCATGATCTTGTCCAGTGGTCTTTCTCTCTTTTTAACGAGTTTTTTCTTCTGCTTAGATTTATTTGCTTACAGAAAGTTACAATTATTCGAGAGGTCATTTGCAGCCTTGGAAAATCAATATGACAAATCTTTTCTGAAATTCGTCATATAAAAATAAACCACGTCTAATTCCTGTGTCGGTTTTTTGATTTTACTTTATTTACAAAACCCTGTCGAAAAAGACCGAGTACCAGAACAATTTTGCAAGAAAATTGGATTAAGACCTCAAATTCTGTGATAGTCTGTCTTTTAAACTCACTACTGTGGGAAAGATCTGATGACGTTTCCAATTAGACGAGAAAACGTAAAAAGAAGTAATTTCATCATTCCATTTTAGAAAGACCAAAAGGTACAAGTGTCTTTTGTCTCAATGTTTTCAAAGCTACAGACATGCAGACGGTCATACTTGTCTACTAATTATTTCCATAGAAAACAAGAAAACAAAATATCGTCGGTTTACTTAAAAAAAATCTCGTAACTACAGTTTGCTTCAAGCTGTAGTTACGAGGTTTTTGAAGTAAACCGACGATAAAATTTCTATTTTAGGTTTATTTAACCACGTTTATGTCTCTTGTTCTGTATCAAAACTTCACCACACATTTCCGAATTTTAAGAGCCCTGGGAATGAAAGCATCTGAAAACATTTTGTCAAATATGGACAAAATGGATAGAAACCGGTACTACTTTCCTTTTTTCCGAAATGTTTTCTATAGTTTAAAATACAAATTTTGGACTACATGTATATTCAGTTCGTTGTCTGTAAATGCATTCAATTGGATAGGCCTAACATTAAGAAATAATCTTTTTTTTTCTATCGTGGTTTATCGTTCAATAAACCACAGATGTGAGTTATAAAACACAATAAATAATCCACCAGGCGATAGTCCGAGTGAGTTATTCATTATGCCTCATAACTTGCAACTGTACTTTATTTAAGAAATAACCTTCATTCTATCGTGGAATATCATTCATTCTAACATGACACGCGACTTTAGCTCTATAAACACAGTGCAAGGAAAACGCGGTAAAATCTGCGACAATCCATGTAGAGTGACGTCATTCAGTGAGTGAGTTATTCAATGGAACATTATCTTCATCCGCGTTTTTACTCTTAGTTTGAACTTGTTTTCCTTTCATTAATAATTGGCCATGTTAGAATCGAAATAATCTTCTTTCTATCGTGGTATATCGTTCAATAAACCACGTTGTGATTTATGAGGCCCAATGAATAACCCACTCGGGCTATCGCCCTCGTGGATTATTCATTGTGCCTCATAACTCACAACTGTGGTTTATTGAACGATATACCACGATAGAAAGAAGATTATTTCTTAAATAATCCACGTAATTATGTGAGTAATGACGCACAAAAGAAAATCCACGAGGACGATAGTCCGAGTGGTTAATTCATTGTGCCTCATAACTCACAACTGTAGTTTATTGAACGATAAACTAGGATAGAAAGAAGATTATTTTCTAAGAACTCCATAAATTCTATAACAAAATTTGAAATATGATACAACTTTGAATCATTGCATATTTTAATAATTGAGATTTATTTACATTTATTTATTTATTTGTTTACAGAAATACTCCTTATCAGTGTTATCATTACACTGTGCGCAGGCTTGTCATTGGCTCAAACGAACTTTACGCAAATTTTGGCAGACCTTCAACGCTTGCAGGTGCAGACCTCTCAGCTCGATCCAGCATATGCCAAAATACTAGGGACTCAAAATTTTCTCGTAAATAACGCTACTATTCCTACAGAGGTTGTTTCTAATACAGACTTAAACTTAGCTAATCCAGCATCGCATGTGTCCAAGATAGAACCACAACCAGGTTCTGCTGTTAACCAGGACTCAGTACAACAGATCTCAATTGGTGCACTGACTGTGTCACAGTCAGGTCCTCGGGAAGCCCAGGGGTCAACACAACCGGTAGAAGTAAAGAGCTTTTCACAGCCGGGCAATCTAGTAGACCAGGGCCCAGCCCAGACGGTCCCCTATGAAGCCCAGATCCCAGGGAGAGATTTGGGTAATGCGCAGGTCGGTCCATATATAGACCAGCATTCAGCCCAATCAGGCACCGATCCAGCTCAGGCCTCGGGTATGAATCAATTTATGGAAAGTATGCAGGGTGGTCCTTATGTAGACCAGGCCTCAGCCCAAACGGCTATTGACCAGGGGACAAATCAATTTATGGGAAATATGCAGGGCGGTCCATATGCAGACCAGGCCTCAGCCCAAACGGCTATTGACCAGGGGGGAAATATGCAGGGCGGTCCATATGTAGACCAGGCCTCAGTCCAAACGGCTATTGACCAGGGGACAAATCAATTCATGGGAAATGTGCAGGGCGGTCCATATGTAGACCAGGCCTCAGCCCAACCGGCCATCGACCAGGGGACAAATCAATTTATGGGAAATATGCAGGGTGGTCCATATGTAGACCAGAGCTCAGCTCAGATGGCACCAGATTCAGCCCTGACAGCAGGAATAGAACAGTATATGGGAAATATGCAGAGCGGTTCATTTCATGCCCAGGCCCCTGGAACAGATCAATTTATGGGAAGTACGCGGGGCGGTCAATATGTAGACCAGGGCTCAGCCCAAACGCCCATCGATCCAGCCCAAGCCCCTGGAACAGATCAATTTATGGGAAGTACGCAGGGCGGTCAATATGTGGACCAGGGCTCAGCTCAAACGGCTGTTGATCCAGCCCAAGTTCAGAGGACAGATCAATATATTGGAAATATACAGGGCGGTCCGTATACAGCGCAGGTTCCAGGACCAGAGCAATATCAGGGTACCATGCAGAGTGGCCCTTATGTGGACCAGGGCTCAGCCCAGACGGCCACCTATGAAACCCAAGCCCCAGGAGCAGATCAATATATAGGAACTATGCAAGGCGGTCCATATGTAGACCAGAGTTCGGCCCAGACACCCAATCAGGTAGCCCAAGCTCCGGGGGTAGATCAGTTTGCGGGAAATATGCAGAATGGCCCGTTTGTAACAAATATACAACAATTTATGCCCTTAACTGGCAGCCAGAGCCTAACCGGAAGTGGAGTCCAGCCTAACTTCCAAGGTCAAGGTCAAGGTCAAGGTAAGATGAGACTTTTTTTTCATTATGTCAGTTAATCATAAATTCGCATAGATTTACAGCCTCAGCACAAAATCTAATCTAGTCGTAAAATGCCGCCTCGGATTAGTTGGTGCGGACTGCACAGGCTGATCCGAGACGACACCTTATGCAAATGTCTGAATTGCCCTTTTCGCGTGTTACAAGCCACTGTAGAATGTCCGACAGGTAGACTGAAAACATCATGTAGGTCTATTAACAGCATACAGTTCAAAAGACGTCACTTTTGTTTGATAAAGTCGTCCGAAATTTCGATTTCGATGTGAAAAGTTCCACACTTTATGTCTTCTTCTTCCTCTTCTACTAGTACTACTACTTTTTCTTCTACTTCTTCTGTTTATTAATATTATTCCTATTATCATTATTGTTATTATTATTATTATCATCATCATCATATTACCATTCAGCACAGCCTGTAGTTGGCGACCCAAGTGGTTCCATGTTCGGTCCATTTCTGCAAGAATTGTCTGCAGTAGCTGGGCAGCTGTTCACTTTAAATCCGGCTGCTTTCGTTCCGACACAAACAGAAAACACTGGCACCCAACCTAAAACTCAACCCGGCGCCAAACCTGGGACCAAACCCGGGATCCAGCCTGAAACCCAAGCAGGAAGTCAACCTAATGTCAAACCCGTCTTGAGAGAAATTAACTCGCCCTCTTCGTATGGAAAGGAAAACAGCGTGCATGACAATAAAGGCGCAATTCCAGGTATGGAATACACCCTCCACCGTCGCCTCCATCGCCTTTCAGGTGCCTTCACCTGCTGCAGTATCGTAATCGTTCGAGTTAATTAGTTAAATCATTCCAGATGATTTTTACGACAAGGAGGAAAAGGCTCTGAAAACATTGCCTGACAAGGCGAATTGCAGGTTACTAGAACTTTATCCTCTTGTGACACCCTTAAACATTTTAGGGATAAATTCCATAATTTGAACCGTTTATTTTGTAAGCTGCAAATGCCTTAGTTCAAACATAGTTTATCAAAGATATTCACATATATTATATAAAGTTCAATACAGCAATTTAAGGAAGACTGGATCGAAAAGCATAAAATCTTATAACAGTTCCTCTCCCTATAAACAGCTTTTAGCATTGACTAGTTTTTACATTTGTCGTCAGATGAGCTCGGTGTTTATATCGCATAATTTGAACTTTTTGTTAATCCCAAATTTTTGGTAAGTTCAGTTCACCGGCTGATAGAAATATTTCAGTTAGAATTACTTTCAGACGATTACAACATCTTCTTATGGTCGGCTGATTTCATGATAAGAGGGGAAGCCGGTGTTCTTTTCCTTTAACCCTTTACTCCATAGATACTCATTTCTACGCATTGCTTGTTGGAGCCTTTGGAAAACATTGTGGCAAAAGGTGAAATTGCTCGTGACGAGCAATTTCACCTTTGGCCACAATGTTTTCTATGCTATCAAAAGGTGTCATTTACACATAAGAAACAGCTTCATCCTTGCTATTATTTAGGGTCAATTACAGATACAATAGAAATGCCTTATGGGGTAAAGGGTTAAATTCTCCGTTGTACTGTCAATGTAAAGATACAATATCTTTTACCTGTCTTACATTGAATATGTTTGTTTTGATATGTTTTGTATGTAAAAAACGATGTAAGCGCTTTTAACATGAATCGGTTCTAACCCTTGTCGACGGCAGAACACTCTATACGAATATACCGCCGTGTTGTTACCCATTTCGAAAATGACGACAAACCTGCATTAATTTGATGCTTAATGCAAATATTCGATTAGTGCGGATAATTCGTATTTTTGATGAAAACATATTCTCGAACGGTCCTTTTTTGTAACTTGTTCCACGTGTTTTGTTGATCTCTGCAAGAGCTTTGAAAATGATCAAGTTTAAATTTATGTCGTCTTGAAAATATTTCTCTTGGCGTTTGACAGAGGGACATATTGAAAGCACAACACATTAGTTAATATAGAAAGTAATGTATCTTTACAAGGTATATATAGTTCATAGTCGTTAGGAATGCCAGTAACGGTATCATTGGTGTTTGTATTTTGTATATTAAGCTTACTTTTCGTAATAAAAAAAACAGTCAAATCCTTACGAGATTAATCATCAAGTCTGTCATCAAGATCCTGTAAGATGGTGAAATTTCAAGAAGCTTCAACAAGATAAAAATACTTTTTCAGAACCAGTTCATGGAGGATGGACACTGTGGACAGACTGGGGACCATGTAACGTCACGTGCGGAGAAGGGTACCAGCGCCGAGATCGAGACTGCACTAATCCGAGTCCCAGTAATGGCGGAATAGACTGTTATGAACATTATGAAGAGTTTAAACCGTGCGTCATGCCTCCTTGTAGTGGTAAGATATTGCTTGCTTAATTAATTTTTTTTATTCTTTGTTTGGTCGCTTAATCAAGAGATCGATCAAATGACTGATTAATTGATTGATTGACCAATCGATCAATTCATCCATCCTTTCCATCCATTCATCCATCCATAATTATTTTTATCACATAACCTCCCATGTTTTCAGCGTAATATACCCATTACGAATTTTCTTATCTCATACACGTTTAATATCACATTTGCGTGACGTCATTTTTGACGTCATTTTGTACGCATTTCATACAAGTGAATGGAAAATACCGCGGGTGCATTTATGAATGTTTTTGCATCATCTGATATATATTTTGTGAAATATCGTAATGTCATAAAAAGAATCTGACATTTGTGGCCTTTTGAGATAAGATTTTATTAAACTCGTCAAGGAAAATGTTATTAAGCTCGCCAAAGGCTCGCTTAATAACATTTCCCTTGACTCGTTTAATAAAATCTTATCTCAAAAGTCCACTCATGGCAGATCCTATATATCTTTCTATTTATTTCCTCTAATATAGACGCAGCTGTTGACACTGCCGTGCAGCCGAACAAGTCTGCGAGTCCTGTGTTTTCTCCAGACGAAATATCAAAGACTTTGAAAATATTTTCTGGGCTCGCTCGAGACTTAAATCCAGCCATTGCTTCTCAAAAAGTTTCAACCGAACCGGACTTTTTGAAGCAGCCGAATCAAGTTAAATCGCAAGTTTTACTGAAACAATTACAATTAATGAGTGAAAATACAGTTCAATTAGTGGAGCAGTTTAAACAAAAAATACCCATGGCTGATAGTAATATTCCAACAGATCAAAATTCAATTTTGAAGACATTTTCAAATCTTGAAACCACGACAGTAAACCTAAACAATCAAAGGGGATCAAATGTCAATTTAATAGACCAGGTAACCCTTCCGACGACACCCCAAAACATCCAAGGAGACCCAAATGCCATTTTGACAGATCAGGTTACATTTCCGACGATACCCCAAGATAAGCAAAGTGATCCGAAAGCGATTCTGATGGATTCTATTACCAACACTAATCAGTTAGACCCAAACTCCATCTTAACAGACCAGGTGACTTTTCCAACGATACAACAAAATAATCCAGGAGATCCTAAAATGCTTGTTAATGATTATTTGGAATTTCCATCGATGCATCAAAAGAAAGCGGGTGATCCTAATATGATTGCAACAGACCATGTGACATATCCGGATATAAATATTCACAACAAAGGAGATCCGAATTTACTTTCGATTGATCCCATGACAGAACCTACAGTACATCAAGACTTTCATCCAGATCCAAACTTTCTTTCCCTAGACCACGTCGGTCTGCATGATGGTCAAACTAGTAAGTGTACAAAGTTTGATTTGTTCCAGCCGTTATTGTTATTAGATCAGGGCCCGTATTCACCAACCATTCTCAAGAACGTTCTTGGTCTTATTCTTCAAGATTTCCTGACTGTGAAAGTAACAGAACGTCTGATTGGCTAAACCATCCGGTTTAGCCAATCAGACGTTCTGTTACTTTCACATTGGCAAAATTCTGAAGAATAAGCCTAAGAATATTCTCAAGAATGGTTGGTGAATACGGGCCCAGGTACTGCACACGCGTGTTTAACCATTTACCGGATGACAAAATCTTTAGCACGTTCGTATTGAAAACAATTGCAGGTGAAAATGTATCAAGAATGATGGGGTTTGCATTTGAAAATGTAGAATACATTGTTGGAATAGGACAAAATGCTGAAATGTTTTCAGATGCCTTTATGTCATCGGGCTGTGAAAACACGGGATAAAGGGATTAATACAATGGCGTTGACCATAAAAAGACAAGTAGAGACTGTTTACCAAACCATTTTAACACTTGAACTGCTAAATAAGTGAAATGTAAACTTTCCACTCGCTAGTAAAACAGCAAAGTATTGCCATATTTCAAAAGCTTTTTTTTTTGGGGGGGGGGGAGGGGGGAGGGAATGTTTCCTTATCGGGCAGCGTAGAAACAAGGTCAGGCTGCTGCCTCAGGGTTAATGGGGAAAATATGCCAAATTCATTGATAAAAAGAAAAATGTCTCCAATCTAGACAGCTCTGTTATTTTGTCTTAGAACTGCTACAGTATTATAAAGTTTGTGACGAGGACCTGCTGTGAATATGCATTCAAACTGAGTTTGGCCATTAGTCGTTTTGGGAATGCGAAAGTAATTAGTCGTGTTTTAGGTGTGAAAGTCATCTATTCTAGTCATCAGTTGTGTTGTTTATCTGAAAATTATAAAGTCGTGTAGTGGATGTGAAGATCATAAGACATGCTTTGGATTTGCAGGTGATATGTCGTATTGCAGACGTGAAGTCCATAAATCGTGCTGTAAATGTAGAGGACATTTTTAGTCATTTTCCGTGTTGACGGTGTAAAAGTTGTTAGGTTGTGCTGCAGACGTGAAGGTAATAAGTCGCGGTGTAGATATGACGTTCATAATTTAAGTTGTAGATGTGAAGGTAACAAGTCGTGTTGTACATTTGAAAGTCAAAATTGTAGATGTGAAATTTTCAAGTCGTAATAAACCGTGTTGTAGACGTGAAGGCCTTAAGTGGTGTTGTACATATGAAGTCCGTAAGTTGTATTTTAGATGTTAAGGTCATAGGTTGTATTTAAGATATGAAGGTAATTAATTTTGGTGATAAGCAGTTTTGTACATTTGAAGACCTAAAGTGGTCTTGTAGATCGCAAGGTCATAGGTAGCGTAATAGATGCGAAAGCCTTAAGAAGTGCTATAGATGTGAAGGTCATAAGTCGTATTGAAGTTGTGATGGTCATCAGTCGTATTGTGGATGTGAAGTCATTAAGTTTGGTCATTAGTCGTGTTGTAGAAGTAAGTTAATAAGTCATGCTGTAGATGTGAAGTCATTAACTTTAGTCATCAGTCGTGTTGTAAAAGTGAGGAAATAAGTCGTGTGGTAGATGTAAAAATCATAATTTGAATTGAAAATGTGACGGTCTTAACCCATTACCACACAATCCCTACTTTTGACGCCCCTGAGAAAGAAGTATTTAGAAAACATTGTGGGAAAAAGAGAAAATGCTGGTAACCAGCATTTTCTCATTTTCCCACAATGTTTTCTACCCTTCACAAAACAAATTTCAAATTTTCAGTCACTTTTATTTTGTCGTCTGCAAATGCTTTCAATTTGGACTAGTCTAAAATATTGTCGTTTGGTAATGGGTTAAGTGGTGTTGCAGATGCAAAGGTCATGAGTCATCTTGTGGATATGTGAAACTCAAATATAGCGTGTTAGTTGTGAAGGTCATGAAACGCGTTGTTGATTTGAAAGCTGTATATGCTCACATCAGAAGCCATATTTGCTGCTACTCAGAAATATTTAAAGGTATTGACAGTATTTCTGGTCCCATCTCAGTATAGAGAAAATCGCAAAAAAGGTCGAAATCTCAGTACAGATTTTTATGCCCACATTTAAGCTGTATTATTTTCAGACATTGACGACAAAAATAGAATGTTAACCTATGTGTTGCGTGCGTATTTCTAAACCCTCCGTTTATAATACAAATGTTTTCAATTCAAACACTAAACATAGGAAAAAGCAATTTCATTTACCTTTTACTCGAGATGTTTGCGTCTCCTAAAATAGACAAAAATAGCTGAAAAACAATAAATTTCGTTATTTTTTATCTCAAAATGAAAAGGTTTTGAATTTCTAACAACGGTTTAGGTAATGAAAAGTTTATAATTTGTCCTTGACCATTTGCTACACGAAAATTTAATTGCATTTCGCTGTCATACAGAATAAACCAACGAAACAGAAAGTAGGTACAGCGCTGTATCTTTTCTACCAAAATATTCAAGATGGACTTGCGATGGTATGCTGCGAAAAAATGTTCACATTAAAAAAAAAACTTCTCATGATGGCGAGACCTTACGAAACTTTCCCCCCTTTAAACGATACCGAGGAGGAGGGCTTCTGAAAATAATGTTGGGAAAGGGGAAAATGCCGGTACTTTTCCTGCAGTGTTTTTGTGCCTTTCATACATAAATCCTATTGTTTGAGATATATTTAATTTGTAGTCTGCAAATACTTTCGATTTGAACTGTTCCTAAATTTTGTGGTTTGGTAAAGTGTAAAACGATTTTGCTGGCTTTTTACAGCTGGCGCCACATGGGGTAAATGGCTGCCATGGGGACCTTGTGACACATCCTGTGGAAGCAGCAAGCAGGTTCGAGTTCGATTCTGCGACAAGACACAGGGTATTGGGGGAGAAAAACATTGTATAGGAAAAGATTTCGAGGCCAGACCTTGTGTCAAGCCGCCCTGCCCAGGTATTGCCTTATATTTTTCTTTAATAAATGTGTGACCCATCACGCAAAAAGGACCATTTGGGAATATTGTACTTCAATTAGATGAAAACAGATCAACAATGGTCAGTTTTAGTTGATAATTCAAAAATGATTGTATAACAAGGTACATTGACCACTTTTTCATACAGAAAATGTCATCAAAGCGAAAAGTGTCAACCCTGGTCAGCCTGCGTAATTCGCGCAGTCTGACCTGGGTTGACATTTTTCGCAGTTCCCAGAAGGTCCCTTTTGCGTGATGGGTCACATCTTCTTAAATTCAAGTATCTCTCTAAATACTAAATTCAGGTTTCTTTTCCCAATCCAATTTTCTTCAAACAATCTGTAATTTTAACGAATATTTAAAAACAAATTGTGAAAAGGAGAACATGTTGACAACCATTTTTTTCCCTTTTCTAACAGCATTTTCGAAAGTCGGACTTCTATACAATCTGATCTTGATCTGTACTCCCCGTAAGAACACCCACAGGTGTGCATGGAAGCCTTCTAGTACTACTGTGTTTGTTGTCTAGTAAAGACTTTAGTACATGTACTTCATGGTCGCCAAGCCATGGTACATGTAGTAGGCTTGAAACATACGCGTTAAAAATCCAGGTTGAAAGTTGGAATCGCTGGTGTGACTTAAACTTTTCACGACATATGGTTGAAAGTAGAATTGCTTCAACTCTGTCCATATCATGTAGGATTGCAGCCGGTGGTTTGATGGGGTCCCGTGCAAAGCATCGGTAAAAAGAAATTCTGAAAGAAATGGATAGTTGACTTAACGAGTACGGTACTATTAAAAGTTGTGTGAAAAAGCCAGACGAAAATGTCTAAACTTTCTCGGTGGCTTTCAAAAGAAGAAAAAGTTCTTGATGAGGCTGATGATCATAAGAATGATGATGATGATGATGATGATGATCTGCTTTTCTCGCCTATATTTTTAAGTTAACGGAGGGTGGTCCGACTGGACATTATGGGGACCATGTGACCGTTCTTGTGGGACCGGGGCATCAATACGTTTTAGAGAATGTAACAGTCCTAAGCCGGTAAATGGAGGTGAGACCTGCCCGGGTTCGAGAGAACAGAGTAAACCTTGTAACATTGATCCTTGTCCAGGTAAAGATAAATATTCATCGGTCTACGTGTCTTTCTTTGTTCAGTTGTCTGTCTGTGTATCAGTTGTCTGTCTGTGTATCACGTAGAGGTATGACCTGCTCCAGTTCGACAGAGAAAAATAAACCTTGTAACATTGACATTTGACATTTGTTCTGGTTAAGTGAACCTGTCCACTTATCAGAACGTTTGTTTTATGTGAGATTGCCCTTTGAAAAAACTTTTCAGAGCCTCAGCGTTGTAACCCTTTACCGCACAATGCCGACGTTTGACAACCCTAAGAAAGAAGCCTCTACAAAACATGGTAACCAACATTTTCTTCTTTTCCCACAATGTTTTCTGCTCTTCCAAAGTTATTTTCATTTTTTCAATCACGTTTAGTTTGTTGTTTGTAAATGCTTTCAATTTGGACAAGTCCAAAATTTTGCTGTTTGGTTAAGATTTAAAGCAAAGACACCCCCAATTAATCACGGAGGTATCAAAGAAATACACTCTGACTATTTGTTTGTCTGGTTACCTGCCTGTTCCTTTATTTGTCTGTCCATTGATTTTGTAGCTCATCGGTCTGTCTGTTTATTTGTGTTTTAACTCCAGAATGTTATAATTATCATCTTCAGATATTACAATTTTTTACAGTTGTTAAGTTTATGTGTGTGCCTATTCTTCGGTGTAGCTGTAAAAGCTGGTTTTGACCAACTTTATTGGATTAAGTCACGAGTGAATCGATAACTGTGCGTTCTGCGGGCCTCTACGAGTTTATTAGCCAATTCACAACCCAGAAAATGGAAGAGATAAGGGATTTTTTTAATTGTCACCCTGTAACCCGTTTCTGCTTAGTCAACATGTATTTTTCAGATCTCATTTTACAGCAGCCCTTCCTTTTTATTTGAATCAGTTTTAACAAATATATTTTACATCGACTGAGATACAAGTTTTTGAATGATGAGTTGGATCTTGTCAAATAAATCTAGTTGAAAATTTCAATTTTATGTAATATGCAAAACGGAAGTTGCTGTAGTTGTTATATTGCATTTTTTCCTCTTCACATTGAACCAGAAAATAGATTTGACATTAGTTTTCTAGTACCTCTTACGCGGTCTTCTTTTTTCCCTCCTAACAACTCTTTCTTGTTTAATGCATGCAAAACTGTTTGCACGTTTTAGATCTATACACCTGCATGATTTGTTAGTAAAATACATCCTGTATTATGCAAACAACTGAGGGATGCTCAAAAGTCACTTGTTCGACAAAGGCGCTTACTAAACACTTGCATATTTCAGTATCATTCTCCTCTGGTAGCTCAATATTTGCTTGCCTACAGCTAATTGCTTGCTTACTAGAAGTGACGACTTAGACAGGCTTGAATATTTGGAGAATATATTTTTCATTAGTTCATATTCTCTACTAGTCGCAGAGGAAGAGAATGAAAAGCACTGCTCAAAAACCAAAAAATGAACACATTCAATTATTTTTCTTTCGTTGGATTTTCTCAAGGGGAGCTATGCCAATTTATTAGATTTAGGAAGAATCATGGAAGAAGGAAATGCAGAAAATTTTATGTTTGACAATTTTATTGTAAACATTCCATGCAATATTTTTGGGAAATATTCTAAGCGCATTTCATCATTCAGTGGATGGCGGTTGGTCAGACTGGACATTGTGGGGACCATGTGACCGGCCTTGTGGGACCGGAGCCTCAATACGTTATAGAGAATGTAACAGTCCAGCAATGGCTTACAGGGGAATGCCTTGCTCAGGGCCAAGAGAAGAAAGTAAACCGTGCAACATCGATCCTTGTCCAGGTAAAGTAATAAATTTTTCAAAAAGGGAAAATCGTTGGAGCCAAAATTCCGTAGGCAAAGTTTTCTCGAGTTAACGACACGAATGTGCGGTCAGGTGTACGTCGTCAGTAGACTTATCTTTCAGCGAACTCAACGAAAATTGGCGCTCAACGAATGATAATATTTTCAGTGCATTTTGACAATACCACCTTGAAGTCTCATTGATTGTTTTGCAGTGTTAAGATTTTAGGTTTTTTTTCCTGACGGCAAGAATACGCGATGAAAAAAAAATCCAAAAACTTTGAAAACACTCATTGCTGCCTGTGTCTGTAAAAGCCATTCTTTCATTATTATAGCTGACGGTGGTTGGTCCGTCTGGACAATGTGGGGACCGTGTGACCGTTCTTGTGGTACTGGGTCCACATTTCGTTATAGAAAATGTAATAGTCCCAAACCTGCATACGGGGGTGTATCCTGTACTGGACCGGGGAAGGAGTTTCAGGAATGTAACACCATGCCATGCCCAGGTAAATGGCAATGTGTTCTTCAGTCTACCTGTCTGTTTATCCTGCCTGTTTGTCTTGTCTTTGTCCTTTCGTTTGGAGCAGTTTTTGGGCACGGATTGTAATAAAATTAGAACAAAACAATGATAACTTTGAAAGTAGAAATTTAAATTGTAGAGTTTGAAAACAAAATTTTTGATCTATAAAAAAAGCAGTTCAAGAAAATTGAGGAAGCATTACCTCCTGGGCACAATGACTTCTAGACTTGTGGATATTCGTGATCCCGCTGTATAACCCAAAGTCTAAATTACCATGAAGAACAGCTGCTGTAAAGATATCAAAATTGAATGACACAGCAGAAATGATAAAAAAAAAATATTCCTTTTAAAATTTTAGGTCTGTAGTTTTTGCTTACGTTCAAAGTCCCATAAACCAAAAGAACCCTCTTTCATTTACTCTAATATGAAATAAAACATGACGAAAGAATATTATGGACATGCTGATTAAGGCAATCAAAAGACTTGCCGCTATTTTTGTGCTATTACAGGACTCTCTTTTGCTTTTTATTTTTAAATAAGTTGGATCATGTCACTATTTCTAGATACCTGTACACAACACTTCCCTTGTCATGTTGATTTTTTAAAACAGCGTCATGACGAATGTTGCTGGTAGTGGAATATACTAAGAAAATTTATAAGTGTGCCTTCATAATTATATACATATAAAGCTTTCAAAAGTTACAAGTTATAACTAGGATTTCTCAGAGATACAGCTAAAGCCATTTGACGATATTACCTTGACTTTGATAAAGAAATATCAAATCATTATAAAACAACATGAAGAAATACAAAAGCGCAGTGGAAGTAAATACTGCACATGCGGATAAAAAACTGTGATCTTACCAGATATTACCATTTAACCCTTTCCCAAACAAGCCCTTTACGTGTCTGCAGTACAAGTCTTGTGAAAACACTGTTGGAAAAGGAAAAATTGCTCGTGACGAGCAATTTCTCCTTTTCCCACAGTGTTTTTTACCCATTTGGAGAACTTTCTGCCATTTTTATCAAATTTGAAATTGTCGTCTGCAAACTCTTTGAGTTTGGAAGAGTCTAAAATTTGTCGTTTGGAAAAGGGTTAATACACAGTGTGTCCACCATTTAGGTTATCAGAGTTTGGCATCATTGGCGCTTTGTTGTATCATTTCTTTTAACGTAGTTCTTTGAAATGTTGGCTCAATCCTGAACAATTTAAACTTGAAATTGGCAATGGATTGTGGGATACTTCAACGCCTTATAGGATTCAGCTCACTCAAAACAGACCAAACTGCTTAAAGGTCAATTGTCCTGAGCTGCTTTTCACTTCACTGTCTAGACTTACACAAATTAATAATATATTTATCACGTTATTTTGACGTCATTTTGTACGCATTTCTGAAAAGTTAATGGGCGTCACGGAAATTACCACAGGCGCGTCTATAGATGGCTTTGCATCTTCTGATCTATTTACGTGAAATAACGTTTGTAACACTATCGTTGTCTGGGTTACCAATTTTAAGATGATTCGTCCTATATTTCACCTGAGCTATCTAGGTCTACGGCGTGCCTGGAACAGTGTGTGGGCAGTTCAAGTGACTTGGAACATTGCCAGTAGGTGGGCAGTTCAGTTTCCAGATAGTATATAAGGTAAAGGGCACAGAAGTAGCAGGAGATTTTTGGGGAGATTTCTGAGGAGATTTTTGGGGAGATTTCTGAGGAGATTTTTGGGGAGATTTCTGAGGAGATTTTTGGGGAGATTTCTGAAGAGATTTGGGGAGATTTTTAGAGATTTTTTGGGCTTCGGCATTCTTTTCCTATAATTAAAATGTAGAAAAGAGGATTGACTTAAATTATTTTCCCCCGTTATGTCACACGTTATGTGATAGAAAGATTGGCGTTTGAGATGAAACTTGTCAAGGAAGAGTTCTTATTAAGCTCGTCAAAGGCTCGCTTAATGAAATTTGCCCTGTACTAATTTAATGAAAATTAATTTTAAATACCAACTCATGTCAGAAACGATCACCTCTTAACCCAAAGGTAAGAGCTGAAGTAAGCATTTTCAAATATTTTCTCAAAGCTATGCAGTTAAGGAAAACTTGGCATCAGACTTGGTGCTTACTTGCCTAATAAAAGCCCCTCTTCACAGACCATGGCACGCTTATAAAATTTGTTAAGTATAGATATTACTTTTATGATACCAGAGCTTCAGATAAAGGGAGCGATTTTGATTTCAAAATTGAAAATATTAATTGTTCTCCACTAAAGCCTATTTTATTGATAATCATTAGAATTGTCTCATTGAGAAAATTCTAATGAGTACCCACAACATAGGGTTTGGATGAGAAATGGTGGATTTAGAATACCATTACTCTCTTATCTGGAGCTCTGTGATATTTTATAATGCTAGTGACTGTGATGGCGTTTGAGATGTATATGGTTTTAGCCTTTATGTTTGAGATAATGGTTGTAAAGCTATGATCAGTGTTAAACTGGACAATGAAATAGATGAAATAGATGATGATAACCGATCATACGCAATGATGGTAGTGGTGACATGTATGGTGTTCGTGGCATTATTGGTGGAGATGGTGGTTGTGTTTGGTCAATTAAATACTTCTCTGCACTCTGTCTCTCGAAAAACAAACTGGAGATCGGGTGAGATGGATAGGACGCTGTGTGATTTGGCGAGGTTCTGGGAGGTCGTAGGTTCCACTTGGACCCTGCGAAGACCATGAAACGATAGTGACGATGATTTCCCTAATCAGTGATCGGGATTGATTTATCATTAAATAATTATGACTACTATACTTATGCTTGTATTGTTTTGATTAAAATTCTCGGGAAATGAGCAATGGCCGTAGCGAAATTATTCTAGTAACACACGCTACGTTGAAATATTTCAAAATATTATCTTATACTCCATAGTGTGTTTAATTGTTGTAGCGATTCTAACGAAAATGGATCGGAAATCTATAACAAAAATATCCACTGTTAAAATAACACAATTGCTGCTTGGAAAACAACATAAAAACAGCTACAACCTCCTCTAATAACAATTATTTAATAACAATTTATATAGATGACTCGTTGGAACTTTCTTCTAACATATCTTCATAACTAACCGGAAATGCCATTACTTTAACTAACAAAATTACATAATTCACTTCACATGCTACCTCTGAGCTTATACATATTCATAACCAGCTACAAGTGCCAACTTTTGAACGTGCAAGTCTTTATAACTAGGTACAAGTGACACTAATTGAAGTTACACTTATGGTTGTCATCTAACTGTCGCTACCTACTCTAAGACAAGTTAACTGATAACTAACTATAACTGCTACTGCTGTAACTTACGCTATTGATAACTCGTAACAACAGCCATACTCGTATCTATATATATATCTACAACTGATTAAAGCCGTGCCCATTTCTACTTACACATACTGATGTATTGCAAATTTCACTGCTTTTACTTCCAAATATTTATAACCCCTTAAAACTTTTTCTAGCCACTCAAATTGATAAGTTGTAGTTTGCTAAAACTATAATAATAATAGCATTACAAAATTATTTGTCTTTAACCATTTTCTCACAAGGATGTTCGAACAATTGTTACATTGTCTCGTGTTTTCCATACTGAAAGAAAGATAGTTTTGAAAAAAAAGGCGAAAAGAAGAAAATACTCCCTATCGTTTTTTTTTAAAGATTATTTTTCAAAAATTGTTTTTCTTAGGGTAGAGAAAAAATCTATAAGTAAAAGATTTTTAAGAAAGGAATTGACTAATATCCAGGAAAATAAAACCTTTCAAAATGTTTTTTAATCCAAATTATGCATAGAAAAATATTGTCATCAAATATATAATTATCAATTTTGATAACTATTCAGTTTGAGGGAAAAAGCACACAATCTATTTCTGTAACGTTTTCATGACATAGTTAACGGAGGTTGGTCAGACTGGACATTGTGGGGACCATGTGACCGTTCTTGTGGGACTGGGTCCTCATTACGTTTTAGAGATTGTAACAGTCCAAAACCTGCTTACGGAGGGGTGTCATGTACGGGTCCGGGGGAGGAACTTCAAGAATGTAACATCATGCCATGCCCAGGTAATGAAATGCCATTCCTTTCAAATCAGCAAATTATTGATTAACATTATTAAAAACTTTGAAAAAACAATTATATTACTGATATTAATAATAATTTCATAACAAGGAGATTAAGAATATTATCAATAGAATATAATTGAGCGCCGTCACCTTTTACTGAACGGCAAACTTCTAAAAAGCACCCAGATTGAAAGTACAAGTATTTACGAGGCAGACACGGCTAAAATGATACCATTTGTCTCTGATAGGATATAAGAAGTTACGGGAAAAGGACATTATGCAGGTAACCGCCATTTTCTCTATTAAAAATCGCGGTTTTTCTCAAAGTCGTGAAAACAATGGATAATTATGTAAAGAGGTAGTAGCATTATCACCAAGTTTGATTTAAAGGAATTAAACCACCTTTTCTGAATATTTTCATGATAAAGTTAACGGAGGTTGGTCAGACTGGACATTGTGGGGACCATGTGACCGCTCTTGTGGGACCGGGTCCTCATTTCGCTATAGACAGTGTAACAGTCCAAAACCTGCATACGGAGGGGTGTCATGTACGGGTCCGGGGGAAGAGTTTCAAGAATGTAACATCATGCCATGCCCAGGTAAACAACTGCATCTCCTTCTCGTAAAGATCTTAATTATTAATTCTAATTATACGAAACTTTGTAAGAAATGAAGATAATGTAGATGCTGAAAATAAATCTATAAGAATACGATTAAAAGTAGATGAGCCTATTAATACTAAGTCTATTAATTCAATATAATGAAATATGATGAAACGCTTCCTCATTTACCGGACAACAAAACTCTAAAATGACTTGTTATTAAAATATTTGCAAGTGACAAATTAAATATGGCTGCAATGTCATAGTTGAAGTTAAAAATGGTTTAGGAAAGATAAAATGCAGGACACCGTCATTTTCCATTCTCCTTTTGCAAAGAAAAAAGTAAATATATCTCTCCGAGTTTTAAGAACACTGGGAAAATTAGTGGTGGAATAAAGGTAATGTTACCCATTTTAATACAAACAAAAAATTAAAGGTCTTTTTCTGAATATTTTCATGCTAAAGTTAATGGAGGTTATTCAGACTGGACAGTGTGGGGACCATGTGACCGTTCTTGTGGAACTGGGTCCTCATTTCGTTATAGAACATGTAACAATCCTAAACCTGCTTACAGAGGGGTGTCCTGTACTGGTCCGGGGGAGGAATTTCAAGAATGTAACACCGTGCCTTGCCCAGGTAAACAACTGCAACTCCTTCTCTCGTATTCCTTAGTTTCTAATCTAAATTATTCAGAACCTTGAAAAAATAAAGGCAATGCTTATAATTAAGATAGTGTCATCATGAGAACACAATTAAAAATAGATGAGATGATGGATATTATAAATGTACATGATAAAAAGCTTTAACATTTTACTGGACGACAAAATTTTGAAATCATTTGCTTTAAAAGTAACTACAAGTGACAAATTAAATATGGCTCAAGTGATGAATTTGTCTCTGATAGGATAAATGCAGGCTACCAGCATTTTTTTTCTAAAACAAACAACTTTTTTAAAAAGCCTTATAAGTTTGTAAGTTAGTAAAACTCTTTTTCTGAACATTTTCATGATAAAGTTAACGGAGGTTATTCAGACTGGACATTGTGGGGACCATGTGACCGTTCTTGTGGGACTGGGTCCTCATTTCGTTATAGAAAATGTAACAATCCAAAACCTGCATACGGAGGGATGTCATGTACGGGTTCGGGGGAGGAGTTTCAAGAATGTAACACCATGCCATGTCCAGGTAAATGGCATTGTATTCTCTCTCTTTGCCTCTATGTCTCTCTCTGTGGCCTCCTCTGTCTTTTTCTCTCGCTAACTAGTACCAAAATAAAACAGATTTAATCATGGCTTCCATCGCATATGAGATCATCTGCTGGACAAAACAATAACAATAGCGAAATTAATATGCATTTACTTTAAACTGTTCTTTTTTTACAAAGACATACTTTTTAAGTTTTTTCGTTTTTTACAAGTACTGTTGCAAATATGCATTTTTTTCTTTAAAATTCCTAAGAAAAATCGATTTAAACACACAGGCCTTTCTAAACTACATTAATGATAATGCTAAAAATAAGGTATCGTAAGTAGCATTAATGATATGCTAATAATGAGGTAACATCAATAAAAAAAATTATAAATTTCAATAACTTATAAGTCATTTCTTAACAGAATTTATGAATATTTTTTCTATCGAAATATTTAATAGTTAATGGAGGTTGGTCAGTTTGGACATCATGGGGACCTTGCGATCAGTCGTGTGGTACAGGGAACTCAGCACGATTTAGAGAGTGTAACAACCCGAAGCCTTCTTATGGAGGTGCTCCCTGCTCGGGTCTCGGAAAGGAATATCGAGAATGTTACA
The DNA here is from genome assembly GCA_943736015.1 of Tridacna crocea. Classification (NCBI taxonomy): domain Eukaryota; kingdom Metazoa; phylum Mollusca; class Bivalvia; order Cardiida; family Cardiidae; genus Tridacna; species Tridacna crocea. The sequence goes on from OX031073.1 coordinate 1,912,768, forward strand.
ATCAGCCTTGTCGAGGTGAAGAAGTTATTTGTTCATTTGCTGTTATATCCCATTACTACACCGTTATGAGAATTAACTACCCTGAGGAAGAAGCATTGTGAAAGCATTATGGGAAAACGAAAACATACTGGTAACCGGCACTTCCTCCTTTTTCCACAGTGTTTCATTCATTATTACAGACAAGTTCTATCATTTGAGTCAACCTGAGTTTATCATATGCTTTTTTTTCAGTTTGGACAAGTATGCATTTTTGGTAAAGGGATGCGTAACGCTATTCTTTCAATTATATTGTCAGCTTTCATCTACGTGTTGATCTGAAGTCTTTTTGTGGCCATTCTCTCTCTACCTTTCTCTCAGTTGACCAAAATTTTGCTCCCAATGTTATCAGAGGTAAATCTTCTTGTACAATATTTATACGCCATTTTGAAAATTGATCTGATTGAATTTGGTACAACTTCTGTGATTGGCTGAATGACAATTCCATGTTGATCAGAAAACATAATCAAAGTTTCCATTATTAGATCAACGCACTTTGCTTACGTTAGCTTAAAGTATGTTTGTGCTTACACTTACTTTTATTATGTTTCTCTGCTTTCAGAATAAAGCACTTTCTTTTCACAATTATTTCCACCATTCTTCATATAAGATGAGTCGAGCCTATTAACTGAATATTTTCATCACATGGTTTTCAGAATGTTCCATTTTAAACGAATATTGCATATCATACTTTTTTTTTAAAGTTTCGTTGTGGATCTGGTGTGCTAATTTGGTTTATTTATTTTTTCTGTTTCTCTGCTATCAGAATAAGCATTATATTTTTACTATTATAATTAGAAATTATTAGATCTATTTCCGTCATTCGTCATACAAAATTGATAGTTTCTTTTAATTGAACATTTCCATCACACAGATATAAGAATGTTCCCTTCTTAACGAACACTTCGGAAAAAAGGAGGGAGAAAACACATTTCTTTTTTTTAATAGTTGTCATTATAAAGCATATGTGCATTTTTTTCAAGGATATCTTCATCGTTTGACATTGGGAATGTATATTTCCTCTCTACTAATATTAGTCATATTCTTTATTCAGGAAGAACGGTTTCGCTTGGACAAATATTTTCATTATTACTAATATTTTCACCAATAATTTCATCATAATATATATTTTTTTCATGTATGATTTTTCATTTTGAATAATATACATATAAATTTTTTTCTAAGATTTTTTCATCATTTGACTTTAGGATTGTATATTTCCTCTCTACTCGGATTCTCCAACTTCTTCATTCAGGAAGTACCGTTTGCATGTACAAATATTTTCATTATTACGTTTTCAGAAAATACCTTGATTTTCACCATTAATTTCATCATTATATACATATTCAGACATTGTAATCAGAAAATATATCTTTTATTTCAAAGAAATATTCATACCATTCTCTATATTGAATGTATCATTTCTTTTTCAAACGAATATTTCAACATTCTATGTCAAAGTTACCATTACTTTTGCATCAATTCTCACATGACTTTGTATTTGAAAATGATAAGCTGTTACTCTCGTTTACTTAAATAATTTTGTATCCATTGTCCTATTGCCTTGTATTATAAATTCATAATATTGATTACATAACTTTTCTTTTCTTTCCAGGAGCATTGTCATCATTCTGTTTTCAGATATACCTCCCCCCTGATTTCGTATTCATAGTATGACATTTGTTTTCCACAAGGTTGCACAAAATTTCGTATTTATAATGTCTCTGTCTTTTAAGAATAACGTACTCATCCTTCCGTCTAAAAAATATTCCTTTCTACAAAATGCTATTTTACTATTCTGCATTGAATGTGATTTATTTTACGAAATATGTTCACGGTTTAGTTCATTGAATGTATCATTTCCTTTTCACTCATATTTTTCATCTTTCTGTCTTTAAAATGTAAAGTTTTTAAACAAATATTTTTGCCAGTCTGTATTTATGTTATTCATTCCCTTATGAATAACCATTCTTTTCATTCTATATAAGGGTTCTATTTTCCTTTTCATGAAAATTTTGATCTTTCTGTATTTAAGAAAACTAAGTATTTGCTTTGCACGAAAATTTCCTACTTTTCTTTATAGAAAATATAGAAAATTTCCGGCTGTTATTGCTGTTTGTCTGTATTCTGAGACAGTTCTTTTCCTGGGATATTTTTATCATTCTGTTTTCAGATAGACCATTTCTATTTTGCGTGGTATCTTGGCAATTTTATATTGTGAAAATACATATTCTTTCCATCAAAATGTTTTTATAGTCTTTTTTGGGGTTAAATAAATTTTCACGATTTCTTTCTGAATTTTGTATCCAGAATGTAGCGTATCTCTTTCACAAATATTTCTACTACTCTGTTATTAGAACATACATTCTTTTATATTTGCGAACAGAATACCATTTGTTTTCCACAAATAACGTCATCATTCATTTAGTTAATTATAGCATGTTCTTTCTAACGATATAAAGTCCAATATGCATCGAGTAAACTCCTGCAGCATACTCAAATTGTTCTCGCTTAAGACAGGTATTCCCTTCACATAGGTGCTTTTCAACAATGCCTTCTGGTGCCTCAATATTTGCTTGCTTAATAAAGATTTGTCGCTTAATAGAGGTAGCCACTCAGACAGTTTTATTACCTACTTCATTTAACCTGATCCTTATTTTTATGCTGAATATATAAGTAGGCATATAAATAGAACATTAACTTTTTTCCGGGAAGTTATATTTACACGAAAAGGTATTTTTTATTCGTCCATACCAGACAAAATATTTCCGTGTCCATTTGGGACATATAACAGAGGCAGCCATTTGCGATGTCGAGGTTAAGAATAGATCTTCCATTTACGTAAATGATATTGACTTGGCTCAGGTTAAATGAAGTTGGCAATTATAGTATTTATCATTTTCTCACACTGAGTATACTACTTCGTTTCCACGAATTATTTTACAATTATAATAGTATAAAACTCTATTCCAGTTGACGGGAATTGGTCAGCCTGGTCAAAATGGACAATGTGTAGTGTTTCTTGCGGACACGGGACAAAGTCAAGAGCTCGAGCCTGCAACTCACCGTCACCCTCTTATGGAGGAAAAAAGTGTCCGGGAAGCGGTTTTGAAATAGCATCATGCCACCTAGTCGTATGTCCAGGTTAGAGTGTTCTAAGTTTAAAAAAAAATAAACTCCATATCTGTAAAAAACTGGCATATCGTCGGTTTACTTAGAAAACCTCGTAAGTACAGCTGGTCACAAGCTGTAATTACGAGGTTTTCGAAATAAACCGACGATATACTGTTTTGATCTACCAAGCATGTTTAATTTTTCATTCACTGCTTTTTTAGCTCACCTGAACACGAAGTGCTTAGAGTGTGCTATTGTTATCACTCACAGTCCGTCGGCGTCCGTCTTCCGTCCGTCAGGCAGGCTGTCCATCGTTGTTGTTGTTGTCTCAGGTATTTTCCCACACTAGCACTGTGGCACTCTTTCTTTTGAAGGATATTTTTTTCACGGTTGAGATTTTTTTTACAGGATTAATGAGTTAGCAATGTAACAGTCATCCTTCTCCTTCAAACTCACTATCATCCGTAGTCCGTTCACATTTCTTTGTTTATATTCTAGCATCTACAAATATCAACCAACCAGCACCAAACCTGGTCAAACTATCTATGACCATAAGATCTCGGATGAGTTCGATTATGGGTCTAATCGGATTAGGAAAACTGGAGTTATTTGCCCTTGAATTAGAAAAAATACTAAATCTCACTTTGTTTACACTCCAGCATGTACAAATATCAATCAGTACCATACTTGATCAAAATATAATTGGCCTGCAACGCGCAAAAAGGGGCATTCGGATATTTGCGTAAAGTGCCATCTCGGATCAGTCAGCGCAGACAAAACAGGCTAATCCGAGACAACACTTTCTGTTTTAAGTATTTTTTTTTCTGTTTTGTGCAAGTCTGATATAGGACAAAATCAAAAAGGGTGTCGTAAAGGGCCGTCTCGCATTATCCTGTGCGGACTGCGCAGGCTGATCAAAGACGACACTTTACGCAAATGTCCGAATGTCCCTTGTCGCATGTTGCAAGCCATATAGGACCATAAAATATAGACTGATTTTGCACTGCACTCATCCAATAGAATTCAGTAATGTATCCAAGCCTGTTAACTCTTTCCCAGACAACAAACTTTTGGACTAGAACAAATTGAAAGCATTTCCAGACGACAATTCAACTCTTGCTGAAAAGATGATTTCTGTCCATGATAGGGTAGAAAACATTGTGGGAAAAGGAGAAAATGCTGGTTACCAGCATTTTCTCCTTTTCTCACAATGTTTTCAAAAGGCTACTGTTCCAGACCGGTAAAAACCAGGGATTGTTTGGGAAAGGGTTAAACAATCTCGTATAAATTTACAGTAAATGGTGGCTGGACTAAATGGTCGGCGTGGGGCCGTTGTGATGCCACTTGTGGTACCGGTAAAATGATTCGAACTCGTCGCTGTGCGAACCCCAAACCAGCCCATGGTGGACTGCTATGTAAAGGGGAAGCGACAGACTCTAAATCATGTAACCAACAACTATGTATAGGTACGTGTGCAGTTACATTTATTGTTCTTTATGTTTGTCTCGTTTTTAGCACCGTTTTCAGTATTACTTAGGATACACTGAATAACTCTTTTCCATATGGTTTGCAACACGCGAAAACGCACATTGGAACATTTACGTAAAGTGTCGTCTCGGATCAGCCTGCGCAGGCCAATCCAAGACAGCACTTTACGACTACATTAGATTTTGTGCTACAGTAGACTTGCACAAACCGGAAGATTATGCAAAAACGGATGGTGTCGTTTCGGATTACCCTGCACCGACAGTCCTTTGGAGCCCTTTAACCAGATCTTTACTGTTTGAAAAGCAAATGGTCTGAGTGGAGCAGTGGCCAGGAGGGTCCGTGTTTGATTCTCAATTGAGCAAATTGGCTTTTCGTGGGAGTATCCTCGGGCAAGACACTCTAGAGTCCTAGCCAAGTGCTGGTGAAACCTAGAACATACCTGAATTCTTTAGATGTTTCCTTGAACATACATGAATCCTTTAGATGCCTCCTTGAACATACACGGATTCTTTAGATGTCTCCTAGAAACTACATGAATTCTTTGGATGACTCATTGAAAAGACCCGAATTCTTCAGATGTCTCCTTGAACATACACAAATTCTTTAGATGACTCCTTGAACATACACGAATTCTTCAGATGTCTCCTTGAACATACACGAATTCTTCAGATGACTCCTTGAACATACACGAATTCTTCAGATGTCTCCTTGAACATACACGAATTCTTCAGATGAATCATTGAAAATACACGAATCCTTCAGATGTCTACTTGAACATACATGATTCTTTAGATTTCTTTTTGAATGTACGTGAAATCTATAGATAACTCCTTGAAAGTAATGTTGAAAGTGTGTTAAGACAACATTCGATCAACGAATGAATGAATGAATGAATGAATGAATAAATTCAGCGTTTTCTCCTTTTCCCCATACATAGTTTCATAAGCCATCCGTTTTTGGACCGTTTGAATTTGGGATCTGGGATGGTGTGGAAAATAGTTCATTGTAAAAGAATGAAATCTAACTAACATCACTGCTACAATCCACAGCATCCAATGACAAGTGCAAAGCCCATGGCCGCTTTACACATTTAAATGAATGCAATTTATTTTCTTTCCTTTAAAGTTGACGGTAACTGGGGCCTTTGGTCACCATGGGGAAGTTGTGACGTCACATGTGGAAATGGTAACCAAGAACGAACGAGGGAGTGTAACAACCCGCCCCCAGGGTACGGGGGTCTGGACTGTGAGGGGTACGGAAGACAGATGAAGACCTGCAATCGGAAACCGTGTACAAGTAAGGACAATTTCTGACGGAGGGAAAGGGGAAAGAGGGATCGATTGAGGGAGACAGAAAGGGGGAGATAATTGTTAAGTTTTATGAAAGGGAATGGGAAAAGGGAAATGAGTGTGGGAACCAAAAACAAAACAAAACAAAAAAAAAAACGTGAAAGAAAAATTTATGAGTACAATTATAAATTTTCTATTCTAAGTGGTGGAAATTGTGAATATCACAATTTTCATAACAAAATCATTTTCGAGTCAGAATTACCATCCCACAGTGAATAAGCACACAACAAACAAATCTATGGCAATTGATTTAATAATGCCAGATTTTACACCCAACGTATGCTCGTATTATGTCTTAGTGCACAAAGTTCAAAGAAAATAGATTGTGTCCATGAAAACTGCTTTATTTGATACCTCTCCTTTGAACAACAAAAGAAAGACAATGAAGGAAAATAGGAGTTGCAGGAAGGTAGATAATAACCAACGAGTTTGTATAACCATAAACCGTATGAGTTACGTCTCTTGGCATGGGCGCTGTATTACGGAGTAACTCAGGGCCTTGGGTTACAGTAAACACTTTATAGAGGAACCATCCGAGGGTGCAAACAATATGACTATTCTTTCACAGAAGGTGGTCTTATAATCCGATTTCAATCCAGTCAATTCAAATAGTTGTAGAATCAGAACTTCTGGAACCCTTTAACAAATACTCCCCTATTTTAACAACCCTGAAGATGAGAAGACTTATGAAAACATTGTAGGAGAAAGGAGAACATGCTGGTGACCAGAATTTTCTCCTCTTTCCGGCAAAGTTTTTTTTGACTTATTGAAGACATAAAAATCACAAGTTTTATTCAAATAGGCATCACTGAATCAATAAACATTCACGATTTGGAATCAGCAATTGCTTCGAACATAGTTTGGACATGATTTAAACATAGTTTGGACACAATTTGAATATTATTTAAACATAGTCTGAACATGGTTTAAACATAGTTTGAACATGATTTAAACATCATTTGAACATGGTTCGAACATGATTTGAATAATGTTTGAACTTGGTTTGAACATGGTTTGAACATATTAATTTGAACATGGTTTGAATATCATTTGAACATAATTTAAATATGGTTTGACCATTGCTTAAATATGGTTTGAACATATTTTGAACATTGACAAGTCTATAATTGTGTCGTTTTGGAAAGGATTAAAACAGAGGTTTGCTAAATACAGATTGTCTCAAATTTTGATTTGATCATCTCTGAATTCACCACTATCTTTTTTTTCTGACTTTTTTCTTTGTCATATTTAAAATGGCATCATCAAATCATGAATTAGATTTGAATTCTATAATCTGTTTGAAAATAAACACGTCTAAAGTAGTGTCGTTTTGCAAAGAGGAATGTTTGTTTAAACATATTTATTTCACATCGACTGGCAAAAAAATGTTCTTTCAGCTTATACTAATCTCTGTCGATTCTCCTCCCTGGGAGGGAACTACACCAGTACTCGCACCGAATTATTCGGGCAACGAAGAATCCCAAAGTTGTCACCTGCTCCCGAATATCGAACTCGGGAATTTTTGATTGTGAAGCCGACGCACTAGCTCACAACAACGTACACCACAAATAGTTAAAGCAACTGGTTGCTTAATACGGATTGTCTGAGAGTCAGATTTGACCATATTACAATCATCGTCTTTTTTCACTATGATCCTTTTTGTTTAAATTCCAGTTCCAATTGGCTGGGCTCCCTGGGGGTCTTGGGGTCGTTGCAGCATGTCATGTGACATAGGGTTACAGCGCCGACAGAGGGTGTGTAACAGTACCTATATTAATGAAAAGGACCGGCTGTGTTTTGGGGACTCGTCGGAGTATCGTATGTGTATGCCGGGGGCGTGTGCTGGTAAGTAGCTGCAGTTGACGTGCATTTAACTATACAGCATTTAATCCGTATTTTATGAAACTCCTATAATTCCTGTATCTTCATGCTTAATGTTGCATCTGATGGCTGCAAGATTGCATAGATTACACCCGATAGAAAATGCATTTCAGGCTTTCTAAGCCTTCAGATGGAAATTGCTGTGATCGTTTCCGGTGTGAACCATTTGGCTGCTAAGCGCAAATCGCTGACCTTTTGCGGACGGTGTAGATCACGATCAGATTGCACTGAGCGTGCAGTCTGATCTTGGAGCTACACTGTCCGGCAAGGAGATATTATTGCCAAAAAAAACGTAACTTTGAAATAGCAAATGGCAAAAGGGGACTTAATGCATCTCCGTGCAGGATTATACCAAGCCAGCCATGACATAGTTATGGATCGTTAATCTTCAGTTTCTTTAACGACCGACTTAATCATGTGGTAGACTAGTCCTTGGACATACAGAAAATTGACCGATAGCGAAAGGTTTCGGCCCGGGTCAGCCTGCGCGGACTGCGCAGGCTGACCTGGGCCAAAACTTATCGCAGATGCATTAAGCGCCGTTTTCAGAGAACATAGATCATTTATGTTTGTTGCACATTTACACAAATTTACAAGATTTGACAGCCTTTTTTCTCTAGGATTTATCTTCAAATGTCTGGTTGATTAATTTATTCCGACATTATTTATTCTGCTATTTATTACAATATACTGAGTACATTTATAAACGCAAACCTTGGATTTAAATTGATAATTTGGACAAAAATAAATTCATGATAACGATATTTCACCCTGCTAAACGGTCATCTTTAATGGCTAAGTGCCCAAAATTTCATAAAAATGGAAGAAATAGTTTATTATTATCGAAGGCGTGAATTTGTCTGGTCAATACTTGAAATTTACAAAGTTGATATTGAGTGTGACCACCTTGAACATCATAAGATGCCGTAAGTGTGTGTGGCACTCGTCTTATGTAACTTCATCAACCTGAAAATAAGACCAAACACCCGCTAGGCACTGATTCAAGAGTGGAACAATATTCCACAGAAGTGTATAGCAGCCTGGGAGTTGCCAATGCGTCGGAGATGTCAATATTCAATTGATGTTTGCGGTGGTCACACTATAAACTTTGCGAATTTCAAATTTTGACCACATAAATACAATCTTTTGATCTTAGAAAAATTGTTCATTTGATTTAATGAAATTTTGGACACTGAGTTATTAACATGGCCGTTTAATGTGATGAGTTTTTGTTGTAGTGGATTCATTTTTGTCCGAGATTTCAACCAAAAACCAGGATGTGAGTTTTCAAATGTACTCAGTGTAGTTTATTAATTGTCTATGCATGTCATGGGGCGTGCACTGCTGAGTAAATGCATTTGACGTGCATCTAATTTTGTGGTTAATTAATTCATTACGTGAAATATTAATATACCTATCTACAAAATTATTCATTGTCCCTGCACACCATGTATATAAGCTGTTTGGTACATACATTTACCGTCTATCTCTTTACCAAACGACAGATATGTAGCCTTGTCCAAATTGAAAGCACTTGCAGATGACAAAACTAATTTAACTAAAAAATTGAAATTTGTTTCCAGCAGGGTAGAAAACATTGTGGGAAAAGGAGAAAATGCTGGTTACCAGCATTTTCTCCTTTTCCCACAACGTTATCAAAAGACTTCTATCTCAGGGTCCTAAAAAAAACAGGGATTGTTTGGTAATGGGTTTAAGAAATGTGTTTTGCAATACTTCAATCAATGATGAATTCAATCATATTATCTATACTTATTAAATATTAATATTTTTTAAAGTCACCGATCTCGAATGCATTGCAAGGGAGAATGGGTCGATACATTTGGCTAGGCTTTGGCAAATGAGGGTTTAATGCAACTTCGTGATGCTCTGTACCAAACAAGTCATGGTATAATTAAGCATTTATAGAATCCATTCTGGGCTAGCCATCGGCTTGGGGCGACATGAATCACTACAATTCAATTCAATTCAATAAACTTTATTTCTTCCACGTATGTACAACATACAGTATTGAACTACAAAACAATAAATGAATGTCACAGAGAATAATGTGATCGGACCTTGAGAGTATAAGAAGAGAAAGGGTAGAAAGTTTAGAAGAAGTAGCATTTGTCTAAAACGGGAAAATCAGTTAACCCTTTCCCACACAATGACGACATTTGCCGACCCTTGCCAAAGAAGCCTTTTGAAAACATTGTGACAAAAGGAGAAAATACTGGTAACCAGCATTTTTTCCTTATCCCACAATGTTTTCTACCCTATCAATAAGCAGTTGCACCATTTGAGCCTCATCAAAATTGTCTTCTGCAAATGCTTTCAATTTGGACAGTGCTAGAATTTTGTCGTCTGGTAAAGGGTTAAAGCTTGTAACAGGAATACATCTTAAGACTTTACCAAACGTCAAAATTATGAAATTATGGACTAGTCCAATCTGAAGGCATTTGCAGATGACAAAACCAATGTGAATCACAACTTGAAATCAGGCTGCACTGCATATGATGTATAAATAAAGCGCATTCTGACATGGAATAGAGCTAAAAATAGCAGAAATAATGACAGGAAGAAGTACAGTTAATTACATCAATATTGATAACTATCATAAAGTTTAGTGATAGACAAAATCAACGTATATAGTGTGTACAGCCAGTCACAACTTAATACTAAGCTGATTACAACAATAAACTTCTGAAATACACAATTCGTGTGATCCGTATAACAGATACCGTAGCTAAGTTTCCGAGTCCTCGGCCACCTGACCCTACAAGGAATTTATTATCTGCAAAGTTTTACTATTCCTACAGTTGTTGAGCGAATTTTACATTTTTTTTTTGTTTAAAAGAATCGAGAAAGCTGACAAAGTAGAATTTCCCTTCTGAGTGCCCCAATTTAATGAAAACTGACGTCACTGAAACCTTGGTAATACGTGTCAGAACAAGCATCTTGGCGCATAATTTTGATGTTAATCTTGATCGAAGCCGCCATTTTGGATGTGTTGATAGTGTAGACATGTATACGGGGCTCCAGGAAAGGAAACTGCTTTTACGTTGGATTTGCCAGTGTATATGATATATATATTCGGGGCATGTTATCCAATCAGATCAGGAAAATTTCTTTGCAGTATAATAAACTAACTAGTTCAGTGTGACGGAGTTTGAACAAAACCACTTTCAGCCCTTCTATTGCTATTTATATCATGCTTTCCGGTAGGATATCGAGAAACAGCAGTGAAAATATTTTTCGATCTTACACTGGTACCACCAGTGAAAATACCGATTTTCACATTCTTGTTGCCTAGGTATATTGCGCGTGCCTAACAACCAGATGGGAAATATGACGTCATATACCTTACATTTCTCGCGCTTGACGTCACGTTGCTATGCGGGAGGGGTACGTCACGGGGAATAAGGGAAAAGAACTGTACTGACTATTGATAAAGCTCCTCCCAGAAAGGGTTAAAAGCATATAATAAGTAGAATATTTTTTTTTCGGTGAAAGATCGAAATGTTTTTCATCGAGTGAACACCATCGGTAATATTACCGATAGTGTTCACCCGATGAAATAAATTTCGATCTTTCACCGAAAAAACCTAATAGATGCAACGTCGGGTATTGTCGACCGTCGGCAGTTATCGTCAATTCTTTATTTTGTCCTTTAATTCCATGAAAGATGAACAAATTTCATTTTTATGATGTAAAATATGACATCAATATTTTATCTAATCACAGTGCCGGAAGTAAACAGTACTCTGTAAGTCCCAAAGAATCTATAAATTTTTACAGTAATAAAATTTCCCAACGTTAACGTCTACGATAAGGAGGGTGGTGGTTTTTGTCAGCGTGAAGGGCATACTGAAACTTGCTCGATTGCTTGAATTCAAACTTAAATACAAGTTTCAGATATGAAATAGTGTTTGCATCACAAAATTGAGCGTGTTTTGCTCAGCATAAAGCAGTTTATTTATGTGTCGATGATTGACGATGCGTATTTATGTGATCGGCAATTATCGACAGATTAAGACATGAATGAAAGAAATAAGACTTAATATGTTTTATGTAACCACAATTCCTTTTTATTTTTCGGGTTACAGCTATGTCCAGACAAATGTTGGCTTGAAAACTTCAAAACGAGGTCAATACTCGTCAAATAACTTGTCATAGGCCATAGAAATGGTGCGCAGTGGTGCAATGTCCAGACATCTTAGTCCATTATATTACCAATGTGTACCTGTTCGGCCTTCTTTAGCAGTTGTCCCTATGTTATGCGTCAAGTTTTGCTTTAATTGCTTTATATTAGATCTAATTCGGCGACGAGTACCGAATAAAACCCATAATGATGAGTTAAAAGAGAATTTTGATGTTAAATTTTTAAAAATTAAATACAATGTCGATAATACACGAAGCCTGTCGATATCACCCGACATACCCTTATGTAATGTTGGCGTTGTTTGCTACAATACGCAACTTTACACCAGTATATTAGACATGTAGATCAGTAGAGTATCCGCAAAATAAACCACTGATAACTTCAGTTTGTATTTAAAGCGGCTGTTATCGACACCACACTCTCCGATCTCTTAAAGTGTCGATAATACCCGCCGTTGCTCATCCTCTATATATTACCCCTATTCCTACCATCACTCTTTCTACCACTATTTTTATGCTCCCCGAAGGGCGAGCATATAGTCGCCGCTTCGTCTGTCCGTCCGTCTGTCCGTCCGTCCGTCCGTCCGTCCTTTCGTCCGTCCGTCCTTCCGTCCGTCTGTCCGTCCGTCCGTCCGAAGCGATTTCTCCACAACCCTTGGACCAAATTGGATGAAACTTCATATATGAACTCCTTGGGGTAATGCGCCGATATACTTTTCCCGGATTTTCAATTTGACCCCGTGTCATGGAAAAAAGGGGCTTAATGCAAAATTGCAATTTTTACCAATATCTCATTCAGTTTTTGTCAGAATATCATGAAACTTCATGGTTATATTGTTTATGGAAAGTCTTAGCATGTGCCCTTGCTATTTTTAATCTGGGCATTTTTCAAGTTGACGTTCTGTCATGGAAAAAGGGGGCTTCTTGCAAGATTCCAATTTTTACTAATATTTCATTCAGTTTTGGTCAAAATTTCATTAAACTTCATGGTTATATTGTTTTTTAAGTGTTTCACCATGTGCTCTTGTTTCTTTATCTATGTGTTTTTCAATTTGACCCTCTGTCATGGAAAAAGGGGGTTTCTTGTAAAATGAAAAAGGGGCCCTAATGCAAAATTGCAATTTTTACTAATATCTTGTTCAGTTTTTGTCAACATTTCATGGTTATATCTTGTTTTACAAGTTTCAACATGTGCCCTTTGTTTTTGCAATCTATGAATTATTAATGCACAAATACGTCTTTCCTGGTTTCTCAAATTAAGGCTGCCTCACGGAAAAAGGGGACCATGGAAAAAATTGTTTTTCACTAGGTTCTTCTTTATCAGTGCTCAAACCTTTGTGAAATTTCAAATCTGAACTTGTTGGAACGTTGCCCAGGTACCTCTCTTCCTTTTTCTCAATTTCAGGCTGCATCTCGGAAAAAGGGGGCTTCATGTGAAAAATTGTTTTATGTAATAATTAATACATGACTGCTCAAAATTTTATGAAATTTCGAATTTTTAATCATTATTAAAAAATGCCACAAACCACACACCCGTTGTATTTATTGCAATGATCCAATACTGTCTTATGGGAAAAGGAGGCTTAAAGGGGGCTTATTGGGCTTATTGTCCTCTACAAGTTTATGTTGGCTATCTCTAAGATAGTAATTGCCTTTTCACTTCAAATTTTCGGGGGCATGAACAGGTTCTTCTAGGATACAAGAAGTGAATTTATATCAATTTCTTATATTTTATGACAAGCACTTGTTCGGGGAGCATAACCCGTCTCTGACGGCTCTTGTTTCCATTGCTACTGCTACAACAACTTGTAAATTTATTATTATCATTCATTTTACCAAGACGGAGGCTGGTCGTATTGGAGCCAATGGTCTACATGCAGCTCATCCTGTAATACCGGAACTCGAAACAGGATCCGCCTGTGCAACAGCCCTCCGCCGTCAATTACTGGTAGGCACTGTGTCGGAGAACCTTCTCAAACCGAGGCTTGTACGTCCAAAAGCTGTGAAGGTATGTGCTTGACCTAATTGAACATATTTTGATAAATCGTCGGTTTGCTCCCACAACCTCGTTACTACAGCTTGAAACAAGCTTTAGTTACGATATTTTTGTAGTAAACAGACGATCTTTTTTGTTTCGTATGTTATGTCATGTTGCTGGGTTTATACACATGTACAAACAGAATTCTGTTTTCTTTCTTTTTTCGTGGGGAGGGGGATCTGAGAGGGAGCGGGGAGAGAGGGGCGGGTAAAAGATCGAAATTTATTTCTATGTCGTGAACATAATCAGTTGTATGCACCGAGAGTGAAAAACTTTACCGATTGTCGTCACGAGAAGAAATAAATTTCAATATCTTTCATTAAAAAGTATTTCATTCATGTCATGCTTCTTATTCATTTGTTGTCGAGACCTTCGTCAAAGTCCACGTCTTCGCCGTTCAAGAAAATTTTGACATCTTGCTCGACTTTCGATCTAGAGCGATATAGAATTTTCTCTCACTACTGTATAATATTCCGTATATTTCAAGTCGGATTTCTTTTTCGGCAAATCTTACGGGAAAAAAAAAAAAAAGGAAAAAAAAAGAAAAAAGAAAAAAAAAGAAGAAGAAACAAAAGAAGAAAGAAAAAAAGAAAAAGAAAAAAAAAGAAAAAAAGAAAAAGAAAAAAAGAAGGGACCAAAAAAAAAAAAAAGAGAAAAAAAAAATTATGTGCACGTCATCACATACATATAAGTATGGACTATGGACCCATAAGAACCATTGTGACATAAGCCAAACTGAATTGTATGTTAGAGTCGTCTTTGTATATGCAGAAAATTTACCAAAAGTAAAAGGTTTCGACACAGGTCAGCCTGCGCAGGCTGATCTGAATCAATACCATTTTGGTTGATGCATCAGTATTTTTACTGTTTCTAAATTACTGAAAAAGCAATATTCATTTCAGTTCAAATATTTCTGTTCCAATTTGTTACAGTCTTTAGAAGGTCCGAAAATTGAATGCGCAGTAATTGTTTTATTTCCTGGCAAACGGGAGTCCCTAGCTTCTCTCTTTAATGCTACCAGACGATCATGATTTACATTTGACAAATCTGAAAGGATTTGCAGACGACAAATTGAATGCTGTCCAAATAATTAGATTTGTCTATAAAAGACAGGAAACATCAAGGGAAAAAGGAGAAAATGCTGGTAACCAGCATGTTCTCTTTTTCCCTTAATGTTTCCTAAAGGTTTTCCCTTCAGAATTCTTTGATCATAGGATAAGACTGGGCGAAAATTTATATGTAGACTAAAAGCTATAATTTCCTTATATATGTGGACAGTATAATTTGCACCAATTTTCTTTGATATATAAACCCAGACTAAAATCGGCTTGATAATTTATTTTGTGGTCGTTTTCATTGACTTCTCATTCATTTTAACCGAAATCTATCTGCAGACGAATTTACACCTTACAGTATTCCGCTATTGTAAACACTGTAGCAAGAGGAGACACAGCAGCTAATATCAAGCATTATTATACATTGAATGTCTATCAACCCTTATATGATTAAATATTGGACTTTCCCAAACTGATTGTAAAAATTTGCATATGATAAAATTAATGACTAAAAAAACTGAAATTTTGCTATTGGTAGAGCAGATGTATCATAGGAAAAGATCTTGGCTACCACCATTTTTTCCAATTTCCCACACTTTTTAAACAACAAAGTTCTCTTCTAAGGGGCCGTTAAAACTCGGGATAGTTTAGTTCAGGGTTAAAAAAAAACGTTTTTTTAATTTCACTAGATTAAAGCAATTTACAGGGAGTGAAGAATTTTTACTTGTCATACGTTAAACACCGTTATCAATAACGTTTTAAAGTCAAAATGAAGCCGGTGTAATGCAGAGAAATGACCCTCCCCTACAAATAATATTATTTGTTCTTGCCGAATGAAACCAAGGCAGTTGACGAGAATTAAATGATTTCTTTATCGGGGAATCGGTTTTAGAAGTTATTAATATTGCCTGCATACAAGAGGTTTTATAAGCACGATATAAGCTTAAGATACCACTTTTCTTTCTGTAGGCTACCGAAAGAGTAATAAAATGGCTTTGTTCCTTTTTTGTGTGTAGGGATAGTTGATATAACTACCAGCACGACCAGTTTTTGCTTTTTTTTAAATCGCGTTTTGGGTGAATTCAATTAAAAAAAAAATGTGACCCTATAACTATTCTGGTATATTCAAGTTTGGATTAGCTTGTTCGGTGGAGAGTATCCGCAAGGGAAGTAACTCTGGGGTGACGCGTAGATATCGATAATTGGCAAATGGTCTATTGGATTATGTTTCGATAACTTGCCCAGACCTTTCAGAGAGCTCTGGCCGAGTAAGGATTTAAAAGCTTGCTCTGGGCTTTACCACTCGGCTTGACGGAATCTGTAAGCAGAGTAATAAGGTGCTTGTTTGTAATTCAATTGGATGTCTTCAGAGTTAAATGTCATGGGAATAACCCTAAATTTGAAATTAGCCTCATTTTACAGCGTGGATATGATTTAGTTCGTAACACCTAGGACCACCTGCAAATCGCTATGATACGCGAATTAATGGAAAACAGCCATGAAATAATACTATCAATCCTAGAAAAAAATATTGTCAAACGTCAGAAGAATAAATTTTTGAATGAGTTTATTCACTGCTAAAATCCATTTTCTATCAAATATCACCTTTGTTTTAGTAATTTCAGTACTTTGATTTTTTAAGATCAGTTATAAACACAAAACCTATATTACAGGGAAATTACCAGCCTTCACGGTCAAAAAGCCAGCGGCAATTATCGATGGCAGACTAACCTTCACAAACACACTCCTCAACCAAGGGGCAAACTTTGACCCACTTAGCGGAGAGTTTCTTTGTACAAGGCCAGGCACCTACTTCTTCTCGGTGTCTCTCATGAAGAAACGGGATTTCATTCGTATAGATAAAGTGCATTGTAACCTTTACAAAAACAATGATACGGTTATTTACACTGGGGTCGACCCCAGTGATGACGACACGGATAAGGGCAATGCGCAAGCACACAATTCGGCTGTTATTCATCTGAAATATGGGGATGCCGTTTCTTTACAAGGATGCAGCAGCCCGCCTACTTTCTTCATGGAAGACTGGTCATCGTTCACCGGATTTCTGTTGCGACCTGATGACTAGATTTGTGTACAGATTTAGTGATAAAAAAACTGTCCAATGTTGCGACTTTATAGTACGATCGCACTTGAATTTTAAAGCAGCATTAAACATGATTCACTTTTCCAGTTTTATACAAAATCGCGATGAAGACCTTTTTGTTTCAATAGTGCACAGAAATGGCTTCAAAGTGATATATTGAGAACACAAGTTTAGAAGACGATGAATTACCAAGCTTTTTTTCCTTTTGTATTTTTTACTGTAAAATTTCCAGTTCCGTTAGTAATGATGTAGGTTATTGCCTAACAAGGTATGAATACATTTAACATACGATATTTCGAGTAATATCTGTTTAGACGATTTAGTCATTAACCCTTTGCCAAACAACAAATTTTAGATTCTTCCAAACTGAAAGAGTTTGCAGACAACAATTCTAAATTTGACGAAAAAGGTAGAAAGTTTCCTAAAGGGTAGAAAACACTGAAGGAAAAGGAGAAATTGCTCGTTACGAGCAATTTCCCCTTTTCCCACAGTGGTTCAAAAGACTTGTACTGCAGACACGTAAAAACCAGGGCTTGTTTGGGAAATGGTTAAGGCGATTGTGCAATGGGAAAATGGTTTAGCTAGTGATCTGATCGCTTATAAGGGCCCAATTCAAGGGGTAGCTGCAACACTGACGACCAATTTGTCGAGGTCTGAAGCACGAGAAAAAATACAGTGATCGGTTCTGTTTTTATCTACTTCTACAAGTATAGATTGGGCGTCTTAGAACACACGAACGGCTCTTATTGACCTGTTTTGTAAGTTACTATAGATACAGTGATTTTTCAAAAACACTTAAAATGTTATTACTGAAATAAATATCGAAAATTAGATAGTGTTACTGTACATCAATCGTTTCACTTCTATCTATCCATCCATCCATCCATCCATCCATTTGTATATCCGACCATTCACCCACCAACCCACCCACCAACCCACCCACCCACCCACCTACCTACCTACCTACCTACCTACCTACCCACTATCATGCCTACCTACCTACCTACCTACCCAACCACCTACCTACCTATACCTACCTACCTACCCAACCACCTACCTACCTATACCTACCTACCTACCCACCTACCTACCTACCCAACCACCTACCTACCTACCTACCTACCTACCTATACCTACCTACCTACCTATACCTACCTACCTACCCAACCACCTACCTACCTATACCTACCTACATACCTACCTACCTACACCTACCTACCTAACTACCTATACCTACCTACCTACCTACCTACCTACCCAACCACCTACCTACCTATACCTACCTACATACATACCTACCTACACCTACATACCTACCTACCTAACTACCTATACCTACCTACCTACCTATACCTACATACATACCTACCTACCTACACCTACCTACCTACCTACCTATACCTACCTACATACCTACCTACCTACACCTACCTACCTACCTAACTACCTATACCTACCTACCTACCTACCTACCTACCCAACCACCTACCTACCTATACCTACCTACATACATACCTACCTACACCTACATACCTACCTACCTAACTACCTATACCTACCTACCTACCTATACCTACCTACATACCTACCTACCTACACCTACCTACCTACCTAACTACCTATACCTACCTACCTACCTACCTACCTACCTACCTACCCAACCACCTACCTACCTACCTACCTACCTACCTACCTACCTACCCAACCACCTACTTACCAATACCTACCTACCTACCTATGCATACCTACCTACCTACCTATACCTACCTACCTACCTACCCAACCACCTACCTACCTATACCTACCTACCTACCCAACCACCTACCTACCTACCTACCTACCAACCTACACCTACCTACCTATACCTACCTACCTACCTACCTACACCTACCTACCTATACATACCTTTCTACCTACCTTTCCAACCACCTACCTACCTATACCTACCTACCTACCTACCTACCTACCTACCCAACCACCTACCTATCTATACCTACCTACCTACCTACCTACCCACCCAACAACCTACCTACCTACCTACCTACTTACCTACCTACCTACCCATCTACCTACTCACCCACCTACCAAATTACCCACCTACCTACCTTCCCATCCACCCACCTTCCTACCTACCCACACACCCACCTACCTGTCTACCCACCAACGCACCCATCTACCTACCTACTGACCTACCTACCTACCTACCTACCCACCCACCCACCCACCTACCTATCCACCCACCCACCTACCTTCCTACCCGTCCACCCACCTACCCACGTACTTTCCCACCTACCTACCCACCTACCTGCCCACCTACCCACCTACTTACTTATCATATCGTATTGATCGATAATCCTATCTAATCATTTCCCTCTTTTTCAAGGGTTTTTAAGAAATTAATAATTTCTTTTTTAGCCGTACATAATGTAGACTATATCTTGAAAACGTCCAGAATTTGCTATGTCCTATGAGGGTCAAGCTTAACTTACATGACCTTAAAAAAAAACTAAGGTTAAACACTTACTAGGAACAGACCGTTAAGGTGGTCACATGGGATCCCATCTGGAAAAGAGGCCACCATATAATGTAACTTACTCTTAACTCTGTACCAAACGATAAAAAATTCCAGTCGTCCAAGTTGACAGCATTTGCAGGCAACAATTCAGATGTGGCTGGAATAATGCTCTGTAGCTTTGAAGAGTAAAAAACATTGTTGGGAAAAGGAGAAAATGCTGGTTACCAGCATTTTCTCCTTTTCCCAACAATGTTTTCAAAAGCCCTAAAATTGAGTTTGCATGGTAAAGGGTTAACGTACTAAATAGATTAACTCTGTTCCAAACGACAACATTTTGGATCTGTCTAAATTGAAAGCACTTGCAGAAAATAGATGAAATGAGGCTCAAAGTATTTTGTAGAAGTCTTAAAATAATTGACTGATTCATTGTATCGTGGTTTTCAACATTATTTCAGTTATATCGCGGCGGCCAGTATACTTATCCATAATTTCCTGGAGTCTCTTTTACCAGTACTCCGTACAATTTTCTTTCCAAGTGATTGGCTGCTTTCCCACAAAACTATCGTCGAAACGATTGTCACAGGTAGGAGAGGCACAAATACTGTCGCAATTACTGTCATCAGTCTTCGGATAGAAATTGGCTGAGCCAGGGATCGTTCCAGTGACTTCCTGTTCGCAAGTCCTAAATGCTACCGACTGAGCAACCCCGGAGGAGAGGGGTGGGGAGGGCGGGGTGTTGGCTTTAACCCCTTAACCACATAATGACGACTTTTGGACAACTTTGGAAAGAAGCCTTTTGAAAACATTGTGGGAAAAGGAGAAAATGCTGGTTACCAGCATTTTCTCCTTTTCCCACAATGTTTTCTACCCTATCTATAAACAATTGCACCATTTGAGCCACATTGAAACTGTCGTCCGCAGATTCTTTCAATTTGGAAGAGGCTAAAATTTTGTTGTCTGGTGAAGGGTTAAAGTCGTTGAAATGGTAGAAAATATCGTCGGTTTACTTCAAAAACCTCGTAACTGCAGCTTGAAACAAGTTGTAGTTACATGGTTTTTGAAGTAAACAGACGATATCATCTCTCGCATAGCATCCTGAGGGTTGATAAAAAAAAAGCCAGTTGCTCTGATGACGTCATTGGGCGTCCCGCGAGAAATCGACAATTAGTTTTGTCCGTGAAGTTAAGCCAACAGACGGAATTTATTTGCCTTGATAACTTAATGAAAGCTGCTTAACTTTTTACTTAACTAACGTTACAAATGTTAGGTCTCGTTCAAATTCAAAGCAACTGCAGACGACAATTTTAAAGTGGCTGTAATCGGGCAATTTTTCTTTTACCAGCATTTTCTCCTTTTCCCACAATGTTTTAAACAGACTTTTTTCAAAGAGTTGTAAAAAGTCGGCATAGTACGCCTAAAGGATAAAGGATTGAAAACATTGTAGAAAAAGGGGTAAATGTTGTTTACTAGCATTTTCTACTTTTCCCATCATGTTTTCAAAGAGCTTCTTTCCCAGGATCGGCATTGTTTGGTAAAGGGTCAACTTTTTATCAGACGACACGATGTTGGGTCTCGTTCAAATTCAAAGCAATTGCAGACGACAAATTAAACGTGACTCAGACGTGGAGATTTTTCCTGGAAAGCGTAGAAAAAAACCGCTGTTGGAAAAGGAGAAAGTGCAGTTAACCCTCAACCCGTCACACAGGTTTTAACTCTTTACCACACGAGAAAACTTTAGACTGGTCCAAATTGAAAGCATTTGCAGACGACAACATAAAAGTAACTGAAAATTTAAAATTTGTTTTGTTAAGGGTAGAAAACATTGTGGGAAAAGGAGAAAATGCTGGTTACCAGCATTTTCTCCTTTTCCCACAATATTTTCTAAAGGCTTCTTTCTCAGGGGCGTCAAAAGTAGGGATTGTGTGGTAATGGGTTAAGTCTCGTATGAGTCAATCTTTCTTAAAAAGAGTTCAAGACATTACAAGGAAAGGATAAAATGCAACTTATCAGCACCTTCTCCCTGTATACTGATCGATTTACATTTTTGCAAAGCGATCCCTACAATTCTTTACATTCTGCTGACTTTTCTAATTCCCCCTAACGTCACAATAATTTGGAGTCACGTGGTCGCCTTTTAACCCTTTACCAAACTACAGTGTATCTTAACGAGCCTCAGCAAGAGGGCTTTTGAAAATGTTGTGTGAAAAAGAGAAAATGCTGGATACCAACTTTTTATCCTGTTCACACAGTTTTCTTCTTTTTCAAAGCAAAGCCCATTTATGTCATCGCCATCTCATTGCAAACGTTTCACAGACTAAGATTTTGTTGTTTCAAATAAGTAAAGATTATCGATTGATTGGTTAATTGATAGACTGATTGATTGTATGGTTTTTAACGCCGTTTTCAACGGAGGCCAGTACACCATCCATGCGTTTCTGGAGTTTCTTTTACCAGTACTCCACACAATTTTAATTTCCAAGCCACTGGCTGCTTTCCCATATCATTGTCGTCGAAACAATGGTCAGCGGTAGGAGACAAATGAATCATGTCACAGTGACTATCATATATCCCTGGAAAGAAATTTGGCAGAGCTAGGGGTCATAGCCAGGGATCGAACCATGGACCCTGTGTTCTCAAGTCTAGCATGCTATCGACTGAGCTCTTGGGGTAGACTGGTTTGACAGATTAACCCATTACCACACAATCCCTACTTTTGACGCCCCTGAGAAAGAAGCCTTTGGAAAACATTGTGGAAAAAGGAGAAAATGCTGGTAACCAGCATTTTCTCCTTTTCCCACAATGTTTTCTACCTTTCACAAAACAAATTTCAAAATTTCAGTAACATTTATTTTGTCGCCTGCAAATGCTTTCACTTTGGACCAGTCTAAAATATTGTCGTTTGGTAATGGGTTAAAAAGAACGCATAAGGACCATGCATTGTGAAAAAGGGGTTTAATACTTCTACGAAAAGTATCAACCAAGGTCAGCCTGCACAATCTGCGCAGTCTGACCTGAATCAAAACATTTTACCATTGATCAATTTTCTTCATGTACATAGACCAGTCTACTTCAGTCTGACCAGTCTGTTTTTGTAAGATGTCAGACAAAATGGATTTTTATAGATTCACAACCATGGATCCATAATTATGTGATGACGGAGCAGGCTGAGCTGGGTTGTAACATTTTGCCATTGATCCGTTTTCTTCATGTCCAAAGACCAGTCTACCTCATAATTCAGTCTGTTATAAGACAAAATGGATTTTTATAGATTCACAAACAAAATTTTAAAACGGTTAACCCTGTATCTTTTGTTCATTTTACACACAAGGTATGCATTTCGTAATTCTGACACCCCCTCGGTTTCTCGCAGGAGTCATTCTCAAACACATACGTCTGATCTTGCTCTTGACTGATTTCAACTGTACGACTTTTACCGCTTCAAAATACAATGGGGGAAATCGGAAGCTCAGATTGCATTTCATCAGGCGTGCTTTTGCCCTGTACTTTCAAAATCCTCACACGAGGTACCCTTCTTGCACCAACTCTCTTGAGGTGCTTTCTTTTCACAAGTACAGTCTGTGATCATGGTGCTTTGGCTACAGTCCGCATATTTGGTGCTTTCGCTCCAGTTCGCATTCATGGTGCTGTCTCTGCAGTCCGCGTTTATGGTGCCTTCGATGCGGTTCGCGTTTATGGGGCCTTCGTTGCGGTTCGCGTTTATGGTGCTTTCGATGCGGTTCGCGTTTATGGTGCCTTCGATGCGGTTCGCGTATATGGTGCTTTCGATGCGGTTCGCGTTTATGGTGCCTTCGACTCCGTTGAGAATAGAGAGGGAAAAATGGTTGCCTGGGACAGCCACAGATTCGAGAAGGTCGAGAAATGTTGAAATCAACTTAAAATTAAGTTCATGCTGTAATTATCGACAAGAGTGGTTAATATCAAGTTAACATGGTTAACCCTGTATCTTTTGTTCTTTTACACACAAGGTATGCTTTTCGTAATGCTGTCTGAAATAATACTAGATGGTCATCGAAAGTGACTTTGTCACGAATAAAGGACAGCTTTGTTGCCGTAAAAAAAACTCTTATTTTGCCTCTGCCCTCAGTAGGCCAAACCTCCTGCAAACCTGTAAAAGCCAGTGACAGTGTCCGAAATATTTAACAATGGAAGGTTTACAAAAGTCAAGTAAAACCATGACGAGAGCGCTTAGCACCCTCTCGTTAAATCTTCAGGGGGTGAACGAACAGCTCGAAAATATCATGAAAGAAAAAAGCAGACTCCGCCAACAAGAAAGAGAAGGAAAAATTCATCATTCCAGAGACAGAATGTTGGGATGATGACGATGAACCGCCATTTTCGCTCAGCTTCGGACTTGACGCTCAGGACTTAAAGAGAGTAAGGAGACGAGCACCAAGCAGCTGTCCAGCCTGCAGGAAAGTTGGGGTTGTGAGTAAAAGCATAACCTCAAAACACGAAACAGCCCTTCTCAGGGCTACCAATGAAAGAACAGTCTATCCTCAAATTGTACCAAATTGAAATTGATACCTCATCCACTAGCCAGATGAGATAAAGTTTTATCCTTTACAGTGGATTGATATATCGCATACCCTTGTTCGATATCAGTTCAACAATACGCAAGACCAGTCCACTTTTCGTGAACCAGGTTTCTTTCCAGTTTCTAAAGGTGGATGTCCCATTCCGTAAAAGAGTGTTCCTACCTGATTTACCTTATTCTCCGACACTATTGTGTAATACCCATTTCCGTGCCAGCAACCTCAGGGATACAGGGTATGTTCGAAAACTCATTGTTTGCCCGTTTGCGATTAAGTTATCCAGGTGTGTCTTCAATTGTAAAACGATATGACACGAGGAGAAAATGACTGAATGGTGTTTTAGGCCGCTTTCAACATGATATCACGGACGTTATGATAGCGAACCTACGGTCCCCATTTTTCGGTGGTATGACATTATTAAGGTGTGGTAGGTAAGCGGTATCCATCCTGTTCTTCTCGAAATTATAATCTTATTGTTCCCTGGTATGAGTCACGGGGCTGCAAGCAGATATACGATACTTATCCCACTATTCTCAGATTTTCATCCTATTGTTTTTGGGAGGAGTCACGGGGCAGCTGGCAGTCTTGCTTATATCTGTGGTCTGATCTTGACTACTTCGTGAAGCACTGCTGCTTTTGTTATGTTTAAGGCTTGATAAATAAACTACAACATGTAGTTTTGCACCATTGACCCTGAAAATGTTAGTTAAATTTACCCTCCAGCCAATAACAAGTGCTCCAAATAATGTCACGATTTCAAACATGCTTCAAACCCATTAGTATATCGGACACTGTAGATCCAAGATCAGAGTGTACGTATATGCAGTCTGATCTTGGATCTACAGTGTCCGCAAAAATGGATTTGGATGTGACTACCATCTAAAGGGAAAACGATCCAAAAGCAGTAAATAATTCAGTTTTCACTCTCGAAGGAATGGCATTATGTCGTATGCATCTGTTTATGGTGAATAGTTTTTCAATCAGAATTTTCCAACAATTGTAGAAGACCTAGTAACAAAGATTTTACTTTATATTCTTTTTTTAAAAATATTTCGATTTTGGAGTGTTTCTTAATTTAGTAAATTTATATTCTTCTTTTGAATTGTTTCGATTTGTAGTGTTTGTTAATTTAGTAAATTTATATGTTCATTTGAAAAATGATATTCAGTTTATAAACGTGTGTCTTTTTTTAAATAACTAAGAATAAGATCTACATGTTAGTTGGAAAGTTATTTCATATCAAAATACGAGCGTATATGGATACAAGTATTCAATCCACAAAACAACAACAACGCCACCAATGTTTTGTGCTTAGATATAAGTGCTGTTTCCCAAGAAATGTGTAAACTTTGATAAAGCAAGTGTGCTAATTGTGATTCACGTGAAATAAAAAAAAGAACCAAGTGTTTCAGTAAATACACGAACTGATTTTTCCCATTATGCACGCCGTTGCTAGCGGAAGTAAGGCAGCCATTTTGAACAGCGACAGCAATGAAAACTACAGAAGAGCCAGCCGGTATGACGTTACAGCTAAACGTGCACAAGAATGGACCCGAAAACGTGTCAGAGAAATGGATATGGTTGTCATAAGAAATAAATATACGAAGAAAATTGTCGACCTTGAGGTAAGACGATTTACTTTACTGCCGTTATAAAGATAATAGGAGTTGATGGTGTCCCACCACAACGAAATGGTTGTAGCATTAACAAGTAGCCTTACTCGAAAAATTAGCATTAAACGGATCTTTTGCACCGTCTATTCAGGAAAGTGGAAGCCAAGAAACTCATTCGTGCATTTTTCTGTTTATCTTTTCCTTTTTTTGTGATGAAATCTGGGGACAGTTTGTGATTTTTTCGAGTACTAGCAGGTGCTTGTGTTCGAATAAAAGAACATGAATGACAACATGGTCAACAATCATTACAGGCATTTACAATTTTGAGGTATCGACCAATCAAAACGTTAAGTTCTAGGCGAACTAAAATAAAGATCTTTTTGCATGTAGGCCTATGCTATGATATCACGTGAACACCAATAAATATAGGGTATGATTGATCTGGACCTGTAGATGTCTCATTATTGTGATCAAACACCAGTGAATATCTTGCTATGTCTTGATGTAATGCTAACACCGAGAGAGTCTGTCTTTTTATGATAGCACTAGGTCCATATTCACCAACTATTCTTATTCTCTTTCTTCCAGAATTTTCTGAATTTGAAAGTAACACAACTTCTGATTGGCTAAACCATTTGGTTTAACCAATCAGAAGATGTTTACTTTCAAGATCTAGAACGAGACTAAAAAACTTCTTAAGAATGGTTGGTCAATATGGGCCGTGGACTTATCGAAATCGTAGTGTGTTGAGAAAATCTTTGGTTATGGTTATACAGGAGGACACCAATGAAGTCTATAGAATCATATCATGTAATTAAACTTTATCATATTATGTTATAGTGGACATTTGGTAAGTAAACGCCAATTAATTTTCCTGTTATGTTATGAAATTATTTGGATACCAGTAAATTCTATGTGTTGGTACATTTTGATCAAGGGAAATTTCAATCCTGAAAATGAACACCAATGATACAGACTGTTGACATCGTATGAACACACTATATGAGTACATGTATACCAATGAAACCAATAACATAATATCACGGGATTAATCTTTTTAAATTGATTATGTTATGATGGTAGTTTGGTAAACATCCATAAAATATGTTGATATATCCTAACATTATGTAGATACAAGTGGAATATTCATTATGATACATTTGTGAATAATAAATGAATTGTATAATTTGAAAATGCGTAGAGAAGCCCGTCGATTTCAGGAATGCTATTGATTATATCATCACATGGTAGAAATGAATTTACTCTTATTTTATAAACAGACCTTTGTACATTTCGACTTAACCGAGACTTTTAAGTCCATTATGTTTTGGTGGTAATTTGGTAAGTAAACACCCATGAAATATCCTGATATGTTATAACATAATATAGATACCAGTAAAATATGCATTATGGTACATTTTGGTATAATAAAGGAAATGTTTAATTTGAAAATAAACTCCAATGAAATATACTGTTAAGTTTTAACATCACATGAACACCATTAAAAACTTTTTTTTTTATTTTGTAATGATAGCATTGGGTTTATAAAAGTCCCAATGCACCAATTAAATATCTGGTTATTTTTAACATAAAATCCATTTTATATAACAACCAACTGTATCATAAAAAGACCCTTGGTAATGCAAGAAATTTACAAAAAGCAAAACGTTTCAGCCCATGTCAGCCTGCGCTGATTGCGCAGGCTGACATGGGCCGAAACTTTTTGCAGATGCATCAATTCATCTTTTTATCAAGCATGGTTCATTTTCAGAACTGTGCCATTTTATCACGTGATACAAGCTTTCAGTTCTAGAAACATCATAAAAAGCAACATTTTTTTACGCAGATGTATTAAGCCTTCTTTTCACAAACCATAGCTAATTTCAGAGTTTTACCGTCATAAAACATCATAAACGTATTGTAACATCAACCATGGGATGGTAATTTTATCTATTTTTGATAAAGGTTGAACCACACTGAGCCTTGCTAATTATCGTTATGGATCGGAATTTCCCTTTGGAGAAATCACGTGACAATTAATAGTCCTAACACAGGCTGGCTTTATCAATCATTTATTCTACTTTACGTCCATCGTCACATCGAGGGAACGTGCATTTATGGCCGCTTCGGTTATCTAAACGAGACACGTATTAACCCATTACCATACCGACTCGTGGCCCGACCGGATACCCTGGTAGCGTGCAAGACTCAAGGACAGGGGTCACAGGTTCGATCTCCGACCCGGTGAGTTTCTTTCCAAAGGAAATGATAGTTATTGCGACAGGATTCATTTCTCTCACACTGCTGACCATTGCTTCTACAATGGCTATTTTGGAATGCAGCCAGTGGCTTGGAAAGAAAATTGTGCAGAGTACTGCTAAAGGAAACTCTAGGAAAGAATGGATTGGTCAGTTATATCGCCGCCGCGATATAACTGAAATGATAATGAAAACGGCGTTAAACACTATACAATTTATCAACGGTATCAACCTTTTATCGTACAAACCCCAGGCCCAGCCGGGCTACCTAGTAGTAAGTGTATCTGACTCATGAGCTGGTGGTCGCGGCTTCGATATCCGAGTGGATCAAACTTTCTCCATGGCAACTTTTCACCTCTCATCTCCCATGCCTATGAGAAAAGCAGTCAGTGGCTTTTAAATAAAGATGTTTAAGTGATAAAGCTAGGAAAGACATGTTTAGGCGCATAGGTCACCGTTGTATGACCCAGGCTCTTAAAAAGGCGTTCAACTCCAATGCAAACGAAAACCAGACTTTAAACGACCCAGGGAAATAGGAATTATGAAAACAGTCTGAAAGCGGGATTTCCTCCGTTACCTGCAGTGTTTTCTATCCTTCTGGAAAACACATTTTGATTTAAAGACATATAGGATCTGACATGAGTGGTTTTTTGAGATAAGATTTTATTAAACGAGTCAAGGAAAATGCTATTAAGCGAGCCTTTGGCGAGCTTGATAACATTTTTCCTTGACGAGTTTAATAACATTTTATCTCAAACGTCCATGAATGTCTGATTCTTTTTATCACATAACGACATTTCGCAAAATATAGATCAGGTGATGCAAAATCATTCATGAATGCCCCCGTGGTAATATCGATAAAATCAATTTACTTCTACGTAATACGTATAAAATGAGGTCAAAAATGATGTCACACAAAATGTAATGTGATATCAAACGTGTACGAGACAAGAAAATTGGCGTAATGGTTATTTTACACTGAGAACAAGTTAGGTTATGTGATAAATACTGTATCTATTTTGACATGTACAAATCCTTTCAATTTGGTGCAAGTGATACACAAACTCGAGGAATATGTCTTCGAATTTAAACCGGAAACGACGACAGTGATGTGCTTGAAGCCCTTAACCCATTATACCGAACGACAATATTTTAGACTGATCCAAATTGAAAGTATTTGCAGACGACAAAATAAAAGTGACTGAAAATTTGAAATTTGTTTTGTGAAGGGTTGAAACCGTTGTGGGAAAAGGAGAAAATGCTAGTTACCAGCGTTCTCTCCTTTTCCCACAATGCTTTCTTAAGGCTTCTTTCTCAGGGGCGTCAAAAGTAAGGGTTGTGTGGTAATGGGTTAAGAAAATGAAATGCATTTTCTATCGATCGTTATCTGTGTAACTTTGCAACACCCAGTGACAAAATTCGGCACGAAGATACAAGGATGGTTATAGTTTCACAAAACAAACATTAAATGAATAAAAAAAGTAACTGACAACGAGTATATATAGAGGATATTTGTTTTTTTTTGTGAAAGATCGAAATTTATTTCATCAAGTGAACATCATCGGTAAAATTTTCACACGTGAATGCGTCACTCGTGAAAATATTATTGATGGTGTTCACGAGATGAAATAAATTTCGATCTTTCACCGAAATTTTTTTTTCATGTTTTTAACGCTTTCTGGAAGGAGATTTATCAAAATCCAGTACAGTTCTATTCCGTTATTCCCCGTGGCGAACCCCCCCCCCATTGCATAGCAACGCATTACAATATTATGTCAAGCACGAGAAATGTAAGGAAAATGAATTCACATTTCCATCTGGTTGTGAGGCACGCGCAATTTACCTAAGCAAAAAAAAAAAACATGAAAATCGGTATTTTCACTGGTCGTGCCCGTGTAATATCGAAAAATATTTTCACTGCTTTTTCTCGATATCCTACCGGAAAGCATGAAATAAAGCTGTATCGTTAACTATTCGTGACGAATATAATAATGTGCGAATGAACACTAGTAGTTAAAAATTGAGAGTTCTGGGGCAAGTCCCTTTTTTCGCGTGTGCATGCCTTTTTTTTAGGGCAAGTCGCGTTTTTCACGTTCTCGCGTTTTTTTTTTTTTTTGGCCTTTTGACCTTTTCTCTCGCTCGCGAGGTCATCGTGCTCATGTGGCCCCTCAAGATCAAGAGCCTCGCTTCGTTTGTAACCTCGCTTCGTTTGGGACGAGCCTTCGTTTGGGACGAGCTTCGTTTGGAACCTCGCTTCGTTTGGGACGAGCTTCGTTTGGGACGAGCTTCGTTTGAGACGAGCCTTCGTTTGGGACCTCGCTTCGTTTGGGACGAGCTTCGTTTGAGACGAGCCTTCGTTTGGGACGAGCCTTCGTTTGGGACGAGCTTCGTTTGGGACGAGCCTTCGTTTGGGACGAGCCTTCGTTTGGACCTCGCTTCGTTTGGGACGAGCTTCGTTTGGGCCTCGCTTCGTTTGGGACGAGCCTTCGTTTGGAGCGAGCTTCGTTTGCGACGAGCCTTCGTTTGGGACGAGCTTCGTTTGGGACGAGCCTTCGTTTGGGACGAGCCTTCGTTTGGGCCTCACCTCGTTTGGGACGAGCCTTCGTTTTCATTACCTTTCCCTTCGTCAAGAACATCTCTAGCGCACGCATTGGGGGCGCCGCGGCGCTCCGCGCCGCGACGCGCGCCCCCCTTGCTGCTTCTAAGAGGCCAAAGTTCTTTTTTTCCTTCGTCTCTAGAAAAAAAAATGCGACGGTTCTCTCGATATATATTTCCGCTAAAGCAAAAAATATATATCATCGTTATTTTATATCTTATAATGTCCCCAAGCTAACGTACTTATCTTATCATCTAGAATATATCTTTTATCATCTCTCGAGCTTAACGCTATCTTATTAATTTCCTCAGTATATATTTCATGTTCGCGACTTCTAATCACGTTCATTTTTCTATGTTGATCTTTACCGCTAAATAAACATTTTTTATAATCCTCAAAGTTTATTTCGCGTTTGATTACTCCCTTTTTAATTCCCTTACATTTTTTTTCCTCTGAACAATCTAACATTTTATAACCGTATAACTTTGATCTTAAACCAGCAAACTCGGTTATAACCTTTCCCCCGCTTTCATCTTTGAACTTACCTAATAACTTTTTATTAACACCCGTAGGAATTCCTGAAGGATGATTATCAGGATAGTTACTAGTATCAAACCAATCATTAACATCTCCGGATATATCTTTATAGAAATCATCCGTTACAATCTGATAGACATAGCTATCTGTGTCAGTAAGGCAAAGCTTTACCTTATCTCCATACTTCTTTTTAATGTAATTATAATGAAAATCATACATTATAATTTTACTCAAATCGAGAATGCACATTCCTAAATAACAAGGCTTATTAAATGTTAAAGTTGTTTTTCCCATATGAATGGATACTAAATTTTCGTTAAAAATAGTACAATGTTTAAAATTTGGTTTAGCGGCTAATTTTTCCGCTTTTAACCTATCATTGACTAATCTAACATCCACTCGGTTTCTG
Source organism: Tridacna crocea (assembly GCA_943736015.1). Taxonomy (NCBI): domain Eukaryota; kingdom Metazoa; phylum Mollusca; class Bivalvia; order Cardiida; family Cardiidae; genus Tridacna; species Tridacna crocea. The sequence continues at coordinate 1,944,475 of OX031073.1, forward strand.
ATATTTTCCATGGTTTTACCAAAAACCGAATTATTCATTAACTTAAAAAGGTCTTTCTCAAATTCGGAGGTAGCTTTAGCTCTTAAATTAGTATTCTTATCAATATATTTTTTCAACCAAGGGCTTTCATTAAATATAATTCCTCTATGAATTTTTCTTAGCTTAAGACCAAAACCTAAATATTGTTTTAAATTCTTATAGTGAAGAACATATTCCTTTTTGCAATTCAAGTTAGGAACCAACTTTTCAACCGTACTTATTTTTATGCTCTCAGGGGCTAAGGGGTAATCATTATGTGTATCGTGTAACTCCGTTGGGTATTCTAAATCAACTTCTAATATACACGGGAAATTCTCCCACTCGCTAAATTCGTCTTTAGTCATCCATCTAAATCCGCATGTAGGAAGAGGAAAAGACATTCCACTACCATATAAATTATTTGCGTCTAAATATTCGATAAATATACTAGGTAAAGTTTTATCGTGTTGACTTCCCATATACTTATTATTTGCCCTAGCGTATCTATGACTAATCACTGAAACCCCTCCCCTTATCCCTTTTTCAAACATTAAAAGCATATCAATATCTGTTAATAACTCTAACTTAACATTCGTTATTAACAGACAAGCATCAAACGCATAACCGGGAAGAGTATAATACCATGCAGGATCTAAATTATATTCGTTAAAAAAAACTTCCCTAAAATTTTCAAAAACATCAGCTAACAATAAAACGTCTGACAAGTTATATAAATCGTGGTAATCCCTAAGATTTTTTAATTTAAATGTATCCCAAACGACTTTCGCGTGATTATAATCCTCATCACTAATATCACTATCATTAAGTCTCGAGTAAAAAGAATCTTTAGGCGGTAACTTAGTTTCATTAAGTTTTTCTAGAGAATCAACATATTCGTAAGGATAAACTCCTTTTCGAAGAAGTAAGTCGAGTTCTTTACCATTAAAATATTTAGAGACGTTTTTAAATTTTTCCTTATTATTCTTAAATTTATTAACTAGCGAATCTAAACTAGCCGATAAAAACTTTAAGCTATCAACGAATCTAATATCGAGAGTTTTATTTTTTTCTTTTTTATCCTTCAGACTATGATAACTTCCAGTAATTACCGTTTTAGTAAAACTCACATATTTTTCATCATTTTGGGGAATAACATTAATTCGTCCTTCAGTTATACCGAGATTTTTAACAAATAAATGGCTATCATAACCAGTAAGGTTATGAAAAAATACGGGAAAAAATCTAGCTTTTTTATATTTTAAATTACACGCATTATGCGCGGCTCCTCTAAATTTTCCTGTATAATGGCAATGATCCCTTACCTTTTTTTCATTTCCTTGAAAGCCCTTTTTACAAATCCAACATTCAGTTGCTGACTTATATATATCAAATTCTTTTCTACCATATATCATCTCGGAACTAGGGATATTATCTATTTCACGAGCAACTTCTTCTAACATTTCTAAAAATTTTTTAGACGCGTCTTCTCCGGTATATCGCTTTATTTTTGATTGATAAACGCTTTCATCAAAAGATTTAACGTAAAAGCAAAATCCAGTTGGCTCATGTTTTTGATACTGCTTCGTATAACTCGCTTCTGAATTCGGATCGCAGGAATGCATCGGTTTAATACAAGACTCAAAATCTGCATATACAACAAAAGGTAACCATTGTGTACGAATTAAATTATCAAACTTTAGAATCGTTCCTGGAGGTGGCATATTTACTTGTACTGATGACATTTCATTACACAATTTTCGATGTTTTTCTAGAATTTCTAAAGATCGAAAAGAATTCACGCAATTCCAACAAAAAAATATTTTTCCGTTATGATCCGTTAATTGCGAAGATAATAAACGACTAGGGTTTTTAACCAAAGTGTAATGAGTATTAGATTCATCAGTTAGTAATAAGAGAACTACTAAATGCTCACTATTAAAAGTTTTTTGCTTTCTGAGCGGGTAAACTGTTTCATTTTCGTGACCTAAAACAACGATGGAAATATTTTCATTTTGTTTTTCGAATCTATCAATATCCTTTAGCTTAACGGGATATTCTATCCCTTCCATATTTAAGGTTTTAATGTCTTCCTTTAAATTCTGATCGATTCTTTCTGGATTCTCTAACCTCGGTTTAATTCCCCTCATAACCGCATAAGCAAAACATTTATTATCATTCGTATTTTTTGGGTTAATAATTGCTTTCTTTCTCGCGAGTGTAGTTGGAGTAGGAATATATGAATTACCTTTTAATGGTTTGTAATCAATCATAAATATCTTTAAATCAACTACCCTAATAAAAATCCATGGGCTTCCATCTCTTTGAAAACTTGCGAGGTTTTCTAAAACTCGTTCAACCATAATAGTATATTTCTCATCTACATCCGTTTCATCTAAAATAAGTTCATGAAATGAATCAAACTGTCGTAAAACGGGAAGATTTTCTATTATTTGTCCTATCCTTTTAAGGAGACATGTCAACCTTAGCTTAACCTTTGATCTACGATTATTTCTTAAAAGATTCGTTACCATTTTTCGTACTCGTTCTAAGTACTCATCCGGACCAAAGCCTACAACACCATCAATAACATATTGAACGGCAAATTCTTTTAAAGAAGATGCTTCTTTCCGAATTTCTAAATTATCAAACTCTTCTTCTTTTTTCTCTTTTTTCTTTCTTTTTTCGGCTCTTTGTTTTCTCCTAGTTTGTCTTCTTACTTGTTTAATTTTAGCTTCTTTCTTTTTCTTTTCTTTTTTCTTACGTCTATATTCTTCTCTAGCCCGTTCTGCCGGTGTTTGTCTCGGGCCTACAGTTCTATCTCTGTCTCTAGTTCTATCCCTATTTAAATTTCTAGTCCTTTCCCTACCTCTTCTAGATAGTTCATCTAAAAATTCCGAGCTTGGAGGAGGGGGATGATAGGGAGTTGGAGGAGGGGGTTGATAGGGAGTTGGAGTTAATATTGGCGCGTTAATTAACTCATTTTCCCGATCGAGAATATCTCTACCAAAAACTAAATCAAGTAGTTGTGCTCGACGAAGCCTCGAATATCCGTGTAAACCTCGTTCACGAGCTAATCGTTTTAAATCACTTACTGTGTAACTCATATTTTTTAAATAAAAAAATTTTTTCTTATACTAAAATTTTTTAAGTTTTAAATATGAGATACGAACAAAAACGGTCCATTTCAAAATTTTATTATATCTTTATACGTTAGATATAATAAAAATTACTGAATGATAATTTTATATTTACCTTTCCAAATCCTTCCGTTAGAATTTAAGATAGTTTGCGGGCAACGATCTATATATTTACTAGCGCTATAAATCGATGGAAAAGATATTATTTCCCCGGTGATAACATCTACTAAAGTAACTGGTTTAGGTTTTTTCCTAATAGCCCGTAATTTATCGTATTTAGGGTCTGTATTCTTTTCTGGTTCAGGCTCCTTCTCCGGTAGTAAGCCGTGTGAGCTTACCAACTTAACTATCCGCTTTTTATCCCAGTAAGAACGAAAAGGTATATTATTTTCTATAAGAATTTCTTTTAAATCTATAGTCTTTAGCATTTTTATATAGTTAAAAAAAATATTTAACTTAATATACTACGTTCATTTTATTTCCGTCAGACTGGAAGTTAATTAACCTATCACTAATAATAACAGCATATGCTTCTGTGTTTGCATCTACATTAGCATGAAAAAGCGCTTTGATTTGAATATCAGTAACGGAAATTTTTAGCCTTTCACTTTGCTTAGAAACATCGAACAAAAACAACGGATAAAGAGTTTTATAATCCGACGGAGAGATGTTAGGGTTTGATACTAACTCATCCATGTTAAAAAACTTAGACCTAAATAACGCGGCATCGCCATAAGCTCTACTAAATTGCTGTTTCGTAAATGAAAGATTGTAGTCAACCTCTGGGTATCTTGTGGAATTTAACGTAACATAAATATTTTTAACACCTATATTGTTAAATATAGATGGATTTTGCCTTTGGTTGTTATTTTTATTAGTTTGGAACCCAACAATGATAAAACGCGGCACCTCAGGGGAAGATTTAACGGAAAGTCTCCAAGTAAACGATGTTGTCTGAGGAACAGAAATAGAGTCGCATTGTATCATTCTATATCCAACTGGAAACTTTTCTTTTTTCTCGATAAGTTTATAAAGTTCCATTTTCTCCTTATCCGCGGGCATGACGTGTGGTATATACCACATTATATTATCTAACTTAATTTTGCCAGCATCAGCGGCGTTAGCTCTAAAAATTGCATCATTGTCATCATTTCTTGTCAAGGTGAGAGTTTGCTTCATTCCATACAATATCTTATTATAGTCCTCACAGAAACCGAATATATGTTTTAATGGAACTCTAAAGCTAAATGTACCTTTTGGGTCTGAATCATCAATGATATACTGTTTTCTTATTTTCCAACCCACGTTATTATCTTCTGCTGCGGCTGTTGTATCCTTGTGCCACAATTGGTTTAATCCTTGTGATTTGGAAAAATCGTCCGGATATTTTAACAACCCGAGCATTGTAGTAGCTTGGCCAGGATATAATATAGACTCGATCTCTTGACCGGAAAGTTGGTACTTGATATTTTTAAATAGATGCATCATTGCGTTGTTTGTTAAGGAAACGTCTTCATCATTGTAACGTGTACCATCAGCCTTTGTTAAGCTACCTTCTATAAGTAAATAACTTTCGCAAGGATGCGTAAAAATATCTTGGGTTTCGATGTCGATCCTAATTTCTCCTCCTGGGTTGTTGAGATTTGTACCCGTAATTGGGTTATACTCATGGTGCTCATACACATCAATACTATCATGTTTTACGATTGGTTCGGTGATATTTAAGATGTCCATTTTATTAATACAATAATAATTTTTTTAAAGCGAAAAATTATAATTTACTCTATCCAAAGCTGAGGAAAAGATTTATCTTTACCATTAAACCATACACCTTTAAGTATAATTTTTTTTAGTTTATCTTTAGGAGTAAATATGTTTTTTTTCTTAGGGTAAATCTTGTCTCCATACACAATTGTTATTTTTGGGATAGAAACGCCGCTTAAATACTTATTTACCTTTTTCTCAATCTCATTCATTATGGCTATTTTTTCGGGAGATAACTTGACAACAGCTTTTTGGTAATCGTATCTCGTTTGAACAATTTCGAGAATCTTACAATCCTCCAGTTCGAGAGATGCGACTTTAAATAATCTAATAGATGTAGTATTAAAGTTTCTATGTTTCTCACGAATAAACATTAAATCCGTCATTCTCTTTTTTTAATTATATGATTTTTTTTTAACTTAAAATTATTTTTTTTCTTCATATTACTTTAATGCCTGATCCACCGTTTAATTTTTTTACTAAGTCCTGGATTGCGATTGCGCTCCCATCCATCAAAGTGCTAATGTTTTGGGTTTTCGGCCCCGTATATTTTTCTAGAATTTTGCGTGATTTTGTCGTTAAAGCTTTTTCAACTAATTTTTTCCCCGCGTCTACAGCGGCACTCTTCCCAGCCTCTAAAGCTTTTTTCGCTCCTTCCTTAGCAACACTCTTACCCACATCTAAGGCAGAAGATGCAATTTGTTTAGCCGCGCTACTGGTGAAAAGTCTCGTAAGAAGGTTCGCAATGCTGCTAAAGATTCCGCTACCTCCGTATGCATACCTTTTATTAAATCCTCTTTTCCTCGGCGTTAACATTTTTATAATAAAGACATTATTTTTTTATAAGCGTTCGAATCTATAACACCTTGCCTTTTTAATTCATCACACACGCTTACTAACTCGTTTCTTACATTCGTGTGACCCGCTTCTTTACTCGCTAACAATAGGTCGAGTCTTTCTATTAATGCGTTAGGATCACACGGAATAACAACGATACCCTTTCCTTCATACTCTTTTCTATTATCCCAAATAGTTTTAAGTATCATATTCCATTTGTATCCTTTACCACCTTTAGGATAATTACTGTTTGGATCGTTATTACGATGAAGGGCGTTGGTACGTAATATCAAATCCGCGTAATTGTCATAATCATTATCAGTAAAGATGTTACTATCCGGTTCCCTCGCTACAATTAGCTCCCATAGACCAGGGGTGCCTTCATATTCTTTATCATCGATAATAATATTATCATCAATGATGGTAAGTAGTTTACTACCGATAAAAAAGTTACCTCCTTTGTCATATAACCCGTATGTTTTATCGGCTTCACCTTTTGTAGCAAACTTTCTTAGATACTGTTCAGCTATTGGCCCGATAAACTGTGCATCTTCCGTTGGTTTATCATAAGCTGTGATAGACGGAAAGGATGGAAACTTAATAGCTTCTATACCTTCCTTAATAGGTTTAAGTTCTTTTACAACCTCTCTCGCTGTAGCTTTTTGCGTTTCTGTAATAGGTTTAAAAAACTTTGAAAGGTCAGTTTGTAGTTTTTTCTCCCCTGTTCTTTCCGCAAGTTGACTATCCCGGATATTCTTTTTAGTTTCGAGGAACTCTTTTACAATTAGATCCCTTTTTGCGGGGTCGCTTATTTTTAGAAATGACATTTTATATTAGGGATATATTTTTTTTATCGCACTTTTTATCGTACTTTTCATCGCACTTTTTATCGTACTTTTTATCGCACTTTTCATCGCAGTTTTTATCGTAGTTTTCATCGCACTTTTTATCGCATTTTTTCATCGTAGTTTTTATCGTAGTTTTCATCGCACTTTTCATTGCGTATCACTGCTAACGCAGCTAAAACTACATTTACACGAAAAGTTTATTTTAGTGGGTGTTATTATTCTTTTCAACCAACTTCCGAAAGGACTCGCGCGCTTCTTGCCTCCCTTTCTCGATTAATGATTCTTCCGTTTTAGACGATATCTTTTTCTTTATTTTTAACCTAACTTCTTCCTTCATTACTTTATACTTTTCTAATTCCCCTAAGATTAGTTGAAATTCTTCATCCGTAACTTTGTTATCACTCAAAGCTTTCGATATATGTGAGGATATTGTGTTTAACTTACTCTCCGCGATTGTTTTAATTTTTTCGTGTTTTTCGGCTTTTACGGTAGACTTTCTTACGCTATACTTTCCGATTAAGTTTAAAAGACCAGTAAGAGCAGCTACAGATTCTAATGCTATCACTGCGGGTATCGCGACTACCGTTGATAACAAACCTATCCCGCCAGCTCCTGAAACCATTGTAACCGTAACTAAAACTGCATCTATATTATCTACTATCCTCGCGGCTCTGAAGTACTTTTTACCTAAGGATTCTCTTTTAGATTTTTCTTCTTCTAAGAATTTTTGGATTTCATTGATTTTTTGTAGTCGATATCCCTGCCCCTCATCAATTGGTGGAGCGGAAGGTAATTTCGGGTATAATTCCTCTTTCATTTCCATTTTTTAAATAGAAGGATATTTTTTTTAAAAAAATGTCATTATGCGCCCACTGTTAAAATGAATAGTAAACGAGACATAAGAACTCGTTTTCCTCAATCGTTATCGTTTTTTCGTTGGAATTGTTTGTAATAGCAATTATAATATCTTCGGTATCCTCGAGGCAAATTTCGTTTTGTAAACTACACCTCTTTAATTTTAAAGCGTGTGCTAATGAGGTAAAAATAACTCCTTTAGTCATCATAAATCCGAACCCTAATAGTATTTGCTTTACTTCATTAGGTTTCAGTGAAAGCTTTTCTTGACAAAAAATTTTCCAGGTTACCGTATTTACTTTTCGAGGCGGATATTTTAAGTCTTGTAATGGTATCCAATGAATCGTTTTTGGCTGACCCATTTTTTATAAGTAAGTAATAATATTTATAATATAGCCCCTAAGATTGGTATATTAGCGAATGGACTATTAGGACCTAAAAGAAGACCATTCCCATCATAAAGCTTTCCTCCTTGCTTTAAATACAAGCCATCACCAACAGACTCTAACCCTTTGCCTCTATAAGGGCTTAAATAAAGCCCTTTTCCATCTGTTTCTACCTGAGAAACGTAACCTCCTTTTTTAAGGTAAAGACCTGACCCCATCGCTTTTTGCACACCTGATGAGGCTAATCCAGAAAGAGCACCAACACCTAACGCTGGTAGAACGGTTTTTGTTATCATTGGCAAAGCTCTTGCGGCTAATCCGGCTAAAAGACCTAGAAAACCACCCTCTATTTCCGTATTATGTTTAAGTTGTTTCGCATTCATTCTAATCGTTATACCTTTACCATTCTCATAGGCTTTAGCCATTTTCTTTATTTGCGAATCGGTAAATGCTAAGGTATCATTACCGTCTAAATCCTCATGACCTAAACGAATACTTACTGGGCAACCGGCTTTAACAGCATGTTGAAGCTTTCGCTTTTGTCCAGCCGATATATTAACTTTTACATTCGTATAACTTGCCATTTTTTATATACAGTATTTTTTTTTATCTCGCTTCTCTAATCTTAAATCTAATTGTTAAAGTTTCTCCTCTAAGATTTAGTAAAGTTCCATTTTGGTCTGTGATGTTTACCTTCATGGTGTGTATTTGATTCATTGTTATCGGTAAGTATACCAAATTTCGAGGAGTCTCGACAATTTTATACCCGGGGGAAACGTTTGGGAAAAAAGAGTAAATCGTATTTCGCGTTAAACCGTTAACATAACTTCCTGAGATAATGTCAATGTTAACGAATATACTGTTTATACTGAGAATATTTACGGGATTCTCCGACTCATGAAAGCCTTTAGCATATTTTGCGCCAGTAAAACCTAATACTTTGGAAATCGAGTTCGGATGATTAAAATCTACTAGGTATCCATCTTCTATATCAAGAACAGACCTTAAGGTATTTGTGTTAGCAGAAATGTTAATATAGTATTTTTCATTAGCTTTATCATAGTGATCGTTTTTTCTCATTTCCAGCTGAATGGTTTCGTTAATGTCTGTAAGTTCGTAACTTCCTTCTGGTATTATAACTTTAACCCATGAAGCGCCATTGTCCGGAGAATAAATAAACATGTTACCTTTTTCATTAATATTTGGAAAAGAGTAGTAAGTTTCGAGGTTTATCAACGCTATTTCGTATTTTTTGTCCGTGTCCAACTCAATAGGTGGAATAAACCTTGTAGTAAAGTGTGTTTTGTTATCGCTTACTATAATTTGCATCGATATTTTAGGTTCTGTATTTTTAACAATTCGTTTTAAAAGTTCTTCCATTTTTTTATACTAAATATAATTTTTTTAACTCGGTATAAAAAAGTTATCAAAACCGTGCCTGTACTTTCCATTATGTTTTTTACTCGTTAAATCGATGATAACAAAACCGTATGGCTTTTCCCAACACTTAAAACAAAATCTTCTAAACTCATCCTTAGGCATATCTTCACTTACATGATCGCTATAAATATGATTAATGTTTTTTTGGTCTTGCGGAAAAAGACAAATGAAATTTGCATTTTCTCTAATAGTTTGCCTCGGTAACCTAAAATAATTTTGTGAAAGGTAAAAGCAATCAACATTACTATGTCTTCCACGAATATAGTAGCACTCTGGTGTACTTTGTCTTTCTAAAAGTAAATCGTCAAAAATCATTAGATTTTTATGTTCTGGATTTAATTCTCGTGGGTCAGGTACATCGTTCGCAGTTTCAAAGAAACTACATTTTATTTCCGATTTATTTTTAAACGTTTTTGCCCATTCTTCAACCAAAGCTGTCGGAGAAACGTCTAAATTCTGTATTTCTTCTCGCGTGTTAAATAACTTTAAAATACCCTCTTTCGGCAGTCTTTCTTCAAAGGCTTTTTTAAGTATACGATATTCCGGTTGAAAAAGACTTTTTCCAAAAACACTTAACTCGTCGTAGTCGAGCCAATCCGGTCTAAGCAAAAGGTTAAGTAGAAGAGTGGTTTTGCCACATCCTGATTTACCCACGATTAACCCTCTAATACTCTTTGGTAAAAGAGGGTGATTAAATCTCCTCGATAGTACTTCATTCCACGATAAATCTATTACGTTCATCTCTTTTTTTATATAACTTTTTTTTATTATTATATAAAATGTATTGCGTTAAATGTAAAACAGTTACTGATACGAGTAACATAGAATATACTGTTAGTAAGAATGGAAGAAATATGAGACGAGGAAAATGTGTGGTTTGCGGAACAACTAAAACCCAGTTTATTAAGGGATCTAAAAAGGGCGGATCAGTTCTAAACGAGATAATTAACCGTGTGCCTTTCGAGATGCATATCCCAGGTCACAATTTTACGGGACCGGGTACTAAACTTAAAAAAAGATTAAACCCCGATTTAACTTGGAAGAAATGGAGTAAACCAATCAACCGTGTTGATCATGCCGCCTATAACCATGATGTCTGTTATTTAAAACACGATGATACTAAAACTCGTAATGCTGTATGCGATAAAAATATGTTAGCGGAGCTAAAAGGTATTTACAATCCCACTTTAAGAGAGAGAATGGAAAGAGGGGTTGTTTCTTCCTTAATTGGAACAAAAGCAAAGTTTGGGATGGGGGTTAAAAAAAAACTTTCAGCATGTGGAGTTTAGCGGAAGAATTACACAAACCCGTAAGAAGAAAATTTAAGAGAAGGAGAGTCGTGGTAAACGGTATTGATAGGATATGGGCCGCAGATTTAGTAGACATGCAAGCATTTTCTAAATTTAACCGAGGCGTAAAATATCTTCTCGCTGTTATCGACATCTTTTCTAAATACGGTTATCTAATACCATTAAAAGACAAAACGGGAAAGTCTGTCGCTAAAGCATTAAAGAGTATTTTTAAGGAGAGAAAACCCGAGAAAATGTGGGTGGATAAAGGTAAAGAGTTTTATAACAAGGAAGTTAAAGACTTGATTGAATTGTATTCTACCGAGAATGAAGAAAAATCTAGCGTAGTTGAGAGATGGATTAGAACAATGAAAGAAAAAATGTGGAAGTATTTTTCTGCTAACTCTACGAGCGTTTACATTAACGTGTTGTCTGGCCTCGTTAAAGAATATAATAACACGAGACATTCTTCTATTAAGATGACACCGGTAGACGCGAGTAAAAAAGAAAACGAAACTTTAGTTTCGAAAAATCTTTACCCCGATCATTTCGAAATAAGACACGTAAAACCTAAGTTCTCCGTTGGAGATAAAGTAAGGATAACTAAAAAGAAAAAGACTTTTGAGAAAGGTTATACCACTAGATGGACTGAAGAGGTTTTTACGGTTTCAACGGTAAAAAATACCGAGCCCATAACATATAAAATTAAAGACCTTAATGGTGAAGAAATACAAGGTACCTTTTATGAACCTGAACTACAAAAAACTAGTCAGGAGTTGTATAGGATAGAAAGAGTTATTAAAAAAGGAAAACATAAATCGTTAGTAAAATGGAAAGGTTATTCCGATGAGTTTAATTCTTGGGTTGATAATAATGATATTGTTAACGTATAAAAATGAGAAATATCGCAGTTGGAAACGTAATTCTACCGAATAGACCGTTAAGCAATTTCGAATTGGAAAGTGCGGCAAAACGATTAAAAATTCCTTCTTTTAGGGGAGTGTTTTTACGAAACACTTTACCGAGAAAGTGTAGAAAAAAGGAATGCGGCATATTAAACCTCGATGACACGGGCGGGTCTGGTACGCATTGGGTTGCTTGGTATAAAGACGGTAAAACTAAATATTACTTTGACAGTTACGGTATACAACCTCCTATCGAAATTAAAGAGTACCTAAAAAGTCCAATACATTACAATAGTGATCAGTTTCAGCCAGCTGGAGAGGTATTTTGCGGCCATTTATGTTTGTTCGTACTTAAAGAGTTGGGTTTAGGGAATGAATTCCAAAATGTTTTAAATAAATTATTTTAGTAATAGAAAATAAGATGTCTGTTGACAAATTTGGAAAAACGAGAGATGATGTTATAACAAGAGATGATGGTGTGTCACTCTCTTACATAAATAATTTCTTTTTACGAAAAGACGGAACAACTAAAGTTACCGGTTCTATAAATATGAATGGTAACACACTTACGAAGGTTGGTAACCCAGCTAATCCGCAAGATGTTGCTACAAAAAATTACGTAGACAATACAAAGGGTTCAGGGGTGATAGGAGGTAAAAGAAACGATAGCTTTTTAGTAAAAGGTTCTTTAGATTTTGACAACACTCACAAGCTAAAAAATCTACCTCCTCCTGCTGAGGATGGTGATGCAGTTAACAAAATGTATACCGATACATTTAACCAAAGACTTAGATACCACTTTGAATCTATGATTCCTTTTACGAATCAAAACGGGTACGAAGCTAAAGATAAGATTAGTATGAAAGGCTTTTCTATAGAAAACGTAAGAAATCCGCAAAATGAAAATGATGCGGTTAACAAAATGTACACCGATAAAAAAATAGAAGATTTAGAAGGCAATCAAGCGTTTGAAAGAAGAACAAAGGGAGGATATCAAGTAAAAGGAGATATACACATCAGAAGAAAGAAAATAACCGGCCTTCCCGATCCAGTAAATGAAAAAGAAGCTGCTAATAAAAGATATGTCGATAATCGTTTACCTTTTGTAAAAGAAAACGGACACTATAAAGCGACGGCGATTATCGACATGGGAACAAAAAGATTAGCGAATTTACCCGAGCCATCCGCCAACGATGACGCTACCAGCAAGCGTTACGTGGATGAGAAAGTAAACGCTATCGTAACCGGAAACGTTGCCGTCGTTAGCGAAAATCCGTTTTTAAAAGAAAACGGCGCTTATATAACTACAACTAAATTAAACATGGGTTTCAACCCCATTTTAAACCTTCCAAATCCTGCAGAACCGTATGAAGCGGTACATAAGCGATATGTAGATAATGCTGACGCGTTTAAAGAAACGAATATAGTAACCGATTCGGGTGGAAATGAGGTTGCGGTTTTGCTGAGTGATGGTCCTCACTACGTAGCTAAGGGTGTATTGGCTACAGCGAGCCGAGTTGGTTTGTATCAGGATAGTTTTACGAGCGACAATGATGCGGTAAATAAAAAATATGTGGATGATCTAGTGTCGTATAATTTAGTATCTAAGGATTATATAGAAACTAGAATTAAGGCTGCGCGTGAGTATGTGTTTACTACCACAGGTTTCGCAGAAGGAAATTTAGAATTTGCTACTTATCCATTTTCTTTTGATGGTGTACCATTAAGACCTAATATATTTGAAGCTTACGGCGGGTATTTGGTGCCACTGGATGGAAAACTAGAAAAGGTGTATGTGTGTATAGAAAGTAAGCAATCACTTAGTAATTTTCGTTTTGATTTTTCTATCACGGTTGGCAACTGTCATATAACACAAGATAATTGGAGAGGTTACAATATGGAGACTTTGTTATTCACTGATGCTGTTCCTAAAGAAACTATCAACGTTAAAACGGGTGATTTTGTTAATATTTCTTTATTAAATGATTTTGTCATAGCGAATTATTCCTATATTAAACTAGTGTTTAGTTCTAATGTTTAAAGATGATAAGATAAGTACGTTAGCTTGGGGACATTATAAGATATAAAATAACGATGATATATATTTTTTGCTTTAGCGGAAATATATATCGAGAGAACCGTCGCATTTTTTTTTCTAGAGACGAAGGAAAAAAAGAACTTTGGCCTCTTAGAAGCAGCAAGGGGGGCGCGCGTCGCGGCGCGGAGCGCCGCGGCGCCCCCAATGCGTGCGCTAGAGATGTTCTTGACGAAGGGAAAGGTAATGAAAACGAAGGCTCGTCCCAAACGAGGTGAGGCCCAAACGAAGGCTCGTCCCAAACGAAGGCTCGTCCCAAACGAAGCTCGTCCCAAACGAAGGCTCGTCGCAAACGAAGCTCGCTCCAAACGAAGGCTCGTCCCAAACGAAGCGAGGCCCAAACGAAGCTCGTCCCAAACGAAGCGAGGTCCAAACGAAGGCTCGTCCCAAACGAAGGCTCGTCCCAAACGAAGCTCGTCCCAAACGAAGGCTCGTCCCAAACGAAGGCTCGTCTCAAACGAAGCTCGTCCCAAACGAAGCGAGGTCCCAAACGAAGGCTCGTCTCAAACGAAGCTCGTCCCAAACGAAGCTCGTCCCAAACGAAGCGAGGTTCCAAACGAAGCTCGTCCCAAACGAAGGCTCGTCCCAAACGAAGCGAGGTTACAAACGAAGCGAGGCTCTTGATCTTGAGGGGCCACATGAGCACGATGACCTCGCGAGCGAGAGAAAAGGTCAAAAGGCCAAAAAAAAAAAAAAAACGCGAGAACGTGAAAAACGCGACTTGCCCTAAAAAAAAGGCATGCACACGCGAAAAAAGGGACTTGCCCCAGAACTCTCAATTTTTAACTACTAACACTTGAATGCTGAAATGGAATGACAGAATTTCTCTAAGAGTTTTAATGGGAGACAGCTAAAAGGAATGACATTTTACTGACAGTGTGTCTTGTTGTGTAAATTATTATTGGGATTTTGTATAGAGTCACTTGTCATTTTGTACTAGAAAAATGATAGCTTGCATTTTCGGTGATAATTTGTGATATAGGAAATGTCTGGAATAAATCGGGCAGTGTGTTTCTTAGCGACGCAAGAACCTTTTGCGGACAGTGTCGACCCAAGATCAGACTGCACAGAACGTGCAGTCTGATCTTGGATCTACACTGTCCGATAAGAAGATATTTTTACCAAAAATAGCTTTAAAATAGTAGAATTTGGATTTTTTTACTGCCGGTGTAATGCAGAGAAATGACCCTCCCTACGAAATGACCCATGGGTCATTTCACTATGTAGAGGACTGACCCGGGTCATTATTCTACGTTGAAAAATGATCCCAGAGGGTTATTTCTTGACGTAGAATAATGAACCGGGTCATTTCTCTACGTAGTGAAATGACCCATGGGTTATTTTGTAGGGGAGGGTCATTTCTCTGCATTACACCGGATTGAAAATTTAATTTCGCTCATTTATTATGTTAAGTGTCAACTCTATTCCAAATAATCCCTCTTTTTTACGACACTGAGGTAGCAACTTTTGAAAACATTGTGAAAAAAGGAGAAAATGCTGGTAACCAGCATTTTCTCCTTTTTCCACAATGTTTTCTACTCTGCTAGAAACAAATTTCAATATTTTGATTTACGTTTAGTTTGTCGTCTGTAAGTGCTATCAATTTGGACCAGTGTAAAATTTCTCGTTTGATAAAGAGTTTAAGTGTAATACAAGTTTGTTGCCTGTGGAGATATTAGTTTGTGTTTGATTGTACGGGACGTGCATGGCTTATTGGTAAAGTGCAGGACTGGCGGGTTCCAGGTTCGAGTCTGACCGGATCAACTTAGTTTCTGTTTTGAATGTCCTTTGGCAGTACACTTTAGAGCCCTAGCCTAGTAAAAGTGAAACCCAGAAAATACAAGGAAATGTGAGCTGGCGCCGTGATATGACTGAAGAACATGTTGAAAACAGCGTAAAACATCATTCAATCGATCGTTAGGTTGTTCCAATGTGATTTAAAACCGCTTTCTACATTTTATTTGTCAAATCACCTACGACTGTTTTCTTGTAATTAAAGGCGAATGATCGTGGTTAATTCTTTACTGTATAGCCTAAAGTTTACACTTTGATCAGACCGTTCGTAGCTGACTCACTGACGTTTTGCGGATAGTGTAGATAAAGACCAGACTGCACAGAACGTGCAGTCTAATCTTGGATCTAAACTGTCCCATAAGAAGTAATGATTCCCTAAAGCATAACTTTGAAACAGCAAATATTTGGGTTATAAACACCGAATTGAAAATTTAATTTTAGTTATCAAGCAAGATAAAGATTAAAGGAGTTGATCCAAGGATAAACATCATAGGGAAAACACAGTACAAGGAAATCAAGATTATCAACAATCGTTGGAAAAGGAGTAATTGCTTGTTCAAACACTGTTTTCCTTCTTCCACCATGTTTTCTAAAGCTTTCCATTCCAGGGGACGAGGAAAGTCGTACTTGTAGTCCTTTTGAAGTACCGTCCTAATGGAAACAGCTATTTCCACTATAATATTATCCTAAAAAAATTGCAATGAGTATTACTTTAACCAAATCACTCTTTCCTTTCTTCCCTTCATTGAGTTATAATCTATAAATCTAAAACCACTATATTCTCATCAGAAGATAATAATTACCTTCCTTTTCAGGAAACTAACAAAAGTATTAACAGACAAAAAAAAAAGAGAAAAAAAAATAAAGATAGATATTCGTGAAAGTAATTTCTGGTCGTTTAAAAATGTGCAAAAGTATTATATCAGTATAAATCCTTATTTATGAAATAACAATAATGAAAAAATATCCAAGTTGCACTAGAAGCGTTAGGATGGTAATACCTTAAAAAAACCTTGAAAGTACAAAAATTGAGGTTTTTATGGTATTTGTCGAAGACAATACCATTTTGAGCTCAATTTTGAATTTTGAAGACCATGTATCTTATTTTGTGCAAAGCCAAAGGAAATAAACCCAATCAAACTTATTTTTTCAAATCATAAACCCAATCAAACTTATTTTTTCAAATCATATTTGACTATAATTTCTCTTTATTTTTTTCAAATTATTAATTCCACACAATGGCCTCCTCGACAAATACCACTTCAGTGTTCTGAACGCTTTGATTTGTAATGCTCTGGTGAAATCACCTTTTCTAGTGTTTTGGCATTTCAGAAGGATATTCCACACAAATAAATTCGTTTCTCGGTAGCACTCAGATATGTAAGTGGAAATGGCATTTTAAAATACACTGGGTGAGGCCATCGATCGCAGAAATAGATGTAATAATTTTTCATGGATGATAGCTTTACTCGCTCATAGCATTCTGTTGGGGCAATGATACAAACTTTGTCTACTGATTGTTTTTCGTTCAAAAACCAGTTTGTATCATGTCTTGTTCATCTGATAATTACACAATTACACGCTACTGCATTTCATTGGAATATTTATATATCGAATAATTGATTGTAATGGAAATTAAATGTTAACAACGAGTGATATTTCAGAATTTTAGTTTTCATGTACAAACTTAATTTTATTCGATACATTTACATGGTTTCTCTCTCCATCCATCATGCATCTTACTGTCAAGGGACGTTACTCCTGGCTCCCATTTATGATTGAAGGGAGAACACCAATACACAAATAATCCTAACTTTGACATTAGTCCTTTCAACCAAAAAGGTATCCATTTGCTTGATAGGTTGACATTCAAATCAATATTTGACTATTATTTCTCTTTTTTTTCTTCAAATTATTAATTCCACACAATGGCCTCCTTGACAAATACCACTTCAGTGTTCTGAACGCTTTGATTTGTAATGCTCTGGTGAAATCACCTTTTCTAGTGTTTTGGCATTTCAGAAGGATATTCCACACGACTAAATTCATTTCTGTCTTCTCGGTTTGTAAAAGTTTATAATTCCCAGCAGATATTAGTTCGTCACCGAGCGTATAGAAAACGGAAATAAAAGTCAAGGCGCGCGAAGCACTAAACAATGTTCTCTGCGTGCGCAGAAAACCATAACTGTCGGTTTTTATGGTTTCATGAGAAAATAAATATAGGATGCTGGTGTAAAAAGTCATAAATTATTATTTACACATGTGATGGAGTCGATATTTGTGAAAGAATTCTATTATTATCTTATGTCATTCTCACGCTCCTAGCCGGCGTCTGTAAATAGCAACGGCTACAACACTAAACGCTGGTATAATTACATGATGTGTTTTTTGCTATTGTTTTTTGGCTCACAAATCAAATGACAAAACAAGAAAGTTTTGACGCATAACATCAATGGCGCTGCAAATCAGTTGTTTCTGAAATAAAGTACATAAAGCATTTCAAATTGTCCAAAGTAAATTTATGTAGAATCAGTGAGAAATGAAAACTGAGAAGCCCTAAACAATCCATACAATCCAGCTAAAAACTAAAAAAAGAAACAGGCAATAATGGTCAGACACAGTCATTCCCTTTCTTCGGCGAAACTTAACAAAAGCAGCCAGTAGCTTGGAAAGAAAATTGTGCGAAGTAATGGTACAAGAGACTCCATGAACGCATGGACAGGTGCACTGGCCGTCACTATATAACTGAATTAATGTTGAAAACGGCGTTTTACACCATACAATCAATCAATCAATCTTATCGTTTGGCAACAATGTATCTTTTATAATTTGGATGACAAATTTCATAATATGAGACAGATCCGAATTTTCGTAAGCTGATGCTTTTGACTTGGACACGAGTCAAAATTAATATGCAAGTGGTAAAATGAACTTTCCACATTATTTTCTGAGTGAAAAAAAGAATGAAAAAATTAATACATACAACAACACCCAGCTATCGTTTTCGACGCTATATGGAAATGTCAAAGGAAAAATATATCGGAAATTTGAGCCGTTTTTCCGCAGAATAATTTACCATCAATACGACATTTTGTGTTTATTATCTTTTAAACCTTTTACTTCATAAGTCGCGTACAAACATTTATCTCTACCCAATAACGCACATTTCCGAGTTTTAACCATCCTAAGTAAGAAAGCTTTAGATTGATTGATTGACTGACTGACTGACTGACTGACTGACCGACTGATTGATTGATTGATTGATTGATTGATTGATTGATTGGTGTTTAACTCATTACCAAACGACCATATTTTGGACTGGTCCAAATTGAAAGCATTTGCAGATGACAAAATAAAAGTGACTGAAAATTTGAAATTTGTTTTGTGAAGGGTAGAAAACATTGTGGGAAAAGGAGAAAATGCTGGTTACCAGCATTTTCTCCTTTTCCCACGATGTTTTCAAAAGGCTTCTTTCTCAGGGTTTCAACATTATTTCAGTAATATCGCGGCGGCCAGTGCACTTATCGATACTTTTATGGAGTTTCCTACACTAGTGCTTCGCACAATATTCTTTCCAAGCCACTGGCGAAAAGTTTTGAAAATATGGTGGGAAAGGAGAAAATGACGATAACCAGTATTTTCTTCTTTTCCCACTATTTTGGGTAGTCGGAAGAATGCTCGATATCGAAGGACAAAGGCATTATGTTGCAATCAATGACTGTAATCAATTTTCGGAAAGATTTTGGCCGAAATAAGTATCGAATTTGCGACCTTTGATAGCCAAACTCAATGCAATGTCAGTTAAGCCATAGGGTTCAGTTTAACGATATGCTTTTGATGCTCAAATGGTCGGTCTATCACGGAGCGCTGACACTTTTATTGCTCGATCATCAGACACCGTTACTAAAAATAGCTTATTTGAGCATTGGCTTCCGTATCGTTATAGAAGCAATACCCGCCCGCCTGGGTGGCTCAGTGCTGAGCGTGTCGGACTCATGACCTGGTGGTTGTGAGTTTGATACCCGGTTGAGGCGAACTTTCTTTCTGGCGTATTTTCGCCTCTCACTTCTGCTGAAGCATGTGAGAAAAGTAGTCGGTGGCTTTGGAAAGAAAGTAGAGTAAGTACCGGTGTGAGAAAGCCAGGAAACACATGTGCGTCACCAACCGCCATGATATGACCTTAGCTGTTAAAGTGGCGTTAAACCCCAATACAACTAACCAACCAACCAAGAAGCAATGCGCCACTATGCTATTTTTAGTAACGGTGCCTTATTACCGAGTAATGAAATTTTTATGCACCGTAAAAAAAAAACCAATAGAACCGCAGTGGCCTTTGGTTTAATAAATTACTGAATCGATACAAATAGTTGATACCTGAATAAACAAAACTGAAATATGATTAGTAATAACAGCCGTGGAAATTGTTTCGTCCTTGTACCCTTCGCCAAATCAGCGCGTGATTTGTACGATAACGAGGAAGAATGTTTCTGAAAACATCGTGGGAAAAGGAGAAAATGCTGGTAACCAGCATTTTCTCCTTCTCCCACTATGTTTTCTACCCTTTCCAGGGCCAATCAAAAAACCAAAAAACCAATCATTTGAACCACATTTAGTTTGGTATTTCCCAATGCTTGAAATGTGAGCATATCTAAAACAACAGGTCTGATATACAGTTAACAGTATCAATAAAACGCAGTTGATAGCCGGTCCCGTCCATGTTGAAGCGAAAGCTTCGGGATATCAGTGTTGGTGTTTCAACGTGATTGGATAAAATGGATAGGAATGCGGCTATTTATTCTTTAAGAACAACTTAGGACAAATGCTTAGTAAAGACAACGTGCAAAATTGCCTTTATTATTTCTTGAGGAATTTCTGAGGTGGGAAAATGCATAGTGCGATTCATCATCGAAACTCTGATCCGGTCAGCCGCCATAAATACTCAAAGGGTGGCAAGGGGTCCAAAGGTCAAGGACGGGGCAAAGGTCAAGGTCAGGGATTAGACATAAAGCGTTTCCGTGACCCAGAGATGGTGATAATTCGGAATAAGTTTACAAAAGAGGAGGTGGATCTAGAGGTAAGTTATTTTTAGTTGATATTACCATGACTACCGGACGACGGAATTCTAGACTTGTCCAAATTGAAAGCATTTGCAGGCGACATATTAAGTGTTGCCCATGTAGTTTTCTGGTCTATACCATTTATTTATTTTGAATGTATAGCTTGTGTTTGTACAAGGGCTCAATTATACTGCCTGGCAACAGAGCTAGCTTTAGTGCCGACATGGTAGAGCGTTCCCTTTGGGGTCTGGAGATCACGAGGTCAATTCCCGCCTTGGAAAGTGATTTGTTAGAAATACTACACCCAAATAATGAAATGTGACAGACAATGGATAGAAAACATTGTGAGAAAAGGAGAAAATGCTGGTTACCAGCATTTTCTCCTTTTCATACAATGTTTTTAAATTATGTTGTTTTTTTTTTATGTTGATTGGAACGAGAACGAATATCACGTTATTCTTGATTGCCCATATTGTCGAGACATGGGAATTGGTTGTTTCCTACCTACATAGTACATAGTACTATGTCGTGGCCTATACGTAAAGGTTTATTTGAAAGCCATTAAGATCAGATGCATAGAACAAACAATGACTTTGGAAGCACACAGTCCACCTTGTAATGGAAAGTTGTTACCAAAATTACACGTTCCCTTGCAGTGGAAACGTACCTCTGATCCCTAAAAACCGTAATATCTATGTAGCTGACAGCAAAAGAACGAATTCACTGACTTAATCTGGATTGCTCGAAAGATCTTTTTTCTTTAAAGATGTTTAAGTCATTTATTTCCTTCTTCACACTTGTGTTAGATCTTTCTTTGGTTTGTTTATTAACACACTTGAAGAACCTTCCTGAGACTGCAGGCTTGAATTCACTGCTTATTCGTACGCATGACTTTAGATAATCTGTGACCCGTCACGAAAAAAGGGACCGTTTTGGAATTTTGTTCATAAGTTAGATGGAAACAGATCAACTATCAGTTTAAGCTCTGTTTAAGTTGATAATTAAAAATGATTGTATAACAAGTTACAATGACCACTATTCATACAGAAAATGACATTAAAGCGAAAAGTGTCAACCCTGGTCAGCCTGCGCAATTCGCGCAGTCTGACCAGGGTTAACACTCTTCGCAGTTACCAGAAAGTCCCTTTTTGGCGTGATGGGTCACAATTGTACTTCTTTCATATTTTCTTGATAGAATCTTTGTTTGTTCTGTAGCTATTATAAGGTTGGCCCATTTTCTCTAATAGCAATTCCTAAAAAAAATAAAGAGAATTAAAGGGCATGACCTTCTTTAGACATATATTTTCACTACTTGTCTCCCTTTGATCACTAAAGAAGTTAAACTTTCAAATTTCCTGTGGTAACACTTTAAAAACAAAGTAAGTTTTTTTTTTATGAAGTACGGAGCAATTATCTTTCTACTGCTTTTTTACCCTTTCAGTCTGATCCATGATCCACCGTCCCAAAATTTTGTCATTTAGTCCATTCAATCCATGGAAAAGAGTATTACACGATCATAATTTTGAAAATCTTATCAAAAAATGTTTATCAGAAATAGTTGAGATTTTGAATTCAGGTACTCATTTATATATTATGGTCTGCAACTAGCAAAAAGGGACAGTCTAAAATTTGTGTAAACTGCAGTCTGGGATTGTCCTACGCAGTGTGTGCTCACTTACTGTTAATTTATAGTCTTTGCGTGTTTGATCATCTGTCCCTTTATTTACCTTTCCATCTGTTCGTTTGTCTGTCCAATATCCATCCTTTCAGCTCCTCTTCCTTTTTCTCTCTCGTCTTTCTCTCTTGTTTTCTTTCTCTTCTTCTTCTCTGTTTTATTTTCTCTCTCTATCTGTTTGTCTCTCTTTCTGTCTTCTTCTCTCTGTCCCTCTCCTCTTTGTATGTATGTCCATCTGCCTCTTTCCTAAGATTTGTTCATGTCCCTATGTCTCTCTTCTTCTTCTTCTTCTTCTTCTCTCTGTCCCTCTTCTCTCTGTATGTCCGTCTGTCTCATTCATATGACCTATTCAACTCTCTCTCTTACCTCTATCTGTCCCTCTGCCTTTCCCTCCTCACACTTACTCTCCTTTTTTCTCTCTGTTCCTCTTCTCTGTGTCTGTATGTCCGTCTGTCCCTTTCCTATGACCTATTCAACTGTCTGTCTTTCTCTCACTTACCTCTCCTTGTCTCTCTGTCTCTCCCTGTCTCTCTTCTCTTTGTCTGTATGTCCATCTATCTCTTTTCTATGACCTATTCATTTTTCTTTTTCTTACCCCACCTGTCTCTCTCTCTTTCTCTCTCTTTCTCTCTCTATCGCGCGCGGGCGCACGCACGCGCGCTGTTAAAAGTCGAACAGTATTGTTCAGTTTTTCATTTTTCTATTTCACCACAACAGTACAGATACTGTTCTATTCTTAGATCTTTCACCAATGCATTTTCACTTGAGAAACGAAAACATAATTGTCAATGACACGAAAATGCATAATTACAAATTGGCAATAAAACAAACATTTAATTTGACCCAAAACCTACCAGATGAGTACACAATTAATGTAATTAAGGTTTCTGTCTGAGCTTGGATATATACCGTACGTTTATTTAGTCAAAGTCAAAACTCACATCACGGTATTTGAGACCTTTTGCAGACTATATAGATCAAGATCAGACTGCACTGAACGTGCAGTCTGATCTTGTATCTATATCGTCCGCATGTGTACATGAGCTTATGACATAAACATATTTCCAAGTTTCATTAGGTTGTGTTCTTAGAATCTTTACATGACGACATTTTGATCACGTCATAGATTAAGATCAGGGCTTTACAGAATGTGGTGTCTGATCTTGTGTCTATACTGTCCGCTTGAAAGATAAATGAGAGAGAGAGAGAGAGAGAGAGAGAGAGAGAGAGAGAGAGAGAGAAGAGACACAGAAAGACAGAGAGAGAGCGAGAGAGAGAGCGGGAGAGAGAGACAGACAGACAGACAGACAGAGAGAGGCAGAGAGAGAGAGAGAGAAAGAGAGAGAGAGAGAGAGACAGAGACACGGAGAGACAGAGAGAGAGAGACAGAGAGAGAGACAGAGAGAGACAGAGAGACACAGAGACACAGAGAGAGAGAGACAGAGAGAGAGAGAGAAAGATAGATACATAGATAGATAAAGAAAGAGACAGAGAGACAAAGGGACTAAGAGATAAAGCCTGTTGACGGAGAAAAGTAAAAACGGAAATAAATGACGTAATATCGTACTATCATTAACTACAGAAAAACAATTTCCACTAGAAGGTATATCGTTTTTCCTTGAGACTAAAGCTTTCCCAGTGGAATTTAACATTTACCAAAACAAAACTTAATGACACCTATAAGTCTTTGGGGAAAGGAGAAAATACCAGCATGATTTCCCTTTTCCTTAACCCTTTACCGAACAAACCCTCGTTTTTACGACCAGCAGGAAGAAGCCTTCTGTTGACCAGCATTTTCTCCTTTTCCAACAATGTTTTCTACTGTCTCTAAAATTCAAGTTTTAATTTTTGAGTCACATATGTTTTGTCATCTGCAAATGCTTTCAATTTGGACAAGTCTAAAACTTTGTCGTTTGATAAAGAGTTAACTCTTTCTTTTCAAACCTTGTTAAAGTACTGAAATGAAACTTTCGAGCCTATAATAAAACCCAAATCTTGCCATTTCAAAGTTTTTCCTTAAGATATCTCCTTATCGGACAGTGTGGATCCAAGATCAGACTGCACAGAATGTGCAGTCTGATCTTGATCTACACTGCCCGCAAAAGGTTAATGGGTCGCGCAAAGCAGGCTATGTATTGAAGGGAACTTCCATTATTTGCGTATCTTCTAATTATACCCTTTGCAAGGGCTTTTAATATGGACAATGCTAAGAGTTGTTTTTAAGAAGTTGTGGAAAAAAATGGACGTATATATATAACCATCTAGCAGCAAATATATTGAGTGAACCGTTTTTGGTGCCTTCGATGCAGTTCGCTTTTATGGTGCCTTCGATGCAGTTCGCGTTTATGGGGCCTTCGTTGCAGTTCGCGCTTATGGGGCCTTCATTGCAGTTCGCGTTTATGGGGCCTTCGTTGCAGTTCGCGCTTATGGGCCTTCGTTGCAGTTCGCGCTTACGGTACCTTCGATTCCGTTCAAAATAGTGAGGGAAGAATGGTTGCTTGGGACAGCCCCAGATTCAAGAACTTCGAGCATTCAACTCAAAATCGACTGAAAAAAGCGTCCCTGAAAAAGATTTTTTGTTTAAATCATTGTGGTGCCGCATGAACGGCGGCACTATATGTTAACTTTATTCAGTTTTTAAAAGTACCTACGGAGGCAGCCATATTGTTTACTTAGCTTCAAGTCATTTTCGTACATATGTCATTTCGTACCATGACCATTTCGTACAATTTTGGTTATATCGTACCCACTTCTTTTTTTTAATTTGGTCATTTCGTACTCAATTCGATCATTTCGTACATGCCTTGATCATTTCATACCTAATTTCTAATATCAATTTGGTGATTTGGAACCTAGTTTAAATTCTATTTTTTGTGTTTATTTATTATTTATGTTTATTTTCGCTGAAGAATGGCTATGATTGTGTGTTACCATTTTTTAGCTTCAATTTGCATTTTAACCCATTACCACACAATCCCTACTTTTGACAACCCTGAGAAAGAAGCCTTTTGAAAACACTGTGGGAAAAGGAGAAAATGCTGGTAACCAGCATTTTCTCCTTTTCCCACAGTGTTTTCTACTCTTCCCAGAACAAATTTCAATTTTTCAGTAATCTTCATTTTGTCGTCTGCAAATCCTTTCAATTCGGACCAGTCTAAAATTTTCTCGGGTGGTAAAGAGTTAAGGAGTGTTTAGGACTTTTCAGTTTATTTCTCATCGAGTTCTGGTCAATTTAAAATGTTGTAATGTGAATGTGCCTTATTTTAGAAACAACTGATTTGCGGCGCCATTGATGTTATGCACCAATATTTTCTTGTACAATCTTGTTCTTGGTGTTATAATACGTCCACTACAAAAATTTTCTTTTATTCTGTGCTATTCGGTAGGATATTGAGAAATAGCAGTGAAAATATTTTTCGATATTACATGGGTACGTCCAGTGAAAATACCAATCTTCATGTTCTTGTTGCCTAGGTGAATTGCGCGTCCTCTACAACCAGAAGGAAATATTACGTCATTTACCTTACATTTCTCGTGCTTGACGTAATATTTTGATGCGGTGCTATGCCCAGGGGTACGCCACGGGGAATAACGGAAAAGAAATGTACTGGATTTTGATAAATGTCCTCCGAGAAATGGGTTAAAGTATAAAATAGATACATGTAGAATATTTGTTTTCTTTTTCGGTGCGCCACTCGTGAAAATATTTACCTATGGTGTTCAGGAAATGAAATAAATTTATTTCGATCTTTCACCGAAAAAAAAACCAAATATCCTCAATATTTTCCACACGCTTGAGATAAGCATTGTACACGTGACGTCGTATTTGACGTCATTTCCTTTACAAGTAAAAAAACAAAAGTAGAGAAGTGAATCGGTATTTTTTCATAGAAATTATCAAGCTATGCCAAATAATTCTCTAGATATTGATGTGTGATAAAAAATAATCTGACATTTGGCTTCCGAAATAAAATCTTTTTAAACTCGTCTACAAAAAGTGTTATGAGCTCACTGGAGATTTGCTTACTAATATTTTTCTAGACTCCGTTAATGTATTCTGTAATCGAGCCATACTCTGTAAAAAGGGGCCTTAATACACATCCGTGATGCACGATAGCAAGCAACTCATCACGTGATAAAGGATCCCTAAAGTCCTTTTTGTAAAAAACATTTATATCATGAGATAAGTTTTATTAACTCTTCACCAAACGACAAAATTTTAGACTGGTCCAAACTTAAAGCACTTGCATACCACAAAATAAACGTAACTAACAAAAAAAAAAATGAAATTTGTTTCCAACAGGATAGAAAAAAACTGTGAGAAAAGGAGAACCAGCATTTTCTCCTTTTCCCCCAATGTTTTCAAAATGCTTCTATCTCACGGTCCTAAAAACAGGGATTGTTTGGTAAACGGTTAATTAAACGAGTCTAGCGATATAAAGGCGCGAAACAATTCCATGTGTTTAATAATGTACAAATAAATAATGCCAATGTATCAGATGGGTGACTTTTCATATTACTATCGATTCTGGGATTATTTTGTTGGGAATATAATCGAACCGTGTTCTGACAAAAAGGGGGCTTATGGCATCACCATGCCCCATCATGCAAAACATGCCACTACATAATTATGGATCCATGAAATTATTTTTGTATAAAAACTGACAGAATCATGAGGTAGACAGGTCCATTTTGCAAGCAGAAATTTGACCATTGGAAAAAAGTATCGACTCAGGTCAGCCTGCGCGGAATGCGCAGGCTGACCTGAGTCGATGCTTTTTTTCAAATGCATTTAGTCCCCTTTGCATAAAGCATGGCTCATATTGTTTTCCCTTTTTTTCATTTCTGAATTGAACTATTGATTAATTGATTGATTAACTCTGTACTAAATGGTTCCTGATTTTTTTTTTTTGTGACACCGGGGTAAAGTGTTGTTTTTTAAACAATGTGGGGGAAAAGGGAGAAGATACTGGTAACCAGCATTTCTCCTTTTCCCTCAATATTTATCACCGTTTCAGAGAGGAATCCCGTCGAATGAGCAAAATTTACTTTGTCGTCTGGAGATGCATCCAGAGTTATGGTATATAGAACTAAGATTTTTTTTCTGGTACGGTTTAGAAGACACTTTACCAAACGAAAATTGTTTTAGACAAGTCTAAAATTGAAAGAATTCACAAACCACAAGATAAATATGACTAAAAAGTTGAAAATTGTTTTTGTGAAGGGCAAAAAACATTGTGGGAAAAGGAGAAAATGCTGGTTTCCAGCATTTTCTCCTTTTCCCACAATGTTTTCAAAAAAAGTTTTCTTTTTCGAGGTGTTCAAAGTCGGTATTGTAAGGTTCCAAGTATAACGTAGACCGAGAAATTATTGATATATAAATGCAAATCTATCAGGAAATAATGTTTATGTGTGCTTCAAGATTTTTAGTCAATTAGACGTTGGAATTATTTGTGAAAAGCGTTGTTGTGTTTTTTTTTTTTAAATGAATGACTTAGTTAACCCTTTACCTTTGAAACCCAACTTCTAACCCCCTAGAGGGCATATATTTCTTTTTTAAAAAAAAAAGAGAAAAAGGATAAAAAAAAAAAACGTGCTGGTAACCGGCATTTTTCCCTTTTCTCACAATGTTTGCTAAATTATAATTTATAAATACTATGTTTTGAGTTTTATTCTATTTTCATCTCTGAAAATGCCTTCGATTTAGACAAATATGTGTTCTTTTCGTTTCATGAGGAGTTATCTCGTAACAACATGACAGCAATTTGAACCTTTTTCAAATTCAAAGCGTTTGCAGACAACAAATTAAATTCATAGAATTGGTTCAAGCAGATCGAAAAAATGTTGTGGAAAGAAAAGAAATCCGTGTGAGCAGCAAATTCTAAATTTCTGACTACATTTTTGCAAGACTCTCTCTCTCTTTCTCAGGATTGTTTAAACTCATGTTTTTGTTGTTAAGGGTTAAACCGTTCCCAAACAAGCCCTTGTTTTTACTAGTCTGCAGTACAAGTCTTTTGAAAACACTGTGGGAAAAGGAGAGATTGCTCGTAACCAGCAATTTCTCCATTTCCCAAGGTGTTTTCTACCCATTTGGAGAACTTTCTGCCATTTTTATCAAATTTGAAATTGTCGTTTGGAAACTCTTTGAGTTTGGAAGAGTCTAAAAGTTGTCGTTTGGGAAAAGGTTAAACAATCAAAGTTTTTATTTTACTCTTTAACAAAAGACAAAATTTGAGACGCCCCCCCCCTCCCCCCCCCAAAAAAAAAAAATGTTGTCAGATTTGTAGACGAGAAGGTAAATGCGTAAAAAATAATTGGTTATATTTGTTAGAAATAGGAAAACGTTGTAGGGAAAGGAGAAAAATGCTGATTACCAGCATTTTCTCCTTTCCCTACAATGTTCTCGAAAAACATCTCTCCCAGGGTGGTTTCAACTTTGGATTATGTGGTAAAGATTAATATTTGGATTTTAAACAGTGTATCAATTCCAAGGTGTGACTTTTAAATTCAACATTACAAAAATAAAGTTTTACAGAATTTCCATGAGCAAGCATGGCTTTTCTTTGAAATGTCGTAACTTAACGCACAAAAAGAAAAACATTCTGAACGGTAAAACAAAAAATCGTATATGATTAGATATTAAGAAAATGCAAAGTGCACTGCATCACCCAACTACTGGTGCTAACGGTTGCCATAGATACGATTTCAAGGGCAAACACCATGGTTACGGTAAAGTGGGGCACAAGGTTAATATGAAACGTTCTCAGGGTACAGAGATGGTTGTGATCCGGAATAAAGTAACAAAAGAAGTTGTGGACTTGGAGGTGAGGTCTATGTGTATCTGTGTGTCTGTCTGTTTGTCTGTCTGTTTGTCTTTCTGTTTGTCTGGCCCTGTCTGTCTATCCGTTAGCCCGTATCACTCACTCACAAATTATTATATTCTGTTCTGTTATTCAA
This sequence comes from Tridacna crocea, assembly GCA_943736015.1. Taxonomy (NCBI): domain Eukaryota; kingdom Metazoa; phylum Mollusca; class Bivalvia; order Cardiida; family Cardiidae; genus Tridacna; species Tridacna crocea. The sequence continues at coordinate 1,973,532 of OX031073.1, forward strand.
AATAAATATGCAAATTACCTTCCTGCGACCTCAATTCTTAGCTCTTCACATTACAATGCCGACTTTTAACCACCATAGTAAAGAAACCTATCGAAAACTTTATGGTAACCAGCATTTTCTCCTTTTCCCACAAAGTTTTCTACCCTATCAAAGAAGCATTTCACGATTTTATTCACATCGAATTTGTCGTCCACAAATGCTTTCAATTTGGTATTACGAGAGACCACTCCTTCGTGCATAGCTTCGTCCCGAATTAAATACATACAATACCTGACAACTGCGTCAGAGAGATATCTCTTTGGCTCAGTTGTTATGGTATTGGTCTTTTAACCCTTTACCGCGCGACAAAATTTTAGACCTGTCGAAATTCAAAGCCTTTGTAGATAACAGTTTTAACATGGCTCATATGAAATTATTTTTCTTTAATAGGAAAGAAAACACTGTGGGAAAAGGAGAAAATGCTACTAACCAGCATTTTCTCCTTTTCCCACAATCTTTTCAAAAGCCTTCTCTCTAAGGGGGTGTTAAAAGTCGTCATTGTGTGGGAAAGGGTTAATCCTCGAAAAACAAGGATGTTTGTCCCTACAAGGGTTCGAATTCAGCCAGATGCGGTTTGTACTTGAGCTATGCATTTATTTGTTTCTTGGTTGTGGACATCGTTCGTAAGATTGGACAGAGCTAAAAGTTTGTCGTCTGGTGAAGGATTAAACCTGGGTCCTTATTCACCAACCATTCTTCAGAACGTTCTTGGTCTTATTCTCCAGAATTTTCCATATTTGTAAGTAACACAACTTCTGATTGGCTAAGCCGAATGGTTTACCCAATCAGAAGCTGTGTTACGTACAAATTTGGAAAACCTTGGAGAATAAGACTAAGAATATTCTCAAGAATGGTTGGTGAATACGGGCCCTGATTTAGATGCACTGTATAACTCTATCACATACTAATGAACCCCGCTAACAGACACTGACCGTAATTACAATTCTCACAGTTCAGTAAAGTTCACACTTGTTCACGGCTGTGGTGAATCATGTGGCCGAAGGCTGGGGGGCGACACGATTCTCCACAGCCTTGAACAAGTTTCCAAGTCCCCTGCCACCTGACCGTACCGTACAACTACTAACGTGGTCGTAAAATGCCGTCTCGGATCAGCCTGCGCGGACTGCGCAGGCTGATCCAAGACGGCAATTTACGCATATGTCCGAATGCCATTTTCGCGTATTACAACCTATTTAGAAACGATAAAAAATCTCAACAGAAGCTGCGGCGGCTCCTTCGCAAAGGTTGTAGCAAGGTCACAGGCGTAACGTAGTAAAATAAACCTCAAGGACCATGCCGTATTGGAAGCGTCGTAGAAGCGCCTTTGAAGAGCTATACAAGAGCAACAATAGTGTGACATGATCGTGACCAGCACAGCGAGATCGTGATTGAGCGTTCTATAAGAGAACTGGAACCAATTACATGTATGTTCCAAAGTGTTGCACATGTCAGAGCTTCCGCAGCGATTCGGAAAGTTTTGGAAAAGCGCCATGATCTACGTGATCTACATGAGTGCAGTGGAATTGCTGACCAATGGAATGGGGGTATTATATCATACTCTCATTCCATTTGGCGTCCATTCAGCTATGTTCCGAAATTTTGGTCTAAACGCCGTGAATGGATGGGGCAGCATTTTCTCCTTTTCCGTCATTGTTTTCAAAAGGCTTTTCTTTCAGGGTCGTTAAAAGTCGAGATTGTGTGATACAGAGTTTGGTTTCAAAACGTTGCCGCTTCTTCGGCGATTCCGAAGGTTTTGGAGATTTGGATTTTGATCGCCATGGGCCAAGTATAGATTCGCTACCCAGTGGAACGGGAGTATTAGATTGACAAGAAACCTGTTGCGAGCGAAGATAATTGATTTACTCTCGCCTTGTAGGGTCTATTTTCAACTGTTCCCGACATAAACTGAACTTAAACCGATCAGAATGTCAGTAATTGGATTTGTGCGACAGAAAAATCTATTTAAAGTGCGTTGGGACGTTGCAAAAGTTGCTGTTGAGTCGGTGAACATTGGTTTGAGATGGATGGAAAAGCAGAAAATTAGTTGGCATGTAAGACGGGAAGAACGAGCAAGTGAGTGGGCTTGAGTGAGTTAGTGAGTGAGAGAAAGAGAGAGCATGAGAATGTATAGGTCAGTCATACAGCCAGCGAAAAAGTAAAAAAAAATAAGCGAACTAGTCGGTTGAGAGAAAGAGAATGAAAAGGAAGGAAGGGAGAAGAAAAGGAAGGAAGGGAGGAAGGAAGGAAAATGTGGGCACTTGGAGAACAGCCACAAAGCATCTTGAATAAGGCCTTTTCTGCTTCCTTTTTCTCCACATTTCACGGATTGCAAAAATGCTGCTGATTTCAATCAATAGTGGTGATTAGAAAAGGAAAAAAAAAACATAACAAAACAAAAAACAATTAACGATTAAGTCAATTATAAAACTAATTGTAACACAGAGTGGAAACCAAGATTAACGGAAAAAAACCCTGATAACCCTTGAAAATCTCTTTCTGCAAAATGCACGATTTGGGATTCTCTGTGGCTTAACCCATTACCACACAATCCCTACTTTTGAGAAAGAAGCCTTTAGAAAACATTGTGGGAAAAGGAGAAAATGCTGGTAACCAGCATTTTCCCCTTTTTCCCACAATGTTTTCTACCCTTCACAAAACAAATTTCAAATTTTCAGTCACTTTTATTTTGTCGTCTGCAAATGCTTTTTAATTTGGACCTGTCTAAAATATTATCGTTTGGTAATGGGTTAACTGTTAATTGGTTTTCTCAATGATATTAGCGTCGTAGGAGGCGGTCGTTGTAGGTCAAGATCGGACTTCAGAAATATACAGTCTTATCTTAACTCTTTACCACACGACAAAATTTTAGACTGGTCCAAATTCAAAGCATTTGCAGACGACAAAATAAAGGTGACTGAAAAATTGAAATTTGTACTGGGAAGGGTTGAAAACACTGTGGGAAAAGGAGAAAATGCTGGTTCCCAGCATTTTCTCATTTTCCTACAGTGTTTTCAAAAGACCTCTTTCTCAGGGGCGTCAAAAGTAGGGATTGTGTGGTAATGGGTTAATATACGCCTTCATCTGCTTCTATGTTTGCACTTTCATTTTCAGTCAATTCATATGTCAAGTCTTTAAAAAAATTGCGTTCAAGAAAAATCTATATTAATCAAAGCATTGAGAACGCTGATGTGGTATTTGTCAAGGAAGCCGTTGTGTGGAATTAACAATTTGAAAAAGATAAATGATATTCATTTATTGGCTTGAAAGTCGACCAACTAAGTAAAATGAATACCTTTTTGGTTGAGGGGAGAATACTCATGACAAAGTTTGGATCATTTGTGTATTTGTGGTCTCCCTTTGATAATAAGGAAGGGTCTGGAGTAATGTCCCTTGACAGTACGATGCATGATAGATAGAGAAAGAAACCATGTGAATAATCGAATAAAATTAAGTTTGTACCTGAAAACTATGATTTTGAAGTATGTTTGGCCGTTAATATCTAATTCTCGATATTACAATCAATTATTTCGTTCTATAATTTTTTTTATTAATATTCATGCCCAGTCAAATGGAGAAGCGTGCAATCATAAGATGAACAAGCCATGGGACGAACTGGTAGACAAATTTTGTATCATTGTGCCAATAGAAGGCTTTGAGCGAGCGAAGCTAATTTCAATTAATGATTAGTATTCCCTCGATCGATGGCCTCACTCAGTGTATTTTAACATTCCATTTCTAATAACATATCTGAATGCCACTGAAAACATCATTTGCCCGAGAAAAAATGAGTTAAATTGGGTTTATTTCCTTTGGCTTTGCACAAAATACGAAACATGGTCTTCAAAATTCAATATTGGACTCATAGTGGTATTGTCTTTGACAAATACCACAAAATACATTCATACATGTGAAAAAAGTGTAATTCTTGAAGAAGCCAGACCTGTAAAATTTTAAACAGATCGAAAGCATGGAATTTCATGATAAGTTAGAAATACTCAATCAAATATCAATTAAGCATTTACCAGACGATCTTATAAAGTTGGCCTTTGAAAAAAATGCTGGTAATCACCATTTTTTCCTATTTCTACAATACTTTCAACGCTCTAAGAGATAAATTGTAGCATTTAGACTACATTCAATCGGCTGACTGCATTTGCTTTTACTTATGGGAAAAATATAACAATTTCTTATCTTCAATGGGTTTATGCTTTTCTGTAGGGAATGGGCTGTGTGAAAAAACAGCGCATGCAGGAAAGGGTTTTTTGAGCTGACAGTAAACATGTAATACTGTGAGAGATAGCCAAAACTAACAAGCTTATGTCTCTAGAAATCTGTCTGCCTCTGTATTATTGGTAGAATTTCACGCAGCATAGAATAAAAAAAAATCGTCTCTTGATGGGAAACCAAACTTCTCAGTTAACTCTTTACCACATGAGAAAATTTTAGACCGGTCCAAATTGAAAGCATTTGCAGACAAAATAAAGGTGACTAAAAAATAGAAATTTGTTCTGGGAAGGGTAGAAAACACTGTGGGAAAAGGAGAAAATGCTGGTTACCAGCATTTTCTCCTTTTCCCATAGTGTTTTCAAAAGGCTTCTTTCTCAGGGGCGTCAAAAGTAGGGATTGTATGGTAATGGGTTAACAAGGGGGAAAACCATGTCTGTCGTATGAGAGAGAAGTGTTAATCTTTGTTGTATTGTACAAGTGGCTGACTGTCTGTTTATCTGTGTGTCTGTCCCTCTGTTCGTCTGTCTGTCTGTCTATATGTCTGTCTGTATGTATATTTGTATGTATGTATGTATGTGTGTGTGTGTGTGTGTGTGTGTCTGTCTGTCTATCTGTATGTATGTATGTATGTATGTGTGTCTGTCTGTCTGTATGTATGTATGTATGTATGTGTGTCTGTCTGTCTGTCTATATGTCTGTATGTATGTATGTATGTATGTATGTGTGTCTGTCTGTCTGTCAATATGTCTGTATGTATGTATGTCTGTCTGTCTGTCTGTCTGTCTGTCTGTCTGTATGTATGTATGTATGTATGTGTGTCTGTCTGTATGTATGTATGTATGTATGTATGTGTGTGTGTGTCTGTCTATATGTCTGTATGTATGTATGTATGTATGTATGTATCTATGTATGTGTGTCTGTCTGTCTGTCTTTTTCTGTCCCTGTGTGTCTGTACCGTCTAGTCTTTCATCTATCAAACTATGGAAATTTTGAAAGGACTTTTAAAGTTTGAAGTACGTATAATTATGTAAATGCATTTAACCCCCTTTTTTAACGGGGAATAACTCATTCAGTTTGATTAACCCTTACACTGCTAAGAGCGACTCAAATACGTTTTGCAGACAGTGTAGATCAAGATCAGACTGCATTGAACATTCAGTCTGATCTTTGATCTTCACTGTCGGATATAAGATGTTTTTCCCCAAATGACTTTAACCCTTTACCAAATAATCCCTGGTTTTTACGACCCATAGATAGAAGCCTCTGGAAAACATTGTGGGAAAAAGGAGACAATGCTGGTAACCAGCATTGTCTCCTTTTCCCACAACGTTTTCTGCCCTGCTTGAAACAAATTTCAATTATTGAGTTGCATTTATTTTGTCGTCTGCAAGTGCTTTCAATTTGGATGAGTCTAAAATTTTGTTGTTTGGGAAAGGGTTAAACTAGCAATTTTTTTTTTTGTATTTGTCGAAGACAATACCACTATGAGTTCAATACTGAATTTTGAAGACCATGTATCGTTTTTTGCGCAAAGCCGCTGGAAATGAACCAAATTAAATTCATTTTTTCTCAGGAAAATGATTTTTTGGTACCACCCAGATATGAAATTGGAAAGGGCATTTTGAAATACATTGGGTGATGCCATCTATCGGGTAGCTAGTAATAATACCATGTTTTTATTTCATGCTTTCCGGTGGGATATCGAGAAATAGCAGTGAAAATATTTTTCGAACTTACACTGGTACCACCAGTGAAAATACCGATTTTCACGTTCTTGTTGCCTGGGTAAATTGCGCGTGCCTAACAACCAGATGGGAAATATGACGTCATATACCTTACATTTCTCGCGCTTGACGTAACGTTGCTATGCCGGAGAGGTACGCCACGGGGAATGAGGGAAAAGAATTGTACTGAATTTTGATAAAGCTCCTCCCAGAAATGGTTAAAAGCATAAAATAAATAGAATAATTGTTTTTTTCGGTGTAAGATCGAAATTTATTTCATCTCGTGAACACCATCGGTAATATTTTCACTCGTGGCTGCGCCACTCGTGAAAATATTACCGATGGTGTCCACTCGATGAAATAAATTTCGATCTTACACCGAAAAAAACAAATATACTCTATATCATCACTTGTTACGTGATTCACGTTGAAATCACGGCAATACACAGATAGGAATATACAGTAAAAAAAAGTAAATCGGCTGTAGATAACTGGTTGAAAAGGTATCTCCCTACCGAAAAAGACATTTTTTGATAGAAACATGCTTGAGGTATTGTGTTTTGCATGTACACGTAGCTTTTTGTTATATGTCCGTAATGAAATTGACAGTGTTATAAAAAATAAACATGGTAAAATTGCAATCCCAGATAGCGTATTGATTTCAAAAAACCTTAAAAACGTCGTTAAACTGGAGTCTATCCTTGGATTTAATTCATAGGAAATCGCGTTAACTTTTAATGACTTTTCTATGTTCCATCGTTGCATTTTACTGGCAAAGTAAATTACAGCCATGGGGCAAATTATATTGAATTTGAATTAAGAAACACCGATCGAATCTTCGTCGCTTCTTAGAGTTCACGAATTTTCACTGCTGTATTGTTGACACGCCGGTAATTTTTTTCATACTTTGACAATTAGGGTGAAAATAACTATCTTTGACAATCTATTGTCCCTTTCCTTTATACCCCCATTCCAGTGGGCCGCCATTCCACTGTGCTCATGGCGACCATGGCGCTTCTCCAAAATCTTCCGAAACGCCGAAGAAGCGGCGACATGTGCAACATTTTGGGACTGAACCCATTACTCCATAGATACTCATTTCTACCCATTGCTTGGAGGAGCCTTTGGAAAACATTGTGGCAAAAGGTGAAATTGCTCGTGACGAGCAATTTCACCTTTTGTCACAATGTTTTCTGTGCTATCAAAAGGTGTCATATACACATAAAAAACGGCTTCATCCTCGCTGTTATTTAGGGTCAATTAGAGATACCATAGAAATGCCTTATGGGGTAAAGGGTTAAGCGCTTCCAGCAGGCATATAGACTACGGTCCTGGTCACGAACCTGTCATGCCGTTGTAGCGCTTCTTTGGAGCTTGAAACCGAGACGCCTTCACTGCACTTCCACTGCAGTGCGGTACTTCAGGCTTATTTCACTACGTTGATTTTGCGACCTTGTCACGACCTATTCCTAGGAGATGCGCCTCTGTTGCGCTTTTAGAAGCTGTCTATGCAGAATCGATGATATAACTGCCTTGGCAGCAGTAGACCACTGGCCAACGAGATAAACAAACTTATCGACCCCTTAGTGCATAAAGGGGCTATCTGCACTTTTTGTCAAATTTCACTTTTTTTCATTTTTAGGTGTATTTTTACACATATTTTCAGTGGTAAAAGAATCAGCTTTGAATTCTTACTACTTTTGTCAAAAATTAATAATGCATCAAAGAGACATCTACATTATGGTGATTACTTTTAGTGCATAAAGGGGCTATCTGCATTTTTTCTGTACATCAAGGAGCTCTATGGCACATAGCTCCTTCATGCATAAAATGGTTCTGGCATATGACATTTCATTTGAATGCATCAAGGTGCTATATGGCAGATAGCACTTTGATGCATAAAGATTTTCAGTCTTTATAATGAATTTTATTCTCTTGCTGATGAAAATGGAAGGTGCTATGTTTCTTTTACATTTCAAGATGAATGAGTCCTTTTCCACTGAATTCATAAAATCAATGAGTCCCAGAATGTAAAAATTAAATAATTTCAAAATTTTTATGAGTCCCTGGCAATTTTTATGAGACCAGGACTCGGGACTCACGGGTAAAAAAATCACTGGAGGGTCTTATGAAGTTGGAACATGTTTGATTACACATATAAATCCAATTGCAGTTAGTATGGCAGGAGTTAAATAAATCACATTATACTCAGACACATGTGGAGGTCAGAATAGGAACAAGCATGTTGTTGCTGCGTTTCTGTATGCCATAAACAAGGAAAATAACATTCAAACCATAAACCACATTTATTGGACTCGAGCCTTGTTTTGAAAAATCTGTATTGGATTCTAGCCTTGTTTTAAAAAATCCATATTGGACTCAAGCCTCGTTTTGAAAAATCCGTATTGGACTAATGCCTTGTCCTGAAAAATCTGTATTTGACTCTTGCCTCTTTCTAAAAAATCTGTATTGGACTCTACAACATCTTATACAGGATACCGGTAAGATATTCTGAACTCACGTGGTAGTATCAAAGCTATTTCAAGCTATTTCATTGGACGTTAAATTGTAGGTATGAAATAAATTGAAGTAGCAGCATCAACTAGAAGTCGAAATGTCTTGCAGCAAATTCCATCCAATTTAGATGCCAGGTACATTAATAAAATACCAATTTCTAAGAATAAAAAGAATGACTTGCTCTCAGTAACTTAATTCCCCAAGAGTTTCATTCTTACCAGGAACAGCTACCATGTACGGAAAAGAAAAGTGACTCTATTCCTATGCCAGTCTTATCAGACAGTGAATTTGACACTGATGATGAATGAAAACTCATAATATGATACTGTCAATTTTATCAGTTCCTTGCAGAGTAGCAAACACTAAATTTTCATAATTTGTTCCTGTACTGTTCTTTCTGTTCGTTCTTGTTTCATGCCACTTTGATGCTTGTTGAAAAGCTTACCTTGAAATACTGGTCTTAAAACAGTTTTAAAACTTCTGTCAATGTTTGCATTATGTATTTACACAGGAATCCAAATTTGATGATTTAGAAGAAATTTACAATGTAGAGAAAATTGTTGTAAATAGCCATTTATATTAAAATTGATTCTTTCCTCCTCATTCATTATACTATTATACTAAAAAAAAACTTAGCACATTGTAAAACTAGTTTTACCTTAAGGATGGCCAGGAAACAATTAAACTAGTAGTTTATACTGGGTTTTCTGTATTTATTTACTCTGCCTTGCAAAAGAGACAGTTTAGTAACAAAGACTTAAATGTCCTAATGTAAATATAATTTTAAATAATTTTTTGTCTAGTAAAAAATATACATTTTTGTACATGCATAAGGGGCTATGTGACCCATAGTACATTGATGCATAAAATGTGTGACTATTTCTTTCTATGCATAAAGGTGCTATCTGTTAAAAGGGGCCATAACTCATGAAAACAAGATAGACCAATGGTAAAATTACAACAGGAATAACATTTCATCTTAGGCAACAAAATACCTGTGCATGAAATGTATATGACATAATTATGTGTTTAGAAAAAATCAGCATTGAAATCTTTAAATGGCTTTTTCTCGAAAGTTGAAAAATGCAGATAGCCCCTTTATGCACTAAGGGGTCGTTATTACACTTCAAAGAAATTTCTCGTGATCTGATTTGATAATATGCCCTGAACATATATATTATGTACACTGGCAAAACCAACATTAAAGCAGTTTCCCTTTCGGGAGCCTCGTATACATGACAACACTATCAACACAACATCCAAAATGGCGGAGTCGATCAAGATTGATACCAAGATTATGGGCCAAGCTGCACGTTTTAGCACGTACTACCGAGGTTTCAGTGACGTCAGTTCCCAGTGACGTCAGTTTTCATTGAATCGGGGCACTCAGACGGGAAATTCTACTTCGTCAGTGTACTTAATTTTTTAAACAACAACAGCAACAGTAAAGTAAAATTCGCTTAACAAACGTTGGAATGCTTAAACTTTGCAGCATAATAAAAACGTTGTACAGTTAGGTGGCAGGGGAAACGTGATTCACCACAGCTGTGAACAAGCCTCCAAGTCCCCTGCCTCCTGACCGTACGACTAATATTGTCAGACTGTGATCGCCGGAATTGCCAGATTTTTGGAATGTCAATAAATTTCCCGCCACGGTCTCTGTGCTGAGAAAAAACTAACAGACCGTAGCGGAGCGGGTTCATCGCATCAGAACCTATGTCGTTCCTCTGCACTGTATTACGTCAATCCCGTTTCATCATCTGATGTCAGAAACCGGGCTGCGTCGTATTACATCAATTCCGTTCTGTCCACGGCTGTCAGAAACCGGACTGCTGAGGCTGCCGGGAACATGGTGTAAACGTAGGGTAAGACTATTAGACTTAGACTTGTCCATACCGAAAGCAGTTGCAGAAGAAATACCGCGGGGTGAATGCGAAACGCTTCTATCTGTATTTTGGAAAAGTTTGCAAGAAAAATCCGGTTTCTTCGAAAAATTGCATTTTTGGGATCATTTTGTTTAAATGTCGTTTTGAATTCATTTTGCACAATTTAACACGACATGCCTAAACAAGATAATATAGCATTTTTTTTTTTCTCAGAAATGAGAAGATTTTTCCCTTCGCTCGTTAAATTTTCCAAAACGTATTTGGAATCGTTCCGTATTTACTCCTCGATACATAATCTGGCTAAAATTATGGAATTTTCCATGAACTCTTTACCAGATAATGCCTGTTTTTTACGACCCTGAGATAGAAGCCTCTGGAAAACATTGTGGGAAAAGGAGAAAATGCTGGTAACCAGCATTTTCTCCTTTTCCCGCAATGTTTTCTAACCTCCCAAAACAAAGTTCATTATTTGAGTCATCTTAATTTTGTCGTCTGCTAATGCTTTCAATTTGGACCAGTCCAAAATTTTATCGTTTGGTAAAGAGTTATGGAATATATCTTTGAAAGACAGAAATCAAAGTTGGAAAAAGAAAAAAAAAAAAAAGCAATATATCAACATTTTTTCGTTTTTTTTTTATGTAATGCTTTTCTACCCTTTTTTAAAAACAAATCTTACAAATCTGTGGTATTTGAGACAAATTTGAATTATCGTCTGGAAATGCTTTCTATTTGGACAATACTAAAATTTTGCCGTCTGGTAAAGAGTTCGGTCCTTACAGATATGAAATTGCCCAGCGGGAACAGGAAATCAGATAAAAAGAGCAGCCATATGTCTGCAAAATAATTATAGAGTGAACTGATTCCTGCGATATTTTGATTTATACAAAATATCTCTGTTCGCATAACGAAACTTGTGCACTTTGCAAAATCCTAGAATTTAGGTTGTTTTCTTTACACCTATCAACTCAGTCGGCCAGCTGTCAACGTCTTCTGTGACGTCATGTTTCAAGTTATAATTGGGTTTCATTCTAGATGGCAAAACGAAACATGCGCATTTTGCAAAAACCTAGAGTTTAGTTTGTTTTCTTTACATCTATCAACTCAGTAGGCCAGCTGTCAACGTCTTCTGTGACGTCATGCTTCAAGTTATAACTGGGTTTATTCTAAATAACAGATAGCAAAACGAATCACGCGTACTTTGCAAAATTGTACAATTTAGTTCGTGTTACTTATAAGTATACATGCTCGGTCAATTCACAAGGCTCACTCTAGATGTAATTTTTGACGTCATATGCACAGATATGCAAAGATTTTATTTGATATACCTGATCGCAAAGCGAAACACGGACACTTTTGTACCATCTGTCATGCTCTCTAGATCTCGTGTTATTTCATGTTTATAAATTATTCTTTTTTGTGACTATGTACAACTGTGTACTTGTCCTATAATAAACTTTTGTTCTGTTCTGTTCTGTAAAGTCCTGAAACTTCGTTACTATTGTTGACTGTCATCAACTTGTAGTTGGCTAACATCTTAGTAACTTTTAACGCCATGACTCAGTCTCGTCCTTCGCACTCGGGCGTTAACTCATTACCAAACGACAATATTTTAGGCTTGTCCAAATTGAAAGCAGTTGCAGATGACAAAATAAAAGTGACTGAAAATTTGAAACCTGTTTTGTGAAGAGTAGAAAACACTGTGGGAAAAGGAGAAAATGCTGGTTACCAGCATTTTGTCTTTTTTTCACAGTGTTTTCAAAAGGCTTCTTTCTCAGGGGCGTCAAAAGTAGGGATTGTGTGGTAATGGGTTAAACCATTGTTTAGGCCTCTGCAAATCTGAACGTTCTCAAAAACGTGAATTAAGGTAAGACCTGTGTAATGGAAAACAGCTATTTCCACTAAAATATCATCCTGCAAAATTAGCTATAATTAAAAATGAGTATTATTGAACTACTTTCACTGATTCATTTTTTTTCCATTTTTTCCTTCTTTGAATAATCATTTATAAATCTAAAACCGCTATATTCTCAATTCAAAAAGAGATAATAATTACCTCCCTTTTCAGAAAACTTACAAAAGTATCCAAAAATAATTTCAAGATAGACATAAACGGAATTTCTGATCCGTTAGAAATGTGCAAAAATATTATTTCTGTATAAATCCTTATTTATCCTTATTTATCAACCAATTAGAATTTTCACCGGAAGTGCTTTACACAGGTCTTACCTTAACCCTATAGAAAAAACACAAGGATTTTTTTTCTCCATTTAAAAACCGGGAATGACAATGGCGATTGCATGGAAAGTCTTCAAGCATCAAATGCATTTTCTATCCCTTGTAATCTGTGCTATCTTGCAGCCATCAAGGCAAACATTTGGCATAAATAAGGATAGAATGAGTTGAGAAGTGCCTGAGAGCTGCTGGAAAATTAGTATAGATCTTTAAAAGATGGTAGAAATATAATCCAAAAGTTTTCTAAAAAATCTGAAAACGTGTGCTTGTGATAATCATACAAATTTTCTTCACTTGTAAGAAATGTGGGTAATTGGCAAATTAGGAAAACGTTATTTTTTCTTTAACTCTTTAGCACACAATGAAATTTTGGACATGTCCAAATTTAAAAGCATTTGCAAATGACAAATTAAAGGTAGCTCAAATTATGAAATTGGTCCTTGATAGGGTAGAAAATATTGAGGGAAAAGGAGAAATGCTGGTTTCAAAAAAAAATCTTTCTCTGGGTTGTTAAAACTGTGAGATAAAGGGTTAACAAAAAATCTAATTATTTCTTTATTTGGTTATTTTTTTCGTATTCCAAGAAAAAATATCAGTAATTGGGAACCAAGCAAAGGTCACAGTAAGATAATATTGTTGCTGATAGATACGAAACTAACGGCCTTAAGCTTTCCAAATGACATATAATCCGATTTCGTCCCTTCACTTGTTCGCACTTTGCTGTGAAACGTTTCTACGTCTTTCGTGGTTGAACTACTTATCAATTATTCTCGCTTTTTATACCTCCCCAACGTAGCTGAGGGAGTATACTGGGATCGCCATGGCGGTCTGTCCGTCCGTCCGTCCGATCGTCCGTCTGTCCGTCCGTGTGTACGTAGACACAAATTTGTCTGGAGCAATACTCAAAGACTTTTTAAGGTACTGAACTCAAATTTACACAAATCGTTCCTATATATATGAAGTTGTGCATGTGCAATTCTTATGACCCTGCTGCGATTTGTTGCAGAATTATCTCCCCTTGATTTTTTTCAACTATTACTTTTGTACTAAACCATTCTGCATTCTGTGACAAAGACCTGATTTTGTGACAAGGAGCTGGTGGGGGTAATAATCACGTTTAATGATAGCTCTAGTTTTTGCTAACGTTACTAAAGGAAAGATGCCTCCTGAAATCATTGCTGGAAAAGGAGAAAATAATAATTGTCAACAAATTTCTACATTTTTTCAACAATGTTTGCTTCCACCTCAAATACAGATCTCATAGATTTGGCGAGGTTGAGCTGTTCATCTGTACTCAGTATAAGTAAATGCTTTCAATTTAGATAAATCTCAAAGTCATCGCATTGCGAAGAGCTTCAGTAATAGACGGAAAAAAAACCCTAAGTTTTAAGAATGGTGATTTTTTTTTTTTCGTTTTCCTACAATCAGAAACTCAGAAAGCAGATTGTGTACACCGAGATCTGACTGCGTGGTCTGATCCCAATATACAGCATCAGCAAAAGACACCGATGGTTCCCGCCTATTGCGGTCGAAGGGTCAGTGCTTAATAAACTACCAATAAAACATTCTAATAAGAATAGTCTTAATTTGGCGTTTATAATTAACACTTTACCAAACAATGTCTTGTTTTGACAATCCTGATGAAGAGGGCTTTAAAAACATTGTGGAAAAAGGAGAAAATGCTGGTTCCCAGCATTTTCTCCTTTTTCCACAATGTTTTCTACCCTATAATTTCAGACACATCTGATTTGTCGTTTGCAGATGCTTTCATTTTTGACAAGTCTAAAATGGTGTTACTTTATCAAGAGTAAGGATAACTACTAAATGTTGGTCTACGGAAAATATAAAGTTGTTTACTTATTTTTTTTTTCTTTTGAGCCGTGTTCTGGAAAAAGGGGGGGGGGTTTATTGTATATCCCCCTCAAACATTATATGATTGTGGATTTAAAAAGAAATATCTGATTGAATCATGGGGTAAAATATTTTTTTGACAGCAGAAGAAAATTGAAAGATAACAGAGAGAGAGAGAGAGAGAGAGACAGAGACAGAGACAGAGAGACAGAGACAGAGAGAGACAGAGACAGAGACAGACAGAGAGAGAGACAGAGAGAGAAAGAGAGACAGAGAGAGACAGAGACAGAGAGACACAGAGAGAGAGACACAGAGACAGACAGACAGACAGAGAGACAGAGAGAGAGAGAGAGACAGAGACAGAGAGAGAGAGAGAGACAGAGACAGAGAGAGAGAGAGAGACAGAGAGAGACAGAGAGACAGAGACAGAGAGAGAGAGAGAGACAGAGAGAGAGAGAGAGACAGAGAGAGAGAGAGAGAGAGAGAGAGAGACAGAGAGAGAGAGACAGAGAGAGAGAGAGAGAGAGACAGACTGACAGACTGACAGAGAAAGAAAGACAGCCAATGAAATTCAGAGACAGATATATTGACTCAGGCCAGCCTGCGCAGTGCACAGCGGCTCAAAGAACCGCCCTACCTTTCGATCCAGTAGGTTTTTACATCTCCATAATTATATACTGACTTGCTTTGAATCATGTATCAGGCAGACGGGTTCAGCCCCCTTTTACCAGACCACGGTTGAAATCGGAAATAAGACAGAAAGAAGGAAAGACGAGGCACAGATAAGCATAAAAAACCAGGACTATTGGAAAAGCTTCATAAAAGCGGCTGATAAACGCGACAAACTTCAGTTTGGTGACGAATATTGAATAGTCAACAATTGATTACATACTTGACTGGATCATAGTGGAAATTTATTGTAGTGCCAGAATAGTTGGTTTGTCATTGCGCGGAAACACGTATGTTTTATTTCCTCAACCCTTTACCATACAATGACGACTTTTAACACGCTTTTGAGAAAGAAGCCTTTTGAAAACATTGTGGGAAAAGGAGAAAATGCTGGTTACCAGCATTTTCTCTTTTTTCCACAATGTTTTCTACACTATGAAAGAAGGAAATTCATCATTTGATTCACATTAAAATTGTCGTCTGCAAATTGATTTCTATTTGGACAAGGCTAAATTTGCTTTCTTCTGATAAAGGGTTGACTCGCTTTATAAAGGATATGAAAATTTCATGTCGATAACACAGAGTTTAAGTTGACTTTTTTTAAGGTTAATTTTTTCTGAAAAAAAGAAATAGAAAGATATCCCCTTATCGGACAGTGTAGATTCAGGATCAGACTGCACATTCTGTACAGTCTGATCTTGATCTACACTGTCTGCAAACCCATTTTGTGTTTCGCTTAGCAGCCGTAAGATTTAATCAATTTCCAACATTTTATTGCAATAAACACAGACGCTTCTTTGTTTGTGATTTTATTCTTATCTTGTCATGTGAAACAAAAACTTTGCACCCGAGGATTTTTAAATAAAACTTGGTATGTGATGTGATAACATAAAACCACATGATTAATGTTTTCTATAAATTAAAGAAAATGTGTCAATGTAACGAAATATTTACTTTTGGAGCAACAAGCACATTTCCAGCTGTGTTTATATCTATATAGGATTTTACATGAGTTGACATTTTAGATAGAATTTTATCAAACGACCCAATATCAAATTCCTAAAATTGATTTTTTTACCAGCTTGCTGACATTTTTCGTCGACGAGTTGGATAAAATTTTATATCAAAAGCTAGCGAATGTCAGATTTTCTATATCACATAACTTTATCTAAAGAATAATAGTTAAAGATGTTTTTAAAAACATATATGTATATTAAAATGTGACCCGTCACCGTATTGGAATTTCGTACATCAATTAGATGAAAAAAGATGAACGATAGTGCAGGTCAATTTAAGTTGATAGTCCACAAATAATTGTATAAAAATGTAGAATGTCCACTATTCATACAGAAAATTGGCGCAGTTGACACTTTTCGCAGGTCCCAGGATGTCCTTTTCACGTAATGGGTCACATAATGTATATTGAAATTTACATCAAACCTGTTTGCTTCTTTGACAGGTGCGTACATCATCTACGAAAAATAGTTCCAAAGAAATTTGCATGTAATAATTTTGTCTCGAATCTAAAGATGATAAAATTTGCAAATTTGTCAAGATCAATGATTTGGTCAGTTTATTTCACAGAAAAATCTGGTTTAGCAAGTTTTTAAAAACGAGGCGTATATATAGTTACAGAGTTTTGACTGAGTAAGGCACTGATTGTTTCTCTTAACCCTTTCCCAAACAAGCCCTGGTTTTTACGGATCTGCAGTAAAAGTCTTTTGAAAACATTGTGGGAAAAGGAGAAATTGCTCGTAACGAGCAATATCTCCTTTTCCCACAGTGTTTTCTACCCTTTTTGAGAACTTTTTGCCATTTTCTCCAAATCTAAAATTGTCGTCTGCAAACTCTTTTGGTTTGGAAGGGTCCAAAATGTATCGTTTGGGCAAGGGTTAAACGTGTGTAATATGAGGAAACTCGTAACGTCTGTATTGTGCTAAAAACTAGGGGTAGTTATGTGATAAAATAATGGACCACTGATCCATTGAGGATTTTGTAGTTATGTGATTAAAAAAAATCAATTTTTCTTTTTAAAGGGACTATTTGGACTAACTTTTTGCAAAACGACCGAAGCTTATACTTATCCATGATGAAAACATTTGCAGTCGACAAATGAAGCGCTTGACTAAGTAAGATATTTGTCTTTGAAAGGGGGAGAAAATATTGTGGAAAAAGTGGTTATAAATGCTGGTATTCATATTTTCTCCTTTCCCACAATATTTTTTTGAGATCATTAAAATTCGGGCTTGTGCGGTAAAAAGTTATGATTACACTGAAAGGAACATATTGTCGATTTACTTAGAAAACCTCGTAACTACAGCTTGAAACGAGCTATAGTTACGAGGTTAATGAAGTAAAGCTTCAATTCTTATTTTCAATTTATTCAGGAAGACATGTGTGTAAGACAGTAGTTTTTATTTTTGTGGTTATTTCTTATTGTAAGACTATTGAAAAACAAACCAACAAACGAAAAAACAAACAAATAAACAAATAAAACAAAAATGCATCAAGTTCACAACCACAACTCGGGCAGACATTTAGATGTAGGATATCGGGGCATCAACCACGCTGCTCTTAGAAAGTTCGGGAAAACGTGTGCTAGACGCCAGCACGTGGTTGGTCTGCAACTGAAAAAAATTCGGGAACCCCAGCTGATTATAATTAGAAACAAACATACAAAGGAGATAGTTGATCTAGAGGTAAGAAGTATTGTTGCTTTTTAGCTCACCTGAGCACAACGTGCTAAAGAGGAGTTTTTAGGATCACGCTGTATCTGTCGTCCGTCGTGCGTCGTGCGTCGTGCGTCGTCCGTCGTCAACAATTTCTTTAAACATCTTCTTCTCCTAAATCACAGAGCAGATTTGGACCAAATTTGGCTGGAATGTTCCTTGGGAGGTCTTTTTTCAGAACTGTTCACAAAATTCCTGAGTGACCCTTTTCAAAAAGTGCGAAATTTTTATCCGTTGAGAAACATGGCTCTGGTGACTGGGGGCTACTTGCACTATACAGATATAAAGAAATTCTTAAAAATTCTTTTTCTCTGAAACGGCTGATCAGATTTTGAAACAATTTCAAAGAGATGTTCCTTGGGTGAAGCTTTTCATAAACCAATCGCGAAAATTTTATCCGTCGAGAAACATGGCTCTGGTGACTGGGAGCTATATGCACTATACAGATATGAAGAGATTCTTCTTCTCTGAAACGGCTGGTCAGATTTTGTAATAATTTCGCAGAAATGTTCCTTGGGTGACCTTTTTCAAAAAGTGTTCACAAAATTGTGATCTGTCAAGAAACATGACTCTGGTGTTGGGGGCAATTTGTACTATAGGGACACGAAGAAGAATTTGTCAATACTTATTCTCTGGAACGGCTAGTCAGATTTTGAAATAATTTCGCAGATAAATTATGTTCATAAGATGACCCTTTTCATAAATTGTTTGGGAAATTTTCATCCATCAAAAAACAACAGCTTTTGAAAACATATCGAGGGAAAAGGAGAAAATGCCGGTAAATTAGCATTTTCTCCCTGTCCAACAATTTTTCTACCCTTGTAGACAAGTACTTTATCCTTTATTATAGCTTTTGCACTGAAATAGATAGATAGATAGATAGATAGATAGATAGATAGATAGACTGTATTTGAGATTGGCGCCGTTTTAACAGATAAGGTCCATGCAACCACACATATGCTTTCTGGCTTTCTCACGCAAGTCACTGACATTACTTTCATTCCAAGTTACTGAGTACTTTTCTCAGAGGTGAGAAACGAAAAATCGCCGCAAAGAAAGGTTGCCTCAATCGGGTATCGAACACACAACCGCCAAGTCCCGCATCAGACTATCCTAACCAATGAGCTACATAATCGAACTCGGAAATAGAACAAAATCTTTTGCCTTCACAATAAATGGAGAAGAAGAAGAAGAAGAAAAAGAAGAAGAAGAAGAAGAAGAAGAAGAAGAACAACAACAACAACAACAACATTTCTTGTGAGATATTACGTAAATATTCAAGCCTGCAAAGGCTTATTGGGGCCTGAGCTGGAATCAGTTAATTATGTATTATGTAGCCAGTTCATGACCGAGTGACATTTGACGTGACAGGAGGCTTTACAAACAGACTTCATCACATCATAAACTCTTTCGCCGCGAAGAAAATAGTCCCGATTTTTAGAGGTCTAAAAATAGAATTTTACTGCGTATTAAGATGAAACTTTGATCAAAGTGTAGAATAAAGGTGCGAACTGTGTAGATTCAAGATCAGACTGCGCGTTCTGTGCAGTCCGATCTTAATCTACATTGTCCGGAGTGGCGAGATGATATCGTCTTTTGTGGCGAAGGGCCTAATGAGGACAGATCCTCGTGAAAACCGGGAGAAAATCGGATTTGGCGGGACTATTTCTTGGCGGAGAATTGTTTTTATTTTCTTAGACTTGCGTTACGATTGCAGCATTTGTGTTCATATCTGCTCTGTGAAAATGGGGTTTAATGAATTTGCAAAAAGTTTCGGCCCATGTCACCCTGCGCAGTCCGCGCAGGCTGACATGGGCCGGAAATTTTTGCTATCTTTAAGTTTTTTTTTTTTTTTGTATTTCAAAGGACCAATTGAAGGCGAAAACGGTTGTTCCCCCGCACTAGTTACTTAGGTAATATATGCGTGGCTCACAACAAGATGGAATATATGACGTCATTTACCTTACATTGACGTCATTTACCTTACATTGACGTAATGTTGTCATGCGTTGCTATGCGGAGGGGGGTACGCCACGGGGATATAACAGAAAAGAGGTATACTGCATTTTGATTAAGTTTGCTGCATTTTGATTAAGTTTCCCTTAGAAAGGGTAAAAGCATGAAATAAATAGAATATTTGTTTTTTCGGTGAAAGATCGAAATAGCACCCATTCGTGAAATATTACCGATGTTGTTCACTCGATGAAATAAATTTCGATCTTTCACCGTAAAAAACAAATATCTTCTATATATATATTACCTGAAAACACAATTTTAGACCAGTTCATAGTGAAAGATAATGCAGGCGAAAAAAAAGACGAATATGGTTGTTATAAAGGAGATTGTACATTTACTATGTTGAAACTATAGGGAGAAAAGGAGAAAACGCTGACTGCCAGTATTTTTTCTCCTTTTCTCACTAAATTTTCAAGATAAATTTTACCGTTGCCATGAAAACTGGAGAAAGTTTAATAAATATTAAAGCTCGATTAAAAAAGTCCCTCCTTTGCACTTGATTTTTTTTCTCCAAATGTGTTTGTGTCTTCATGGGAAAAAATCAAAATGGCGGCATTTTGCGAAAAGAATAAAAAAAAACCCCAGAAATTTTAAACAAGTTGGCTTCATTAAAAGTGAAGCCAGGAAAGGTCAAGGTCAATGTCTTTAAATAGTTTATTGGCTTTCAATTTCAATAAATTTTGGCACATGTAAACAAACGAGTTCATATGCTTTACTTGACGGTTATTTGACCTTCTTGTCGCGTTTTCAAGTTGCATGTTCTTGTCCAGCGGTCTTCTTTCTTTTTTTAACGAAATTCTTCTTAGTTTTTCCTCTGATTGGAATATTTGCTTACAAAAAAAAAAACAACTACAATTATTAGAGAGGTTATTTGAAGACATATAGCAAATTACAGAGTTAAATCTTTTCTGAAATTCGTCATTTATGAAAATAAACCACGTCTATTTCCTGTTTCGGATTTTTTATTTCGCTTTATTTACAAAACCATGACGAAACAGACTGTGTATCAAAACAATTACGCTAGAAGAAATAGAATTAGACAGCAACTTCAGTGGCAGTCTGCCTTTTAAACTCACCAATAAATGTGTTTCATTCAAAGCTTTTTTTTGGTCAAAACACCTCGCAAAATATTGGAGAGTAAAGACAGAGATCGGATTTTTCAGTTTAACATTATGATTCCATCATCTACAAAGGCTGAATATCTATAAATGAGTGCATGAAGACCTCTTTGCGCTGTTAAATATTGAAATACGAAAATATCATAAATCACAAATTTAGCATCAATAATTCAGACGTATTCGTCTATACGACTTGTTTTCATTTTGTTTATATGACTCCAGGGTGCCGTAGAAACTATCCTTCTTTTTTTTCATTTCTTTTTTAGATATTTGAAAAATTATCTAACGATGACAATCATAAATGAACTACTTTTTTGCGTCTGTTTTCTCCTGTTGTGCTCTTAGTCTGAACTCTCTTTTTTTTCCAGACGTCATTAAATTTAACCCTTTACCAAACGATCCTGGGTTTTTAAGACCCTGAGACATAAGGCTTTTTAAAACATTGTGGAAAAGGGAGAAAATGCTGGTAACCAGCATTTTCTCCTTTTCCTACAATGTTTTCTACCCTACTGGAAACAAATTTCAATTTCTGGGTTGCATTTATTTTGTTGTATACAAGTGCTTTCCATTTGGACCAGTCTAAATTTTGCCGTTTGGTATAGAGATATTATCTTTCAGACCTCAATTCCTCTACTGCTACTTCTACTGTTACTACTACAACAACAACTCAACAACAACAACTACTACTACTACCATTCCGACATCTGCTACTTCTTATTCTTCTACCACTACTACCACTGCTGCTAGAATTTCGATTTCTTCCCTCTGTCTGTCTGTCTGTCCGACCGTCCGCCCGTCTGTCCGTCCGACGTTCATTCTCTCTCTCCTCCCTGTCTTCCCCCTCTCTCTCTCTCTCTCTTTCTCCCCCATTTCTGTTTTCCAATTCTCCCGCTCTGTCTCGGTGGTACAGCTCGTTTTCATCGCTTATCCCAACAACAGGCAAATTATCAGACAAAATTACAGACGATATCATTCACACTAAGGATTTAACCTTTCCTCTGCTAAGCCGATTTAACCCTTTACCACACAGCAGAATTTTAGACCTATCCAAATTGAAAGCATTTGCAGGAGATAATTTCATAGTGGCTCAAATGATGCAATTTTTGTTTGACAGACTAGAAAACTTTGTGGGAAAAGGAGAAAATGCTGGTTACCAGCATTTTCTCCATTTCTCACAAAGTTTTCAAAAGGCCTCTTCCTCTGGGTCGTTAAAAGTCGTCATTGTGTGGTCAAGGGTTTAGGACCTTTTGACAGTGTAGATTTTAGGAAAACATTGTGGATAAAAGATTATTGGTTAAAAGCATTTTCTCCTTTATCCGCAATGTTTTAAGAAGGACCTCTTCTGCCTAAACGTCGTCAAATTACGGTACCACTGGAGGTGGTGGGGTGGGTCAAATAATTATTATATTTCTCCTTTATCCACAATGTTTTCAGAAGGGCTTCTTCTACCTACAGATCGTCAAATTACGGTACCGTTTGGGGGACCCAGCATTTTCACCTTCATCCAAAATGTTTTTCAAGAAGCACATTTTCTATCGAAATGTCGTCATGTTACGGAATCGTTTAAAGGGGGTGGGGAAAAGGATTAAGTTTACAAAAGAAATCAGAGACCTGCAATGATTAGGAAAACATTGTGGTAACAGAAAAAAATGCTGGTTACCAGCATTTTCTTCTTTACCCACAATGTCTTCAGAACCGCTTCTTCTGCCTTAGATATCGTTAAATTACGGAATCGTTTAAAGAGGGTGGGGTAAAGGGTTTAAGTTCATAAAGGAAATCAGAGACCCCAAAGATTTAAAAAAAAAAGAAAAATCGTGGTTAAAGAAGAAAAAGCTGGTTACCACCATTTTCTTCGTTACCCACAATGTTTTCAGAACCGCTTCTTCTACCCTGGATATCGTCAAATTACGGAATCGTTAAAAGGGGGTGGGGTAAAGGGTTTAAGTCCACAAAGGAAATTAGGGACCTGTCAAATTAGCGGTGATGTATTGTAACATGATTTGTCGCCCGTTTCCTTATTTGTCTGTCCCTACTGACAACCCTTTTCCGAAACAACATACCTAGACCTGAAACACGCGAAAAGGGACACTCAGACATTTGCGTAAAGCGTCGTTTCGGATCAGCCTGCGCAGTCCGCGCAGGCTGATCCGAAACGACACTTTCCGCTCTTTATGTATTTTTTCTGTTTTGCGCACGTCTGCTATAGCACAAAATCTGATTTAGACGTAAGGTGCCGTCTCGGATTAGCCTGCGCGGACTGCACAGGCTGATCCGAAACGACACTTTACGCAAATGTCCGGATGCCCCTTTTGCGTGTTGTAATCCATATAGTGTTTTGGTATATGATATATAGTGCTTCAAATTATGTTTAATCACCGTCTATAGCAGAATTCAATAGTTATATAACTACAGCCTGTGCACCTAGCCATTTATTTCTGGCATGTATATGTGTTTTCTAGTGTGTTGGGGGGTGGTGGGGGTGGGCGCTGAGTGGGTTGTTTTGACAATGATTCGAAATACCCAGGACCCTCTCCAAACCACTGTACACTTAACCCCCCCCCCCAATAAAAAAAATGATAATCGAAGTTTGAATTCCGAAGGGGAAAATCGGATAAAATTTATGAGCAAGTAAATAAAAAAAATATTGTGGAAAAATAGAGAAATTGCTCGAAAGAGCAATTTCTCGATTTTTTCACAATGTTTTTATTGCAAAAACACTTAGTGTTGGTTGGAAAAGAACGTGCCCTTCATAATAGACAAGGTTAAATGATTTCGGCTTCTCTAATTTCAGGCCCTGTCAGTCAGGATTGGGCGAGTGACAAATCGCCTTAGCTCGGAACCAGGCGACACGATTTTAGACTGGTCCAAATTGAACGCATTTGCAGACGACAAGTTAAATGGTAGCCTATCCGGTTTAGGGAAAATGGCTTTTGAAAACAGTGTAGGAAAAGGATAAAATGT